>CAOKZL010000002.1:0-1200000 GCA_948472985.1 Iguana delicatissima
GCTTTACTAAATTTTCAGGAGAAATAACATTTGGAAAAAGCAAATTACCTGCAGTGCACAATTACAGGTCCTCTACCAGCTGATGCCATCCTGTCCTCTTGTACATCCAGCATGAGCTGTAGAAGTGGTTGAGCACTATCTGGAGTTTTGTGGTCTGGCCAGGATGTGTACCAATAATGTTTGACATGTCTTGACTGGTTTCCTTGCTGAAAATAAACATTCACATTTGCAATGAAACATAGACTGTTGGTGGTATTACTTCTTAAAAAGAAACAGATCCCCCACCCCAAGGAATGAATCGCAATAAAGAAACCTTCACTGTGAGAAATGGAAATATTTTCTGACCCCAACAGAATTCAGTGTAAAAATTCCTGCAAAAATGGCCTGTGTCGCAAACTGTGTTGGGTATGTAAAAATCAGTGTGCTCCATATAGACAGCCAGAGCCAGAAAATACAAGGTGCAATGAAAGTAAAATAAAAACAGATAAAATATAATGTTTAGCTCTAAAATGCCCCTTGCAATGCATGAGGGTAAAGGGCAAAGTCTAGAAATTCACTTCAGTTGTGATATTGGCTCTCCTTCAGAAGATGTGTATATGTCAGTGTAATGCAGGGATGGGTAACTATGGACTCCCAGATGCCTGTAAACTGTTCTTCCCATTAGCTCTAATCAATACAGTCAATGAAGAGGGATGCTGGGTGCTCCAGTACAACATTTGGGAGAGACAATTCACTCACCTTTGGTGTAATGGGTACATGTCTTACTTATTATTTAAAGCAGTTTTGTATACAGCCCATGGATATACAGTATATATCTAGACATAAACAAGGTTTCACTGGCCAGAACTTTTTTTTTTTGCTTGCACTACAATTCCAAGAATCCACTAGCCTGGGAGATTCTGGGAAATGTAGTCTAAAATGTAACTATGCTAAGCTCTAATGCTAACATATTCAACAGGTAGGGTGAAACACAGTATTAATGGGGCACTCATAATTCTTCCTGCTTTCTTTTCCATGCTATGTTCATTATTTATATTATTTTCCTGAAACCTATTTTATGTTTGGTTTCTCCTCTAGTGTTAGTGAGTTCCATAAGCTAATAATTACATGGAAGTTTAACAAATTTAATTACCTTTAGCGTAAGGTTGCGGACAGTATAATTCTCACATTCTTGTACACTATTGACAAGTACTTCCACTTTCCCATAGATTCCTCTCTTCTCTGGCCAATAGAGTACACATTTCTGGGGAAGAAAAAGAATTAAAACTGCTGAATTAAACAAAAAGATCCTTCAGATTTATCTTTGAGTAGAAAGCTGTAAAGCCAAGGTTGTGATAGGCAAGATCCAGGCAAAAGCATGTTATAAGCCAATGATTCTTGACCTTTTGGGGTGAGGTCACTGCGAATGAAACCTTTTCAGAAAAATGCATTTGAACACTATTTTCAAAATAACAAGAAAGACATCAAAGAGGGAGAAGTCATTTTCTTTTGATTTTTAACCCCCCATCCATTGCCACACCTGAGGCCCCTCTCTGAACTGCAAATCCCAGGATTCCATAGCATGTAGAAAGTGGAATGATAGCACTATAACTGTCTAGTGTGGAAATGGCCTAACTATCTCAATTTCCCAGGGGCAGTTCCTGTTTTCTGGAACATGTCATTTGTCATGGTTTTTGCTCTTTTGGAGAAATGTTACAGCTGCCTTTTTAAAAACTATGGCCATTTCCATACGGGGTATTTAAAACAGCGCAGTGCGTCCTCCATGGAGGACTTCTGCACCTCAGAGCGGATTGGGTTCAGACTACTTACTGTAGATCCGCACCTCAGTCCGCTCCGGAATGACCCTAAGTGGTCCTCCAGCATGCTTTTGAAAGACCTGATTTTTCCGGTCTTTCAAAAGCATGGAGTGCGCCACTGTGAGCCTGCTTCCTTGTGCAGATTCGCAGGCTTGCACCAATGCGAGCCTGCGATCTGCCGAGGGCAAGCTTTAGGCTGGCGAGCTTCACTGGTTGGTCGAGACCCACGACCAACCGGAAGCCGCCATTTGGGATGCCGGAGCAGTGCGGATCGACGACCACGCACTGCTCCTCCTCACCCCAGACCGGACTGGACCGCCAGAAGATCTGGTAAGTAGCGGCGTGGGGCAATTCCCTTGCCCCGTGCGGAAATGGCCATTATTTGTACAAGTCACTAGAGTTATCTTTGGGGCTCTCCTTTCTCCCCAGGGTCTCCAAAACTGAAGTCTCCAACAATCTCCTATGTGTCTCCTCTGATGTAAGGCCCACTGACTTCATTGGGATTTATTTGCATATAGTATTAGTTTGCTTCTATCAATAAGTAAGCAGTCTGAAGGTTTAGGAACATGACAGTGTTCCCAAGCTTTAAAACATTAAAAGAGATTTTTAAAAAATACACATAGGTTTTGATTTTTTCTATTTCCAACTTGTAGAGTTCAAGAAAGCATTCGGGTGCCATAATTTTCAGCCAATTAGATTTTTGTAGCTTATGCACAAATTTGGTTTTCTACTTCAAAACAGCTGTTTAACCTGGACCTAATTATGCATAGGGTAGATCCATGAAAATCAATGAGACTTAAGCTGTGTCTGTGTATGTGCCTTCAAGTAATCTATTTACTTATGGAGACCTCACGAATTTCATAGGGTTTTCTCAGGCCAGGAATACTCAGAAGTGGTTTTTCTAGTTTCTTCCTCTGACATTTAGCCTATGGCCCATTTGTTGCAGTCTCCCATCCAACTACTAACCAGGACTGACCCTGCTTAGCATCCAATATCAGATAGGATGCGGTTCCTTTAAGATATTTAGGACTTTCTAGGCTAAGAAGGAAATGCTTTCAGAAAGCAGAAAATTAATATACAATAGTTTTCCAGTAATGTAAATGTCAAAAATGTGTGCAAAACAGGTAAATGTAGAGGGAGTAAATGCAAGACAGAATTTAAATCATCTTTATTGTGTTACTGATTTCATTTTACATATAAGATGATATCAGCATTAGAGACGAGCTAGCAAAAATAACGTTTATTCAAACCATCATTCTGATTGAGCTAAACGTCTCTGCAACATTTACCAAACCCCCCCCCCCAAAAGGGGGGAAGGTAAAATATATCTTCTTATACAAAATAATTAGCAGCATGGGACAGAAAATCGCCAGCACAATTCCATTTAACACTTCCAGAATAATGCAATAGTGCAATATATCAAAGCCATAAAACAGACATTCCTCAAAACTTCTTTTTAACAAACAAAACAGTTCATTATCAATATCTTTATATTATTTAAGAAAAAGTAAAACTGCATTACCTCACACATATTCAGCAGCACATGCCCTGTTCTGTTAAATGAACTCATACTGGCTAATTTAAGAGATTGCTTCTAAGAACCACAGAGTTGCATTCAAGGAAGCAGTGAACTCTTAACAATGCAACAACCACCATTCACCCTTCAAAACTTGCCTCCAAATATTAAAGCAGGTAACATATGTGGCCCTGGGCCTTACAGAATCATCATGTGGAATATTTACAGTAGTTCTTTCAGCGACAAGCCCCAGAATTCCCCATCCAGCATCGCAAGCAGTTGTAATTTTTCCAAGCTATGATAAACAACCATTGCTAATCCTTGTAGTAGCAAACAGCAGTACCAGTAGCAGCACATCCTGTTTTGTCACTGTGTCCACTCTTCCCCAGCATCATTCACTTCTCTTGGAAGATATTTCTCACAGGGAAAAATTATATCAAATACCACAGCTGCACCTGGCCTAGACGCAATCTGGCTAGTTGCTTCTGAGATTTCTTGATAAATTGGTCTACTGTATACAGCTCCCTAAAGGTTTTGGAAGTTTTTTCAGGAATGTGTTTCTTATCTTGTTCCCAATCTTTTTAATTGACAGTCTGCTCTGAGTGGACAATGCAAAACGATCCTCCATCACAACAGCCACTAATTTTCAGTATAGTTCAAGGAGCTTTATTTTTAACACACCACTGCGAGGACTCTAGAAATATCCCTTCTCTGGCACTTATTTTATTGATAGAGGAACTTTGAAACAAATTAAATGTCAGGGCAGTGTGTGAACCACAACATATAATTCACATGGTTGTTTATTTACAGCATTCTAGTTTTGATCATTTGAAGTTGGAAATAGTTAACAATATTTACTGCTCCATTCAAGGTATTTATTCTGAATCTACACAGTGATCCCTATCAAAACAAAAATAGAAAGCCCAACTAATTTGGATACTGCAGCGCAAACTTTCATGCATATTCGTAACGTAACATATGCTCATAACATATTTCAGTTGCTTAGTATATTTGTTACAATTGTCTATAAACACATTGTTTTGTGTGGATAACAGAATGGAAGTGAGGGGAATCCTCATTCTCCAGCACAGACTTAGTGCAAAACACTAAGGCACACATGTTCAAAAAGCATTTAACTGACAGGAGAATATTATTTTTTATTCCTTTTCATTATGTGCCCATTTTCATTTCCTTCTCAGCTGGGATTGATCCTATTATTGTACAAGATATTTCTGATGTGAACGTGTTATATGCAATTTGTTTCTTGATCTCAAAAACCATGTTTCAGAAGACTGAAAAAGTTCAATATTTTGACACCCTCTTTGCATTTTTCATAACTATTTCCAAAAAAGAAAACCAAGACATTGCCTACACGTTCCCCTAAACTGCAATGCTTCCGGCAGCAAATATGATGGTATAATAATTCCCCTGTAATTCTAACAGTACTTAACATGTTTGCCAGGATTTCTCAGTGGAATGCCAAAAGCTTCTGTAAACACAGACTTTCTCCCTACAGCCTGGGAACTAGTTAAGATGTCTGCCCTTCTTTTATTAGAAGGAAATTGCCACTGTCAGTCCACAACAATGCAGATAAACAATATTGTAATGAGCTTGAGCTATTCAGGTAAACACAGGGCTTCCTGATATGTTGGAAACCAGGGGGTGTTGCTTTCAAGTCATTCTTTTCAAGCAGTGTCAGGGGTATTCAAAAGTTTGGCATTTCCTCTGGGAAAATATTTCTTCTGCAGACTGTATTATACCAGGATAGGTTTTCAGCAATATCTTGACCAGATCAGAGAAGGAACTGTTTATAATATCTATGGCTAGCTTAGACCTTTTGCAGCTTGAGACGTAGCAGCCAATGGCTTCCTCTCCCAAGAAGATCCTCCCTTTCCTAGGCCAGCCAAGCTATTTTGGCACCTAAGTCGGAAAAATCTAACAAGTGCCTCTCCTCCCTTCTTAGCAGAAAAATGCAACAACAACAACAACAACAACAACTCAAAGACATAGGTGTATTAGTCTAGGTCAGTACACAAAGGGATCTTGCAACACCTTTGAGAATAGCTGAAAGAAATTGGTAGTGTAAGCTTTTGTAGATTTAAGTCCACTTCATCAGATGAATAGTGTGAAGTGCCTAGGAACAGACATTTATAGCTATGAATGAGCAGGCTGTATGTGCGAATAGCGACAGAAATGCAAAACTTCTGAGTATGGTGATGAGGTGACAAATTCAGTTTTAACTAAGGTTTTTGGGGAACAAAGGCAAGAGGAGAGATGTTACCTAAATGCAAGGTGAGTTGGTGGAGGGAGTTACTGCAATTTAGTGCAATCCTGGCTGGAAACCAAAAAGAAGATGCAGTAAACTGACTAAGCCAGCCCTAGTGAAACTGGGGTGTTCACTAGTGTTATAATATGTTTAGCGTGCCAGGAAATCATCGTCTCTGTTCAATCCACTGTCAGTGGACAGGAGTTTGTGGATATAGCCCAATTCTGCTGTTTCTCTTTCCAATCTTCCTTTGCAGTATTTTTGTTCGAAGACTGCTGTTCTGAGGTCTGAGGTGGAATGCCCAAGAAGACTGAACAAAAAACTTCAAAGAAAAATTGGAAGGTTTATTCAGAGGTGGTTTGCATTGCCTTCCTTTGATCAGAGAGAGTCTGATCAGGTCAAGATTATCCCATGGGTTTTCATGGTTGAGCTGGGTTCAAAACCCGGTCTCCTAGAGTCCTATTCTGACACTCAGATCCCATTTTGCTATAACACCACTACCGTCTATTGGGTATTTAGAATCTTACCCAGAATGAATAATCTACAGAAAAATCCTATACATGTGTACTCAGATTTCAGTTCCACTGAAGTCAAAGTAATTTATTCCCAAGTTAGATGTAAAAAAAATGTGCAGTCTTTAGTGTTTTCATACTTCATTCTGCCCAGGTTCATGCTCTTTATTTCATTTATGATTTGAATGAAACACAAGTTTGCCTGGTAGTACCTAAAGGCCTTAAAATATATTTAATTACAAGTTCCAGAAAAAAAACAAAGTTTGCCCATCATTCCCAAATTGTTTAAAAATGTTTGAATATTAGCCTAAATCAAAAGATTAAACTTCATTGACATCAGTTCATAAATGTGCCTTCTAGAGTTAAAAATCCAAAAATCCAAAGGATTTTCTTCAGGAACTACTCATATAGCTGAAAAGAGGGAGCCCAAATATTTGCAGTAGCCTTCATTTTGTTTCCATTAGATAGAGGTGTCTCTGTGATCGAGCATGTAGATTTGTGCACAAAACATACAGAGAACCATTTTAAATTTGAAAATACTTCTACATTTTTATGTAAAATATTTTATATATTTATATATATTTTTTCTAAGCAGGATATACAAGCTGATGGTAATAATCATTTTTCATTTGGAGTACTATGCATATCATATATCCTACACAGAGACTTGTAACCTTCTTAGTCAAGCATGATTATTGTTTTTGCTGATAACAGAGTTGTATCCAGGCTTAGTCAAAGGTTCAGCAGACTCATTTAAATCAGTGAAATGTGACTTAGTCATGATTAAAACTATGATTCCAGTGGATCTGCAGTGCCACCCTAAGGACTCTTTTGAGCCAGGAGCATCTGATCACAGTTCTGGCTACTTCCGTATCCTTAAGGCTAATGTTCATAACTTAACAAGTTGAGACATCATACCTCATTCTTCTCTTTCAGTTTTGTGATCATAACAATAACAGGACTATCCTCTTGCCACACCATCAGCCAGAAATCATTGACTGTATTAATCATAGGACCCTGGGTTGCGATGAAAGCCTTTTCCTGGCCGCCATAACCCTAATTTAGAGAAAAACATAAAAAACAGTCACATTAGGTTAAAATTTTGGTGGGTGTTAAAAGAAACAGGAACTTGAATAAGAAGAAAACCAGTGCAGAGAGACTGGATGAACCTGTCACTGATGGATCATTTGCTAAGATAGTATATAGCCCATTGAGTACTCACTTCACACAAAAAACAAAGAAGGTGATTGTATAGGCCCATATGCATAGACCCATAATACTTTGATAGGGCCAACTTCACAATACTGTTTAGGCTTTGTGATTCTTCAGAACTCTTCATCAGGTTAAATGGTAAATACAGCAAAATGGATGGGGATGGGGAAGGAAGTGACCGATGGTCAAGCCATGGTAACTGATTAGAAAATTATTCTTTATTTGTTTCTCCCTTTCAGAACTTTTGGGAGACTCCAAGAAGTAATTTGAACCCTCTCAATATCTGGTGGAGCCTCTCAAATATCAGTCACCATCTCTGGCCTCTGTTTACATCTTAAGACTGTAAACAGATCCACAACCCATGGTGTAGACATCACCCACTTCTGCCCCTCCTCCTTCCTGATTTACCATCTAGTTTGATGAAGAATTTTGAAGAACCTGGAAGCTTGCATAGTCTTTTGTGACCATTGACTTAGAGCAATAAACACATTATGCTCATGTGCATTATATGAGGTTGTTTTGGGGGTTGTTCATAACTTTTTTTCTGACAGAAGGAGAAATCAGCAAGGAGACTGTTCCCCTTTATATCCCAGATGAAGGAACAGCACCAGACAAGTCTTTGTGTGAAGAAAAAGAATGGTCAGTAGCTCAGTAGAACCAAGCTTTTCTAATTGCTCAACAGGAAAATGAGATAGAAGATGGCAAATTCTCACAATGTACATCAGTTTACTTACCCTGATGTAGTTTGCATTTATGTAGGTGCTCAAGGCATCCCCTGGGTACTTTGGTTTCAAACAGACCCTGCTTACAGGATCTGGAAAGACAATGAAAATCTTTTTACCTTTGACAACTACAGAAGTATATGAGAAGTGGCAATGGGGACATCCTAACATTACATTTGAAACAGCAATTGCCTTGGGCACCAGCATCTTAGTGATGATAGCTGGGATGGTTCTATGTGGTGATTTGTACAGCTGTAGCAAGCTAAGAATCCTGCTGCTTTCAGGTTCTGTCTAGAGTAAAAGGGAATGTGCACCAATAGAATGCAATAAGGTGCATAGTTTCCAGATTCAGGGGCAGAATATACTCTTCCATGTACCTCAGGAGAAGACTTGAGTCCCTTTCACACTACACAGTTGTAGCATTTTGATACCACTTTAATGTCCTTCAGTCCACCCTATGGAATTCTGGGATTTGTAGTTTTGTGAGGCACTAGACTAGAGCTCTCTGCAAGAGGTCTAAATGGATCTATAAATCCCAAAATACCATACAATGGAACCTTGGCAGGTTTCTTCCACACCTCACAACTATAGACTTTTTAAATGCTGTTTTTGTTGCTATGGGCCTGATATGAGAGGGAACTTTTCTTTCCCATCATGGCTGTCTGAGTAGAAATCTGAATAGAAACAGTAGAAATCTGTGCTTCTTCCCCATGTTACTAACTGATGGAAGCTGATAGATCAAGAAGGGAGAACTGTACTCTCCCATTTCAAGTGCTGCATTTGCACTGACACACCTCAAGCACTCCACATAGGCAGAAGCCAATGGCATGTCCTTCCCTGATGAGGATCTTAGTACCTATGAAGGCCACTAGAGGCTTCTGCACAGGTATATCACCTCAATAGAATGAACTAGGCTCTGCTTTTTTATTGATTAGTTTCTGAAATGGCCATTTAATAATAACGGTGTGAGATGCAGTTTCTCACAGAGTTCATCACGGCTGGTTCTCGACATTTTGCTGCCTGAGACAAAGGACAAAATGGTCCCTTGATTTTATATATGGAAACAAACAAGACTGGCAGTGTAACTGGGCTACAACACTGTCAAAGGGATAAGATCCTCCACCACACTATTTCTGCACTACACTCTTATAGATTATTCCACTTTCAACATCCTATGGAATCCTGGGGTTTGCAGTTTCAGGAGGGTTTGCCGTTTGGGCCCCTCCCGAAACGGCAAACCCCAGGATTCCATAGGATGTTGAAAGTGGAATAATCACGCTATAAGTGTGTAGTGCAGAAATGGCCTGAGGCAGCAGGCTGCATGGAACACAGTATAGTCTTAGCTTTTCACCAAAGACTGAAGAACAGAGCCAGCCAGAATTCCCTTGGGAGGGCATTAAACAGCTGGGTTGCTACTACATTAAAGCCTTGTCATGTGTATCCACTAGCCTAGTCTCACGGACCCTGAGTCTGAGCCTCAGGGGAGATGTTAATGACGTAGTAGTTGTATGCTACCTCTTCAAAACTGCAGTAGGATGAAAGCTTATTTAATTTTCTATTTATGATGGCAGGTTTTCACACCTTGTGAGCAGAGAAGCCTGACATAGCTCACCTGCCATTGAAGTGACCTGTGAGACTTTGGATAATGAATCTGTTTTTGAAAAAAAAAGTGGGGGGTGGGGAGAACGGAAGGATTGTCAGAGAAGTGGCAGGTCACAATTTCTGCCGGTCTTACCGCCCACATCTGAAATATGTAGAACAGTGGTTCTCAACCTGTGGGTCCCCAGATGTTGTGGACTTCAGCTCCCAGAAGCCCTGAGCATTGACCATAGTGGCTAGGGCTTCTGGGAGCTGAAGTCCACGAACATCTGGGGACCCACAGGTTGAGAACCACTGATGTAGAACAATGGGAATTTGGTTCCATTGATCCCAGTGTGTTCATATAGGCCAGTGGTTCTCAACCTGTGGGTCCCCAGATGTTCATGGACTTCAGCTCCCAGAAGCCCCAGCTGCTATGGTCAATGCTCAGGGCTTCTGGGAGCTGAAGTCCACAAACATCTGGGGACCCACAGGTTGAGAACCACTGATATAGGCCATTTCCGCACTAGACTGTTATAGTGCTATTATTCCACTTTCAACATCTTATGGAATCCTGGGGTTTGCAGTTTAGGGAGGGGCCATAGATACAAGAATTTGGGAGAAACTGCTGAAGGTCTTTAGCATTTGGTGAAACTGAATGTGGTCATTAAAAAGGCACAGTACCTAGTGGATAAAGTAAGCACCAATAGATGGGAAGAAAACAAGTCTGACTGACAATGAGGAAAAGGTTATTAAGGGAACTGAAAAAAATGTGCTTCAACATAAAAAAGAACACCGAACCATCAAACCAGGAGAATTCTGTCACTGAAAAGTTAAGAGCCATCTCATGTTACCTTAAAAAAAGAGGGATAGTAATACAAAATACAGAACCTGTCAATTATTTTAATACAAGGCCATGACAACACTATCAGAGGTGGCCTGAGGGAAGTTGAAAGCCTATGGCTCTTTTGAAAGACCAAAAGGAAGGAAAAGAACAGCACTCATCATTTCACACATCACTTGCTGTTCAATCGTGGTGCCCAAGTTGAAGAGGCACACCCAGTGTTAGGAATGGAAAAGCTGACATAAACAGTGAGCTGATAATAGGAAAAGGGAGGGCTCCCCTGCTGGATGAAATACTAATTAAGGTTAAAATGGACTTACTTGGAAGGATGGTCTTATAGCGATTTTTTGTCCCATGGCTGGGGATGTCAAGCTCTTTAGGATCTACAAAATTCATGGGGATTTCCTGAAGAGGAAGGAAGAAGAAAACACGACCAAAAAGCATTAGTAATTATAACTATATGTCATTTGCAAACATGCAGAAGTAATGAAGCCTTGCCAGGCTGAAGAGCTGGTATCCACTGTAGCTATTGGGTTAGAAGGCAGAGCAGTAGGTGCAAGCAGGAGTAACATTAAGCTACCCTCCAAAAGAATCATACCTTTCAGACTACAGGGAAAGCGGGAGGGAGGGAGAGAAACAGAAAGAGAGAACAAACTATACTGTAAGATAAAAATATCTTCTCAGAACACTACATATGTAGACTGCACACATATCCCCAACCCCACTGTTATAGTTTTTAAATAATGAAAAGCAACTTTGGTAGGTTGTGATTGTTTTTGTAAATAGAGAAGATGTTGGAGAATGGGGATATTTAAACCCTTCTGTGTTGGACCCTATTTTGTTTCCTCAAAATTACCTTCCTAAGGGTACTAGATAGTGTGGAAATATACAACTTGGCTCAGAAACCTGATCAATCTGTTCTTTGGAGGTATTCTTCCCAAAACAGATTGGCCATGAAGCATATGCCATCAATGGCAACATGAAGGTGCTTGCTATGTAGCCTTGGTGTACCATGGTTTTTATTGTTTGTTTGTTTACACAATCGGTGATTTTTTTTTTTCCTGATTAAGCTATGTTGGATAGGGCTTTGGGAATTTGCAACCTAGGAACATCTGAGTACATCACATCTTCCCCAGATATTATAAGCCATATGTTGGTATCCTATGGTCTGTAAGCTACTTGCACCTCTTGGCTAATTTATATGAATGCTACAGAGCCATGAGATGTTCTACCCACCTTTCCCCACCACTAGCTGATCCCTGTAGACATCAGCAAAACTGCAATCTTGATTAAAGTCTTTTTCAGTTATAGCACTATGATTATATTTTAACTGCCATGCCATCTTGGATAATGTCTTTATAATGCAGACAAAAGTCAGAGGAAAATATGGGAACCACCAGCAACTCCAGGTGAAACATTGTTTGGGCTTGGTTAAAAGGGGGAATGCAGCTGTTTGAATGTGTGTTTGTGAGGGAAAGAAAATGAATCTCTCTCTCTCTCTGTCTCTCTCTGTGGGGTGGATGGGTGTTGGACCCATTTACCATTGCTATCCTTGCCTGTTTGTCTAATCCATCAGTGCCCCAAAGGGTCGTATTTCTTTAGAGGGAAGTTGATAATTGATGGAAAGTCATAACTGATAGTGTAGGGCTGGTCTTTTCTAGTTTCATGATACTATGTAAAATTGTCAGGATAACTTTCTTTTGAGTGTACTTAAAAGCAGTTCAGAAGTTTGAAGAAAATGCATGTCTGTAAATGCTGTATCAGGTCAGAATGCTGCCTAGGCAATCACATGTTGGAAGACATGTGAACACTAAAAGCTCCCCATATGAGGAAACCTAGTACATCAGGGAAACAACTTTTAAATATTTACATAGGCGTTCATATCAGAGGGGAAATCTGGAAACTTACAATGAAGAATTGCCCTAATCCATATAAGTATCTTAATTTTGTTTTAACTGACGATCAATAAGCTTACCATGAATTCTGTCTGAAGCAAATGTGAACTTGCAACAGTGTCTTTTAATTGCTGCTTTGTCAAGATTCGGCTGGCAGACTGGAGATACTCCATTGCTACTTTTTCTCTTGGCGTAGGTACAGCTGCAAAAGGCTCAACACTTCCTAAGCTGCTCATGTCTAAGGTGAGTGAGACATTGGATCCTCGTCTGGAGCAAAAGACAAAGAGTGCACAATTAGCTCTTTATCTCATAAAAACTGGTATTTAGGAGTTTGGGATTTGTTCTAAGCAGTGCTTTACCACATTGTACACACCAGGCTGAACCACAGAAGACTACAAGCACTTGCCGGTGGAACTTTCATCAAGAAATTCCCCTGCTTCATTAATAGAACTTTGTAAGGAGTTCTGACATCTTCGTCATCCATTTGTAATTCTCCCATGCCTTCCCACTATCTTCCATCTTTGTGCTTCCAGGGAAAATCCAGTAAGGAAGAAAAGATTAAGCAATTGCACAATATCCATTAACTGGTTGCATAAGGAACTCTATCAGGAAGCACTTATGCCATAAATACTACCTGTTATGTCAGGATTTGAACAACATATTCATCATATTTGACATGTAAAGTTGATTTGTGCTTACTTCATCACATCCAAAGCTAATCCATGCATTAGTTAAACCATGGTCAGCTTGTGATCCTCCAGATGTTGTCATCTATCACCAAATGGGTGAAGATTAAGAGTAGAGCTAATGGGAGCAGAAATCCAAAAACATAAGCTGTTTACCTCTGATGTAAACTAACCTAGCTGCAAATACAAACCTATCCAAACAAACCCAAAAAGAAAGCTGTCCTACTGGCGCTAAGACTGTAACAAAAACTAAGACAGAGAGGAAGAAAAAGCACTCGTATCTAAACAACAGCCTGTTTCTCCATACTAAAGTGCTCTTGCAGTCAGACCACTGCTTTCTGATATCCATTGATATATTACAGAGTCTCTCCTTGTAATAACCAGCTGGTCTTGTTCTCTATGGACATAACCCTTTGAAAGTATACTGTTGTTGCTTTGTCTTGATCTAATTAACAGATTGCTTTACAAATACTAAATTTCAAAGTAATGATAGATAGATAGATAGATAGATAGATAGATAGATAGATAGATAGATAGATAGATAGATAGATAGATAGATAGTCTCTCTCTTCTCCATCTCTCTCTCTCTTCTCCATCTCAAGGAAGACTCTTTTAACCTATTCCGGTTCATTTTATTGAACTAATTTCTTGCCTTCCCTTTTGCTTCAGTGGAAACAACTTTAAATTATTTGGAGGAAAACTCTTGCCAAACTAAATTCTGTTTATTTTTAGAAAGTGGACTTAGATGGGCTAAACTGGGATTTGCTGCCACAGTAACCATGTTGGGCTGATTTTAAAAGGGAGTGGGAAACTTCATAGAGAATCAATAGGGACTTGTAATGATGGCTATTTATTTCTTCTTGGAGCAGAAGAAAAATGTCTCTGAATCTCAGTCTGCGAGGTCAAGGTCAGCATTATCATTTGGCACTAGGAAGAATGAAGCAGTCCTGTCAAGTAGCAGATTTGAAGTGTCATGAAAGGGCAGCAGATTGTTAGCTATTTTTAAACTGTTACTATTGTATTTTTATGATAGCTGGCACTGGGTCTGGATACAATACATGATGAGACCACCCCTTTCCTAAATCTATCAACAAACTGTGCTGTTGAGATATCAAAATGTATTTTGTTATGTACTGTTCTGACTCTCTTTCTTCAGCTTTTTTTTTTTCCCTGACAGGAATAGGAAATCCATGTGGGATTTTCTGCCCAAATCACATAGCTAACTTTGGGTATCCTGCACTCTCACTCAGGTAGATGGGGATACCATTTCCTCTTCCACCAAGGGCAGAGCTGATGCAGTGGGAGAAAGCCCATATCAGTTTACTGGGGCTTGGACATCTGGTAAGCAGTCCAGGGCCCAAATGTGTTGCATACATTTTTGTGTTTTTCAGAAGTATCATTCGTTGGTTATTTTTAAACGTTTCTTGTAAAATCAGTGAAATTCAAAGAAAATAAGAATGATATATAATTGAAATCTTGTGCATATATTTATAGCTGGTCTGCCAGGGGCTCAAAATTGTCCCTGGATAGCCCAGGAAAGGAAGCCAGAAACATTTGGAGTCCCTCCCACAGCTGCCAAGCAAACTAGCTTGAACATAAGAGCAAAAGGGAACATAGCTGCTGGGTCTCATGGCCTGGCCCTGACTCTCCAGTTTAAGGGTTGTCTCTGGGCAGGAGACAAGAGTGCACACTCTCCAGTTTTGGGAAATTCAGCTTCAGACGAGAAGAAAGTGCTGTGTGTATATCTCCATTTCAGATAGGAGAGCAGAAGCTTGTTACAATTTGCGCTGGTTAATTGAATGGTTACTGCAATGTGCAAAGACCCTCCAGAGGTCGAGATATTTACTAAGTTAGCTTTGTCCTTTCTTTCCAGCGTTTGTGGTGCCAGGGCTTACATTCTGTTCTGCTCTGCATCCGCCTTTTACTGGAGTCAGTAATGACGTCTAGAAGCCAGTAAGCTTCATTAAGAGTCTTGTCACATCCATACTGCTAAAAGTGTTATAGTAAAGCATAAGTCCCACTTTTGCCCCAGCCTAATTGCACACCGTTGTTGCTCTCCAGACATGACTGTGTTGCAAAGTAATTGAAAATGTATTTATTTTTTCATAGTCGAAATAATCCATTAATTATTCCCTTTCCTGTAAAAAATCAATAACCAGTTCAGATGCAAATGTCCCATAGAACTTTCTTCCACCAATGATCCATTAGCAGGTGAGGCCAGGTTATCCCTCCCTCAAGTGTCATTGCATCATAGTGTTGTCACGTCACACCATTATAGCACTATTACAGCTAGAGAAACTAATCATAAAATGAGGGGCTGGGTATTGGAGTCAGTAATGATGTCTTAATGCAGATGAACAAACTGTGTAAATGACATTATTAAAGCACAAATCTGACAAGGGTGAAATAGAGAACAGCAACAATCAAGCTACTCTCACAAAAATGGCTGAAGCAGATTTCAAACTGGGCAATGCAGTATAAAAGAGCTGTGTGATAAGACTGAATGTTCCTGTGATAGACCCTGGGGACATGAGCAGCCTGAGTTTTGGGCTGGCGCTGGCAACAGGTTGCCTTGTATTCCAAGAGGTTCTTGGTAAGAGAGAAACCCAGCCTATTGGTGCATGGGAAGGGCTGAGCTTTCTGAGGACGAGCTCTATATAAGACGATGATTTGCATTTTTGGGATCTTCCTGCAGAGAGATTTCCAGACAGGATTTTTAGTGAGAGTTTTTCAGTCAGCCAAGGGAGGTTGTTTGAATAAATGGGATTATCTTCTCAGGGGCCTAGTGAGAGGAAGGGAATAAATCAATCTATTTTGAATTGGGTCAGAAGGGGTAACCGAAACTTGGGAATTTAGCCTTTGAGCTGAAAAGGAAGCCAGAGGCCTGGGTGTGTAAGGAAGCTCTGAACCTGAATACAGTGTTAAGCTGAAGAAACAGGTTAAATACTTTTGGACGTTCTATTTTGCCTGAATATACTTGTATAACACCCAATGCCTTTTCCCTGTTTGTTATTTTAATAAAAATTGCAGTCTATTTTTATAACTCTTGACTTAGCAGAGTACTTTTTCATTAGGTTTAATTTTACAGAAAGATGATTCCACAGATTATTATATCTTTTTGAATGAGACTAGAGAGGCTTTGCCCCTTTATCACTAAGGTGTTGGATTTGAGAGGAGAAAGCAGGCATTGTATAAGAAGAGTGGCAGGGTGCTATAGCAGGCTTGGAAGGGAGCTGCTATCTCCAGTCTGAGGGAAGGAAAAGCAGGCCTGGCCCCCTCCACAGTTCCCTATCCCATCCACCAAAGTAAGCAAGAAGGAATAATCTATTCTTATCACCTTGATGTGACAACAGCCCTTTTGGCTAAGATTCTGTCTTAATTTCCAAACAAGAAAAAACATTTTGTCTCTCTCTCTCTCTCTCTGTGTGTGTGTTGTGTATGTACATTTGAATGGCCAACTGTGAGCAACTGTGGTTGACACTTAACGCATAACACTTCAAGACATCACCAGGGGCTGTTATCTGGGTTTCAGCTTTTGGCTCAGAAACCTCAGGGTTGGGATAATTCTGAACTGGCAGCCCTAAAAGGGAAATTTCTCCCACTTTCTGCCAAACCTTCCCATGCCACAAATGGTTGTTTCACTCTCCCCTTTGCCCTGTCTGCCTGACTATCCACTTGTCTTTCATGCCTTGGGAATGCTCTGGGTTCTCCTACTAGGAGGTCACTGTGGGCATCACATTTTCAAACTCTCTTTCCAGTCAACAGGAAATCAGGGAGGAAGAGAGGGAGAGGAGTGTGAGAAAAGCTCCTTCATCAGATGTTTCTCATGTATGCTGAGCTGAAGGCCCCTCATCTCTCAGTGCAAAGCCACCACTATGGCCCAGAGGCATTTATCTGACTGGCTGGCCAGCCTATGATCACCAGCAGCTCCTGCTCACCACACACATTTGCTACTGGTAAATGTCTGCCCTCTCCATTTTTAAATCAGGGCCTGCACCTGCTCTTTGCTGCCCTGAGCAGGCAGTAAAATGTCTTAGGTTGATCCTAGATGGAGAGCATGAGCAAGTGGGTACTACTGCACTCTTGTCCTGCTTGTGGATCTCTTGTAGGCATCTGGTTGGCCTCTAGAAAACAGAATGCAGGACTAGATAAGGCTTTGGTCTGATCCAACATGGCTCTTCTTGTATTCTTAACAAAGAAACCAGTAGTATGTGACACCTTCCTCCTTAATCTATTTCTGGTGAGGCATGAGTGGATGCTGAGTTAAAGAGAGAGCAAATGTTGGGAATATTCTGTCTCTTTCTCATATATACATACAACTAGTTTTTGCTTCAATATTCCCCACCACATCTGTTTGCAAAGGGGTGTGAAACTATTCATAAAGGAACAAGTGGCAGGAGGAAGATGGAATATGCTGAAGAAACCAGATTTAACACTTTACACAGTCTTCTCCCTCTATAAGGCTTGGAGAATTTTTCCCAGCCAAACAAGCAAATGTATTCATATTGTTTTGTAACAAAGTATGATTGAGATGTTAATATTTTCTTTGGCTTTTACATTGTTTTATCCACCAGTCATAGCAAAAGGACAACTTCCTGTCTAACAAAATGCAAAATGTGGCCAAATCTAATTATAACTTTGGATTCATGGCTTTTTCCAGTTAAAGTGATTCATTTTTTTAAAAACAGTGTTGAGAAATACATCAATTTACCCAAACAGATACAAAGGTATTTTAATCAGAAGACAATTCACTAGAAATGGTTTCAGGTGGTATGTAGAAAGAAATAAAAGAGACATTTTAGCCATTAATATAGGATGACAAATAAATACTCTGAATGATATTTAATGTAAGAGATGATGAGGATAATAAAAATTTAAGTTTTCTTCATATTATCAGACATATTTTGAAAAAGGTATTTTCAGAGAGTAAAAAAGTCCCTTTTGTGGACTACAGCTCCCAGAATTCCTCAGCCAGCATGGCCACAAGCTTCTAGGGGCATTCTGGGAGCTGTATTTCAAAACGGACTTTTCCACGTTTCTTAAGGATACAATGTCTTCTCTGCTGAATTTCTCCTGGATTGAATGCAATAATGGAGAAAATTAAATTATTTTTGAGAATGTTCTGTGGCTGCTTGAAAATAAATTTATAGCAGCCCAGTTACTTCCATGTCAAAGCAGGTCCCACTATGCTCTCATTGATGTCACTGGGAGGACAAAAGAGCCCCACGGACTTCTTTGCAACCCCCATTGACACCCTCCTAAATCACTGAGTTTCCCTTAGACTTACTAAAACGAGACTCAGGCCATTTTTGCACTGGACTGTTATAGTGCTATTATTCCACTTTCAACATTCTCTGGAATCCTGGGGTTTGCAGTTTAGGCCCCTCCCAAAACTGCAAACTTCAGGATTCCAGAGGATGGTGAAAGTGGAATAATAGCACTATAACAGTCCAGTGCAAAAATGGCCTTGGTGTGGAGTGTTTATGGACTTGTAACAGCAGAGGCCTAGACTTTCAGGCTTGGTTCCATCACAAGCATATGTAGCTGGCCTCATCAAAAATGGGATGTATAGTTCCCAGTCCCAATATCAATTGCCTTTTCTGCCTGAAGCTTACACTACCAAGTGATTGTTCTTCCAAGAGAAATCTATTTGCCATTCTCATTGGTAGCATTTATATGCAAGGCTGTTCCTCTTCTGGTAGATGGTATTATTGCTGTTATTGTTAGGTTTTTTTTAAAGTGCCACCTCCCTAGAATTTGGTGTAATTTATTGTAACATTTGCTTTTGTTGTAAACTTGTGACTTCATGTTCTTTGATTTTTATATTGGTAAACTGTGCCAAGGCCAATGCCAGTTTCCTGGTTTATACAATTTTTAAATAAACAATGAAAAACCCTCTCTAGCAGCACTTCCTGGGAAAGAAGGCAGTAAACTTCAGCACATTCTAAAGTGGGCCCAATTTCTGAAGAGGTCTAGGACTGATTTGATATGGTTTTACGACATACAGTCCAACTATAGAAAATTCAGTTTGAATGCCAAGAGAACAAATAATTTAATCAGTTTTCTCCCTGATGCCAGGCAACTTCAAAAACTATGCAGATTTCAATGACTATACAGTTGAGGGAGGGGTCTCTAGCAGCACAATTCCTCTGCTGGGCTCCTCCTCTGGATTCCTTTCTGTCTTGCCTGCACAAGGCTAGGTGGGGAGGCAGGTGAGGGTCATAACACTATAGCCTTCTAGGGTCTTCACACAGCTTCCCCCCTCCACTCACCCTGCTCAACATGAAGAGAATGTTGGGGGTCGGGAAGACAAGCAGTTGGCTATAGCCCATCCTAGGCAACACTGGGAGGAGATGAAGGGAAGTGAGGATTATGAGGTTGTAGCCTTGCCACTAGAGTTCCTTTAGCTCAGTGGTTCTCAACTTGTGGGTCCCCAGATGTTTGTGAACTTCAGCTCCCAGAAGCCCCAGCCACTATGGTCAATGCTCAGGGATTCTGGGAGCTGAAGTCCAAAAACATCTGGGGACCCACAGGTTGAGAACCACTGCTTTAGCTAGTTCTCAGTGATGTAGATGCTGTTAAGCACCTGCTATCAGAAGACTGTAATGACAATCCTTCTCATTGGGCTGTCCCCACCCTCCTGATCTGGGGCCACAGAAAGTAGATGAATCTGGGCTAGGGTGACAATAGTCTTCAAGTCTATTCAAGGACTGTGGAAGAAAAAATTAGAAAGCAAATTGAGGAGGACTCTCTTCTTTGGAATTTTGGACACTTGAAAAGCCACTTTCTGTTGTTGTTGTTTTCTTCCTTTGAGCACTTGAGTATTTTTTTCCTGTCCCTATGAATGGTCTACCTTAACTGAAAAAATTCAGCACCATCCCACCCATTTTAGGTGGTGTTGCATTCTTCCACAAGAATACAGTTAAAGAATCAGGCATTTGTTGGAGTGTCTCACCCCACACCAGTTTATTAGATAATTTAAATAATTGAGATTATCACCTAGTTTGACATTCTGAGATATGGTGGATGGCAACTAGGAAATCTGCCTTTTTTGTTGTGACATCCAACCAGAGTTTTTGGAGCATCATCTTTGGAAAGGTTTTGGAAGCAAATCTCTCCTCACCTCGCACAGGTATTTATAGACCTTTTCTAAAGATCTTTTAAGCCACTGTCTTGCTTTTAGTAGCTTTACACTACTGATTTCATTTTTAAAAACAAAACCTTGTCTGTTGACGGTAGTGATTTAGTATTTAGTACCAGCCTTAACACTTGGCAAAGTGTTATTCCAGTGCATGGCTTCCAGGGAGAGTGTCCTTGGCAGCAAGGTACTCTGCTAGGCATGGCCTCAATAATTGCCTGTGCCATGGGACAGGCAATTGTTTAAGGCACCTTTCCTCTTAGAACTTTATTTTAGAAAACCACTTCCTAGAAACCATGCATTGGAGAAACAGGCAGCTCAAAACTGACAAGCCATTGTCTCTGCTGCTTGCCCTTGTCTCTGCCTCCCATTGTTTCTGCTGCTTGTCTCCACAAGTGCAAAGGAAGTGCAACTACAGGATTCCAGCCTTAATTTATTACTGTGTTCTTAATGCTATAGATAAGACAAAGCTCTTGAGCAATTCTCTGCATCACCTTCCAAAATAATTTGCCTGACTTTGCATATTAAGTAACTCATATTCTATCTCAGGCAGCAAATTATCTTGGTCTGTTCTGTATTAATTGAAAGTATTGCTTTTCTCATCTATTGATAGTACTCTGTAAACAATTTTGTGCTAAAGATTTGATGGATTTGAAGATATCAATTCAGTATAAAGGTGCTGGTGGTGGTAGCAGTGATAGTAATGAGGAAAATGTAGAAAATAAACACATGCAACATGACTTTAACCTATGCATTTACTTTGTGAAAAAATGTTGGGAGAGACAGGATGGAGGGTGCCAGAGAACAGTCAGTCAGTCAGTCAGTCAGTCAGTCAGTCAGTCAGTCTATCTATTAAGCAAGAATTTTGCTACCACAAATACAATTCTTTTATATTGTTGGCTTATATGTTTCCAATTCTACCCAGGGTTACAAAGTTCGAAGGGACCCAAAGGGCCATACAGTCCAGGTACTGCAACCCTGAGAGATGGCTATTTAACTCTGTTTAAAAAGTTCAATGAAGGAGGGTCCACCACAGTCTGAAGTAATCTACTCCACTGCTGAACAGCTTTTCCAATCAGGAAACTCCTCCTAATGACTGCTTGAAGTCTCCATTCTTGTACAGTTGACCCTTCACATTCAATAGGATTAGAGGTGCAGGACCCCCACAAAAGTGGGGAAAATGCAAATATCAAAATATGTATGTGCGTGTGTCTGTGGGATGGGGCTGAGGCATGGCGGGGAAAACCGTTAGCCAGGGTCCTCAGGTCAAGGAAAGGAGAGGGATGGGGGTGGGTCAGCATGGTAGCCCTATACTTCCTCTCTCTTGCCCATCTCCTTCCTTAGGTGTGGGAGGGCTCCTGAGAGAGGGTTCACGGTGCTGAGAAATCAGGCTGCAGCCATCCTTAGCTGGCCAGGCAGCTGCTAGTGGAGGAGGAAGATGACAACCAGAGGCAGTTTTTAAAAGGCCTTCAGAGCCTGATCAGAGCTGCTGAGGGGGAAAGTTCTTCCAGAAAAGAAGTGCCTGAGGTGGGGGAGGCAGTGGTTGGAGAAATTCACAAATAATCAAATCTGTGAAAGTCAAACCTGCAAACATGGAAGGCTGACTGTAATTTGACTTCATCAGCTTGGTTCCTGTCCTCTGAAAGAACAAAAAATAAGCTTACTCCACCTTCTACATGACAGTCCTTTTGATATTTAAAGTATACTCTCCAACTGTCCTGATTTGGCAGAGAGAGTCCCAGTTAATCCCCTGCCCTCCCACTTTTTAAGCTTTTAAAATGTCCCAGTCTTTCTCTTCTCTTCCTGTTTTCCCTCTTTGTTCTCAGCTTACTTTAACTGCCTGCAAGTATCTTGATGACAATACAGTGCTCAGTAGAAGCCAGCATACGTTTGTCAAGAACAAATCTTGCCCAACTAATCTTCTATTTTCTTGATCAGGTTAACCAATTTAATAGATGGTGGGAATGCTGTGGATATCATTTATCTGGATCACAGCAAAACATTTGAGAAAGTCCCCAAAAATATTTTGATTAGCAAATTGATTAAATATGAGATAGATGGGAACATTATCAGTTAGGCCATTTCCACACAGGGTGAGGGAATCGCCCCGTGCCAGTACTTACCGGACTTCTTGGCTCCATGCTTGGGTCCAGGCTGGTCTGGAGCAGTGCGTGGCCGCCATTCTGCACTGCTCTAGGGACAAAAATGGTGGTTTCCGGTTGGTCAAGGCTCTCCACCAACCGCTGAAGCTCATCAGCCTAAAGCTCACCTCCGGCAGAACGCAGGCTTGCACTGGTGCGAACCTGCAAATCTGCACCAGAGTGCGGACACGGAGTGGCGCACACCGTGCTTTTGAAAGACCTCTTTCAAGTGGTCTTTCAAAAGCATGCTGGACGACCACTTTGGGTCATTCCAGAGCGGGCTGAGGTGCGGAACTACACTAAGTAGGTCCGACCCAGTCTGCTCCCAGGTGCAGACGTCCTCCCTGGAGGATACTTTGCACCGTTTCTTTAAGCCTGCGCGGAAATGGCCTTAGATCCATAATTGTTTAGAAAACCATGCTCAAAGAGTCATAATCAATAGCTACACTTCAAACTGGATAGAGGTTGTGAGGCCTAATACTCTTCATCATCTTCATCAGTAATTTAGATAACATAGTTGAGGGAATACTTTTTAAGTTAACAGATGATACAAAACTGGGAGAGGTGGCTAACATACTGGAAGATAGAAGCAGAATTCAAAAGAACCTTGGTAAACTAGAACATTGAGCAGAAATTAATAAAATGAAATGCAAAATAGATGAATGCAAAATTCTACATTTAGACCAAACCCTCCAAAATGCACAGGTATAGGATGGGAATTATTGTTGATCATGATGAACGTGAGCCAGCTGATGTGGAAGCAAAGGCCCTTTCCGCACGAGGCGAGCGAATCGCTCTATGCCGTTACCTACTGCTTCTTCTGGGGTCCGAAGCGACGCGGACTGTCCCTGAAGCCCTTCCACAGGGCTCCTCCTTGGTCTAGGGCGAATTGGAGCAGTGCAAGGTCTGTAGATCCGCACTGCTCCGGCTTCCAAAACGGCAGCTTTCAGCTTCCAAAATGGTGGTTCCGGCTTCCAAAATGGCAGCTTCTGGTTGGTCGTAGGTCCCGACCAACTACTGAAGCTTGCCACGCCTAAAGCCTGCCCTCCACAGATTGCAGGCTCGCATTGGTGCGAGCCTGTGAATCTGCACAAGGGAGCAGGAACGCATTGGTGCATTCCAGGAAAATAAAGACCTGTTTTTTCTGGTCTTTAGAAAACACACTGGAGGACCACTTGGGTCATTTTGGAGCAGACTGAGGTGCGGATCTCCAGTAAGTAGTCCACTCCTAGTCCACTGCAAGGTGCAGATGACCTCCGTGAGAGGACGCACTGCCCCATTCTAATTGCCTGGTGCGGAAAGGGCCAAAGAAGGTGAATGCTATTTTAGTTTGCATGGATAGAAGCATAGTTTCCAAGTCAAGGAAAATAATAGCCCTACTATATTCTGTACTGTTCACACTTTGTCTGGAGTACCGCATTAAGTTTTGCAAATTTAAGAATGATATAGACAAGTTGGAGCAAGTTCAGGGAAGGGCAACAAGGATGATAATAGGTATGGAGAACTGGGGAAGAAACTTTCAGAAGCCAGTTTAGTCTACAATCCTAAACATGCTTGCAAGGGAGTAAACCTCACTGAAAAAAGTGGCACTTACTTCTAAGTAACTGTTCATAAAACTGCACAGTTTCTATAAAATATCCTGTACAAGCCTGCCCAAACAAAAGTTGTACTGAATTCAGTGTAGCTTCCTCCCAGGTAGGTGGTGACAGTATCATAGCCATTGGCAGCAACATATAGTAAGGAAAAAAATTTCATCCTTATTTTTAAATCCAAACCCAACTCCAACACTCTGAATCAAACTTATCCTATTATTAAGTAAAATGAAGTTATCATCCATTGAATTTAAGCTCTCTGAAATGTTCATTTATAGGAGATGAAGAGCAGCTAGAAAATTCAGCAGCCTTTATTCTCTTTTCCCCATGGAAAGTCTTAGTGTGAATTAGAATACAGCAATAAGCCATAAGTAGTAAGACAACATTTCTTACTATGTGATCTGTTGAGTATTTATGAATAATTTTTCAGCAATGTTCATCTTTATGTAATAATCCATAAATTGGGCATAGTCTTTTCACACTTCTGCTGGGGTCAGAACCATCATTTAATACCTCAGATCTAGATATTTTTAGCAACTGTGCCCAAAGGATTCAAACAGCAACTTCTAAAGGTTGAGGAGGGAAGTTACATTAAACTGGAAAAATCTTTACAGGAAGCTCCACCTATCCATCTCAGTAGCAACCAATCTGGTGAAAACCATAAATCATTAGAAGGGCTATTTCCTGCCCCTATTTCATCTCACATTCAATTATCTCCTCACACATGACAGGTGCATTTGCCAGTACACTTTTTTGGTTATTTCTGTAAAAGCAGACTTTAAGTCTTCAGTCATTTCTGCACTAGACTGTTATAGTGCTATTATTCCACTTTCAACATCCTATGAAATCCTGCGGTTTGCAGTTTAGAGAGAGGCCTTTGAGGCCCTTCCCTAAACTGCAAACCCCAGGATTCCATTGGATGTTGAAAGTTGAATACCACCACTATAACAGTCTACTGTGGAAATGATCTTTGTTCAATGCTAAGAACACCGTGCAAAACCTTATTTTGTTCATCTCTTTTTTTTCATGGTTGGGGAATGAAATGAAACTGATACCCCAAACGTCAAAAAGTTATCTGCCTGATACCCCAAAGGTCAAAAAGTTAACAGAACCCCCCAGCCAACATTGGACTCTAAGTTGTAGTCCAAAAAAAGTAACTTTAGGCCATATGGATGCCCTCCAAAGTGTAGCTGTTTTTCACGGCGGCATTTCAGACAAAATGTGCTGCCTCCTTCTCTACCCTCAGGACTCCACTGCTTTGCTGAAACACTCCTTTGTTGCTGATGTTCGTTGTTGCTGGAAGGGTGTTATCAATTACCCAGTAGGAACACTGCATTTTGATTGGTGCTTGGTTTGGTTGGTTGGTTGGTTGGTTGGTTGGCAAAGTGCTTGGTTTGCATTTTGAGTTGGCACAGCAGCCCTACGAGTCCAGCTCTGATGCCTTCTAAACAATCCATTGAAAGGCAAATAGAAGAGATTGCAAAGCATCACCTTGCCTTAAACGTTTTAGTTGTCCTTTAAAAAACAACTGTGTGTAAGATGTCAAGATATAGTCACAGGAGAGGGCATGAAGAGATACCTTGGCAACCTGGGTAAACACTCCTGCTTCTGCCACCCACACAGGATGGCAAACTCTAAAATGGGCAACAAACCACCTAGCATCTTCAGTGCTCCAGGTCAGATCTGGAGCTGTTTTTGAGAGTTGTCCAGACTCCATCATGTCAAAAATGAGTGAAGGAAATGATTTTTGAAAAAGTACTTCTAGACAAAGTTTCAAGCAATCAGTATCTGGTGGGGACAGGAATCACTCTACATCCTGTGCCGGAAGACAGCTGACAAGAAAGCCATTTCAGCTTTCCCTCTTTTAATCAGGCTTTCTAATGTAGTGCCAGTTCTCTCCTGAACTTCCCTCGATAAGGCTGTGCTGCTGAGCAACGGGAACTGACTGTTCAAAAGTGCAAGCTTGGAGACCCTCCCATCTTTTCCTGTCCATTAGTTCTACCAGCAAATTGGATTTTATCAGAAAAAACATGCTTTCAGATGAAACAGCAATGGCATCCCAAGATTCTTGCATGCATGTATATACGCAGGGGCCCTCTTCCATAGCCCAGAGAGTTATTTTTAGCAATTAGTTAGTTTTATTGTTTCAAACCCTCAGTAGCGAACCACTGATATAGTTGCAACACTTGCCTTCTTACTTCTCAGAATTAACCAAAATAGTCTCTCCTTAATTAGCATACTCTCCAACATTTCACAGGATGAAAACTGTGACACCTATGGCCAAACAATATCAGAGTGTGGTCAGGATGGCTAAAGTTATTAATGAGGAAGAATAGATAAGCAAAGAGAGGCTGCAGCAGTTTGCTTTTGGCTGAGCCTATTGGGAAGGGCAAGATTTCACCCTCCTCTCTCCCCTCTGTCCACTGAGGTGAATACAAACTACTTTTGCCCTTTGAACTCAGTTTGTAGCAACTGAAGTAAACTGAGGATTAATGATGAAAGTAGAAGGAGAGAGAACCTGGGACATTTTAAAAGCAGCTGAAAAAGTGGGATGATAGAGGATTAACCAGGAATGTCCCTGTCAAATTGGCACAGTTGAAAGATATGAATTGGTTGACTAATATCTGAATACTGTAGACCAAAGGTCTATGGCACAAAATACCTGCTGTGCTGTCTATTTCATCAATAGCTCACAACAAAGAATGAAGCTGCAGCCTGGATAACAGCTTGAGTCAGTATATGGCATTATGACATTATGATTCCAGTTTAACTGTCATGGCTGCTTTGTATGGAATCCTGGGATTTATAGTTTGGTGAGATACTACAGCTCTCTGGCTAAGAATTCTAAATACTCCACCCTAAACTCCAGATCCCAGGTTTCTACAGGATGTTGTCATGGCAGGGAAAGTGGAATCACAGTGCTGCAACTGAGTTGTGTGAGAGGATGCTAGATGATATTCCTCCTCTAGCATTTAGTGATACTGCAACCCCATAACTGTAAAAGAAACTAAAAGTTATACTGTAAAAGGAGTGAAATTATCCTTTGATAAGTTACAGCCATAATGCATTTATACCTTTGTTATTGGGAAAAGAAATTATTCTAAGGCCCTTTCTGCACCAGGCAATTAGAAGGGGGCAGTGGGTCCTCTCACGGAGGTTGTCTGCGCCTTGCAGCGGACTACTTACCAGAGATCCGCACCTCAATCCGCTCCAAAACGACCCCAAGTGGTCCTCCAGTGCGTTTTCTAAAGCCTGCAAAAAACAGGTCTTTATTTTCCTGGAACGCCATTGTGTTCCTGCTCCCTTGTGCAGATTCGCAGGCTCGCACCAATGCGAGCCTGCGATCTGCGGAGTGCAGGCTTTAGGCATGGCGAGCTTCAGTGGTTAGTCGGGACCCATGACCAACCGGAAGCCACCATTTTGGAAGCCAGAAGCTGCTGTTTGGGAAGCTGGAAA
This sequence comes from Iguana delicatissima, assembly GCA_948472985.1. Taxonomy (NCBI): domain Eukaryota; kingdom Metazoa; phylum Chordata; class Lepidosauria; order Squamata; family Iguanidae; genus Iguana; species Iguana delicatissima. The sequence continues at coordinate 27,355 of CAOKZL010000002.1, forward strand.
CTGTCATTTTGGAAGCCAGAAGCCACCATTTTGGAAGCCGGAGCAGTGCAGATCTACAGACCTCACACTGCTCCAATTTGCCCTGGACCAAGGAGGAGCCCTGCGGAAGGGCTTCAGGGTCAGTCCGCATTGCTTTGGACCCCAGAAGCAGCAGCAGGTAATGGCACGGAGCGATTCCCTCGCCTCGTGCGGAAAGGGCCTAAGTCACTAGTTAAGGCAGGAGATCCTGACTGATCCTAGAAGCTAAGCAGGGTCGGTACTTGCTAGTACTTGGATGGGAGGCCACAATGAATACCAGTTGCTTTACAGGAAGGAACTAGCAAAACTACCCTGGAGTATTCCTTGCCTAAGAGAACCCTACAAAATTCATGGGGTCTCCATAAGCTGACAGGCACATACATGCAGTTATTTGTTGCCATGTGTTTCCAAGTTGAAACTACTTCTTCATATACTATCTTGATGTTGTACCACTTTCTAGCATGATCAAACCCCAGAAATTAGTATGGGATTACAGGGATCAAAGTGGACTTAATTCTGAATGGCTGGGGTCCCCAGTGGCATGAAGTGAATAATTGTCATTCATTCTTCTTGGAATAGTGGAAAGGACTGGGACAATCTTGTCAAGCGCACAGACAAAAGTAGCATTTGCTGACAAGGATCCTCCAACAATGTATTTTTGCAATGACTGAATCTTCACAGTCCTCACTAAAGTAGATTCTGAGATTCATCTGCTGAACGGGTGAATCAACACATAAGGAAATCATATTAATTTAGGGAGTTTGAAGCATAGGGACAATGCAACGTACTTGCAAAGATGTGTGTGCATGCATACAAAAGTCAACAGGTAGACATTGAGATTGTCTGTTGTGTAATTCTTTAAGAAAGCCACAGATTATCCTCTAAGGATACAGCAACATCTGTATACAGTTTTGATTCCCACACCTCAGAAACTGTATTCTAAAGCTAGACAAGGTGCAGATGGTGGGGAATGGTGGACAAAGATAGCTGGAGGCTTGAGTAACATTGCTCTGAAGAAGGTTTATCTTGAGGGTTTTTTACTATAAAATGAGGGGACATGTAGAGTTTTGTACATTTTTGCATGGGGTAGAGGAGGAGGACAGAGAGGTCCTCCCTTTATAATGCCAGAACTCAGGGATAATCTCTATGAAGCTGAAATGGTGAGAGGTCCAGGACCAACAAAAGAAAGCATTTCTTCACACAGCACATGATTAAGCTATGAAATTCACTACCATGAGATGTAGTAAAGGCTTGCTACCAACCCAGGGCATCATGGAGAACAAGTTTATCAGTACTGGTACCTGTAGGACTGGAAGCAGCATGTCTCTGAATACCAATTGATGGGCAGCAATGCAGAGCTACTGCATCATATTTCACCTGTAGGATTCCCTTGGGCATCAGGCTGCTAACTGTGGAAAAAGGGCCACGGTGGGCAACAGTTTGTAGCCTCTTCCAAAAGACCCAGTAGTTATCCTTTCTGAGGAGAACTGTTTCTCACATTCTGTGGGTGGGGTCTACTTCCCACTGTCTCGTATGTCATGCTTAAGAGAAATACAATCTGGCGTTGTGCCAGAATGACTGGCTAATGGAACAAACCTTTGTGAACTTGTTCCTTCTTTCCCACTCTCTCCGGCACACTGCAGAAAAGTTTCTCACTGGTGGATTTGTAGGACGCAGCTGCAAGTTGGGGGAGGACAAAAGGAGGACCTTGCCTCTCCAAGTAAGAATTCTGCTTCCCAACAAAATTTTCATTCAGTCTCCAAATTTCTAGCACTGCAGTAAAATCTCAGATGAGTATTTACACATACAAAGAAAAGGGACAGACAAAGTAGTCAGGGGAATGAGAACATAGCTAATATAAGAATTCTAAGTATAAACAATTTTTCCTGCCATACACTCTGAAATGCTAGAAATTTGGGGATTGACAGAAAGAATTTTCATTTTCTTTCCCTGTAGCTACACTTTTGTAGATGTGTGCCTACATCAATTGCATGTTATGTTCCTGAATGCACAGAACCAATATCGAGAGGGTATACACACACCTGCTTCCCTATTTCATGTTGTCATGATCTGGCACACCAATTTTACTGACATATGATCCAACTAAGGCTTTAGATCAGTAACTAGGAATAAGAAGTCTTCATGTACTGTTGGGCTGCAACTCCTGTCCTCATCCATCATTGGTTATTCTGAATAGAGATGATGGGAGTTGCCGTCCAAGAACACTTTAGGGAGATCCATTCCCCAACCCTGCTGTAGACTATCTGTTCTAAAGTCATCAATAAAAATGGGCTCTCCAGATGTTTTTGGATTGCAATGCTCATAATCCTGCCACCACTGGAAAGGCAAGCTAGGAAGAAATTGTCAGCCAAAAAAATCTTGAAGGCCACAAATGCTTCCTTCTACTAAATCAGTGGTTCTCAACCTGTGGGTCCCCAGATGTTTGTGAACTTCAGCTCCCAGAAGCCCCAGCCACTATGGTCAATACTCAGGGCTTCTGGGAGCTGAAGTCCAAAAACATCTGGGGACCCACAGGTTGAGAACCACTGTACTAAATGCTCTGAAAAGTATATTAGTATTCTGCTGCTTACTCCTTCCTTTTTAGCTAAGTATGAGGTAGCAAACTATTTAACAGGGCCTGGAGATAAATCGCTGACAAGCTACCAAAACTGTCTGCCAGATGTCGGCTACTGATTAATTCATCTTAAGTTCAGCCAAAGGGGAGAAAATGCAATGGGTGGAGCTACAAAGACAAATACAATCAACGGTGGCCTGAAGGTGTTTTCCTGCCACCTTGCAAATGAAACTGGTTGGCACTGGCATCTCTTGTGTGCAAACTAAACCCAATAGCAACAATAGTTATAAGAATTTGCCCAGGATAAGAAGTTTAGGAATGCAGTTTGCTTCTTTTCAGCTTTTGGTTAATTTACATAAGAACCAAAGATGATTTTTTTTGCAATATGCCACAATTACAAAATTATTGATTTTCAAGATTGTGCTGTAAGCAAAACTGTCATTTGGGGGGGGGGGAGGTAGCTTGGTTTCCTAAACTTATCTCTTCCCTCTATGACTGCCACTGTTTACTAGCTCTTTGATAGTTATGCAATAGAAAAGACTGAAAGTGCTGGGAAATAAGCTTTCTATTGTGAATATTCACAAGCATGAGTGGTTCACACACAACTGTCTTTTGACTCTGAGGCCCTTTCCACATGGGGTAAATAACACGGCGTAGCACGACCTTGACCGGAAGTTGTCTACACTTTGGAGTGTGCAGGGTCAGTTTAAAATTTGAGGTTCCACACCTCAAACCGCCCTGACGCGGCCGTAAGGGGTGGCGCCACATGTTTTTTAAAAACCACATTTCATGTGGTTTTTATTAAACACAAGTGTTCTACCCCGTTGCAACACCCCATGCAGATTTGCAGGTGCATGCAAGCGCGTGCCTGCAGAGCTGCGGGGGGCGGGCTTCCAGCTGGCGAGCTTCTCCGGTTGACGGAGAGCCTCTGGAAGCCGGAAGCCGCCATTTTGGGCGCCGCCGGACGCCGGCGGAGTGTGGAGCAGCGAACGCGAGCTGCTCCTTGTGGCGACGGAGTTACCCGGATTCAGGTAAGCTCCGTTTCCGCGTGTGCTGCCCCATTTCTCCCCCGTGTGTGAAAAGGGCCTAAAGGTACTTTCAATGTTTATTCTCTGTCTTTCTCAGACAGAAAAATCCCAGTATCATGAATCAGGAAGAGAAAAGGCATAGAACTCAGGACTCACTTAATCTTTAAATGTTTGCTTTCCTTCAAATTAACTTATTAGTGGTAGTCAGTGGCTTCCATGTCAGTGGGGCAATGAATCTGCATCACATTTTTGAAGGAGCCATTTAAAGTGTTGAACCCTTCCCCCATGCCCCAACAAGTTCAGGATCTTTAATAGGTCCTTTAAAGTTTAAACCAAAACTTATTGTGGATTCACCATTCCTCTGACACAGGAGCCACCAGCTGCTGAATTCAGCCTCTCCCAACACACTAAAAAATTAAAGCTTGTATGGGGATGCTGACTAATCCTACTTCTGCTAGGTTGGCTGGCATTCTGCTGATGCAATTTTTTTTTTCTGGTCAGTATGTACATCCGTACTCAGTTGAAGGTTATAAGAGCGGAGTTATGCATGAGGTGTCACAGTACAAAGTTGCACATTGTGTGTTGTGCATTGATTGCATGGTTATACATGGTTATGCACTGCACATCAATGCACAATGCACATCTGGTTGTGGAAGGCTACAATTCTGTAATGAGGTATCATTACAGAATTACAGGTATCCACTGAGACATAACTCCATGGGTGTAAAGTTATGCTATGTATTTCTGATGTAAAATGTCAGCCTGTATATACACTGGCCAGCCTTACTACTTACCTCTCTTGTGGCTAGATGAAATGATCCTGTATATACATTAGTGTTCTACCATGTGAGCTGGAATTTTGGAACAATAAGGATTCTGTTTTCACCCACCATTTTGCAGGAACTTTAAATGTGTACATCTTTATGCACAGCAGCTCACATGGCCATCAAATGCAGAACTAAAAGGGGTCATGAGCAATATACGTGACCATAAAGAACAGAGGTAGGGGACATGACAGCATGACCTTTTCATGCAAGATTTCATCATGTAAGGCTAGGTCACCTAAACTCCTCTGTTGTGTCAAAGTCTTTAAAATACTCTTCTCAAACAAACTCTTTTGAGAGGTTGCTGCAAACCTCTGCTTTTAAACAATTGTTGTTGACATTGTACTGAAAATCAACGGTGAAGAGTTATATTAAGCAATGGAGAAAGCACATTCATCTCAACACAATAGAGCAAATTTATCCTCTGAATCTATGCAGAGCTGTATATTTCAGCCAGGAAATTCCAGATCCCTTCCTGTAAATATATTAGGTTCTCATGCTTTTGCTACCTACCATCCACAAACACTGGCACAGTTTCATTATTTAGTTTGCAGAGACCAACACAATACTTGACATCAAGCAATTGCTCTTAACACTGTAGTGAACTAAAAAGGCAGGAAATGTTTAACAGTACTTATATTATATATAGCACAAGGGGAGCTACTCAGGCCAGTAATTCTGTTAAATCCTTTCTTTGTTTGTTGCCTCAAAGCCTAACAGGACCATTGAGGTGATGCACAACAGAGAACAACATTCTTTGAAACAGACCAGAACAGTTTTCAACACAAAACACATACACACACACTGTCAAGGTCAGAGACCTGGGCGGTGAGCCAGCCCAGAGAAGAGAGTGTGAAGGCCAGCAAAGTCCAGCCGGAAGGAGACAAGCAAGCACTTTACACAAGAGAGTTCATTTACCAGAGCATCAAGCAAAAGCCATAGTCAGAGTTGCAAAAGCCGAGGGTCAAGAGATCAATTCAAGGTAGCAGAAACTGGGTGCTGGGAGCAAGGAACAACCAAGAGGAGAGCTTGAAAGAAGTTTGCCACAAGCAAAGGAAAGCTTCCATGCAGGCAGTTATATAGCCCAAGACACAGGTGTGGCTAGTCACCAAGAAGCTTAATCAAGGAAGCCTCTTTTTGCTCAGCTCTCTTGAGTCTCCGCCTTGTTTGTGGGCTGATTGGCACAGGCTCCAAACCATCTTCAGAATCAGATCCCTGTTGCCCTAAAGGAGCAGGCAGAGGAACGTCCAAGCCTGCTTGGTCCATGGCAGCAGGGGGAGCTCTTGAGCTGCAGGACTCATCTCCAGCCAGAGCCACAGGGACCAACAGCTGCTGCTCGTCATCTCCACCCTGAGCCACAGGGACCCACAGCTGCTGCTCGTCATCAGCAGCTCTGACAGGGGCTTCAGTTGCCACACACACTAATTAAAAGAGTCTCCAAACCCAACCCTAGATTTAAGAAACAAAGGCCAAAGAAACAGTGCAGTTTGGGCTGCCTGTCAGAAGTTCAAAATGGATGGCACCAGTCATAAATTAACTAAGGCCCTTTCTGTACATTACTGGATCCCAGCAGCATCCTGCAGGGATCCTGGTAGAGCCTCTCCCAGGAGGGGAGCGTGACAGGAGCACTCCCCTCTGCCCAGCTACCTGCAGGAATGGAGGAGGCACGATAGCCATGCTTCTTTCTTCCACAGGGCAGCTGGGTTGCACTGGGGCAGGAAGCGTGGCCATTGTGCTTCCCGACCCTCCACGGCTCAGGTAAGTGCAGGAGGGTGGTGGGAGGGCTGTGTGATCACCGGTCATTGATGGTTAAACCCATCAATGATTTGTGGCACAAGTGTGCCACCTGGGGACAGGAGAACAACAGGACACAGATGACATTGTGCATAAATGTCACCCAGGTCCCATCTTCCTCCCGTTCCCAATGCAGGACAACAACGTCCTGTAGAAAGGGCTTAAATCTCAGCCAGGAAGGAATTCTGGAAAGAATTTTTCAGTATCTTAAAGGGACTGAAAGGACCTAAAAGCAGTGGTGGATGGAGGATTAACAGTGCCCAGAGCAAGGGCGTGGGGCAACTGGTGGGGGCAGGGCAACCAGTGGGTGGAAGCAGTCAGGGTGAGTGGTGTGGGTGTGGTGAGCAGTGAAAGTGGGTGGGGTGAGTGGGGCTGGTGGGAGAGGGCGGGAAGAGGTGGGTGGGGTGAATGGCAGGTGGAGGTGGGGGGGAATGGTGGTGGAGGGGCAGATGGGGGGATTCCGCTTTTTGTGCCCCTGAGATTGGCGCCCAGGGCAGGCACCCCAGTTGCCTCAACCTAGATCCGCCTCTGCCTAAAAGACATCAATAGCCACTTGACACCTTGCTTTTCCTCACAGATGTGTTTCAAACAACTGCTTGTATGAATGGAGAACTTATCCATTTTGACCACAGCTTCAAAGTGTCATTTTTTCTAAATACAGAGCACAGAATCCCCCAGCCAGCTCCGCCAGTGGTCATACTAGCTGGACAACTCTGGGAACTAAAGTTCAAAAGAGAAACTGTTCCTAGCTGTGATTCTAGTACATACAAAATAAAGAATATATACTATATAATTAATCTCAATATTTCATTTTAATTGCCATGGCAATATCCTTTGGAATTTTGGGATTTGCAGTTTAGGGAGGGGTATGCATAATTCTCAGTCAGAGACCTCTAGTGCCTCACCAGACTACAAACCCCAGCATTCCACAGTATGTTGTCATGGCAATTGAAGCGGAATACAGTCTTCTAATTTCATTGTATGAAAGGATCTATGAGGAGGGAATCTTGCCTTCTATCAGCATTGTCACCTATTACATCTGGAGAGCCATGGTCTGAAATGAAGAGCCTTCTCTGCAAGTGGAGGCTCTAGACATGGCTCACAATGGTGGCTTCCCAACATTCTGAATCTTGTGGATAGCCTCCATGAATAGAAGAGTGATGGCAATGCACAAGGATGAGAGCAGAGTTCAGTTTTTTTCCACTCATGTCAGTAGTCTACTCAGTTTTTGGATGCTTGAACAGGGCCATTTCCACACTAGACTGTTCTAGTGCTACTATTCCACATTCAACATCCTATGGAATCCTGGGTTTTGCAGTTTGAGGCCTCTTCCTAAATTGCAAAGCCCAGGACTCTATAGGATGTTGAAAGTGGAATAATAGTACTATAACAGTCTAGTGTGGAAATGGCCTAGGGCTATGGTGGCTGTTTAATCCCTTATCTGGGTTCAGACATTGTAATACATTTTTTATTTAACACATCCACTTGGATCTATGTATATATTTTCTCAATTCCATTTTTTAAACTTATGTTAGAAAGTAATAACATATGAAGCACAGTTGGGTGTTGTTACTTTGTCATGTGAGAATTAATAGCCTTATTGCACTGTACTGTTATCATTCCACTTTAATTGCCACAGCATCATTCTCTGGAATTCTGGCATATGTAGTTTATTGAGGTCCAAAAACTCTCTGGCTGAGAATTCTAAATTGCCCCTCCCTAAACTGCAAACCCCAGGATTCCATAAGATGTTGCCATGGCAGTTAAAGTGGAATAATACTGCTATAGTAGTGTAGTGTGATAAGACCTTTAATGATCAAATGATTATTACCAGTAAAAGCACTATAGGTTATCTCCATATGATCATTAACCAAAGATATTATGGAAACAATGACCCATTCCCATGGACAGATGCACACAAGATGGCAGCCATGCAGGAGATGCTTTAAATGTCTTCCTCACAGTGGGGACTGGATGTGACTTGCAATTTCATGGAGTAAATCCTGTGGTAATATCAAGGTCTGTTACTTTATTAACTTTATTCATACTAAAATGCTAAAACACAGCCTCTGGATTGCATTTTCTCTCTTACCAGAATTAGCTCTTACTTCTACAGTCCTTGAATCAACTTTGGTGCAAATGATATAGTGGCCATGTGTTCTGTTTTATAGAGCATACACCTATTTGGGACACTTTCATAAGAGGGTCCTCTATTGAAGGCATCTATCTTTCAGCAATAAGTGAACTTGCAAATATGCAAATGCTTAGGCATATCTGCATATTATGCAAATACTGAGGCAACATATGCAAAGGCTTAGGCAAGGTTGCCTTTTCTTCTTAACAAGTCTCTAGAGGCACAGAAATGCAACTTGTGAACAAGAGTTGGAATGTATGAAAATGTGAAAGGGTTGAGTCTAACAACTACTACAACAAAAACCATCCCTATCATCATGCTAATTTCTATGGAGAGGAAGATGAATATGCTCCATCTACCTCTTGCACAGAAGGCATTTATCTGTGAAAGAAGTTCCTTCTTTCCATAAAGATCAACTAGACAAGAGGAATTTCTCCCTGATGAACTGAATTGCAAGGAGCATCACACAGTATAATATGCTGTTTATCTCAACCTTCCCCAAGCTGTTGTCTCACAGCTCCTAGCATCTCTAATTTTGCTTGAGGATGATGGGAGCTGAAGGTTACTAGGCTTTAACTGATTTTTAACTATTTTTTTGTTATGGTTTTATTTGTACTTGTTTTAATTGCTGGAGACTTTCTTTCTGTCCCTAAACAAAGATGGAATAGTAAGTTGGACCAGGAAGGCAGTGGCACAAAGACAAATATAGGAAGGGGAAGAGAGGTCAACTAACATGGCCAGCATCTTACCTTGTTTCATCCCAAACTTGTCCTGATTATTACCGTTTAGATATAATTATTTAGCATATACACTTCTTTTTATTACTGCGCTCCTATCATTGTTCAAGTATATCCATATTTCAAATAGGACTGGCCCTACAGAGAGAGGTGGTTACCTCAGCAGGTGATTATGTTTGTCATAGAAGTATAGCAAACTGCTCTTTAAAATAAATAAATCTTACTGTATTTACTGTACTTACTGTCAAAAGGGCAGGGGGAGGAAGATGCTTGATTTTTTCATGGTAGGGCAGAGAGCAATGGGCCTGAGATTTGGGGAAGGTCTTTTTCTTAGGCCATTTCCGCACTACACTGTTAAAGTGCTTGTATTCCACTTCCAATATCCTATAGAATCCTGGGGTTTGCAGTTTAGGGAGGGGCATTTAGAATCCTCAGCCAGAGAGCTCTTTGGCCTCAGTAAACTACAATCCCCAGAATTCCACAGGATGTTGAAAGTAGAATAATAGCACTATAACAGTGTAGGGCGGAAATGGCCTTAGTCCTGTCAACTTCACAGGTATGTTTAGGAGAAATGCAGAAGAGGGCCTTCTCAGTGCCTGTCCTCCCCCTTGCTCTGAAGCACCCTCTTCCTAGGGAGATGAGAATGGCTCCCTCCTTACTGTCCTCCTGCCAGAAGGTAAAAACTTATTTATTTTAATACGGTTTTGAAAATGGACTGGAGGAGCTTTATAATGTGTTCTTCTATTGTTTTCACTCTTCCCCTTCAATGTATATGTTTTAAATGGTTTTGATTCTATATATACGTTAACTATGTTTTGAGTGTTATTTTGGTGCATTTGCATCTTTGTCCTTTTATTTGTATTTATTTTAATTAACTGTTTTAATTGTTGTAAGCTGCCTTGAATCCTATTGTAGAAAAAAGTGGGATATAAATGAATATAATAATAGTATAATAATCTAACAAAATAACATGGCTAGGTTTAGATATTGTGAAGTAGGGTAAGGTGAGTCATCATATTTGGCTGTCTATCAGGGAAGCAAACAAATGTCTCAGGCCAGCTCTGATTCTAGCAGTCTGATCGTCTCTGCTAAAAAAAAATAAAAAATACAAAAGAATTACACGATCATACAAAAAAGAGTTCATCTTAATTGTTTTCACTGCAACTGTAATTTTGCTTCAGTCCCTGAATTTCTAACAACGAAAAGACTGAGGCACTGAAAATTGCTCCAACTTATTTCCCTTTCCTTGGTCCCTTTGCCTGCCCTTCTTCTTGGATTCTTAACCTATATTTCTCCATGCTGAACTGAAGTTTTGTATTACAGCAATGTTTGAAATTTGTGATTGAAGGAAAATTTTCTAGGGCAGAATTCCTGTTGGGGGGTAATGATGTTATATTGCCTCCCCCAGGAGCTATACCCCTGATTGTGGCAAAAAATATATATTCTTACTAACTCCCCACCTTCCTGGCAACCATATTCTGTCCAAAATGAACAGCTGTTGCAGCAAGTTATCCCAAATGGCCTGAAAAGACCCATGGCTCACATTTTCTCTCTCCTCTAGATGTCACTGTCCATCGTCAGCAACATTATTCACATACCGGGGAGCTTACAATGGCAAGTTTTTAGCATTCACCACACTCACTTAAGCGCCACTCTAGTGTGAGCTTAGAGGGTTAGGAAATATTTCTAATAATGAGAAATTTTCTAATAGAACTAAGAATAATTACATATGATCAAACACACGAAGCAACTGCTCTAGTTGAATGGCGCTTTAGCCAAGTTGCAGTAGGGGTAATCTCTAGATGGATACTAGTCAAGTATCAAATAACAGACAGAGATGGGGAAGAAATTGGTTTGTTTTGCATTTTAGTATCATCCAATCTAATTTGGACTTCCTATACTAATATGTAAACAGGGAAAATAATTATCTTTCGGTTTTCCCTTTCTCTGAATTTTGCAAGGCATTCTAAAATGTATGTATTAGGGGAAAATTGTGTAGAAAGACACACAGATTACAAGAAGTGCTTGCACATAAAGATACATATATTACACAAAGTGTGTAATTAGGAAAAAAGGCACAGTTATGTTTATGTGGAGAAGATATTTACAAGAATAATGCAGGAATGCATCAGAGTAATGGGGTTTGGATGTGTGTGTATGCGTGTGTGTCTGGAGAGAGAGAGAGAGAGAGAGAGAGGCATAGACAGACACATGTACTATTTTTGCATGACAAGGTTCTCCAGCATTATCCCGTTCCAATCTCGGCAGCACCTTTGCTGGGAAGGGAGCACGACAGAAACGCTTCTCTCTGCAACTGACAGGCTCCCTGCGGAAGGGAGCACGAGAGACTTACATCTGCCTTCCATAGTGCACCTCCATCACACTTCCTGCCCTTCCGCATGGCAGATAAGTACGAGAGGGTTGCACGATCATGGGCGCTTAACAGATTTAATCCAATAAGTGATATCCCATGATTGTGATGCATGGGGACAGGACGGCAGTGAGAACACAATAACATCGTGTGAAAGCACAATCTGTGGACTGCTGCCATCCCATCCCCATAACGGGACTTCAACACCATGTGGAAATGGGCATAGACACAGAGAATAAAACAGATTTGTCCATGACCAAATGGCAGCTATGCAAATAGAGTCTTCAGTGTATTGGAAGAATCTTTAGGATCAAACACACAGCAGCTCTGAAGCAAGTAATTGGCATTGTTGCAGGGATGGGGAAATGAAAGGATTCAGTCTCACTAAATCTGTCTCCCTATTCTTTCTTCTAATCTGATTGGTTCAAAGCTTGGAAAGTTAAACTGAAATTATTAATTATTAAAGTTAAAGTTATTTTTTAAAAGAAATACAGTTATAGTCCCAAGTCCCCCATAGCTAGTTACAACTAAAGTTATGAATCATTAATAATAACTCTACTTTCTCTGTTTCTGCAAATTTTGTTACTTTCAGTTGCTTTAAAAATCTAAATGCTTCAAGCCTCTGTCTCATCAGATCACCTCTCCTTCCATCCACCTCACTGTCACCTCAACAGCACCTATGATAAAGCACAAATACAGTAAAAGCCAAACACAGCCCTGCAATGATGTGATACTCTTTTATAGTTAGAAAGCTAGTGAGGACCTACTCCTGTCACTATAAAAATAATACAAATGTTCCAGTTGAACTGCCAAAAGGAGTGAAGTTATCCCTTTCTAAGTTACAGCTGTAACATAACTGATTTGTGTCTCACCAACTGCAGTCCATAGCTAATAACAAATAACTATTACTTCTACACTTTGCATTCTTTCTTATGATTAGTGGTATACCAAGATCTGTGTGCTCACAGTTCATATATTCCGTTGTGCTGGAGAAATACTGCAGCAACACATGTTTATGATAAGCCATTCAGCAACAGATATGCACACACAAGCCTGAATAAATTCCATCTTGACCTGGGCATATCTGTATAATTTCATGATTGCATGGTCAGAAAACCACACAAAACATAACAAACACTGAATTTTTCTGTTGAGATGCCAATGGCCTTTTTTTTTTTTTTGAGCTCTTTTACAGTATTTTACAAATATACTAGTGGAAGCAAGAAAAATCCTTGAAATGATTTAAAACCCATTCTTTGCACTGCTGTGATTTTTTTGATAAGTCTAACATGAAAAATACCAATCCCCTGTTGAGATACCATTGTAAAAATGAATCCTTTCTTTCCAAACAGCAATGTTTAAAATCACAGTTAGTGTTTGTTTTTCTCTCTCAGTGTTTGCTTCTTCTTTCCACGTTCATGCCGTAGGAATGTAAATCTTCATATATTTTGTTCATAAGCAAGAACAAAGAGTTTTACTAATTTTTCTCCATTGAAAACTGCAAAGTTTTTGAAAACTATTTGCAGTTCAGGATTCCTCCTGTGCAAAAAAATTGCATGTGGTTTCTGTATGTGTCTGGAGAAAATAGCATTGTGCACAAAGTGCTGGAAATCTGCTCTTTTCTGTGCAGAAAACTTAAATGTACTTGGTATATCATCTAGTTTGACTTTCAATGTAGTATATACATGGATGCTTCCATATGGAGTTCCCCAGCAAAATGGAGAATCATGTGATCAAACAGGTAAATTCCATGCTGTAAACCTACAGCTGGTCTGTCACCATGAAATTTTCTGAGGATTAGAATTCCATGGCTCAGCTATTAAATGCTAGGAGAAGCTGACAGGATTTAGTTCCTGCCACTCTCTATTTCTCACCAAACAACTAATGATGAGATTTTAATTTTATTTAAATAGGACTGGGTATGTTCTTTCAGCATGATTAGTTAATTTACATGAGTAATGTGTGGGTTGGAAATAAAGTTATGATTTAAACAATCCTTTAAAAAGATTACTTGAGATCTTCATATAGCACAAACGTCAGGAAGTATTCTCTCAAATCTCCTTTTTTGCATACGGGTGATGAGCATTCATAAAAATCTGGACTTGAAAAATGTTGCATAACTTGAATGTGGCAAATACTTGTGTATGTGTATTTGTGAAAAACAGATGAGACTTTATATAAGTTTCAATCCATATTGAGTCATACTTAGGGCAGGCCCGTTGAAATCAATGGAATTTTTGTTGTTCATGACCTACTTGTCCCATTGATTTGAATGCATCTCTTATATGTATATCAGGTTATAACCCATTTTGAAGAAACACATTAAAAGCAAAAAACTCACGGTACTGAATAATCTGCAAACAGACACAAATTAATATGTGAAAACTACAGGTTAGTTACAAACATTGATTGTTTCACTACTTAGCAGTTTAAAGGTAATACATAATCATTGTTTTTGTGGCAGAAATACAAACTTGGCATATTAGTTGAGACTTCAAAACCAGAATTGTGGCATTATATCTTGTAACACCATAAAACATGGCTAGAGAACTATGTTGTTGAACTTTAATTCCCATCAGCCGTCACCAGCCCAATTGATGGTGAGGTATGATGGAAAGATGAAATTTCCCCATCCCTGCATTAACAAATAGTATCTACAAGGGCATCACTATACCTTTCTTGAAGGCCCACTGGTTTCATTTTGAAAGGTGACGGGCTGGCTGAAAGTGCTGACTTCATCTCAGGAGCACATTGTCCTTGAGGATCTACCACAACATTTACAACTTTCGGAGCCTGTTCTGGTTGGACCATTCTATTTGCTGTCTTATACTCAGATGGAGCTCTCTGCAAGGGGATGGAAGAAAGGTGTGTTTCCTGTTTTTTGTTCTTATCTTGCCTCACAGAGAATTGTATTTTTTCTTTAAGTCGATACAGAACCTGTTGAAAACAGATAAAAGAATTTATTTTATCTTATCTTGAACAAAGAAGACATGAACTAATATCATAAACTGGATAATGAAGTGGATATTAATAATAGCCAATAGAAATAAATAACATTGGTATTAATTTTAAAAAAATCAAATATTGTCTTACAGATTTTTTAAAAAATACAATATTCAAGGTTCCCATTAGGTCAGGGACTAGGAACCTATGGCTCTGAGCATGTTATTGGACCATAATTCCCAGAAACCCCTCACCACCAATTTTGTTAGTTAGAGCTGACAAGAGATATAGTCCAAAAAACATTTGGAAAACTAAAAGTTTCCTACCTACATCATATGGGACTCTCAGGAACATGTATCTGGGGAGAGGTTTAGAAGAATGCAGGACTAGGGAAAATAATTGCCTAGTCCTTTCTTTCAGTGTGGAAGATCTCTGTGCAAATGAAAGCAGCCCTTCAGTTCCTAGAATCAACTCTGGGTCCAGCTGATATGTTGAGAAGTTATAACTAAACTGTGTAACTTTTATGGACTCACAGCAGTGCTCACCCACACCCGTGGGAAAAGTTGTACTATATGTTCTCAGAAATAACCTCTAGGAGTTTTTCATATGCCTGCAATTGCCCCTTATTTAATAGTTTTCTCCTTGTCTGTCAAGAAGGTCACTCTTGTGTGGTGGAACTGAGGGGATTTTTGTTGCTAGTTCTTCCTTTGAAGTGAAAATAATTGTTCATTTTCAATTTTCAAAAAATCTTTTATGAGCACGGTTTTACAACTGGGATAACCAAATTGAACATAACAATAAAATAATTGGCTGCTACTCTGGTTCTAAAGAGGAAACCAGGGATTAACCCATCCCCAACATAACAGATAATAGAAGTTGACTAATAAAGGGTAATTTTGAAATGCTATCACCAGGGGAGAGATAACAGGAAGCAATTGCATAATCATATAAAAAAGAAGATTTTTAAAATGCTCCGTAGCATTTTGCCTATCTTGCTGGCCAATACTACTACACTTTGTGCTTTAAGACAGAAGATAACATGATTATTAATGAGATCACTAAAAAGGATGGGAAGACAGCACAGAAAACACTAGAACACATTGGATTGTCAAGAATACCCTGTTTGTGGTTTCTCCATAAGTGAATGCAAATTAGGCTAGCAGAAAAACAAAACTGACTGAGGATTCTGGGCTGTGCAACTCTACCCACAGTTTGCAGAGAGGGACCATGTTTTTCCTTCAGACCACAATCAACAGGGAGCGGCAGCTTCCCTAATTCGTGTATTTTAGTGATACAAATGTTTGCAAAGACATGGGATACCTTCACACTACACAGTTATAACATATATTCCACTGTACATCCTATGGAATCCTAGGATTTATAGTATAGGGAAGGGTATTCAGAAATCTCAGTCAGAGAGCTCTAGCTGCCTCCCCAAAGTACAAATCCTAGGATTTCATTGGTTGCAGCCTTGGCAGTTAAAATGGAATCATAATGCTAAAACTGTAAGTGTAAAAGGGCCTATGGTTTTCACATTGTTCAAGCTCAGGGGTTGGAAACCTTTGGCTCTCCTGATATTTTGGCCTGCATCTCCTATCTGGTCAATCTAGCATAGCCAATAATGTGATTTTGGGAGCTCTAGACCAAAATATCTAGAGGCCAAGGTTGCTTTACTCCTGGTCTATTCTTTATACTTACATCATCATAGCAAACACTAAACAAACTGATATGATTTTGAACAAGGGCCATATGCATAAATGGGTAAACTTTAATGTGTCTAGCCTGGTTGGAACTGGAAACTGGATTTAGGCCAGTGTGTGCAAATAAGTGCTGAATATACAATTTGTTTCTACTCATTCAGCTGTCATGGCTTCACTTGAGGAGTTCTCTTCAAAATGGTATAACCACTCTAACGTCCATTTAGTAAGGAAACAGAGGGGGCAGATTCAGCCCCTCCCATCCACATACTATTCCTGCTTAAAGAGCAGTGTAATTATGGATTTGTGAAGAGGTCCCCACATACTCAGTCATGATGGCGACAGGCACATGTGGTTGGATGGGTACCAGGGTATAAAATAGTCCTTTTTTAAAAAAAAGAAAATAAGAAACATCAGAAGCATTCCCATTTTTTAAAATCAGCTGTACATAAATGTCATTTGTCTGAGACAGACCTTAGAGAGTTACTGTTGTTACTGATTAAAGACAGACTATATTATGCAAATAACTTGTGGCACAAGTAGGCAGGTTTTGCTTTTCAGATAGGTACAAACAATGAAAAACATAAAGCAACCAGCTTACCATCAGACATGTCACAATAATAACAAAGATGCTGAGAAAGATGATGACAGCATAAAATCCCTCTTTGCTCCAGAGTTTGCCCGATTCGTGCTTGCCTTGCAGAACATTTTTCTTTGATTTTCAAAAGCACAAAAGGAAAACAACATGTAATTACACGGTTCTGGGTACACACTTGAAAGCCCTTGTCAAGTGGGTATGAAGTTTTTATCTTCTTTCAACAATATAAAGTACTTGGGCAAATCAATACCAACCATTCTTCTAACAATTTTGATACCATTAGTCTTATATGAGTAAATGATGACTTGTATATCTCCTTAGTAAGTGCTGGAAAAGTATTTTCACCCATGTATCAAACTGTATCAGTTTACATAACCGAGCCCAATTCCTTCTTGGAAACCACCTGGTTGGGCAGCCGAGAAGTCATCAGGAATTGCTGACATTTTCAGCTAGTTTGTTACATTATCTCCTCCCACAACTCCTTCAGCACATTATCAAAGGTGGTGTTAAACTGTGAACCTTACAGGGAACTAAAAGCAGGTGCAAATAAAGTCTTAGGAATTAGCTTATAGACAAAGAGGAACAATGTATAAGCTATAGATGAACCATGTTTGTTTGATGAAGTTTCATAAGGAGGTTAAGGCTATCAACAGTTACTAGTCATGATGGCTATACATTACCACCAGTACCTAAGGAGGTATACCTCCGAATACTGGTTTCTGAGAACATCAATGAGAAACTGCTATTCTGCTCATGTCTTATTTGTGGGCTTCCCAAAACCATCTGTTTGGTCACTGCAGCAACAGAGGAAGGCAGCGGACATGTGAGATACTGGAGGGCATTATGGTAGGGGCCATGCACCCATCTCTGCTAAGTAAGCCTGCTGTGCTCACATATGATGCTAAGTGTTGCCCTGCTGGTCATGCTGAAGTGAATTTCAGGTGGCAGTTTGGTCAGCCTCTGTGCATGCACAGAATGGCTGGGGGCATCTTTTCCTTTACTTTTCCTCCATGCTCTTCTGGGGTAGTCCTGTCTCAGCTACCACAAAATCCTGTCTTAGGCTGTGATCCTGTATAGCAATCCCATAGTTCAACTGGCATAGGTAGTAGCAGTGACACACAAATAACAATGAGTTAAAATGGCTGTGGGTCCAGTGCCTGGAGAGGGCCAGCTAAGAAAACAGCTTCTGTCCTGATAGCTCCCAAGCTGTTCAGGCCCCACCAAGGCAAATTTCTTTGATAGCAGAGGTGTCTTTCACCATCAACCCTGCCAGCATTACATACCATTGCAAAAAGTGCACTATGTTGGTGTAACACAGTGGTTCTCAACCTGTGGGTCCCCAGATTTTCATGGACTTCAGCTCCCAGAAGCCCCAGCCACGATGGTCAATGCTCAGGGCTTCTGGGAGCTGAAGTCCACAAACATCTGGGGACCCACAGGTTGAGAACCACTGGTGTAACATATGTTCCACTAGCATAGGCACCAACAGGATTCTGGAATTTTTTTTCTTTAAAAAACACAGCTTACAAAATTTAATTCTGCATATTTTGGCATTTGTTGTTTTTATGTGCCTACAAATCAGTTCTGACTTACAGTGACCCTAAGGAGACCCTATCATGGGGTTTTCTGGGGCTGAAAATGTGTAACACGCTCAAAGTCACCAAGTGGGTTTCCATGGCTGAGCAGGGAACTGAATCCTTGACTCTAGGGTCATAGTCCAATGCTCAAACCAACGTTAATGCCACCACACTGGCATCAGTAGGAGCATATTTCTTTTGTTGTTATGTCCCTTGAAGATGGCTCCAATTTATGGTGACCCTATTGTAGAGGTTTTTTGGCAAGATTTACTCAGAGGAGGTTTACTATCACCTTCTTCTAAGGCAGAGACAGTGTGGCCTGCTTGCTGAAATGGTTTCCACGCCTGATTGGGGTTTGAACCCTGGTCTCTCAGAGCCTAGTCCAACACTCAAACCACACTGGCTCTCACATACTTTTATCCTGCATTATAATCACATCAATCTGTCTGTTTTAAAATATACACAGGATTTGAAAAATAGCATTTATGAGATAGATTTTTTCTTTGTGAAATGGAGAATATTATACTTCTAGTAGCTTACCTCTGGTGAGACATCTGTAATGCCAAATTGGGATAAACTTTGGTGTAGAACATTGATATTAAGAGACCTCAGGACTTCTTCTGATGGGAGTGGATCAGCAACTCCTTTTCTATGAACTGGTGATACGAAGAGCTCAACACAGTTCTTCTTGCTCTAGTAAAAAACAGAGAATACAAAAGAGTAGAAGAATGCTTGGTCCTATGAAACTCAGCTAATACCAACCTTCAGTGGCTTAGTCTCAAGATGTGCTGTTGTCTATGTGCTGAAAAGAAGCTACAGTTGGATGAACCCCTTCATCCCAAGTTGGTATTTTGAACATCCAAAATGTAAACATTTCATGGTTTACCTTCTGTGCTATATCTATATTAGTCCAAAAAAAAAAAAAAAATGATTCAAAGCTCTCCTAAAATGGTAAGAGCGATTTTGAATGAGCCTTCACAATGGCTGTGGTTAGAAGTCCATACAATTAGGTACATGAGGATGATCTCATTAATGTCCACCAGGACAGAAGAACTTGAGGCAAGACCTAGAGCAGGGGTCGAGTGTTCAGGGCAGACATATTCAGTTGCCAACTTTGCAGGGTGCAATCGATAGCATATAGAATATATGGGGAGAGCTATAATACAGGAAACAGGATGTATTATAGTATGCGTGCTTGTATTGAGAACGTGGCAGCAGCTTAAATCTGGGAAAAATAAAAGAAGCCAGATAAAGCCCACAGATTAGACTGCCTTTAGTCTGCAATATAAGAAGAATGCTGTCCATGACAGCTGTGTTATTCCTGATAACTCAGGCCATTTCTGCACTAGATTGTTATAGTGCTATTATTCCACTTTCAACATCCTATGGAATCCTGGGGTTTACAGTTCAGGGAAGGGCTGGATGGGATGTCCCCTCCCAAAACTGCAAACCCCAGGATTCCATAGGATGTTGAAAGTGGAATAATAGCGCTATAACAGTGTAGTGTGGAAATGGCTTCATAAGACATCATAATAAAAATAGGCCATCCTGGTAAGAGAACAATTGCATTGGTAAGAACTAATTAGGCTATGCTGAAATAGATATCTGTCCCATTATGAGTGTAATGGATACCAGTTAAGATGCTTATGGATGTAATAGATGCTGTTAAGATTCAGCGCTCAAGGAGATTAACCCTTGAATGCCTGTGTGTTCACAGATGTCTATTTAGAGATGTATTGTGCCTCAACATTTGAGATTGTATTCCTTGATGGACAGATGGCTATGGATATGATACAAAGGACATAGTTCTGTACATGTAAAAGCTTTTATGAAATGTCTTTATAATGTTTTCACAGACACTATGAAAGAACCTGATAATGATAGTAAATAAATGACTAAACTGTACTGTTTAAGATGGTAATGTTCTTCTCTGTGTTAACTATCATAAAGCCTGTTAAAGAAATGAAGAGATACAAAGGTTCAGCCCTTAGGAAAATGTAACATCTTACTTGCCATATACTGAGATGTAATGAATGTTCGATGCCTTACATGCAATGTAATGTAATCCAATGTAATGACAGGAAAGCTCAGGGCCCGTGCATTGACATGTCTATGTTTCTCTCTAAGAAGAAAGTATATTTTTGTATATCCATAAATACATGTAATAAATAGCCTAAAAGATTACCAAAAAGGCTGTCTGTCAAAACTGGGAGATCTGGATCAAGCCAAGACCATGACACTAACGTGTGCTTTAAATTCTCCCTTCCAGAGATGCAGCACTTTTCTATATCTTTGTCTTCCACTGGCTTCCTGTTCCAGTTTATCTCCCTCTACTGCTTTTCCTAAATCTGCACCCTTGCAGAAATAGGGCAAAGCATGGATTTCCCATCCAAATGACTGTGTCACTCTTGGTAGCGTGTATATCCAATCCAGAGCAAAGACACTCTATTGAGACTGCTCTTTACAAAAATATAACCAAATATGTATTTAATAAACTGTCCAGGGAAAAGGTAGTTGGCAAATTAAAGGTTACCAAACATCAACACACTTTCAGCTCTGAACCCAGCAAACACTCTTCAACTCTCTCACTATCTTTCACACTCCCCCTCAACCTCCCAGATGGATCTCTCTCTAAACCCTTTCCAAAACTCCCTCTTCCAACTCTGTTTCAATTAAATTTCTGTTAGACTTACTCCTCCCCAGCTAGCCCTTCCCTCTGGCTAGTCTAGGTCTCATAGTCAACAACCAATCACTTTTAAATATTCTTGGTTGCTAGGGTGACTCTGTTGCTACCTATCCCTAGGTTCATCACACTGTCCATTTCCCATGTAAATATCCTGAGATTCCAATACAGTCCTTAAGTGGAGTGTTGATGTTAACTCAGTCTATCTGGTTCCCAGCCCTAACAACTTGGGCACTCAAGTGGTCAGAGAGTGACAGAGGTACCCCAGACAGAATCCAGATTAGCTGACAAGTGGCAAGGACCCTCAATCCCTCAGTATAAAGAGATCCAGATTATGGGTGGGGAAGCACCCTGGTTTCAGGGGAAACTGTGATCCTCCAGGTGTTTCTGAGCCATAGCTATAGAGAGTTAAGACTGACTAAAGATGATAGGAGCTGAAAGTCAACAGCCTCTGGAGGGCTACAGATTCCTCACATTTCACATAGACCAATGGTAGGTAAAGTGCAGTCCACAGGCCAGATGTGGCCCTAGGACCTCCTTTTTGCAGCTTCTGAAGCCTGCTGCCAATCAAAATCATCCACCTGCCAATTTTTAGGTTTTTTGCCTAAACTTGCATAGGAAGCTCCACAAATGTGTGAACCCCCCACCCCTAGAATCCTTGCCTGTATCAAATATGTCTGTTTTCATCAAAGTCACTCTTAAAAATGATGATAAGGCAGTGATATGACATCATTTACCATTACCATTTTGAGAGGGACTCTGAAGACAAGCCATGCAGGAGGGGATATTGATCATGGACAGTCTAAGGAACTGGTTCCTGGTCCCCATACAGTTGCTTGCTCCTGAGTCTAGACTTACCCACAGCCCAAAATTATATTTAATTTGGGCCCAAAACATTGCAGAGATCCTATATCTGGCCAGTCCTTCAACAGATTCATATAAATGTCATACTTAGGCAGCATATTTACTAGGGGAGCATATGGCCATGCAATGCTGAACATACAACCTTAATTTGGGACTGCAGTAACATTTCCATGTGGTTGCAGTTAGTTATGATGCAAATACTTATGAGGGAGACTCCAAGCACTGTTGTGGGCCTCTGGAGAAAAATACAGTAATTTCTTAATCTATGAAACTTATTTGTCTATTGATTTATAGATAACATCCCAAATCCTGCTGATTTATCCCAGTTAGATGAGACCCACTGAATCAATAGGATTTACTTATCTGTTGACTCACTGAGTTTGGTTCAATGGGCCTACTCAACCAAGAGTGTTGAAACCAATAGCTGCTTACTTACAGTTTTCTAATGTGTTATATGAACCATAAGCAAATGAACCAAAGTTGAATTCACACCATCATAAAGATGTTAGATCATACATTTGGACAACTTCAGCTTCATTTAACTTGCTTCAGCAACTCTGACAACAATAAAAGCAGACATTTCATCCCCACAGTAGTGGCATATGTGACATATAGGTAACTAACCAAAAGTCATGCAAGCAAGCCTGAGGAATCTGGAATCCTAAATGCCAAATTACGAAGAAGCAGTTGAATCTTAGACACGAATCTCTTGTAAGGTTGCTATACTGAAATGTCACCCTCTCTAAATTTTTGATTCACGTTGTATTTGAACTGTATTAAGTAATGCATTTAGTTCTCAAGCGGACTTTTATTAGGACAAACTCAGCAATGGCATAGCATAGTAGGGTGAACCTTTTTGTGGCCCTGCAGATGTTTTGATTACAGGTCCCATAATCGCTTACCTTGGCAGATGAAATCCAAAACATATGGAGGGACAAGCTCCCCACTACTCGTACAGGACCCTGTGTCTGCCTCTCTGGTCATATATGCTAGGAACATGCAGAGTGTGACCTTAATAAAAGCATTTTTCAAATTACTGTCATAGGAGGAGATAACTCTGTCTTCCTTCCTTCCAGCTCCCATCAGCCCTAACCAGGAAAGCCAAAGGTGAGGGTTTATGGAAACTGCAGTCCAAAACACCTGGAGGGCCATTGTTTGTTTATTTAATACTCACCCACCAAAGTACTATTGGACTGATAACAGACAATAGTGGATGTCCTGTTCATTAGTCCCAAATCAATTACTGAATGATGAGCAAACACAAAGGTAAATTTCACTGAATGAATACATTTATTCTAGGCAGGACTAGCAACAGGATTTAGGCCTATGTTAGTTACACTTACATGTAATCTAGGAGGTATGTTCTTCAGGATTTAAATCACATGGATTATAATGGGGATCAGGTGCAACTAACTTTATCTGGATCCAGCCCTATATATCATAGCCAGCACTACTGCCTTGCTTTTAAAACTTGTTTTTGTGAGAGTCACTGTAGAGAGAAGTAAACTAGGGAACATAAAATTTAGTGAAGTAAAGATAGTAGCTCAGTTGTAGAGTACATGCTTTGCGCACAAAAGGTCTTAGGCCATTTCCGCACAGCACTGTTATAGTGCTGTTATTCCACTTTCAGCATCCTGTGGAATCCTGAGGTTTGCAGTTTAGGGAGGGGCATTTAGAATTCTCAGCCAGAGAGCTCTTTGGCCTCAGTAAACTACAAACCCCAGAATTCCACAGGATGTTGAAAGTGGAATAATAGCACTATAGCAGTGTAGTGCAGAAATGGCCTTAGTTTTAGTCTTGGGCTGTGATAGGTTTAGGACAGGCTACTGCCAGTCAGTGTAAGCATACTGAGCTAGATGGATGAACCTTTTGACCCAGTGTCACATATCATTCCAAGTTCTCTGGGGTGTGTGTATGCTTTTGCTTTAGAAATGGATTGGATTGCTCATGGTGAAAGTATTGTTTGTTACCGTCCAGCTCTACTTTGGAGATGTCTGGGAGGTGTCCCACAAGTCACTCCAAGAAGTTTTACTGGTGGTCATGGGGAGGCTTGAATGAAAGTGGTCCACCATATACAATGGAAATTGTGATACAGGCCATTTCTACACTACACTGTTACAGTGCTATTATTCTACTTTCATCATCCTGTGGAATCTTGGGGTTAGCAGTTTAGGGAGGGGCAATTAGAATTCTCAGCCAGAGAGCTCTTTGGCCTCAGTAAACTACAAACCCCAGAATTCCATGGGATGTTGAAAGTGGAATAATAGCACTATAGCAGTATAGTGTGGAAATGGTCACGTTATTAAAAAAGCTGGCCATTTGCAATTTGGTCATGTGATTTGGTCTTTGACAAACTGCCTCTGTGATGGCATGGTTAAGAGGCTGATGCTAAGGACAATGTTTGAGCCAGTACTTGTCATTTTTATATTTTTATGAAATTTGAAGTCATCTTGTTTGGAGCATCCCAATAGTGAAATGCTCATCTCTTGGAAGTCTGACTGGTCCCAACATTTCTTTTTGGTGCCAAACAAAAACATGGCTTTTTATTAAAGCCTTTGAGAGCTAATTCTGGCCCTTTCTGCACAAAGAAGTTAAGACGGGCCAAGGCGTCCTCTCATGGAGGTTGTCCGCACCGTGGATTGGACTAGGTTTGGACTATTTACCTTAGTTCTGCACCTAAGTCCAATCCAAAACGCCCTCAAGTGGTCCTCCAGCGTGCTATGTGAAGACCGGAAAAAAAATGGTCTTTCAATTTTCCAGAGTGCGCCATTTAATTCCTGCTCAGTTGTGCAGATTCGCACCAATGTAAGCCTGTGATCAGCGGAGGGCAGGCTGTGGGCATGGCCAGCTTCAGCGGTTGGTCCGGACCCACAAACAACCAGAAGCCGCCATTTTGTAAGCCTCACCAACGCAGATCTAAAGGCCTCGCACTGCTCCGCATCGCCCTGGAACAAACAGAAGAGCCCTGCGGAAGGGCTTAAGGCAGTGGTTCTCAACCTGTGGGTCCCCAGATGTTTGTGGAGCATTGACCATAGTGCCTGGGGCTTCTGGGAGCTGAAGTCCACGAACATCTGGGGACCCACAGGTTGAGAACCACTGGCTTAAGGGAAAGTCCACGTTGCTTCGAGCCAACAAGAACCGGTAAGTAACGGCACGGAGTAATTCACTCACCTTGTGCAAAAAGGGCCTTAGTGTGAAATGTACATGTGCATGGTTTTAAGTTGCTTAAGCTTTTATAACCAAATTATAACCGATTTGCTTCCAAGTTCAATTCAAGGTGCTGGTTTGAATCTACAAAAACCAAAAAGGCTTTGAGCCAGTACATCAGAAAGACTGCCTCCTCCCATATGAGCCTGCCTGAAATCTGAGCTCTTCAGAGAAAGCCCTCTTGCATACCCCACCATCTTGGGAACTTAGGTTGGTATGCAGATGTAACAAGGTTTCTCTGCAGCAGTGCCTCAACTGTGGAACTCCACACCCAGGGAATTTAGGGCCATTCCCCCCCATTCTATGTTATATATATCTTCATATATTTTAGGTTAATGAAAACATTATGGCCAAAGTTGTACAATATTTAAAGCCAAATCAGAAATTATAGAAATTTGGAACATTCAGATATAGCGCTACTGTTTGTTTGTTGACTTGTCCATCTACTTATTTGTTTTGGTTTGTTCCTGTATTGATTTAATAAAAATGATTTCATAAAAAGGGGGGGGGAATTTAGGGCCATTTTCGCACTACACTGTTATAGTGCTATTATTCACTTGCAACATCCTATGGAATCCTGGGGTTTGCAGTTCTGGGAGGGGCCTTTAGAATTCTCAGCCAGAGTGCTCTTTGGCCTCAGTAAACTACAAAACCCAGAATTCCACAGGATGTTGAAAGTGGAACAATAGCACTATAACAGTGTCGTGCGGAAATGGCCTAGGGTGGCTCCATCTCTTTTAAGCTTCCAGCAGGCAACCAAAACAATGCTGTTTCCACATGGCTTTAATACTTGAAATTACTCTGTTTTAACCATTTTAAAAATGTATTTTAGGGCTATTTTAAGACTGTTTTAAAAAGTTTTTAAAGAGTACTTTGATATGTTTTAAAAATGTTTTATCTTCTCACTGTTTTAATTGCTTTTATTTGAGCATTGCCTCAGGAGGCCTTGTGGGCTGGGAGATGATACCAGAATATCTTAAATAAATAAGTAAAAGCTGTTTTAACTGTTGTCTTGTTTAGTGTGTTTTTCTCTTGTTTAGTTTATTTATGGGTTTAATCTGGAACTGTTTTAAATTGTTTACAATGCACCTTGCCCTGAGATACAATCATAAAGGGCAGGATACAAATATTCTAATGAATAAGTAATATTAAATAGTCACACAATCATATGTGTGTGCATGTGTGTGTGTGCATGTGTTTCTGAAAACCAGGGCTTTCCACAAGAGCGAACTCTAATACCTTCCACAACAGGAAAGGGTTTCTAGATGCTGCTAGACTGTAACTCCTATTAACCCCAGCCGGCACAGCAATAGTAAGAGATGATGAGAATTATAGAATCATAGAGTTGGAAGAGACCACAGGGGCCATCAAGTCCAACCCCCTGCTATGCAGGAACACCCATCAAGGCATTCTCAACAGATGGCCATCCGGCCTCTGCTTAAAAACCCCCAAAGAAGGAGATTCCACCACACTCCAAGGCAGCATATTCCACTGCCGGACAGCTCTGACCATCTCAAGGGCCACAAGTTGCCAAAAACTGCTCTAAATGAATGAATGCTAGCACTTTTTACATGGATGAACCACACTGGTGAGCTTGAGTGGTTAGCAGCTGATAGCCCAACAATCAGCACTTGTAGGAAATCTTTTCAGTGTTCAACTAGGGCCATTTCCACACTAGACTATAGTGCTAGTATTCCACTTTCAACATCCTATGGAATCCTAGGGTTTGCAGTTTAGGAAAGGGCCTCAAAGGATTCCATAGGATGTTGAAAGTGGAATAATAGCACTATAACTGTCTAGTGCGGAAATGGCCTAGGCTGGATTTCAGCGCATGAAAACAAAGCAAGACAAATGGTTACATGAAATGCTTGCCACTTACAATGAGTCTGTTGATGTGCACTTGCTGTGGCAGCAGTCCTAAAGCGGCGGCTACTCCTTGACGGAAAATCCGAAGCAATGTGATATTCAGCTTGTTTACATCCATTTGCAAAGTCTGCAAAACAAACCCCAAACAGGCAAATGTTAATCTTGCTCAGCAGGCTCAGTTCCTTGCTAATGAATTACCTCTGTAAATTGTACAAATTGATTTTTTTTTCACTAGGATGATAACGTGTGAAGTCAACTTGCATTTTAAATGAAGAACAAGATTTCTTTCCAGTGTTAGAAGAGTAAGCTTCCATCCCATCAAATGTTCTTAGTTTAAAGTATTCTGCTTTCTACAACCTTAAGTTCACCATGAGGTTAATAAACTTTTGATTAGTTTCTTTGGCTCTAATCTTAACACCTTGATATGGGAGTTAAGTTGCAGGGCAGTTGCCAGAATGATTGCCTCCAGTGAAAGCAGAAGAACAAAAATTTATTTATTTAGCAGCTTATTTTGCTCCCAGCATGGGATTCAAAGATTTCCTTTTGGTTACCTTTTCAGTTCATAGGAATAAAAGAGTAGACTGGAGATATGGTTTCCCATGCCCTTTTCCCAAGTTGTGGATAATGGCTCCCAACCATCTTAACCTGCATATCTGTTGCTACTTTACAGGTTCTTCAACCAAGCCCTTGCAGGTCTGTCTGTGACTCAGTCATTATGCAAATGAAGACTTATTGATTACTCAATCATCAGCTTTAGCTCTCTCCAATATAACTAGTTCTCTGAAAATTTAAAAAAAAACACAACCTCCCACCAAAGCTGTATGTAACTATAATGAATTAAATTTTTGGACTACCTAAGTACCATTCTTGCCATTACAAAAACTCTCCTAAGGAAGGACCAAAAATATGATATATCTATATCTATAATCTATATATTTTAAAAAATCTCATATTCTATGCATCAAATTTATCAAGAACTTGTGAATTTGGTAACCGTCTGATCAAGAAGTTGTGAATGTGGGTAAGGCCTTACCAGAAACTAACCAAAGTAAATTATTATCTGTTTGCTCTGGTCAAATTCAAAAGAAAACAGCTATTCCATGGTTTATGTGCCTGCCATGTAGCTATCAAAGATGAATTTTAAAAAATGGCTGGTAACTCTAATTCAACATCACAGATGTGTTTGAATACACAGGGTTAGGGATGTAAATTTTCACTTATTTCATTTTCAACCGTAAGAATCGAACATTTCAAAAGTCATTACAAGAGCTTTTGTGCAATTTTTCATTCCATTTGCAGGAATTTCTTCATACAAGTATGAGTAGTATGACAGATCTATGTGTGCAATTTGCCTTTTTTTTTTTTTTGGGCTTTTTGGAATCAATAGTCCTGTCCTTCTGTGCTTGATGGATGTATGTGCTTTGCTTATTAAGGCTGGAAAGAAACATTCTCCTATATTTCATTTTTTCCAACAGATTTATAAGGTTCATTTCACCAAAATTATGAAATTAATAACCAAAAACAAAACAAAACAAAACCCACACTAAAGCTTAACTCGTCCCTAACCTGATGCCACTATAAAATGAATTACAGATTAATCAAGTTGATCTACACATTTGCCATGGATGATGTGGTAATTCTCACAGGATGTAGCCTTTTTCTTCTTGGCCATTTCCCTTGGGCCACATGACAGGAAAATCAGGAAGGGAGAAGCCTCCAAGAGCTAGATCCAGGCTCCAAGTCTTGCAGTGTCTTTCCACTGACACAGAGTGTTGTTGCAACATGAAATACCAAGTTAGATTTTGGACATCATGCTTCAAAACAATAACAGAACTTAAAGTCCATAAAAATTCTTCAGATATTACTGGCACAAAGGAAGCAATTTGACAAAGGAAGTATTGCACCAGCCAAAGTTAGGCAACACAAACTAATCATACCCTTTGCTAGTCTGCAGTGTTTATAATTTATGGCATATGTTCTCCAAGGAGAATACAGTTTTGAATGTGCTAAGCGTGCTGGCACCTGTGACTTAGTGAGCCTAAAGGAGAAGAAAGTAGTCACTCTGGGGGGAACTGACTTCCCCATGGAATTTATTCATCTAGCTACTGCAACTGTTAGCGACAGTTTCCAGGTTTCTGTGCTCTAGGCAATCAATGCTGCGGGCTAATATTGTCACAAAGTTTCTGGAAAGATGGAGTTCTAACTAACTAACAAGGATAAAAACAGTACAGAAGCATCTAATTATCTGTAGATGTTTCTATACTGCAGAACTCGGGAACCAGTTTCCCCCATCATTTTGTTGGTTCCAGTTTCCACAGCCCCCTACCAGCTGGGGCAATAGTGAAGGATGTTAGCACCAGCAGTTGAACAAAGGAAGCAAAAGTGGGGGAGCATCCAATTAAAGCCAAAGAAGAAACTGGAGACATGTCTCAAAGTGTTCAACAGATCAATGATTTATAGATAAAAAGCCCATTGTATTTTGGCTTGTATTGTTGGGAAAACCCGGGGTACAATGCCATAAATCATGGGCATGACCCACAGAAAAAGCCTGAGCTTGAAAACAAAACACAAAACTCCGTGAGTCCCATTAAAAGTCCCATCTTCTCCAGCAGGGGAAGGAGGGAAGGTAGGCAGGAAGAAAGAGTGAAAGAGAACGGCTCATTCTCAGTAGCTCTTTTTGTACAGTTTCATTCAACAACCTTCTCAGGGTTACACATGATGGGAACAAAACATTGTATATGCTGTGAAAGGCCTTCTTGAGGAACTACATAAAATCATAAAAAGAGATAACACATAAATACATAATAAAACAATGCATCTGCCTGCAGGTTGCATGACATTCTGAATATGGTAATTACTATTAATTTTCAAAGGCCCACTGGGAGGAAGAAGAGGCTCATTTTTGCATTCAGGGGTCAATAGAAAGTATCTATCCATTAACCAGACCTCCTGGATGCAGGACAGTTAGTGGAAAACATACCACTCAGAACTTGAGAATGGGTTAAATAAACAAATTTCAGTTATGTTGTGTTTATAGACTGACCATGAAGTGACTGAATGTATAGAACCAGGATGGATGAGAGAAATGCTGGAAGGCGAGAGAAGGGATCTAGTACAGTACTTTGTGGTCAGTGGAAGGAGAAATACTGTAAGTGGATAGGCAACTGTGATCTACTTCTTTGGCCATTTCTGCACTACACTGTTATAGTGCTATTATTCCACTTTCAACATCCCGTGGAATTCTGGGGCCTGTACTTTATTCAGGCCAAAGAGCTCTCTGGCTGAGAATTTTAAATGCCCCTCTAAACTGAAAATACCAGGATTCCATAGAATGTTGAAAGTGGAATAATAGCACTATAACAGTATAGTATAGGAATGGGCTTAGTCACACTGCAGCTCAGGGATAGGATGGGATGGCCATGTCATTCTGAAGTACCCATTTGACTGTGCCACAGACTTCTGTTACACAGAGCAACTCCTTGAAGTTTAAGGGGGAATTCAGGGGGTCAATTCCTTAGGTCATTTGTAGCTATGTTTATGTAGTTATGTAGTTACGAATGCAATGCAGAATCTTGACCTATCCAATTTAAAACAATTTAAATTAGTACCAATCATAGCACATGTACAAGCTGGATGAAATCAATTAGGTCCAAAAGCTTAAAAAGCCATGTTTTGATAATACCAACATTGGTGCCAATTAGCCCTCTTGAACTCAGAGTTCATTTTTCAGGGAGTTCAGTGACCTCTGGACACTGGGATATAAAACTCAGTGCTATTTAGGTTTTAAAGGATGCTTCGGATGAACTGGGTGTAGCAACACTTCCAGTAAAACTTCCAACAATCTCTCTTTTCCAAGTTAAGTACCTTTGGCCTTTCACAGTTGTGGGTTTCACTTTCATGGATTTGATTATTTGCAAATTTCTCCATCCTCTGCCCCTCTCGAGGTGCTTCTTTTCTGTAGGAACCTTCCTTCTTGGCAGCTCAGATTAGGATGCACAGCCCTTTAAAAATCTGCCTCTGGTTCTCCTCCTCCACCACCACCAGACACTGTCACTTGTAGCCCATTTTCTCAGCACCATAAACTCTCCCAGTGCCACCTCTCACCCAAGGACCGAGATGGTTGAAAGAGGGCCACCATGCTGTCATACCTAATTTTCCTCTTCTTTCTCTGAGTTGGTTTGGACCTGGGTGCCTATTCTCTCCACCATGCCTTGGAACCCTCCCCCCGCCACACACTTTGATATTTGCAATTTTTCCACTTTTGTGGGGGTCTTGTGGCCCTAATCCTGGTGAATGTGGACGGCCAACTGTAAATCCCCTGCTTGGAGAGCGGTCATCTAAGGGAAACATCTGGAAAACTGTATATTACTATCACAAATATTAACAAAGAAGAAATTCAGCACACAAAGCAAGACATTTTCCTTGCATTGCTGAAAGCACTAATTTCAAAACTTCCAATTTGAGAAGCTAGCCTATGTATTCTTTCTTGGCTTTGGCACTCTGAATGAAAGTACAGGAGAAAAACATACCCGAAGGACCCTTTTTAAATACAACTAGATTTCAATTATCATTTGTCCTCAATTTTACCTTTGAAAATGTGTTCAATTCCCTGCTTAATTTGATTCTACATTTTCTGCAGGGAGTGCAATGTATCCAGAATGGTTGGAGGCCTCTTCAAATAAACAGCTGAGACCTCACTCAACATGACATGTAACATAGAAAAGGGTACTTAAAACACTGCTGTTTCTTTTGAGAGAAAAGAAGCTGAGTGCAGAAGGATTGTACAGTAAATACTACTCAGTTCTCCATTTCTCTCCCTTTCATTAGAAGCTGAAACAAGAACAGGGGAGTAGGACTTCCTAGTCAGAAGCTTTCTAATGCCACCATCACAGAAACTTTGCAGAAACTATGGAAGGGCCAGCTAATTCTATGTCCTCTCCCTTTCTCATCCACTCTGGGCACCACTTTGAGCATTTCTGACTATGAGATTTCACTCAGTATTTCTCTAAGTTCAGCTTTCTTGAAGTCTAGGGTGAGTGTCTGATCATATTTTGCTTAATTGATCCTCTGAATAAGAAATCCCAAGAGTACATGGTCACTCCCACTCAAGGTGGCTACTTCCACCCCACTGACAATTTCAACTCTGTTGGTTAGGATTGACTCCAATATAGCTGATCCCCTTGTTGCTTCTTCTGCCTTCTGTACAATGAAATTGTCTGCAAGGTCAGTGAGGAATTTGTTGGACTTTTACATTCTTGCGAGAGCATGATTTCTGACAAATATCAGGTTGGTTGAAGTCTCCCATTACTACTATATCTCTCCTTTTGAAGGTGTTGTCATTTGTTTCAGGAAGGCATCCTCTTCAGTCTATCTTCAGTCTAGGTTGGGGGTGGGGCTACCATAGACCCCTACAATGAGGTCACTATTGCTTTTCTTCCCTTTAATTTTTACTAAAATGCTCTCAAGTCTGGTTTCCATTCTCTAAGTTTCTTTACATGTATACATATGCTTGTCATATAACGCTACTCCTGTAATATTACTGATGTCCACTATATCACCACGGCCCATCACCAAGCCTCAGGTTTGGGATCTGAAATATGAGAGGCTGAGATGCTCCTGACCTAGCAACCCTGGTCTCTGCTTCTCTAGGGACCTTCCACCTTTGCCAGTTCACCCACACTAGACGGGAATATCTGGAAGAACTCATCCCAAACTCCACTCCTATGAAAGGCTGCTATCTGATGATACGAGTTGGTGGACAGATCCTCATGACTTGTACACCCACGATTTTGAAGCTCTAAGACATTTATTTGGAAATATAAACCTACGTGTTATGTTTACATAGTGAACTTGTGATCAGTGTTTGGTGCTCTGCGAAGAAAGCAGAGCAGCAATATTACTCTTTGTTTAAAACAGTTCTTTGCAGAGAGCAGATGGGAAGTGTCTTCTCACGTAGCATGAAAGATCATAGACAGTTCCTGGGCACACTTCATTCATTACAAGTGCTGGCCCTGGTGGGGACATTTTTCACTCAAGAGAGCTCAGTCCATGTGGTGAGCTCCTGACAAATATTTTAGCAGCCAAGGAGTAGAA
This sequence comes from Iguana delicatissima, assembly GCA_948472985.1. NCBI lineage: Eukaryota > Metazoa > Chordata > Lepidosauria > Squamata > Iguanidae > Iguana > Iguana delicatissima. The sequence continues at coordinate 60,364 of CAOKZL010000002.1, forward strand.
TCAGAGCTTGGAAGAATAATTATAAGTAACTACTTGTTTGTAGTTAATTTATTTCCCTGATAACTGAGCTATAATTACACTGAATTGAAACTGTAACTTTTTGAGGGATAATATTCCTTTTACTGTGTGTTTGGGAGTTCTTAGTTACTCTTATAGTTATGGAGATATAGCCTCACTAAATGGTGGAGGAAGGATATCCTGCTGCCTAGTTCTGCTGCCTCACACTCTGTTATGATGGTTGAGATAATGATATGATGGATAGACAGTGAATGTGTTTTATACTACAGACAGTAACTTGTAGCAGATTTTTTTTAAAAAAAGTAACTTGAGAAATGAGAAGATAAAGTATTACTTTTTAAAATGTAACTAAAATAATTAACTACTTATGAGGCCTTGGAACTAGAAGTCTAACAAATTCCTTTAAAAAAAGTACATTTCCAAATTCTATATAGAAGTGGGACCAGTACCTACCATGTCACTAACATAACGAACGGGGGGAAAATGGGCAAAATTCCATGTCTTTGAAGTAGGCTTCCCCAACTTGATGCCTTCCAGATATCTGAACTGCTGTGCTCATCTTTGCCAGTTGGGGTTGAGAACTATAGTGCCATACAATTAGATTTTACCATACTGGAGAAGTCTGCTGTGGGGAGTTAACCATATATATGGTTTGAACTGCCGTTGGTGGAAACTGGCAAGTCACTCCATCTGTCTGTTCTAGAAGTGATTGATGACACAAAGTTTGGGAACTTCCTGAGTTTCAAAAGCTTCAGAAGACACAGGGGTGGACATAGGAATGCACTATAAAGTTCTTTTTAGTTTTATGGTTCTGTGTAAACATTCCCATTGTTCTTAAACTCTTCTGATTTATGTAAAAAGTTGTACTTCTTGAAGACTAGCCAAGGGTAGTCCAAACACTCCTGAGGTAAGACACCCTCCATTCTTGCTGCCTTCCTCCTGAAGTACAAACCATCTTCCAGGGCAGCCCATCCACAATACCGGGCTCTAAGGCATCAGTCAGCTTTGGAGAGCTGCATGAAGCAACAAGGGCTCTTGGTTGATTGAGGAAAGAAACAAGTTTGCTGTTCCTGTCAGTCTGCTGCCTATGGCTGCCTCATTTTGCCTGTTGGGAAGACTGGCTTGAGGCTATACACTCCAACTGTCCCAGCTGGGCAGGGATGGTCCTGATTAATCTTTTGCCATCCCACTTTTTCAGCTGCTTTTAAAATGTCCTGGTTTCTGTCTCCTCCTCTCACTTTCCCCCTACATTCTCAGCTTACTTCCATTGCTGCAGAATGAGTTTAAAATGCAGAGTGCAAAAGTAGCTTGCACTCAGATAACTCAGCAGGAAGGAGAGGAGAGGTGGATTCTTCACTTTCCTGGTGTGCTTATTTAGGTTTTTTTCCCTCTTTTTTTCAGTCTTTCATGAACACTTGAGCCCCTCAGTTTCTGTTAGAGTTTGAAAGTATTCAAAATAAGCAGACTGTCACCCTTCACAACAGCAGTGATGCTTTAAAAAGATGCTTCAGAGGAAGTGACCAAGTCTACCCTCCTGCAAAGATTGCTTGTTATGCCATCATTTACTTTCACAAACTGGCTTCCCTCAGCACAATAAATTACAGACCTGGATGACTAATTAACTACGTTCCAGTTGTAGTTGTTCACTTTGTCCTTTGGCCATTTCCACACTAGGCTGTGGCCCTTTTCGGATGGCATTCACCGTATGAAAGGGCCTCCGGAGCATCATGCAATTGTGAGGAGCGCTTCAGATGATGTCCTCACAATTGTGCAGGGCTGGCAGGCGCCGATTGCACACTATCTCATTTTCGGCTTGTAGCCGAAATAGTGCGCGATCACGCATCGCTTCAGGGCTCCACGTGCATCTACCGTGCATGCAGAGCCTCCGGAGCAGTGGCGCTCGCACTTCCTCCCACAGTGCAGCCTGAGAAAATGCCCGGCTGTGCTGCGGAAGGAAAAGGTGGAGTCCTCATGATGCTGGCCGGCCAGCAGCCAGCAGCTGCAGAGCCAAAGCAGCGGGGATGCGAGAGCCTCTTGCAAGCACCTCAGCACTGAGAAAAGGAAAGGAAAGGTCTTGTGCTATTATTCCACTTTCAACATCCTACGGGAATCCTGGAGTATGCAGTTTAGGGTGGGGCCTTTGACTATAACAGTCTAGAGCAGAAATGACCATTATGTTGTATGAACTATGCAGATAAGAAAGCAAATGAAAAAGTGGGCATCTCATTTTATATCTGTTTGTATAACCTGTAATTGTTTGACAATTTTTGTGACTTTTTTTCTCATACAACAAGTTGGAAGTAACTACAGGGGCCATCTAGTCCAATCCTAGGGGATTGGATCTAGTCCAATCTCCTACCATGCAGGAACACAGAGTTAAAAGCTCTCCTGAGAGATGGTCATCTAACCTGTTCAAAGATTGCCCCCCCCAAACAAATCTAGCACCTTCCCTGGCTTCCTGTTTCATTTTGAACAGCTCTTCTGAAAACTTGCTCCATCTTCTTTGTGACATCCATTTAGATGTTTACAGAAGGCTATCATGTCATCTCTCAGTCTTCTCTTCTCCAAGCAAAACATACCCAGCTCCCCAAGCAAGTGGCTCTCAATCTTTTCTTTACTGGGGATTCCCTGTAAATACAATTTGTTGCCAGGGACCCCCAAAGTTTAACTCAAGATAAATTGTTTAAATATTTAAAAAATAAATAAATAATTATAGAAACTAGATTTCAAATCCCCACTCAAACACTGAGTGACATTGGTCAAGTCACATTCTCTCAGCCTCAAAGGATGGCGAAGGCAAACCTCCTCTGAACATCTTGCAACCCCCCCCCCCAACAAAACCCTGTGATACATTCACCTTAGGGTTCTTTTCTAGGGAACATGGTTTCCCATTCTGCTATAAATCCAGTCACATGGGCTAAAAAGTAGCTAAGTGTTCAGCCTGGCCATTGAATGTAGCCTTCAACTTTCTTTATTTTTTTAATTAATTTTTATAAACTAAACAATCAAATCTAATATTATATTACATTTCAAAATGCTACAACCAAAAATATAAAAACATTTCCATAAAATATAAAACAGCTGTGTTTCTTTTGTATTCCCATTTCTATTACCATGTTCCTTATCCCCCCTTCCCTCCCCCTATTTGTACACCATTATTGTTCAATATTATTTATATCCTCAGTTCATCTGCTCCACTCTTCTCCCTCTAATTCCTTCCCCTTCCCGATCTACCCTATTATCCTTATTTCTCATTTTCCTACAGTCCAATCCCAATATTAATTTTATTTTAGACTAAACCCCCATTTTGTGAATTATCTTTTTGTTGTCGTATTTTTACTCCAATGTTCCCTATCTAATATTGATATTTAATTTACGTATATGTAATTTATCTATTTTTTTTCATTTCTATGTTCCCACCCTTAGTGTAAAAGCTACTACTTCTAATCTTATTTTCTTACCAATATCTCCCTCCCTCCCTCCCTCCCTCCCTCCCTCCCTCCCTCTCTTTCTTTCTTTCTTTCTTTCTTTTTCTTTCACTAGTTCCTTTTCATCCATTCTATAATTGGCCTCCATTCCTTTTCAAACTGTTGATTTGAGTTTCCTTTCAGCATACTTGACAATTTTTCCATTTCTATAATATATATTACTTTAATCTTCCATTCATCCAATGCTGGCTCTGTTCCTTCTTTCCAATGTTGTGCATAACACAGTCTTGCTGCTGTAATTAAGTATAATGTAATCTTCTTTTTTGTAGCCTTCAACTCTCCAAATTGGTGGATTGGAGCAAATGCTCAGCAGGGCACCACCATCAGTCCCACTGGGGGCCAGCATTGCCCCTCTGATGCTTTTGCAAATGAGGGAGCAGTTCTGGCACCTGAACACACCCCTCTTACTGCATCCCTGTTGCTGCCCCTGATGTTGGTGTCCAGCAGCAGTGCTTTATGGACCCCCTGTGAGGGCTGTGCAGGCCTCCAGTGGTCCCTGGACCCTAGATTAAGAACCATTAAGCCATTCTCAATAGGGCTTCATTTCCATACCTTTTACCATCTTGGCTGCCCTCATCTAGACATGTTTTGTTCTGACACCCTAGAGCAAAACAGTAAATGGTCTGTGATCTCTTAGGCCATTTCTGCACTAGCCTGTTATAATAGTGCTATGATTCCACTTTCAACATCCTATGGAATCTTGGGGTTTGCAGTTTAGGGAGGGGCCAGGTGGCCCCTCCCGAAACTGCAAACCCCACAATTCCATAGGATGTTGAAAGTGGAATCATAGCACTATAACAAACTAGTGTGGAAATGGTATTCGAAAAGAAAGCTGTTGTGATTACTAAGAACCTGCACGGGTTTCCTCAAAAACAAGCCACGCCAGACTGGTATTATCTTTTTTTTTCTTGATAGAGTTTTACTCATTCATTTTGAACTGTGTTGCACAGAACTGGACATAGTATTCCAGGTGAGGTCTGACCAAAGAACTGTTACTTTCCTCAGTCTGCACACTATACTCCTGTTGATACAGCTTAGAAATGTTTTAAGTTTTTTTGGCCACACATCATGCTGTTGACTTATATTTAGCTTGTCTACTAAGATCCCAGATCCTTTTTGCGTGTGCTGTTCTCAAGCCAGATGTCACCCACCCGATATCTGTGCATTTTGTTTTTCCTACCAAAATGTAGTACCCTACATTTATCCCTGTTGAAATCCATTTTGTTAGTTCTGACCCAGCTCTTCAATCTGATAAGCTGTTTTTTTTAATCCTGATTCCGTCCTCTGGGTTATTAGCTGCCCATTCTGATTTGGTGTCAGATGCAAGTTTAACAAGCATGTTTTCTTTTCTGTCATCTAAGTTCATTTACAAAGATGTTGAACATCACCGGAACCAGAACAGAACCCTGGGGTTTCCACTAGCCACTTCTCTCCAGAATGAAGAGGAATCATTGGTGAACACTCTTTGGGTTTGAGCAGTCAACCAGTTACAAGTCTACCAACCAGTATCACTGTTGTCCACCAGTATTAACAGCCTTTCAGTATGGATATCATGGGAGAGTTTGCCAAAAGTATAACTGAAATCTAGATGTAATACACCTACAGCATTTTCCTGATCAACCAACCTTGTAATGCTATCAAATAAAAAAAAAAGAGGGGGTAGACTGGTCAGGCATGACTTGTTTTTGAAGTAATCATAGCATTCTGTTCTAAGTGCTTACAGACCATTTAATGGTATGTTCCAGAACAGTGGTTCTCAACCTGTGGGTCCCCAGATGTTTGTGGACTTCAGCTCCCAGAAGCCCTGAGCATTGACCATAGTGGCTGGGGCTTCTGGGAGCTGAAGTCCACGAACATCTGGGGACCCACAGGTTGAGAACCACTGTTCTAGAACATTTCCTATTACTGATGTCAATCTGACTGCTTGGTAGTTTCCCCTCTTTTTTCCTTTTTTTGAAGATGGAGACAACATTCACCATCCTCTGGATGCTTGAGACCTCTCCAGTTCATCAAGAATTATGTAAGATTATTGACAGAGGCTCCAAGATTACACTTGTGAGTTCCTCACATCAGCGTGGTTCCTGGTAGTTCTGCTTCTGTATATCACACCCTTCTAAATATCTGTCCCCTCGTGGTAGGGAATTGCCTAGAAGCAGCCCCGTTTATTGCTTACTTGTTTGTTTGTTTTTTGTTTATTTATGGTATTCTGTCACCTTCCAGCCCACCAGGGCTCCTGAGACAATGAGCAAGTAAAAGCCATTTAAAAAGTACACAGATTTTGAAAAAAACATTAAAATACAGGATCGCCTCCACCATACCATCTGGCCCATATACTCACGTCCTCTGGAGGCCATTTACTTAAACTCCCTAAAATAAGACTGGCAATAGTCACTCAGAGGACCTTCTCATCGGCTGCCCCTAGACTGTAGAATGGCCTGCCGGAAGAGATCCAACAGCAAAATATGGTGCCTGAATTTAAAAGACTTATTTCTTCTGGTGGGCTATTTTTAATTGTGATGTATTCTTATTATGATTTTAATTATGATAGATTTGTATTGAATGGTTTTATGTTTTAGTGTATTTTAATTATAATGTGTTTTTAATTGGTATGCTGGTTTTAATTGTATTTTAACCTTTGTTGTACCCCGCCCTGAGCTTTAAGTGTAGGTAACAAATAAAATTTTTAAATAATAATAATAATAATAATAATAATAATAATAATAATAATTTATTTTCTATAAAAACTTTTAAAAACAAGCTAAAAAAAAGTCTTGAATACAATTTAGGAATAGTACTTTCCCCTTCCAGGAGCGTTCTTTGTCCAAAAAAGCTTCATCCTTCCCAGATACGTTTCAATGTAGATATGTTGCACAGTAAAAACTGTTTCAGCTTCCCTCAGACCAACCATCTTGCACTTGATGCAATGTAATTCCTCATATCACCAAGCAAGGAAACAAACATTGCACAAGGTATCGCATGTTACTGAAGCAGCCCCTTTACCATCCATGTTCAGTTGTTCTATATAGGCGAAGTCACAGCACTGTGGGACTCCCCCTCAAATTCTCCTGTGAAATGCCCGTGGAAAATGCTTCTTCTCTGCCTCTTGTTCCCAAGATTCTGTTCCTGACTTCCAAAGATTGAGGCCATTTCTGCAGTGTACTGTTATAGTGCTATTATTCCACTTTCAACATCCTGTGGCTTCCTGGAGTTTGCAGTTGAGGGAGGGGCCTTTAGAATTCTCAGCCAGAGAGCTCTTTGGCTTCAGTAAACTACAAACCCCAGAATTCCACAGGATGTTGAAAGTGCTTCCATGCAGGATAAGTCCCACTCCATTAGACTATGTGCTTAGGAACATTGTATGGCCCCAAAACATACAAAAACATGCAAACAAGTTTCTTAACAATTCAGCCAAATAACGAGCTTTAACTCAAAAGAAACAGCTTCATCTTATTCTGTCTCTTCCACTAATCCCACCCTAGACACCTGTTTTCCTCTTCCTGTTTCCTGATCTCCTGTCCTACTTTTCTCCAGTACAAGACACAAGATGCCTTACAATATACATTAATATAAAATACAGGTAAAATTCAGCTATAATATTAAACAATTTTAAAAGCAAGTAGATAATCATATTGAGGACCTTTGACTGTCAGTGGAAGGAGAACAGAGAGGAGGCTAGTCTAGCCTCCCATGGGAGAGAGTTCTACAGGTTGTGAGGAACCGCCAAGAAGACTATCTCAACATATGTTCTCAATATATACACCTGTGAAGGTGGTGACACCAAGAAAAAGCCTTCTTCCAAAGATTTCAGAACTTGGGCAAGTTCATATGGGGAATTGTTGTTTCTCAGACAGACCAGACCCAACTAATATAAGCCTTGCAGATCACAACCAGCCCTTACAAATGTGCCCAGAAATGGAGTACTAAACAATGAAGCTCTTATAACAGCTGAGTTGTATGGCACTTGGAACCTTCCCAGGGCCATCTTTGTGGCCAACTCAATAGTTGAGAAGGATTTGATACAACTCAGCCCCTTTGGGAACTCATCATAAGCTGTGCCTGCTGTTTAGTCACAGTCCTCATTTCAAATGATGTAGTTTATGCCGATATTCATGTTTGCACCTGGAAAATATTTCAACTAGAGCAGTTCCTATATGTTATAAATGTGGTCCCATCCATTTACTTATTTTTACTTGTTTTCATTTAGTAATACATTTATTTGATGTACTTCATTATTTAAAGGCCGCCTTTCAAGGTACCTCACAACATATTCAATCTGATGTGCCACCAAGATAGCCACAGATTAACATGTGGGTGGAGTGGGGCAATTCCCACCCAAATATGAAGACTCTTCATGCTTCTGCCAAGCTTGTGACCTCAACATTCACTTTCCAACAGCCTACAGTCCTGCAGCAATATGCTTATAGAGTTACTACCATCTTGACCTTAAATGGAATCTTGACCCCAAGTCTCTCTAGTCCAATGCTCTAACTACTATACCTGCTAGAATCTACTCTAGTTGTGAAGCACAAAACCTGAACATTTAATTAAAAAAATTCTCAAACATGATGTAGTACTAATCAGCAAAATATAAACATTTCTTACAGATTAAGAACATTTTTTCTTATGAATGAAAATGTGAACAAACACATCTGTGATAGAATATTTTGGAACCTGATGAAAAAGCTCTGTGGCTAGTTTTGGCCCAGGGGCTATAAATTTGCTTGCTATAATTGGACCAGATGATGTATACCTGATTTATACATAAACTTTTCTTATTGAGAACATAATGTTCTCTCCCATTAGGAATTTCACTGCAGAATTTATGTCACTGATCCAAAGAAAATACTGATTGATTCAAAGTGGGGAGGTCTCAATTTTGCCTTTATCAAATTGCATATCTAACAAATGAAAACAGCACATTTAAGTGATTTGCAGCCTTCTTCAAAAATTGAGCATTATGTCAGCTATAGTCCTACTAAATGAGCTTCCATGGAAGCAAATTCCCCAGAAATCAATAGAGTGTTTTTGTAGTGAAGTGACAAAATAATGAAACTTACGAGAATAGAATAGAAGGCTGTGAAGTTTCAATTGACTGAGATTATTAGAAAGCAATTCATTTATTTAGTTATATATTCCTTTAATGGCAGTCTCCTGCTTGCAAATGACATATAATTGTAATGGAATAGCATTATCGCATTTAGATTCTTGTTTAGAATTTTTAGGCATGTAAAGAATGTAAAAGATACTTAATTGCTATTTGTAAAAGACTACATTCAAGTTACTTAGTAATAAAACCAAAATAAGTGATTTGTTATTAAAATATAACATTGAAGAGCTTAAATTCACCAAGAATGAGACCTCCCATCCTGCAAGTTTGTACACACATCCTCTTAGCCATGCTTAGTTCTTCCATTTTGTTCATTAAAAAAAGAAAAAAGAAAGAAAGTTGACATTCTACCTTCAGTAGTTTCCTAGGTCCTCTACTTTTTTCCGATGTGGCTGATGTTTCCACATCCATGTAGGAGACACTGATTGTTTCATTTTTCTCATCACTCTAATCATACATTGGTTTCCACGCCAACAGAGAGACACACAATTCCCATTCAGTCCCTGTAAAATCACTGCCAGCATAACTGGTCCCAGAACTGCTGAGACTGGTTCCTTTGGGATACACTCAGGTGCCTGCTGTTTCTGCAGTTTAAAAGAACTAGAAGGTAGAAAGACCGTGGAGAAGCTTTCCTTAAGAAAGGGGGAAGGCACATTATTTGAGAGTATTACTGGTCAGAGACGGACAAGAAAAACCTATAGGTGCCAGACAGACAACAGTGAATACTGTGATTTGGGATTTGCTGTTTTACGAAAAGGTGAAGGCCACTAGGTTATGTGGCAGTAAAGGGGGATTAGGCCTGTCTATTGAAGAAAAGGCTATAAGTGGTTATTAGTAAAACGCTTGTGAAGTTGGACAGGCTTTAAGACACACTTTGCCTATATTCCTGATCTGCCAGCACCCTATCCATCTTGTCAATAACTCCTACTTAAAATTTCCTAATCTGTAGCCTAGGCACATGAGAATACAGGCTAATGTTTTTTATATAGAGAGAAAGATAAATCTCTCTTTCAGACTTTCCTTCAAACCACTTAAAAATCATGTCTGAAGTATGGATAAGGCCAATCTTCTGACCAAGGATGGAAATTCTTGATTTTCCCACTTCCCAACAAATGTCAAGGAAAAGGCATCATTATTTCTTCCCGTAGTGTTGAAACAGTTGGGAATTTTTTTTTCTTGCAAAAGCTCACGATATTTAAAAGCTGCACATTTTCACGAAACTCACACAGTTTACTCAGAACTGTGCAACCCTCTCAAAAACAACTGTGCAGTTGTAGGTCTGTCCCTGGCCATAACTGTCTCATTTTGCACAAATTTTTGAGAAAGAGGGACAAGATAGCACATGAATGGATGAATTAGATAGCAGGAATTAATAAACAGAAGTGTATTGCATGCTGGAGTTTTAAGACTGGTTCTAGTCTTGCTTGATAGAAGGACCAAGGTATGTAACAAAAATCACCATTAGTCCTCTTTCACCCTCTAGTCTAGGAATCAATGGACTCTCTCGACTCTGAGACTGTGCTCCCCTTCTTCCTTGACTTGCCTGCCTACTCTGATTCCCCAATTCCTTCTCATTACTGCTAGTTTACTTCATCCCTGCCAAGGCTGCTCTACTCCTGCCCACCCCCCCCGTCACCCTTTCTCAGCTTTTTTTTTTAATGCAATTTCAAGCTGTGACTCTGTATCTATGTTCCCCTGCTTCCTGCCTACTCTGATTCCTTCTCGTCTGTGCTAATTTACTTCATTCCCCCCAAGACTGCCACCTCCTCTGCCACTTTTTCTCAGTTGCCTACCAAGAACTGGCTCAGGCAGGCAGGTATAAGTCTAAACTAACTTTGGCTCAATCAAAGAAGCCATAGTCCTGAGTTTACAAGATCTGAGCAGGACAACCCTAAAGCAAACCTATCATAGGGTTTTCTGGGGGCTGAGAGTGTGTGACATGCCCAAAGTCACCCAATGGGTTTCCATGGATGCGTGGTGAACTGAGTCCTGGTCTCCAGGGTCATAGTCCAATGCTCAACCTGCTACACCACCTTGATTCCACTAGGTGGAATGATTTCCTTATTGAGATAAGGCAGTCTCCCAGTGTAGGTATTTTCAGCCATCAGTTGAAGAACTACTTGTTTCCCCAGGCATTTTACTGGTTGCTGACCTAGGCCATTTCCATACTAGACTGTTATAGTGCTATTATTCCACTTTCAACATCCCATGGAATGCTGGGGTTTGCAGTTTAGGGAGGCACTTCAAAAGCCCCTCCCTAAACTGCAAACCACAGGATTCCATAAGATGTTGAAAGTAGAATAATAACACTATAACAGTCTAGTGTGGAAATGGCCCTAGTCTGTTACCTTTAGTGATTTTAATGGTTTTAATATTGGTTTTTTGTTTTTGTCACTGTTTTACTTTTCTATCTCTTAATTTCATTGTACAGTAGAGTCTCGGTTATCCGACCTAAACGGGCAGGCTGAGAGTCGGATAACTGAAATGTTGGATAAGCCGGAGCCCGTGGCGGCCGCCATGTCTGGAGGCGTGTCTGGGGGCGTGTCTGGGGGGCGTGTCTGGGCATGTCTCGGCATGTCTGGGGGTGCGGAAATGCCTACAGCCACGCCTCCAAGCAGCCGCGACGTCGGATAATCCGGAAGGTCGGATAACCAGATGTCGGATAATCGAGACTCTATTGTAATTTCTGTTTTTTCAGCATTATAATATAGTACTGCTTTCAGAGTTTTTCAAAATGAAAAGCGAGATAAAAATGTATGAAATAAATAAAAGAAGTGACAAATTCAATTAGAAAAACAAAAGACTTATTTAAAAATAAATTGAATGTGATCTATTTGTATGGATGCTATAATTCTCATACACCATATTTGCCAGCATATAAGATGCACCGGCATATAAGACATGCCCCATTTATACACCAGCAAATGTTATTTGCCAGCATATAAGATGCAGTGGTGTATAAGATGCACTCCATTTTCAAACAGTATTTCTTGGGGAAAAGAATGCATCTTAGGCCATTTCTGCACTAGACTGTTATAACGCTATTATTCCACTTTCAACATCCTATGGAATCCTGGGGTTTGCAGTTTAGGGAGGGGCCAGCTTCTATGTATTACTATGCAGAAGTAGTAAAGACAGAGACTCTAATCTATATTACTGGAGAGTAGGCAGGCGTGCAAATATGGGGTGGGAAATGAGGACATTACCTTTCAAATAAGTACTCAGCCCCCATCATGAAATTTTCATTCAGTATCCAATTACTAGCATTCGAGTAACTTTAAACTTCAGAGGAGCATTTAGAAATAAAGTTTAGGCATGCAAAGAAAAGGGGCAGGCAAAGGTATGCATGGAATATGGACAGAGAAAACACAACAGTTCTACCTATGAATGATTTCCCCACGACTCAGGGCCTTTCCACACTACACTGTTATAGTACTATTATTTGACTTTCAACAGCCTATAGAATCCTGGAGTTTGTGGTTTAGGGAGGGCCATTTAGAATTCTCAGCCACAGAGTTCTTTGGCCTTAGTAACCTACAAATCCCAGAATTCCATAGGATGTCGAAATTGAAATAATAGCACTATAACAGTGTAGTGAGGAAAGGCCCTCGCTCTCTGCTAGAAATTTGGAGACTGAAGAAAAATTTCATTTTGGGGCAGGAACAGAATTCGTCTTTGGGTAGCAATGTTTTCAGTTTGCTCTCCTGGCAGCTATATCCCTGAGCCTATGCATAATTCAGATTAAGGTTGTCCATAACCATGAATGATGGTTAAGCATGCTATCATTTATTCCCTTTTTGCTTTAGCAGAAATTCCCTTTCTTTCTTTGTTTCTTTCGGAAGCCAGGCTGGTGTGGTCCTGTACTTTACCATAAGTACTCGTTTGTGAATTCAGGGTAGTTTGGGATGTCAGTCAGCCTCTGCTGCCATATGATAGATGTTATATACCCACTTGGTAGCTATGGATTACTCTTACTCACCCCCTCACCATCTGTCATTATCCTTCTGCTCATGAAATTCATCCAAACCATTTCACAAGCACAAAAGTAAAGCTAAAAATAGAACAATTTAGCCATATACTAAAGAGGAATATAGAGAAAAGCTGCTGTGGGAGGAATATTGGTCATTTAAAGAATCAGGGTTAACTCAGATATTTCTGGATTAGTTCTGCCACCATTTAGAATGTATGGACTCACAGCATTCATGCTATATGTAGTGACTTAGTTACATCCAGTAACGTTCTTGTAAGAAGTCTATCTGATAACATCCTCATGGGCAGTCCTTGGAACTAAGCAATTACTTACAATTATGGTTCCAAGGCTGCCAAGGTAATAGTTAACATTAGAGATGTATTTTAAAAAGTAGCTTCTTACTCACCTATTTCTTAAAAGTTATTAGACCAGTTGTTTAGTTGAAAACCATCCAGATTGCTATCAGATACTGACCTATGGTACAAGACACACTCCCATCTACCTTGGCCATTTCTGCAGTAGCCTGTTATAGTGCTGTTATTCCACTTTCAACACCCTATGGAATTCTGCGGTTTGCAGTTTAGGGAGGGGCCTCCCTGATGATCTCCTCATAAATCTTCTTTACCTCCTCTCCTCAAGTCCTTCCTTATTCTTCAAAACTCTGGGATGAACCTCCAAAGTTTTTCTGAGTAGCTGTAGCAACATCCCCTTTCTGCTTAAACTACCTTACCTTGCCAAAAGCACTTGTTCATTTGAATAACTGTGTTATTTTGTCCCTTCTACTCACACATAGTACGTTCGCTGCACCAGAAGTTTGTCTCCATGATAATGCCATGGTGTCCCTATGTAGGTATCATGTCTACTTGAATGAAGGCTAAACATGGGGGAAAGGAAAGTGGGCAGGTATGCAAACTGTGCCCACATTATCCCTGTGTCTGAAAATCTCAACTTTCTCATGTCGACTGAGATGGTCTGAAGGGAGTGTTTACTCATGTTGAAGTGAACACAAGTAGAAGCCCACTTCAGAAGTACCAGCTTAACATGTTAAGCCTGTAGACTGAGTAGACTTTCTTCACACTGCTGTCTTTGGTTAGAAAGCAGATGCTGCTATTTGTGCAACAGCCAGATAAACACATAGTCACCTTTTCTCTCCCCACACATGAACATTCTAAGAAGAAGTGTGGTAGGACTACCAAAGGAACTGTTTAAACTGAATGCAGAAAAATCAAAGGCAATATTTGGGTAGGTGATTCTCAGATCAAGGGAACTGGAGTTCAACATATTTTGGATATGGTTGTACTTCTCCCAAAAAGGCAAGTTTACAGTTTGGAAGAACAGAAGGGACACATTTAGTGTATACAGGCCAGAATCCTCTTGTGCCTTTATGCTGTCATAAATACTGTTAAGACAACTAGCTGCACTTTCTTGGAAGTTATTATTATAGTTATTATTATACAATTATTATACAGTTTTATACAGTTATTATATAGTATACAGTTATTATTATACAGTTATTATTATACAGTTATTATTATATAACTGACAGTTATTCAGAACTGTGTAAGCCCTATGAACCTTTCTACACTACACTGTTATAATATTATTACTCCGCTTTCAAAATCCTGGGAATCCTGGGGTTTGCAGTTTAGGGAGGGGCATTTAATATTCTCAGCCAGAGAGCTCTTTTGCCTCAGTAAACTACAAACCCCAGAATTCCACAGGATGTTGAAAATGGAATAATAGCATTGTTAACAGTGTAGCGTGGAAAGGCCTTATGATGCTAGCATAAATTGTTGCATAAGTGGTTGCGCAGCCTAAGAAGTTCCATAAATGCTGTCCTTAGCAGTGGGAAGGGAGCACAATCAACTGTTGCATAATGGGGGAATGCATGGTTGTATTACCCATTGTGTAATCCACTGTGCAGTGCCAGAATCCAGTACCCCAATATAGCTATACTTGTGTAATTTTATGTCATGCAACTAGTGAACAGGATCTTGTCTTTTGTCCCTATAGATCTGGGAAAGGTGCATTAGCTGGCTGCTCAAAATAAGAGTTGGCTATCAAGTGTAACCAAACTATGTGGACACCACTGAGTTCTATAGAGGTCTTTACAACACATATACATTGCTATGGAATGATATACAGGAATCTAGAGAATTCTAGAACTCTAGCCAGCATCCTAGAGAATTTTGCCATACATTAAATAAGTTGTGTGCTATCTGTTCACACCTGCTTGCCTCCTCCCACTAGAGCAAAAGGCTCACATACTAGAAGCAGTTTTCTTTAGCATATTGTCATAAATAGATATTCTGGTTCACTGGTGCCAAACAAGGAAGAATCTATAAATCAAGAACAAGCCCTGGTTTATGATTGTGGCTTGTAAATGATGCAACAAGCCAGGATCCCTGAGATGGACAATACACAAGTTTGTTTAACTACTTACAGGAGAAGCCAAGTGGAAGTAGATGGCTGGCACATCAGAATGCAGATATATCCCCAGTAAACAAGATTCACCAGAATCCTGACTTATTATTCAATGAAAATGTGGCCATTGGCATTTGTTACCAGATAATCATTGTCACCCCCATTAATGTCTAAACCTTTTTATTGTTAATGTTTTTGAACTTCCTGTCTGCAATGAAAAGATATAAACACTTAACTTTTAAGCAGGACAACAATGCATCTTGACTGAATCTTGTGTTCAAGTCACTGAAAATAGATTTTGAAATAAACATGAATAAAGAAATAGCTAAATGTGCTTTCAATTCACTAATGCCTACAAATAGCATTCCTTGAATTATTCCTATCTTACAGCAACATATTTTCTTTCCCAAACAATTCAAGTGAATTTATACTTCTGGCCCCAGGAGGAAATATAGTGCTGTAGAATGTGACTGAAACACACTCAGAATTAAATGTTAAAAGCCAAATTAAGTACAATGACCATAAAACTAAAATCGTATTCACAGCCGTATGCAAACAATGGCAAAGACTCACAAAACCAAACCACAGTATTTGTTACTTTCTTCCCCAGCAAAATAAATTTTAAAAAGATGAAATGCTCAATACTTGTTTACTGTAACACATTTTTGTTTTCTCTTAGAAGATGTGGACTAGTTATTAGAAAACTTTATTATGAATGCTGGCACCTAACTCCTACAGTTCTGCTGTACAAGCAAAGCAAAGCAAAGCAAAGCAAAGCAATGATTAACCAGTGCATGTCCCGAACATAATTGGCTTTCTCATTTGCTATTGACACCGTGAGAATTGATGAAGACTTCCTGGAGTTGCACATGGCCCAACAACAATCGATAGCTTGAATGTAAAGCTTACATTTAGTAAGTGCACTGCATACAAAAGTAAGCTCAGACTAGAATTCTTGTGACATTTCATATCAGTTTTGCTTTTTTCTATCAAATACAAATCTCTTCTTATTTCCCAAACACACATGAGGCTCAGTCCCATTGTTAGCCCCAACTAGAGGAGGCCTATTGGATGAGTGGAAATTGTGGAACCTGTTCTATTCTTGTCAGGTCCAGCAAGTGAAATTAATCCTTTGTTTCTCAGTATTACAATCTACAAGCTAAAGACCTATGTTTGGATCTATGGTCTCCTTTAAAAATAGGAATGGAAACCCCTCCCCTACAATAGTCCATGGCACTGGGCCAAGAAAGTTTAGATTTCAGTAAAAATAAGCTGCCCCATCTCTTTTCTGCTTTATGGAAAATATATGTTATATCTGTATTTTCTCCCTAATAGGGGCCATTTCTGCACTACACTGTTATAGTGCTATGATTCCACTTCCAACATCCTATGGAATCCTGGAGTTTGCAGTTTAGGGAGGGGCATTGAGAATTCTCAGCCAGAGAGCTCTTTGGTCTCAGTAAACTACAAACCCAGAATTCCACAGGAGGTTGAAAATGGAATAATAACACTATAATAGAGTAGAGCAGAAATGGCCAGGAATAGGAGGGATTACTCTGACTGCAGTGAATTAGGCTGGTATTGCAGTGCTGAGGGTTATAAATTTTGTTAAATTCTTATCAAAAAATTGTAGTTGTTGCTGTCGTCATGTGCCTTCATGTCATTTTTCTGATTTGCATGCCTTCAAGTCATTTCTGATCCTAAGGCAAAGCTATCACAGGGTTTCCTTGGCAAGATT
This sequence comes from Iguana delicatissima, assembly GCA_948472985.1. Classification (NCBI taxonomy): domain Eukaryota; kingdom Metazoa; phylum Chordata; class Lepidosauria; order Squamata; family Iguanidae; genus Iguana; species Iguana delicatissima. Next base: position 77,109 of record CAOKZL010000002.1, read on the forward strand.
TGTCCAGAGGGGATTTGCTCTTGCCTTCTTTTGAGGCTGAGAGACTCTCTCAAGACCTCCAAGTGGGTTTTTATTGGTGAGCAGGGATTCAAACCATGGCTTCCAGAGTTGTAGTCCAACACTCAAAGCACTACAGCATACTGGCTACCAAATGAAATTCACAACTGCAGCAGTCAAATTTAACACATGAATGGCTGTGTTGCAGGGGCTGTAATTGAGGGATTCTGGGTCCAAAAAGGTAAACTTTTCAAGTTCTGGCCTTAGGTTAAGTATCCTAACAGGATATTGCTTAGAGATCCCCATGTGTTTCCACTCCACCCCAAAAGTGTGGACACACACACACACTTCTATCCCCAGGGAAACTCTAAAAGAATTTTATTCTCACTCCTTTTCATCATGTTTAAGCAGAAGGTAATATCAACCCTGCTCTTTTTGATGTGTTTTGTACTTAGCGACAATAATATAGCACAAACCCTGGGTATTCTCCCTCCCCAGCCTACTAAATAATCACATCTTTTTCTGTGAGAGGAAGACAAAGGTACTCTGTGGCAATTAGCTTTTAAGACCTTTTAGGTAAGGAAATCAAACCTAATTGAAATGCACTGTGACAGTTCTGTGGCTGCAAGTCATGTCAACATTAAAGAGGATCAGATTTAACTGATTAGTTTTTTCAAAGGACAAAGCACATTACTGAGCACACATACGTCTTTGAAGTAGAGTGGTGGCGCTGATACAGTAAGTGGATCCCTAATGCAAATATCAAAGCAACTTCTTAGAAAACTGGCAAAGAGATTAGTCTTTATTGGCACAGGCACAGCGTGCTTCCATTCAAATAAAGCAGTGTCTTCATGCACAGTGGATCAGGGGAGCAAAGAGAAGAACCATCATCATCATCATCATCTCACGTGACTTAAGTAACTACCTCACTCATGGGAGGTGGGAGGGCCAAATGCCTCAGGGTTGGCTCATCACATTTGGAAGTAAATGAAGTAATATATACAACCAACTAAAGGTGATCCTTATAAGACTATTACCTCCAGAATCTAACAATAAAGTTGATGATCCCAATATTGAAGAGATGTGGTATAGTAATTCCTCCCTACCCCATTAAAACACCCCTTTTTGCCCTGCAATACTCTTCCCTTCATTCTTGAGATAAACAAAATATGGATGAAAAATGTTTCATACAGATGGGTCCTCCTCCTGCTCAAATTGTTCCAACCCAAAGAATAACAGAAATTAAACAGACCAATGTGAAATATCAGGTATATTCTACACATACATCTTTGTCCCCTATCTACTTCTGCTCCTTCCCTTGTAAGAGCCACCTCATGTTTCAATTTCACAGGACAACTCCATAGTGACACTGGAGGACAATGACCTACATTTCTGAATGAATGCAAGTTCCTGCCAGCCATTCAGGCTTGCAGTGAGCAGAAACTGAATTGATTCACCAACACTGAATGCATTAGCATGTGTTACTATAGCATTTGGCACAAGGCAGAAAGAGCATCACTGGACCAGCCAAGTGGTGCGATCTTTCCTTTTCACAGTGTTGCTTTCCATTGTCAAGAGGTGGATGATTAACCCAAATGCTTTGAAAGAGAATTTTGTTTTACTTCTATCAGAAGTGTACATATTCTCCGTTGTAGTGTTTTTATGAGTGTTCCGTTATAAGTGAATTACAGGCCACAAGAGGAGAACAAAGGTAAAGTTCACTAATATGTATCTCTAGTATAGGAAAACTATTTTGATTATTGGTGAAGCTAAGGAGCAAGGTTTTAGTTTTTTTCTCATCATATTAGCAAGCCAAACACTGTATTTTTTATTTTATTTTTTTTAGCAAAGGGAAATCAATCAATTTAACCTGTACCTAGGAACTGATTTAAGAACAGGTATCTAAAACCTGAACAAGGGTGTGTGTGAAAAATGGTTGATAACAAATCACTAGTTGCAATAAGAATAGCATCAACATATTAACTGCTGAATTATAAGTCAATACTTATGTAAATTACCTTGATTCAATAGGCCTCCTCCAGTCAGAGCTAACAATGGATATAGGATATGAATTGTGTAGGTTTCCAGATGTTGTAAGATGGCAAGTCCCAGAAGCCCCGGCCAGCTTGGCCAATGGCAAGGAATGCTGAAAGCTGCAGTCTGGCAACATTTGGTTGGTTGCATGCTTTCCCAGTGGCAGAGCTTGGAGTGTGTGGAGGGGGGGGGGGGCAGGAGGGGGCATGGCCACTGTGTGCAGGGGCGTGGCTGCAGTGCATGGGGGCGTGGCCAGGGCACGTGGGCATGTCGCCAGGGTGCGTGGGGGTGTGGCTACAGGCTATGGGCCAGGACGCCCCAAAAACATTCCCACCCGGGGCGAATCGCCCCCCCATCCCCCACATCCCTACACAACTGTGCTTTCCATCCTTGAATTATATTCTCTTATTTAGAAAAAGCCTAGCATGAAATGGTACTCTAGTAATGCAAAACATACTCCATCCCTGTTAATAGTCAACCTGGATAGCATTTTCAAATAATAGATTTTTATTCTGGTAAGCTACTAGTTTTCCGTACAGTCCTTCTTCCTCCACACATAATAACTTGTGAACGTTTCAAATGCTGAGAAGAATTAAGCAAATTTTGAGAATCATTATGTGTAACTCTTTGGGAAACTGAGTAGGTGGTGGAGTAGGAAGAGAAATATGTTGTGCTGCTGTTAACTAATATGTCTGGCAGTGCAAGTGTAATTTCATGGTTGTCTACATTTATCTGCTGGGGAGAATGTCTTGCCAAATGACAAGCAAGACAGAAATGTTACAGATCTGGAACCAACTTTTGGCTATGGCCAGATTAACCAATTGATCTGGCTATGATCATATTAAACATCCTTAAAAGACAGGAGACAACGAGCCTGCAATCTGAGGAAGTGCACTAACCAGTCTCTAACCTTTCTAAAACTGCAGTCAGCCTTCCACATTTGTGGGTGTGACTTTCACGGATTTGCTTATTTGTGAGTTTCTTCAACTCCTGCCTCTCTACCCCAGGTGCTTCTTTTCCAGGGGAACTTTGCTTCTCGGAGTCTCCAATCTGGCCAGGAAGCGTTTTAAAAACCTACATCTGGTCCCCCTCCTCTTCCACCAGCACTGCCTGGATAGCTAAGGACATATCACAGCCCAGTTTCTCAGCCCACAAACATTCTCCTGATGCTGTCCCCACACTCAAGGAAGGAGATGAGGGAAAGAGAGAAAGTATAAGTCACTATGCCAAACCACTCACCCCTTCTCTCTCCTTTCACTGACCAGCTCTAGACCCTGGCTGCCCATGCCTCAGCACACCAATTACACAGATTTTGATATTTGTGGTTTTTCCCACTTTTGCAGAGATCCTGTGCTCCTAACCCTTGTGAATGTGTAGGGGTGTCTGTATTAGCTTTTCTGGATTTGTGGGCTAGTAATTTTTCTCTGATCCTCAGAGTGAGTAGGAGGAATCCCATGGTGAGGGCACTGCCTTGAAAATCATGTGTATATATCCAGTTTCCTCCTTTGTCAGACTTAGTGGTTTTGATTTGAATGGCATATTCTGTACAACCATGGTTGATGCTTAAGGCCTATCCCCTGCTGCACCCCCAGGTTTCAGGTTATGGCCCTGAAATATCTAGGAGAGTGAAAGTCCTGAAAATAAGACAAACAAAACAAAAATATTTACACACACTTCAAGTCTGCTACCACTTTTCAGTATGTTTAGCCTATGAGTGAAGGCACAGATACGATCAAGATATAGGGAGTACTATAGCTAGTTAGAAATAAGAATAGCGTTCAGCAGTTAGGGCTTCCTGGTTTATCCTGAGACCTGAACCCAGTATTTTGGACTAGTCTTGTAGAGTAGTGCTTACTGCCCATAGAAAACCAGTAACGAAGTGAGAATTTTGACTGATCAATAGAATATCCAAACCACACACCAAAAGTAACAGGAGTGGTGGTATAGGAGAAAAAACTATAAGCAGTCACATGACTAATGGACAGAAATATTCTTTGCTGTGATCATTCAGATGTGACAAAAGTAGTCAGCTTTCATGTTCTCTAGAACTTCGTCAAGAACGATGGTCCAAATTTAGGGGATGGGAAGGAGACACCAAAAAACAAAAATGTAAAAATCTGGATAAATTAGTAGTTATTTGTCTCTGAAGGTAGACTGGTTTCCAAGAGGGAGGTTGGAGAGACTCAGTGAAGAAAAGAAGTGTTAAAGGATCAGTTTATAGAGCTCTCCCCTCAATAGACTCTACAACACAAAAGAATGACTATGACTGAGAGTTCTGTCCATTGCCATGGTTGAATCACATTGGCTCATATTGACACAGAATAGTAGCTCAGAGTACTGTGGTGGTAGTCTTCATATCAAAAAAGCTGGAGATTAGACTTAGATGGTGCACTAGGGGGAAAAACCCCCAACTGACACCTATTTTATAGCATTCCCTGAAGAATCAAAGGAGACAGAATGCTTGCCAATGTGAATGTTCTTACTAGCCCAGGTCTTATCCTTTGTGGGTGGATGTAGGGTTGCTAACTATCCTTTATTGTAAGGGATGACCCTTATATGAAGGTTAGAAAGTTTGTCCCTTATAGATATGCTATATGTCCCTTATTATAAAGGATGTCCCTTATGTGAGGACTGGAAAGCTTTTCCATTTATAGAGACTGAATGAGATGCCACCCCCCCACCAAAAAAGTCCTGTATTTTTAGATGTGGGCCTTTCATGAAGAAAGAAATGTATGTAATTTATGAAAGTGGACATGTTCATTTCACAGAGAAATACATGGCCAGGTTAACTGAAATCAATACTTTCATTTAGTGTTTAGGTAAAACATGAACTTGTTAATTGAGATTTCCTAATTTTCAACTCTGCGTGCCCTGAATTTCAATTGTCCCTTATAGCTATTTTGAAAGCCTGACAATGTGAGACAGATGGGAAAGTGATCTTCCTCTCATTGAGTATATAAACATTTATGAAACCACCCTGACATTGCATATAACATCCACCATTATACTTTTCAGGGAGTATTTTAGTTAAGGAGCCACTGTGACTGAATGTGAGTTATCTCAGGACTGCAATAGACAAGTGTTGCCATGCTCATACTGAAGAGAGGCACAGAGAGTAATAGATGACACACCCTGTAGTGTCAGATTCACCCTTCAGTCCAGAGACACAACTATAATGTCAGCAAAATTAGGCCAGAATGAGGATGGTCCTCAGTAATTTCCAGCATCCCTAGACTAGGAGGGATCTGAATTCAGCTGGTCTAATATGAGCTAGCTGGCCCTGGGCAAGCTTCATTAGCTGGGATTGCACCCTAAATGTCCAGCACTGATTTGAAAGGAAAAAGCTAGTGAGAATCCACTTGCAGCAACCAAGTTGAAAAATGGTCAAGGTTTGACCTGATTACAGGGCTCAGAATGGCGGGGGGGGGGGATGCAGATCTGTAGTAAGGGGCCATATGAATGAAAGTGAGCAGCTGCTGGGTTAGAGATGTGCAGTCATGCTTATAATGTATTGTGGCAATTTTACTTAAAAATTGGAGTCAGAAAGGCAAGACAAACCTGTCTAGCCAGTAAAGAATCTTCTGATGACAGAAAATGGGGCAGTAAGGAAAACGAAATTGACAAGTCTCCATTAACATCTGGCATACACACAGTGCTATAACTATCATTGCAGGGGATGGTATTTTTAAATATTAACAAAAGATAGGCACAGTTATCTCTGAATGTGCTCATAGAATGGGTTTGCTTAATGGAAGAGTGAACATGGAGGAAGTGGATTTAAATGACTGCATTTACGTGACTGGATCTGAGCAACTGGAACATATCTCAGCAGAGCAAAGCTGTAGTTGAGGGACAGAATAGAATTGTTGGCAGTAGAAAAGGAAATTAAAGGACTAACAGGAAATTAAAGGAAGCTAAGGAGCCTAGGGTAAACAGTCTAAGATAAACAGAAAGGAAATTATAGGGGATGAAAAGGAAACAACATGAAAAAGGAAGGATGTGATGTAATTATATAAAGTGGGACTTCATCTTTAATAGATTATTCAGTCTAATTAAAAGACAAAAAAATTTGCATTAAAAAATTTGATCTAAAAATATTGGGAAATATTGAGGGAAATATTGTGACTTTTGAGGTCCATAATACTCTATTGTCATAATTCCCAAAGGACTGCAAGCTCCATCCACTCTGCAGGGTCAAGATGAGCACTCTGTGGGGAAAAACCTTTTTGACAATGTCAGAAATTCCAACTCAAGCCCTTCATCACTGCAACCGAAGGTATCATTACCCATGAGAGCGGTAGATAAGAGACCAGAGATGTGATTCTCAGTATGGATACAGTGGAACTCCTGTAATCCTTATCACCTTAAAGGCAAAGGCCTTTTCTGCATGATGATACTCTTGTGCATTGTCCCGTTACAATCACGGCAGCGCCTCTGCCAGGATGGGAGTGTGTCCCCAGCACTCCCCTCTGCACATGAACAGCTGCCTGCAGAGGGAAGCATGAGGGACACACCCCTTCCTTCTGGACTGCAGCCGGCTTTCTTCCCATGCTGCAGTAGGGGAGGAAGCATGTAGATCATACTTCCAGCCCATCTCCATGTCTGGCTGCAACAGAAGGCTCACAAGATTGGGGGGTCACTGATGAAGTTTCTCTGTCAATGATATACCCCATGATTGTGTGAGCTGGTGATGCAAGAAGGGCCGGACTGTGGTGATGTCAGGCAGAAATGTCATCACGGTCCTGCTCCTCTCACATCCCCATGCTGAGATGCTGCTGTCCTGCGGAAAGGGCCAAAGACTCACACCAAGAGTTGCATTGGGATTCAGGACAGAAAGAAAATCACAGAACTAAGGAAATGTTTAGAGTCATAAACCTCCCAAGTAATTCTAGGTGCATCTTGTTTGATGCTGATATCCTAATTTAAATCCAAGACTAGTGAAGCATTCACCAGAGAGATGCTAAGGGACAGAGTCAAATCACTGTGCCTATCTGTATGGCTGCACTTCCTTATTTCCTGCGTAGCAGCTATTGAAAGTTTAACATTTTCAAAGAAGCCTTTCCCTATATAGTTCACCTGTGTGCTGTAGCCACCTGCTGGGGAAGGGATAAAGAAGCAATGGGACAGGTGCTTCCTGATACTCACATTTCCATGAGCTTATTTCAAGGAGGAGGAAAATCCCAAATGTCTGGATCCCTTCAGATCTGTCTGTCTGTCTGTCTGTCTATTTTGGTTTCGTATTCTTTTAAAACTTGAATTCCACCGTTGCATAATATATACACACAGTAGTACACAGATTTAAGCTGATGTAGTGCGGTGGCTAAGAGCCTGGAAAACCTAATTTAAAAAAAAATCTTGGAAATCTTGGATTAATTGATTTATTACTGTATGGAAATTAGTAATCTTGGTAGTGCTGGAACCAGAGTAGTGATATGCTCCCTGGTTGTTTGCATGGGTGTCTAATTGGCCCCTGGCCACAGGAAGTCCCTCACCCTTCACAGTCCTTCACAGATGATCTTCTTTAGGTAAGGAGGAGTGAATCTTAAGAGGGAGAAGTTGGTTCCAAGGACTCGTCCAGCCTCTCTCTCATCTCTGTTTTCTTTTTACTGGCAAGCAAAGACTTTCTCATTTAGACAGACCTTTGATTCTTCAATCATGTGGCAGAAGGGAGTGCTGAAAGTGTTGCAGTTTTAGCTTTTCTGTTATAAATGTCCTTAAAATGTTTTAAACCGTGTGCTTTATGGTTTGCTTAATTGCTGTGTAACTTTTGTTAAATAACATTTTAGCTGAACTCTGTTTTAAAGTATTGCTAGCTGCTCTGACGCATAAATTAAATAAATAATAAAGATAACTTGCAGTTCACCAACAGCTTTTGCTGGAATGAATTGGTCACTTGACGTTTTCCATGGATTTCCTGAGTAAGTCATGAGCATCTGCTAGAGCAGGAGTGGCGGGGCAGGGGTGTGTGTGTGTCTTTCAATTCTAGCTCTGCTCATGTGGCCATTTTCCTCCCTAGTTCACTGATATCTCTCCAGCATTTAACTCCTGTTAGGTACTGGAGATGCTTTAGAAGAAATTGTCTTTGCTAACATCAAGCTTTCAGAGTAAAGTCAGACATGTATAATGAGGAATAAGGGACAGATGAGGACAGATGGATAGAAACTGAATTTTAGGAGGACCTTGTACTGTCTGTCATTTTGCATTACACTGATCATTCAAACACTACTAAATTAGCTTAAATTGACTTGTCCAAGCCATATCACCTTAATGTCCTTAACAGTTTCTAGAAAGGTCTAGGTGAGTGTCTCTGTTCTTTGCAGATTTTGGTATTATGCCAATTAGCCATCAGATTCATTGCTTCATCAACAAAGAAGCAGGCGTTGCCTCTGGCTGTTTATCTGTGATTTTTCTTTCTAAAAAAATTGATTAAGTTGTGTAACCAATCATTAAGGAAAGTAACCATCAGCTAACAGGGCCACTTGTATTTATAGACAATAGGCGCTGCACAAAGGCAAATGCTGTCTGACCTTTTGGCAGGTGGTGGCAGAGGACTACACTGGGATGAGCAAAGTGTGACCCATGGGCCATATACACCACTAGGGGATCAAAACCCTTTTTGTCCCCAAATGCCCTCTTTTTATATACATATACATATACAGTTAGCCCTCCACATTTGCGGATTTCACTTTTGTGGATTTGATTATTCAAGGATTATTTGCTGTCATTTCTGCTGCCTCCCTATGCTATTTCTAATAGGGACTGCAAGCCTCATGAGACAGAGAAACTGAACAAGGCTTGTAAGTCCCAATTAAAAATGGTGTGGGGCAGCACTGGAGGTGGCAGTGAGCCCCATCAGCCACCTACTTCTGCTTTATGAAGGAACCTTGATGCCTCAAAGGAATCCATGGTGAGTTGAAAATGGTGGTCATACTTTTGTGTGTGTTAAATATGGTTTGGGAGGGCCTAGAGTTATTCACGATTTTTTCACTTTCATGGAGGTCCTGTGCCCCTAATCCTAGCGAATGTGGAGAGATGACTGTACACACACACACACACACACACACACATATACCGGGGAGAGAGAGAGAGAGAGAAGGGAAGTGAACAAGCAATGATGTCTGGTCAGTTCCTATTGTTAAAACAGGCCTCTCCTCAGTTTAAAAGCATGGCAAAAATGTCCCATGTCCCCTAGAGGGCATTTAAGGACAAACATATTTGGGGGGGCAGGGATAGGCTGATGGGGTGCAGCACTCCAAAGTCTTTTAGGGGTTTTTATGCTACTCCTAGCTTTCCACCATTGCTCACTCCTGGATTACACATTATTGATGCACTGCTGATATAAAAATTAGGGGTGAAGTCTTTGAGGCAATCTGGGAAGTAAGGAAGCATGAAAGCAGTTCGAGTTCTTGTTCCACCGGCCATGGTTTTCATTGTAAACTTGGGAAAGGAAATCCCCTTTTAATTCACCACCACCAACTTCAGAGCCAGTGGCTTTAAAAAGTGTGGCTAGGGGAGTTGTCATGGTAAAGGCTCCTCATTAGAAAATCCTGAAACATTTTTGAGCAGCATTTGCCAAAGTGTTGCATGAATGAGACAGAAATGTATGCATCCCACCCGCTTTGAGTACAGCACTCTCTCTATTTGACCTACCTCAAAGGTTGCTATCCAGATAAAGTGCACGGCGGAGCCACATACACTGCATATATTGGAAGAAAGGTAAGATAGAAGTGTAATTAAATCACTGTCTGACTAACTAATAAGTATGTAGTTTGAATCTTCATAAAGGCCAGTGTTAATGTAAAACTGTATGCTTTTCATTAATGAACCCCTGGCTGGGAAGCAAGGGGCCTTTTGATATTTTTGGACTGTACCTTCCATAAGCTGTAGTAAGGAATCATGGGAGCTGCAATAAAGCAGTATCTGCTGAACCACGTGTCTCAACCCTAGAAGCCCAATTAATATTTGTGCAGTAGGTATGGCAATATTAATGTTTTTAAAAGGATTGGTTCCAGCAACCTACATATTAATCATACTAGTGGTTTCCACAGGGGCATAACAGTGATGACCAGTAGCAGCTAGTGACTCCTATGTCAATAGAATGGTGGCACCACTTCAGAGTTTTAGTTTCAGTTTTAAAGGTTCCAAGGTTCAAACCCTTTTGAAGGGTGAATTAAAACCCTGAAGCAGATCCCTTCCCCACAGACACAGAAGTCATCAACTACCACCAGGAGTGACCCAACCTTGACTAGCAGAAAAGGAGCTGGGAAGAGGTGGGGGAGTGTTGACTCCTAAATACCCAAGAGGTACTTCTGAGCCTTGGACAAAATTTTCATTTCCAGATCCTGTAGAAACCCAGCTTATAATGGCAAAGTGAACTTTTGCTCAAAAGGTCAAGCTGCCACATATAAGTGATCTTCACTTGGGTGTGTTGCTCCTTTAGTTTGGCTGTATTATCTTCTTCCATTGTTAAATACTCAATGTAATGAGTGTGGAGGGGGGTGAGTGTAATTTAATATCTGCCCTTGAAAAGCCCTTCTACTTCTATTTCCCCACCATGTGTTTTGAAAGCATAGAACAGAACCTAATGGCCTTTGGGGACTATTCTATCTCCTTGATGCTTGTGGGTTTACTCCATTAAAGTGAATGTGATTTCTTGCAGCCAGGAAAAAGTACACTCTACATGACAAAGCAATACAGAAAAGGAAGGGAAATGTGTCAGAAAGGGTGGTAGGACATGGCAGTGCCTATCACAATAAGCTAGAAGCACATTTCATAGGAAACAGGCACTGCAATTTTAATCATAACAAAATGATGAAGCTCATTGCTTAAAATAATTGCAACGCTTCTGTGCCTTGCAAGCTTCGAAGACAAAAATATGTTCTCTTACGTACCAGCTAAAATCCAAGTGAAAAGTGAAAGAAGCTTACCACTGAATTAATTTTTGAATTTCATTATCTCCTTTTCTATGTTTCAGTATCCACAAAAGTCAAACATTATGAACTCTGGAGACTAAACTCATTAGTCATTTATTATTTATCATTTTAATATCCTGAGATCATGGAGAGCACTCAGCAGCAAATGTCTGTACCAGTTAAGGAAACTAGAAAGGAAGACTGGAAAGCTTTGAGATATGTAAATAGGATCTTCTAATTTCCAGTACCAGAAAAACAGTGGTATAGCCAACAGCATAAATCCCACAGACCTACATTTTTGGCCCAATGTGCTCCAAGGGGGTAGGTGGGGACAATGCTGCACGTTTTCCCTAAGGGTTGTTTTAGGCCTGAGATAGGACTTTCTTCAACAGGAACCGACTCAGAAATCAATTTCCAGGTCACTCCTTGCTGGGAAAAGGGATGTATTATGTCTAGAACAGTCCAGAGAAAGGAAGAAACATAGTGAAATTGCTCCACATGCCTCTTAGGACAGTTGGTGTCTATTTTGGGAGAAATATTCCCCCAAAACTCTGAGGTACAGTAGAATGGTGCAGCCCTCCAAGATTCCATGGGAAAACCAACAGCAGCCCACTCTTGGTATAGATCAAACAATAATGCAAATATGCTGGAATTTACAGCAGGCTATTAAGATTGGGGGAAAAAATATCTTCTACAAATTTCAAATGCACTTGCTAATTATGGAAAAGTAAATAACACATTTTAAATGGTCTAAAAACTGATGAGATGCTATCAAGCTCATAATGTTTGCTCCATGCTGAGGTGAGCTTTATGACCCCAGTGGGAGTCTTAGTTCTAAACCTGAAAATGTGAATCCTATTAACATTAATGAGTACATTCTTGCATGCCAGGAGTGTGCTTTGAGTATGGATAAATCTCCAACCCAAATCTGGCTGATCTGCACAGAATCAGGAGATGCCTAAACTGAAGCAGCACGCCTACAGAACAGACTATGGAAGTTTAAATTTTATGGGATGCAGGTACATGGGTGATACATTTCTCCCCAATCTTTTTGGATAAGGAAGACAACAAGGCAGAGGCAGAAAGAAGGGGCATGTATAGTATTATACAGTTCAGATGCTATGGTAGCATCTAAACACAGTGAATGGCTTTAACATAGTTCCCAAACTACAGTGCTGGGCACTGGGAGTTTGTTTAGAAAATGCTGGATATTGAAGTCCTTCTGGTTTTCCAAATGTATGTTCTACATACATTACCTAACACAATGTTGTTGTTTTTTCTGTGATTGTGGTGCTAAGTGTGAAGAAAATAATAACAACCTGTCCAAAATCTTTGAAATTAATGTAAGATGCACAATGTAAGATTACTTTTTAAACAGAAACTATGTATGAATGGAATGTAAACAAGCAGACTCAACTGGAAAAAAGAAAAAAGCTTGGTAGTGGGGAAGGTTTTTTTTTTTTAATTTTCATCTTAAACCGTAATAAAAATATTTTTTAAAAAAAATCCTTGAAATTTGGCACATTTCTTAACTAGGACCACTGCTATTTCTTACTTCCTTTTCATAACCACTGTCCACAAAAACCTATGAAGAATAAATACATCCCTTTCTGGATACCTTCAAATGGTAAAGGCTGATCTTGCACAAAACTCCCTGCACCTATTTACCTAGTTCAGCCAAGACATAAAAAAATCTTACTGACCTTTACCTTTTAAAACAGTGTTGTATGTGGATGTGAAGGGTTCAAGGCCATCCCCACATCATTTCCCCCCAGATCCCTATGAGCTGCATTTCCTCTTTTAAGTGTTTTGGGAGATAAAATAATATGTGGATACAGCTTCTTTTAGCTGATAATCAGCTAAATTCTCTGTTAAAAAAGAGAATCACACCCCTGGAGTTTTCTAGAGTGTGATTCTCTTTTTTAATAGAACAAAAATGTGTTTTGGGAGACATGGGAGATAAATGGCAGCAACAGCTCAGAGGCAGTGGTTCTGTGCATGGGCAGCACATTCCCTAACTTCATTTTGAAAGAATGAGGGTGGTATTTTTCAGGTGCATGAAACACTTCAGTTGAACATTCATCAGACTTTGGCGAGTTTAATCTCCTCTTGTGGGGTCCCTGTTCATTCAAACGCTATCAAATTATGCCAATAATAACAATAAAAACTATTGCTGTTTCTTAATTCCCATTGAAAACCGATAGGATTTCAATCCTAAATTGAGATCTTCTGAATTAGTCTGAGCTAGGGTTTGAAAGAGTATTTATTCTCATTCATTTCGAGGCTGAAAAATGTTTTTTTTTTTTTGACAAGTGGAACTCGGTTCAGAAGAAGAATAGACCAGTGAGAATCTTGCATGCTTTCTTCCCAGTATTTGAATTTTCCAAAGAGTGGCAGAGGAATTATTCGGCATAGAAAAATCATACGGTTTGGGTTCTTTTGTTTTTTGGAAAAAATTTTGAATGTTGAAAACAACTTTCCTCGGGGTGAAAAAAATCTGCACAGAAAACACTTTTTTTTTGCACAAAAAGTCAGGGCGGTTTTTTGCACAAAAATACCATCTGCACATTAACACCATCTTTTTTGCACAAAAACACTATGCAGAGATGAAGTATTTGAGGATTTACATCTCTAGTTTGATTTGAATCAGGCTGTTTTCTGAATTGCTGATTCTGGTTATGAACTGAATCTCATGGTTATTGCATTCCCTACTGGGCAATGCATGGTAGACTATTGCCAGCCAGTTCTACTGACACACCAGCTTCCAGGTAAGTTTAAAGCTGCTTTGGAATAAACATCAATGGATATGGAGCAGAAAGCACAGATGTCCATGTCTGTGGGTTCTTCTTAGTTGGATATATGTAACCAGGACTGAGAAGAACAGAAAACAGGAGACACTGGCTCTTGCTGCTCCATGTTTACACAAGACATCCCAAAGTCCATCTTCATTCACCTTTTCTATTAATCACAGCACAGTTCCTCTAGCTATGGATTTCTTTAGTGCAGAAACACTTTGGGGCCATCTCTTTCACTATTCAACACTTCAACATTTTCCTGTTTGTGGGTTCTGGAGAACTCATTCTTGCCTGCCATTCTGTGACAATCTGGTTGACCCTAGTAAAGATATTATGTGCTACAGAGTTACATTCTGTCTTCCCCATGGACCAACATGGCTATTTAATATTTAAATAGTTTCTGTAGTCATTTTATTTTATATGCTTACAAAGATGTAAGAACATCCAAATACTGTCCTGTACCATGCATTATAATGTGCAGTGAATATGTCATTGCTTTTCAAAGTTTCACAACCTAGTAACCAACACAGATAATGGACTGAATCCTAAGTGTTCTTCCTGCAAAAGAAAGGGCTCATTCAGTTAGCAGAAGAAAACAAGCTCCAGTGGAGGCATGATTTTCTTCAGAACATGATTTTCTTCAGAACTTGGGAAGTTAACTTTAAGAAGAATGAATAACAGGACATGCTGAAGCCATTCTTCGCTGAGCAGCAGTGCTGAATATTAACCTACTTTTGCTCAGTGATGGATGGCTTCAGCATGTCATTGTATCCATTGTTCTAAAGTGTAACTTCTTAAATTCTGGTTTTCATTGATTCCTCCTCCCTCTTGCAAACCTTCCATTGTTCCAGAGGATGCTAGAACTTCCCAAACCAACTTTTCAAGGCCACAGGAGGCTACAAGGGGGAGGAGAATTGGAGGAAGGGGAAATACCTGCTCCCACTTCCTCCAAGAGATAACATCTAGGGAGTAGAGTTCTTTTCTGGATCTAGTCTTTCAAATTCATTTTCTTCCTGGCTAGATTTAAAAAGTAATTTGATGGAGGCATGAGGCAAGCAATACTTTCATGTCTTGCACTGAGATCACAGCCCATAACCCAAATAAACCTGCTGCTCAACAACAAGATAACCATCTCATTTTTACTTTCTTATCCAGATCTACCTTTAGTACCACATGTGTTTATGGGTTTGAACAAGCATAGCATTAAAGGGAGATCCCACCAGATCCAATTTCATCTAGTTCAGTGGTTCTCAAACTTTTTTACCTGTGACCTCCTTTACATCTACATGCAGATATTGCGTGCCCCACTTGATGTTGACCCCCACCCGATGTTCCTTGGTACACCTCTCTCTCCCTCTCTTTCTTATAGGCCCTTGTGCTGCACTCACCATCTGTTTTAATGCTGAGCTCTTGCATTCTCTGCTTCCTCTCTTCTCTTCCCCCACTCAAGAACCTGCCTCATGCTCGCTAAGGGGCATGTGATTGCTGTGCCAACAACAGAATATTCAGTGGAGTGGAAAAAGCATAAAAAAGGAAGCCATAATGAGGGAAGATGCTTTGCATTGCCCTTTTACAGAGACCAGCCAATCTTCAATGGATTACACACACACACACACACACACACACACCCCTGCCCTTCCTTTTCATATTTGCTGTACTTGCAGATTGACTTTTCTTGCATCCCTTGAGCATCCATTGTGCCCCCCACCCAGTTTGAGAACCACTGATCTAGACCTTAAATGAGGAGTGGGCAATTTTTATAGCAATTGCCTTCTGTACAACTGAGAAATATTGCCAATGTGCAGTTGCAATAATAAGTTCATTGCATTTAGATTGCTCAAAATATTTTGCTATTTGAGGCAGAGCACCATGCAGCATTCATTCCTCCTGGCACCAAGGTTCAGTGTACCCAGTGACAACTAAGTCATTTTTGGCTTTTTAACTCAATGTTGTTACCCTGTTTACTGGGGGTCCTGGGAGGGACACCAAAATATGCTCAACTATAGGTGGAGAAAATTAGCTCAGAGCACTGCTTTAGCATTACGAGAGGCAGGGTAACTTAGCAGGATCTTGTAACCCAGTGTTTATGGGGTCAGGCCAAGTCAAGAAGCAGACCAGTTTGAAAATAATAAGAATGATCTTTATGAAATACAGGCACACAATGTAAGCAACACACGCACACAGATAACTAAGGAAAATAAAGGTGTGAGTAAGATGGCGGGATTTTCAGAGGGATAGTTGATTTGGGTGATATGAAACCTGTTCCTGAAACCTGGAAGAAGATAGAGAGCGATGCTGGGGTTCGGTGTGACTCAGCACGTGGAGCTGACGGGAAGCTTGCCAAGCAAAGCGGCAGCAAGGCGGTTGGAACTTGGGAGCAATCCGAGGAAGGTCTCGGAATCAGGGGTTTTTATAGGGAGAAGTGTGACTGCAGGCTATGCCTTACTCGGGGACAACAATAAGTTTTGGGTGGGAGACAATGTCTCAGAAAGGTCACAATTTAGCATGATTGAGTTAAGTCCGAATTGACAAAGAGGTAGACTGTATGCAAATGCTCAGTGCTTGGCCTTTAAGCTTCTAGCTTGCCAAGTTACTTGCTCAGGGCAGGGAGTCCTTTGTAAACAGCGTGCATACATAATGAGGGTATTTGTAGAGAGGTCTCCTAAAGCGGGGATCTGGCTATTTCTGGCCTGCCTGTATTGTCTTGGGATATTGCAGTGTTTGATGGCCGAGCCTAGTTCTGGGCTTGTCCAGGGGCCTCACAAACACGTGGAGAGGGGTGGTAGAATAAAGCCAAATTATGATATCAAAGTGATATCAGGTGCTATCGCCAGGTAGGCCTAAACTGCAGTAACAATGTCCCTTAAATGCCTCTTCTGCTCAAAGCAGCAAACTTCTCTTTCACAACATTCAATATGCACGGTGGGGCTGTCCCTGCATTTCACACAATGCCTGGCATTCTGTTAGTGACATACACATGATTAAGACATGCTACACAGGAGGTGAATTATTCACCATAGTGTAACATATTCTGCTGATGGCTGCAGAAGTGGAATTGCACATACAGCAATTGCTGTGCATTGTGATTGCTCATTGCACATTGCACATTGGCAGCTGGTCATTGACATTTATATTATAATATTGCTATTCTGCGTCAGGATTTTGTTGTGCTGGTGCGTGTGGATATTTATGCTATGTTGAGGGGATGTTGGAGTGAATCCAACCTATGCTGCATATAAAATAACCTCCTCTGAAGTCAGCTACTACAGTTTTCTTAGATGTAAGGCCCAACTCCAATAAACTCAAGTGCAGATAAAGTAATATAAGAATTTGTGTTTTTATTTCCTTAAAGCTTATAACAAGAAACTATATTTTCACAGAATGTCATCTTACTATCCAGTAGTAGTTCTGGGATTTCCTGACTGTGCCTTGTAAAAAAGTGCTTAATGGAGAGATAATTTAAAATTTCCTATTATTTGAGCTGGATCTAGACTTTATTACTGGGCTTTTCCTTCATGTTCCTTTTCTCTTTTATTTATTTATTTCTTCTGTTTATTCTAGTAAAAACGTACCAAGTTCTTGGACAAAATATGTAAGAATTAGAGTTGTCCTCCAGAAGGAAATCTTGAACAAAAGGCTCACTTTTCCAATTCTCAGTAACGCAAAACAAGAGGACTAGTTATAGATGACAAATTAATTGTAAAGACAACAAAGTAAAAAACCAGGAAAAGAAAAGGAGGAAGAAAGAGAAGAGAAAGTGCTGGCAAACCAACTGTGAGAGAACCATGTATTAAACATTGATCTTTACACACAATTCCTTCAGTGGACATGGTTTGGAATGAAACTTTTATCAGCTGTCCAAGTCTAAGTTTTCAAATCAGCCCTAAGTTCTAAATCTGAAATAGAAAACCTGAAAACCACAAAAACGTATTTGGCTTCCTCAAAGGCTGGAAAGGTTTAAAAAGAAGGGCTGACAGGCATTCTAAAGAGTTCCAAAACAGGAAGATGAAAGGCTTTTACCTTCTTAATTCTAATCCATATTTGATTACTAAGCCTATAAATATAATGCTAATGTTTAGAGACTGTCCAATTATCATAGTAAATCCTTTATCTAAGAACAGATGAACAAATGTTCAGATAAATCTAATAAGGCTAATCTATACAGGAAGTGGGACAGGTACAGTTATGATATTGTATCATTAAATCAAAGATAATGTCCAATGAAAAGTAAACAGAAGCAGGAATATATAAATCAGATTATATGAAACATATTTCTCAATATTTATCTATATAGAATTTACCAGTATCTACCTATGCATGCACCTCTTACTGTTTTCTTGCCATTAGTGTTAATGGCAACTTGCGTCCCTTTATTTTGGTACAGCAAGTTTATTTAACCATCAGTAGTTACATAATCATACATCATTTTTGGATGTACCACTATTTAATGTTCATTAGTGTATTCAAAGTGAGAAAGCAGTATGTTCATTTGAGAATTCTTCCTCAAACTGTCTTTCAAGTTGCCTTCATTCATTTATGCAGCACTTCCACAGATAATCCCGGAAACCTCAAATAGGATAACAGGATTACAATATATACTTAGCTCACTGGTTTGAAGTCAGCTTCATTCACATCCCTATGTACTACTCATTCTCTGAGCACTGAAACTTCTCGAGTGCCGAAACTTCCTTCCTGCACCATGTGCGCCCATATTAGCAGGCTTGGGGAAAACCAAAAGTCTGGCAAAGTACACATCAAATTGCAGGGAAGACTAAGAGCTGAGAACACCTAAAACAGCATAGTGGGGAAGATAGCATAAAGTCCAAAACAGCCCATGGAATACTCAGTGCCCGTGGAATGCTGCTACGGTAGATTCAGAGTCAGAGAGGGGACACAGTGGAATATTTTGGAATAGGTATGGCTGGAAGGCTGAACCGTAAATTCTGAAGTAGGATCATAAACAGGCACAAACCACAACACTTAATTCAAGTTCAGTCAACACCATAAATCATCACAATGAAAGACAAAGGGAAGTTAATGGTACAGTAGGAAAAACAGGTGGAGTTAAACATGACTCGATAGGGATAATTTACAAATCAAGTGCTTCCAATTTAATCTACTTTCAAGTCATTTCTGATTTACAGCAACCTAAGGCTATCACAGGCTTTTCTTGGAAAGATTTGTTCAGAGGGGGTTTGCCTTCCTCTGAGGCTGAGAGAGAGTGATTTGCCCAAGGTCACCCAGTGGGCTTCCATGGCTGAGCAAGGATTTGAAACCTGATCTCCAGAACTGTAGTCAAACGCTCAACTATACCACAGTGGCTCTTATGTTCCTATAAATCTCAGTGCTCATTTTTAAAACATTGCTGGCTAATAACTAAATTAGAAATAGTATATACAGTGGCAAAATGGATTTCTGTGCATTAACACTAAAGTATTTCCCTTTACATTCATCTTATGAAGACTGGCTTGTGCCTTAGCTAGTGCCATTGAAAGAGGACAAGCTCTTTTCAATATCTTTTGATTTCTATTAAACAGTAATAAACTATCTTCTGGCAAATTAACTGATTTTTATATAATTCAGCAAGGTTTAGTCTGTAATGCCTTGCATCATATGACAGTTAAACAAATAATGGTGGGGACCACTGACTTTGTTTTGTCCATGGAGGAAAATATTAAATGGCCATTTCCACACTAGACTGTTAATAGCGCTATGATTCCACTTTCAACATCCTATGGAATCCTGGGGTTTGCAATTTCGGGAGGAGCCAGCTGGCCCCTCCCGAAACTGCAAACCCCAGGATTCCATAGGATGTTGAAAGTGGAATCAAAGCGCTATTAACAGTCTAATGCGGAAATGGCCATTGTAAAATAACTTTGCTGATCTCATGTCAAAACTTTGCACAGTGGTAAAGCAACTGAAAATAGAGAAACTTCAATGGTGATTGAATGGTGGCTGAGTAGATGGGGAGGAGGAATGGTATGGAATATCCTGGAAAAGGGTATGGCTGAATGGCTGGATCCTGAGCAAGAATACACACTGCATATTTTCTTACAGATTCCACTTGCTAGTATTATATTAACAAATTTAGAGGAATGTACTGCTCAGTAGAAATTGCCAGAAATGATTTACCTTTTCAAGCTTTCCACCACCTATTGTGAATCATGTCACCCTCTGTTTAAATAATATTAAAATCTATTAAATAATACTATTAAAATCTATCACAGTAATAGATTTTAGCGACATATGGACCTCAGATAAAGGTTTAAAAAAAAATAAAGCAGCAGTCTCCATAAAAAAAAGGATTTACAATAAAACATGGTTTTTAAAAATGAATCACAATCTATGAATAATCTTCTGTCACATATTTCTTTTTCTCAGGAAAAAAAATCATTCACTATTTTCTTTCTTTTACCTCTGAAGTTAATATTTCCTTTTATCTATCTGTATAATTGTATTATCTTTTATCTCTTTGTATGGAAAGTGTGGACTGTCAATGAGTTCATACAAAGTACAACTGTAAAGATATCCTATTGTTGAAGAGAAAGTGGGTGTCAGAGTCTGAACTTAAAAAAGATCTTATACTCTTCACCTTTATATATTTCACCAGAGATTCATGGCAAAGAAGGGACACCTGGAACGGCAGGGAAGTACGGCATTCTGCAAAATATTAGGTTCCCAGGCTTTCTCCAGAGAACAAGCTGACATCTCACATTTCTTTTCAGCATACTCACTATCATGGCACACAAGATCAGAATGGATTGAGTGTCTGAATATAAAGACCCACTACTTCTACTCTTCAAGAGAATCAGTCCTAGACTGTAAACTCAGCACAGGACAGTAACCTCTTTGAGACATGACACTCTGCCAGGCAGAATGGAAAAGCAGTATGGCCAGGAATCTGATTGAGGGTGACAGTTATTTTCTTTCTGAACATTGGTGCTCTGGAGGTCTGCCATGATTGTTGTACCACATCTGGACTCTCTTCCCTCTTACTCAGCATGGATAGACAATTTATTTTTGAAAATCAGAATTCTTTCCTTGAGGGTATGGAAAGCCCTTTCACAACACACAATTACAGCACTATGATTCCACTTTAACTGCTGTAGCAACATCCTATGGAATCCTGGGGTGCAGTTTAGGGAGGGATATTTAGAATTCTCAGCCAGAGACCTCTAGTGCCACACTAAACTACAAATCCCAGGATTCCACATGATGTTGGCATGGCTGTTAAAGTGGAATCATAATATCATAATTACGTAGTAGGAAAGGGCCTGGAATTTCCCGCACTAGAAAATATTGGCCTTGTTATTTCTAGCAATACAAAGATGGTAACATTTTAGCATTAATTAATTAGTTGTTAATTTTAAACCCAGCCTTTCCACCTTAAAAAAATGTCACTCAAGTTGTCTAACAATAAAAGAATACAAATAGAGACCCACTATAATTAACACATAACAACAGGTTAAAGACACAATTAAAAACAGATCAATAGAAGGAAACAAAAGCCCATTGCAACTAAGATTAATTCAATTAAAATTAATTCAATTAAAATCCAGTTGGATATTTAAAGTCTGGGAACACAAGGTCTGTTTGACTAAAACGTTTTTGCCTACATGGGGAAGAAGAACAGAGAGGAGGCCAGTTTAAGTTTGCTTGATTGGGAGTTCCAAAAGGAGTTATGTGTTCATTGTAATCAACCTTTGTCAGCAGTCTGACCACAATAGACTAGCTGATATTTCCAGACATATTTCCAAAGCAATTCCATTCTTTGTGTGTATGTGTGTGTTTGTGGGGGTTTACAATAGTCCAAATTATATGCTTCTGAGGTTTGTATTGCCATGGTCCTCTTGACATCTCTAGGAACACTTGCTTTGCCAGTTACCAAATCATGAATATACATGTCATCCAACTTTTCAGAGAAGAACACCAGGACATATCTGGTCAAGCAACATCAGAATGTGGTCAAGATAGCCAAAGTTATTAATGAAGAAAAAGACACAAGCTAGGAGTAGCTGCAACACTTTGGTTTTGCCTCAGCCTACTGGGAAGATCAGGGCTTTGCCCCTTCCTCTCTCCTCTTCTCTTATGAGCTAATTGAGTACAAAATACTTGAGCACTTTGACAAATGGGAGAAGCCAAAGGAAGAGAGAGAAATCAGGACAGTTTTAAAGCAGTTGAAAAATTAGGATGACTGGGGATTAATCAGGACTGTCCATGGCAAATCAAAAAATTGGAAGGTACAGGTATAAAGAATACCAAAATAGAATAGAATAGAATAGAATAGAATAGAATAGAATAGAATAGAATAGAATAGAATAGAATAGAATAGATGTAAATCCGTTTTCCCCTGGAAACTGGTTAGATTTTTTTTTCTACAATAGATTTTTATAAGTTTTGGCTTAAGCCTTGAATGTATCTAAACATTCCAAATGAAGAAATTAAAATCATACAAATCATAAAACATCTAACAACAAACACAGCAGTTGACTGCAACAATTTAAAATATAATAGGACAGCTGTCTAGGATTATCCATCATGTAAAATTCCTAACGTAGAAATAGTATCATGGTCAGTTTATACTTTCTTCCCACAGAGACCCATGTTGAATCGGAGAAATAGATACATGCTAATTATCATTTATGAAAGCAATAAAGCTTAGTCGTTTTCAATAGCCTACTGCGACACTGAGCATGTCTTCATTTGAGCCTAAGAACGTGGTGATCTTTCTCAGTATTAGTACAATGTATATTTTGATACCAGCAACACAAATATGTCAAATACTTAGGATTTTTTTGTTCTCATTAATTTCATATGCCTCTAACTCGGCATTAAAATTTCGTGTGTTTGTTGTTCTTGCAGAAAATCAAAAGCTGCGATGCAGAGGCAATTCACTAAAAGCTGACCTTTGAGCGCAGATCAAAATCACTACATGGTAGCCTAGTCATTATACAGAAGAGAGCCAACACGGTGTAGTAGTGGTGGACTGTGACCTTGAAGACCAGGGTTCGATTGCTGGTTTTGCCATGAGAATCCACTAGGTGACTTTGGGTGCATTACACACTCTCAGTCCCAGAAATTCCCATGATAGGTTGGCCTTAGGGTTGGTAAGTCAGAAACAACTTGAAGTCACACAACAATAGCATACAGAACACAGCAACCCCATTTTTGTTTTTTGCCTGCACATCGACACAGGCATTTTGCTAGCAAGGAGAAACTACAAATCTGGGGTTGAAGTATTCTGTTAAAAGGCTACAAATTAGAGAACAAAATTAATTGACAAGGTACAAAGGAGGAACATAAGTGAATTGAAATCTCACGTCAATATCTTCAGGAATAGTTTTGACCTGTCTCCTGATTTCTAAGATATGGGAGCATATGGGAAATATCTCCATAAATACTAAGGCTAGGATCCAATAACACGTTCCAACATTTTACTTTGGTACATCTGTGGCCAAGCAACATTAGAGTGTCAATACATAGTCCAGATGGCAGAAGTAACCACTGAGGAACTAGACACAAGCTAGGAGATGCTACATGAACTTGTTTTTGCCTAAGCCTACAGGGAGGATATTAATAGGCTGGGCTGCTTTTTAGAGTTCTGTTCACCTCATTTAACCTGTTGATGCTGTAATGAATGTGTAGTAAATAACAGCATATTATAAACATAGATGCATGCCAGCTCCAGGAATAATAAAAATAAGAATTGAAGGTGTGAGGAAAAATGAAAGCAAACGATCAGCATAAGGCCAGCAAAATGCCTGTGCACTTGTACTCAGGTAGGTACACTAACTGAGACAATTGCAATGTTTCCTATCATACTGCAGATAGGGTTGTAGAGAATACCTTTTTTTTTAAAAAAAATATTATTGGATGAGATAATAGGGGTTTGAGGGAGATCTTTTAGCTGATTGGCTAAGTGAAGGCTGGTGAGAGTGTAAAACTAAAGTATTTTGAGCAGCAGAGAACCAGATTTTGCTGTTGGCAAACTGATCCATCACTGCCATTGCTGCTGCTGCTGCTGTGCAATCACTGATAACCTGAACTCCAACTTGTGGTAAGATTTTCTTTTCTTGATGAACATATTCAGGGGAGCCATGCCGGCCATTCAGCAAAATAAAACAAAAAACAAAATGCACAGAAGAGTAATACCTTTACTGGCCAACTAAAATGCACAAAACACATCATGCAAGCTTTTGCAGCTCCATTAGCTTATTCATCAGGCAAAAGAGGTTTAAAAATCATACAGGAGAAGAATAATGATGGTGTTAGCATCACAGGACTACATTTTGTATCAGATATTGTCTCTGTTGTGTTCAGTTGGCTTGGAGGGATCTCAGTGGAGGCAGAGGCCTCTGCCCTCTTGACGATGTGGGGAGCAAGAAAATGGACAGTAAAATTTAAGCTTCATTAAGGGGCCTAAATACCCTAAAGGCACCAGATCCTGTCTGATCTTGGAAGCTAAGCAGCAGGGTCAACCCCGGTTAGCACTTGGATGGGAGATCACCAATGAATACTAGATACTGTAGGCTAGATTTCAGAAGAAGGAAGTGGCAAAACCACCTCTAAGTATTCCTTGCCTAGGAAAGCCCTATGAAATTCATGAGACACCGTAAGTCAATAGACAACTTGAAGGCACATATACACACACACAGCATGGAGCTAAAATCTTACTGTCTTTTGTCTTGGTTTCCACATGTTCAAAGATGTAATCTGAAACAGTGAAATAACTGAGAGTATGGAATTAATTCTCCTGCCCAACAACATTCAGTCAACCTTCATTATAAAAATGTTCACTATGTTCAATATGTATCTACAAGTGCCCTCCATGTCTTCAGTTAAGCTTATTCCCCAGAAAATGTACATAGGAAAGACTGTATACAACAACCTTTGTTATTCCTGGGAAAATTCAGCTGCAACATTTGTCTCAATATTTCTTGTACTTGGCCATTTAGGATGCTTCTGATTGATAGTTCCTTAGTGACCACATGGGAGCCTACGTAGTCCAGTGTTTCCTGATCATTTGGGGCGGGGGCTTGAGACGTCTCTTCTCCTCCTATCCTGGGCTCCATGGAGAAATGCACACAACAGAATGTGTATTAGGAGAAATCTGCACGAAATATGTGTATAAACTTCCAGATTGGAAGAAAAAGTAAAACTTCATAACATGATAAGATGAATGGCTGGGATGAGAGTATAAGTAAGATGCTGAGAAATGCAATGAAAGTGAAACTAAGATGATTTCACATCCCTAAAATACATCGAGGGGGAGGCTATAAACTTTAGCTCTTCTCTTTTAAAAGAATATATCATCTAGAATCAATGTTAAGACAAAAAGCTGAAATTGAGAAACTCAGGAGTATACAAGGTCTCACAGACATTTTTTATTAATGCTCATCCAACACAACACCTGACCTAGAATTCTTGATTGCTGATTAGTAGTTCCTTTTGTCATTCGGTAGTGCTCCTGAGCAGGGGAGTCTGTTCTCTTTCCAGTTCTCACAGCTCTGCCTTAAAGATGTCCACAGGACTTGTCCCTTTACTTCCATTGGATAGCCATGGTCTTGGATATCTTGGAAATCCCACCAACAATATCAGTTTTGGATATACTTCGTTTTAGGAACTGTGGATATGAATCTGAAACATCTCCATTCTTAATACCATGGTTAGCCTGCACTAGAGACAGCTTATTCAGACACTGACAGAAAACAAATCAGATAGAAAACAGAAGATGTGTTTGAGATAATTTCTGTAGCAGCAGAGGGGCTATATTAATGTTAGAAACTGAACCTTCTGGGTTATTATGCAGCACTCCCTTCACCCTATATATTTACTTGTTGCTCAAAGTTTCTAAAGATTGGGAATAAGCTAGGTACACTGAGCTCAAGCCTCCTGGCTCCTGTTGTCAAGCTACATTGCTTTATAAAAGCTATAAATTAAATATAGACCTGTCCATTCTCCCCTTAATTTGCCTGTCTCATATGGTTGATATGTCCTATATGGTAAATCTAAGGCCATTTCCGCACGGGGTGAGGGAATTGCCCCATGCTGCTACTTACCGGATCTTCTGGCTCCCCGGTCTGGTCCAGGCTGCTCCAGAGCAGTGTGTGGTCATCAATCCGCTCTGCTCCAGCATCCAAAATGGTGGCTTCTGGTTGGACATGGGTCTCGATAAACTGCTGAAGCTCACCAGCCTAAAGCCCGCCCTCGGTAGATCGCAAGCTCGCATTGGTGCGAGCCTGCAAATCTGCACAAGGGAGCAGGCTCGCAGTGGTGCGCTCTGTGCTTCTGAAAGACCAGAAAAATCAGGTCTTTCAAAGGCACGCTGGAGGACCACTTGGGGATGTTCCGGACTGGACTGAGGTGCGGATCTGCACTAAGTAGTCTGAACCCAGTCCGCTCCAAGGTGCAGACATCCTCCGTAGAGGACACACTGCATTGTTTTTTTTACCCTGTGTGAAAATGGCCTAAGTTCAAGTCAGATAGTTCAGTACAAGAAATGCCAATAGTTTAAAGCAATTAAAAACCAAAAACAATGGACTAAGTGAACTAAGTAAGCTCTGTAGAACCTTTATCATGCAAAATATCTGGAATAATACAAGCCATCTAAACTGTTTTTACGATGGACAAGGACTGAAGTGAGCAGTTTTCATCTGCATGCTGATGAAGTCAATTGGTTCAATAATCACAACAAAGCACTACATAATTCACTGATACTGCTGTAGTTCTTAAGTGGCAACTGACCTTTGATGTATGCCACTTGGCAAGATGTCTTACTTGGAAAACCAGCATTATATTGCTCAAAAATGTTCAGAAGTCTATTTGCATACATAGGATTTTATCCATTTGTTTTGATGTCTATGTGACTAATTCACTGATGGAATGAAGTAAGTAATTAAATTGAAGGATGCTGGAAAAAAAACTGGCACTAGTTTGTAAGTATGCTGAATATAATTAGACTTTAGACTACTAAAATTAATTAATGCATTAATGGAGGTTGCCTGGCATGATATTAACGTATTCACTTTTTTTCCTCTACAGCATCAAAGCACCTTAAAATCCATGAATGTCTACACTGAATGATGATACATTATCTATGACTTCTCTGAAACTAATGTTGAGAATAAAACTTAAAAGGCAATCAATAGGAGTGTTTTTAAAGAGAAAAGTCATATTGGCCACTTTTGGGCTATACAAATGAGTCTATTACAAACAGGTTTTTCCCTTTCTATAGAGGAAATATAGAAACTGCTAGCAAAGCAAGGTTAGTCTTTCTTAGCTGCAAGGATTGCTTTGTTAATTAGCCCAAATCATGTTATATTCACAGTAAAAAGTAAATCATTGTATCTGCCAGGTGTCCAAATGACTCATAACTACAAAAGTCACCAAATGCCTAAATCATTTTATATCTTCTTCAGCAAAAGAACGCCATTATCAGTAATAGAGGATAACAGTGGAGGAACTGATGAAAATTACAGAAATTGTTAATCAGAATAAGTGTTTAGCACATCATGAATTCACGCCATCAGCACCCAGTATATCATATCAACCAACAACATACAAAGTATAAATCCTCACACTACTGTCCAGGAACTGACAAATATATAAAATTTTATTTCAAGCCCTCTTGAAAACAAATACATATGACTTACTTTATAATGTAGTGCTAATGTTGCATTACAATAACATGAAGTCAAACACTTGCAGAATGAATGAAGTTATATACATACAATTTTATATATATGTGCAATATTAATATCTAATTACGCACTATAACAGCCTAAATCCAACTGTGAGTTCCATCTAGAGTAAACCGTTGAATCAAGAGGATTTAAATAAATGTTGATTCAGTCGGTCTATTCTGGTAGAGACTAGTAGTTGGATTTAACTCAGTGTTTTGTTGGATGAATTTTCTTGGCTGTGCATGGCTTTCTCATAATGCTTCTACCAAAAGCCAGCATTCATTAATTCAACCTCTGATAAAGAAAACTTGTTAACCATCTCTTTTTGGAGCAAAGCCAAATAAGAATTAAGCTCCATTACAAATTGTACATCAGAAATGACCTTGAAAAAAAGGATAATAGAAGAATAATATAACATTTGTTATTATAAAACCATCATATAGTAATCATAATAGAGACCCTCAGCTCAGCTCCTTATGCAAACATCTTAAGAGCCATATGCGGGTTTTCATTTTTTAAAAAATATTATGAATAAGTTGATATAAGGTTATTAATGTCTTCATACCCTTCCTAGCTATGATACATTTATCATTTGCATTTATCAGCAAGGTGGTCTCCATTCCAATCACTGATACATGAGATGCTATGTAGTAAAAGTATGGCACTGAGTATCATACCAAAAATGCTTTTGTAGATATAAGTCTCCACAACTGGAAGTACGGTACATTATCAGACCATTGTGAATCTCATGTGATTTCAGAATGCAAGGAGGTTCAAGCCTAGTTAGTACTTGGGTAGGAGACAACCAGAAAATACCAAGATCTCTAGGTAAGACAAGGAAAAGGTCTGCCTAAAAAACCTGCAGAACTGCTGCGAGTCAGTGTTGACAATATCGGTCCACATGGACCAAGAGGTAGACTCAATATGAGGCCGGCACCTCTGTTTCTATGTCTAATATACTTCTTTTGGAGGCTCTGCTTCATGCTACTCTCCTACTTTAGCTCACCGAGTTGAGGTGGGATGGGAGTTAGGTTCATTTGGGAGCACAGGATTTAGGGGATCTGTATACTTATATGGAATCCAACAACACAGTGGGTAGCTCTAGTGAATTCTGGTAGTTCTACCTCTCAGTGTATTGTTCTTTTCCAACTACTACCTGCTCCTATTTAAAAAGCTAAGATCAAGACAACAATACCTGACATAATCAAGGGCCAAATTCTGTTTTAAAGAAGTTTGAGGAGGGTTCACTCCAATTGTGGGCGTGCCCAAAAGCAAAAGACAGAGGCCAAAAAGAGAAATACACTGTAGCTTAAAGTATTTATTGCCAATAACTAAGCCGTAATCAATGTAGTTACCAGAAAGATATGATGGGAGAGATGAGAAGTTCCATATCACCCAAGTAGATTCTCTTTCCTGCAGTCAGCAGTATACTTTAGAAGAATCCCTTAGGTAAAATATTATAAATCTGCAGTCTTATAATAAATAATACTTTAAAAATGTTCTTATCTTTACAAATAATTAGATAGATCCATTCCAGCCCTTGGTACATATGGTGCACATGATTAGTATCTCTTTCTGGGGATGTCTGTCATCTGTTGCATCAGATGCACTTGCCAAATTTAAAAGGATTTGGATAAGCATCCAATACTACTTCTACCCAAGAGGCATGTCCTGGATTGGGGCATTTTATATCTTGATTTTTTAAAACAGATGCTAATGCACAACAGATGTTTGTACTGCAACAACACATATTATTGCTGGCTTAATATCTTTTCCCATGTTTAATGTAAGGTAAATACATATTTCCAACTACCTACTCATGGAAGCATGCACAAACAAATGCATGTGTCAACACACAACATCTGTTAAAGGTACTAGAGAAATCCTCTTCAGAATGTTATCTAATGTTTGGAGGAAAGGAATATTCTAAGACCTTAAGTGGCAAAGACAGTTTTGCTATCAAATAAAGACCTGTTGACTTGGATCCTAAAATAAATTAATTTAAGACTGTCTCTAGAAGGAGATTTTCACATCTTTCTTCTGCCTTGTGACCACTTGCACCAGTATCTTGCAGCCAAACTTCCTGAATAAAGTGGAATGGAGCAAAAATGCCACTGGGGGAGAGTGGCAGGCCTAGTCTTACCATTAGGTAGACTGAGGCAACTGCCCCAAGGGGTAGATGATTGGGTGCAGCAATGGCAACACCCAGCACATGGCTCACCCATCATCATAGTCTACTCCTCTTGGGTGTAGCAGGTAGTACTGTCCCATTTCTGTGGTGAAATGAAATCCCACTCCTGTCCAGTTCACTTTGTACGTGGGATGGGCACGCTACCATTTTGTCTCCTGTGTTAGGCAACTAAATATCTCTGGCTAGACTTGGAGACCAGAATCATTCAAAACTGGGCTTTAGTCCTAAAATTAGCTAATGGAGGGGTTCATAGGAGAAAAGTTGCCTTTCCCTCTTTCCCCCAAAGCACTACAATGTCCCATCCCACAGCGCCAAGTAACTCTTCTTATCCCTGGAAAGAATTCTCAGGGATCACAAGTGGTCACAAAAAAGTAAGAAAGGACAATAACATTTCCTTCTGTATATGTTTTCTAGTGAATGTATCATAGGATCCAAATCACTGCTCCTCAAGCTGGCAAAAGTTGTTAATGAGGAAGAACACATGAGCTAGTAGAGGCTTGCAGCAGTTTGCTTTTCTCTGAAACTATTCAGAAGAGCATAATCCCACAACCTCCTGTCCTTTGTCCCGTGCTGAGTTAACTGAGTCCAAAAATTGGGAGGAGGACAGTGGCACCAGGAAAGCAGCTGAAAAGGGAGGAACAACAGAGGACTGCCCTTGCCAGATCAAGACAGTTGGAGGGTATGCATCTTCTGCCACATCTGAGGTCAGTAGGGGATGAGTGCTTGCCACATGACACACACAGCTCTGTCCTCCAACCCCTTTTTATCTACTCTCAGCCCTCAGCATCTTCTGTGTGAGAGAGTTGCCTGCCTCCACCTGGTGCTGAAGCTGACTAAGCTCATCCATTCTTACCACGAAGACTCCAGAGTCCTCTCACAAATACAGACTTGTGGTCAAATTTGAGTCCACATCATGCCTTTCCCCTGAATCCCAATTAGTGTTACCTAGTTGCCTTGTTAATCCATGCATATGTTGCTTCCCTTCAGTGGGATTTTCCTCAAGTGACACAATACAAGGGTAATGTGGTACCATTTGACAGCAAGTATGAGCATCCAATTCACATTTCCTATAGGTCAATGTAGAAAATAAATCTGCATTATAGATTCACGTTCCTCAAATTTCTGTATTAAAATGCGTCCCAGTTATACATTCTCCTTCCTTCAACTGATACACTAAAACTGATACATTAATTTTCTGCCCCCTCCCACCGTGCCCAATGTTTTAGAAGGAAGATGACAAAAATAAAACAAATATTGCCTTCGGGATGTTTTAGCGTACGTTCAGCTGTAACACAATCTTTTCTGCCATCTCCACAAAGACTGATAGCAAACACAGTGCCAGCATAATAGCTCATCCCGCAATTATGCTCACTGAAATGCACTGAAGGAAGTGAAAACGAAACGAGGCCAAGCAATGCAGGCTCTCTCCTAGCTTCTTTGTGCAAACAAAATAGAGAATGACAGAGCTGGAGAGAAAGGCTGGAGGCTACCAAAGGCTACTTGCAAGGCATGCAAACACACACTTTTCCCATCAGAATAATTCACACACACACAAAAAGGGGGCAGCAGAAGCATCCTTCTTCTCAGAAAGGATCCTGGGATTCATGCAAAGCATGGTTTGAACGACTAAAAATGCAGTGAAACTATGCCAAGGAGTTATAAAATAGAAAGCAAACAAACTGGGGGAAGGGAGAGATTACAGTAACATGAGGTTAAATGGTACGAGACATGTATATAATGACCTACTTCTACATGTAGGTCATGCCTTGGTAGAAGTATAAAATTACATTCAGATACAAATAATTGTATTTAACTTTTTTCCTTAGTTTTCTGAGATAAATCACTGTTTGCCTGATTAGCCTGAAAATGACTAGGCTTTTTCAGTTTTCTAAGAATGTTCTTTCCTCAGAAGGAGAGAATTTTCTCTTGTAGAAGAGCAGCTTAAGAGGAGGTATGGAAGATGCTTTCAAACAGCTGAAGGGGTCTTATGTAGAAGAGCAGACATACCCTCTGGAGCAGTCATGCCCTTTCTTGCATTAGAGGGCAGAGCCAGAAACTTTTGCTCCAAGGTGGAAGCAAATTTTAGCTAAACATTGGAAGAATATCTAGATGTTCAGCAGGTAGCATATTTCCATACACTCAAACATTTCACAGATGAAAACTGGGACACGTTGACCAAGCAATACCAGAGTGTGGTTGAGATGGCAAACTTTATTAATGAGGAAGACCACACCAGCTAAGACAGGGTGTACCAGTTTGCTTTTGCCTGAGCCTACTGGGAAGAGTAAGGCCATTTCTGCATTAGACTGTTATAGCACTATGATTCCACTTTCAACATCCTAGAGAATCCTGAGGTTTGCATATTCCATTTTGTTGAATGGATTTTAGGCCCCTCCCTAAACTGCAAACCCTAGGATTCCATAGGATGTTGAAAGTGGAATTATAGCACATAACAGTCTAGTGAGGAAATGGCCATTTTCTTTTCCCTCTAGGACTCCATTTTCTCCTTCCTGAAAACACTGCTAACTGATACCCTACCAGTGCCTAAGCAGCAGGTCTGCTTCACATTACTAACACCCAAGCCTTATTCCCAGTTAGATTAAGTGAAGGAGAAACAAAGCTCCCCTCTGGAGATCGTATTTCAGAGTAAAAAGAGAGGGAATCATCTAATTATAATAATTTTCCCAGTTACCTGAAGACAGGTCCCTCTTTCACCTAGGAAAGACCTCAAGTTTCTTTTAGTCACTTCTGGAAACACTGAATCATATGGGGGAAACGGCAGAATATAATGTTATGTTATTTTAGTTTTTGGTCCAATTGTTATTTTAAGAAATAAAATGCTTAAGAGAGCTCACTGTGAACATTTTGAAAAGTCACAGTTTAAACCCAAATGTAAAGAGTAGCTCTGTGAAGCACACTTATAGTGTAATCACATTCCGCTTAAAGCACTCAGAAATTGCATCCCTGTTGCTCTTGACAGAAGACGTTACAAACAGCAGACAAGACCAATACTTTCTTGCAAAAGAAAGTCCCTCAAGGTTACACCAAAATTCTCTCTGTGGTTAAATTTTTTTTTAAAAAAAAAATCCCTCAACCTCGTACCACATAGCAATAAAACATTCAGCAGTCCTCCAGGCTGAATTCTGAGATTATCCATTACTATTGGTTCTTGACTGACAGATTCACAAAACAATGCTTTTTGGCTCAATTACGCCCACAGACCTCTTAGCATTTGCCATGTGCTTCAAGGAAACTGTTGTACGGCGAGAAAAAAAAAAGACTGCTTTTCTCAACGTTCCTTTTATAATGCAAATTTATCACTCAGAAAAACAATTGTTCACTACCTCTGCTGGCACTTTTCAAATGCATAAAAGCTAGATTGGATACACAATTTTCTTTTCTGCTGCATGATCTTGGCAATGTTGATTTATTAGTAAGAAAAAGGTGGGGGAAGCCAACTTCTCAAACTGCCTTTATTGTTGTTGTCAAGTTAGCTTCAATTTATGATGATCCTATGAATTAGAGACCTCCAAGAGACACTGTTTTCTACCAGTCCTGCTATTGTCTTGCAAACCTGGTGCCATGACTTCCTTGAATGATTCAGTCCATGGGAGGCAGTCTCCCTCTTTTCGTAAGGCCTTCAACTTTGCCAGTTATTGTCTTTTCCAAAGAAAAGACTTCCTTACTTAGGCTAATTCCTCACTACACTATTATAGTGCTATTATTCCACTTTCATTCTGGGATTTATAGTTTACTGAGGCCAAAGAGCTCTCTGGCTGAGAATTCTAAATGCCCCTCCCTGAACTGCAAACCCCAGGATTTCACTGGATGTTAAAAGTGGAATAATAGCACTATAACACTGTAGTGCAGAAATGGCCTAAATTATGGCTCTTCAAGCTGATTGTCAACTGATGGCAACCCTATGAATTTCATAGAGCTTTCTTAAGCATGGAATACTCAGAGCTGGTTTGCTTTTACCTTCTTCTGAACATAGCCTGCAACACCTGTATTCTTCCTTCGAAGTACTTCCCACACAAATACTTTGCAACAACAGGTTGCACAACTGTTTCCACAATTAAACTTCCTCCCCATAACTACTGAAAAACGTGCAGACTCTCGAAAATACTGCCAGTGCAGTGGGCCTTGTGCTAGCACTGTGAAGTAACTGGATATAAGCCAGTGTGTAGTTTAGCTGTTCAGGAGGGTGTTTCCACCTACAGAAAGAAATAGGAGCTCACCTTTTCACCTATTTTCTAAGACAGAGCTTTCCAAACTTTTCAAGTTGGTGACACACTTTTTCGACATGCATCATTTCACGACACAGTAATTCAGCTTTACTAGCAAACTGGAAGTACCCAGAGGCATATCTATGGTGGGGAAAGGCAGCCGCCTCCCATCCTTACCAGGAAAGGCCCCAGTGAGAGCAATGGCAGTGGGCCAAGCTTGGGTGAAGGGTTCTTTCTCGGCTGAGGAGGTGAGACACCAACATACCACAGGCAACACACTAGTATGTCATGACACACCATTTGGTAAGCCTTGCTCTAAGATGTTCAAAGCAGTACACAGGATTCTCTGTCCTCTGCCATTTTATCCTCAGAACAATTCTATGCAGGAAGTTGAGCTGAGTGGGAATCTGCACTGTTATATAAATTATTATTGCTGTGTCACCAGCCACTGATGAGGGCACCATTGAGGACTGAAAGCTGATATATACATGGTTTAATAAATAAATGAAATGCCTTGAATAAGAGTCTCTTGTGGGAACACAGGAAAAGACTTTCCATAGAGGTTTCTGCCAAGAATTCCCTAAAGGCAAACTCATCATAAATCAGTTCCATTTCCTCCAAAAGGGCATACCCAAGGGAACTCCTTTGTGGATCCTTCCTGAAAAGGTCAGCAGGAAGCGAAGCAGAGATTATTGTTCTCCTGTAGCTCAAAATCAAGAACATGCAAGAAGTAACTGAGCAAACAAATGGAGAAAATGCACTGTAACAAAACAAAATACCATTCTTCAACAGTTTTGAAAAGAGGAATTATTCTTGACAGGAGAAGAACATGCAGATTCTAAACCCCAAATCTTTCAGGAACTGCTTTCAGACTAACAGTGTTCCTGGAACACACAAGAAACCATACTGTCAAAGCCTCCCTTAAAATTTCCCTGAGGAAAAATGCTCTTCATAAGATTACTCCATTTGGCAGTTGATCCTCTCTCCATAGTGAGGCACTGAAGTACTTTTGATCTCCCTCCTAAAAAGGCAATATTAAACAAGATGGGCCTTTGGACAGACTGACAGAAGGCTTCAGATTTTAAATAGAGGCCAATTGGCTGTTTAGTTAATTCACACCGTTGAGCCCAGCCGTCGCTGCCCATATGGCACTCAGTCAGGCTAGCTTTCATCATCATAGCAGCAACAGCAGCCTTTGCATTGTACAAATGCATTAAGAAGAGAAACTCAGGTCTCCCACTAGGCAGTTAATGGAGATTTAATAGGGCAGTTATGTAAGAATGACCTAGTGCAAATGTGCTTAATTCAGGTTTCAGGTATTTAAAAACATATAATATGCATTGGAATCATACTGACCATGTGGAAAGAGCTCTCCTGTTTCCTTTTTGATACACCAGTTTGCCATATAGTGCATGAAAATGTTTCAGTCTTTTCCCTGTTTAAAACTGCCAGTGCTGTGTGAGAAGAAACTCCAGTCTTCAGCCTATGAGGCACAGCCATACATAATACGTTCATATGTGTGGAAAAGAGCTCTCTTCACAAGAACTTCAGAGGTTCCTCAAGGTTTGTGAGCATAATCTAGATAGTTTGGACTACAACTCCCATCAGCATGGCCTAGGATAAGGAATTATGAAACCTGCAGTCCAAATATTGTGCCTACTCATTTTTTCATTAGCAGAGATGAGGTTTCCTTTAATAGCAGCAGATGCCCTCACCACTGCATCTCCTGAAACAGCCTTTCCATCTTAATATGCCTTTAGGAATGGAGATATTTGCTTAGGTTACTTTCACATTGAAAAATTAGTTTTTTAAAATGTTTTCTGCCTACTGGGTGGGGTTACAGAGTTTTTGAACACTTCAAAGGTTTTTGTCATTTTGGAAGAGCTTTTTTTTTTGGGCAAAATATTCATTTTTACATAATAACCTTGAGTTATGTGCTAAAAAGAAGTTTTACTAAAAAGAATAAAAAACAAGATATTTGTTTAGAGGAAGCAGGGTCTTTTACACATAATACACAGTTCTTTCTGCAAAAACATTTTGCACAGGATTTTCTTTTTTTTGCCAAAATTCCTGAAATGTGGGGAAAGAAATCATAGGACATCACAATTTTTGTGAAGAGCATGGCCATTTCCACAGTAGCCTGTTATAGCGCGATGATTCCACTTTCAACATCCTCTGGAATCCCGGGTTTTGCAGTTTCGGGAGGGACCGGGGGGCATGTTTCAAGAAAAATGGGTAACAGTGTGCACAGTTAAGAAAAGAATATGCAAATTTCCATATGAACTCCTTACCACCACCACAGAGCTTCACAGCCTGAGACAACTCAATGTCAGGAAGAAAACATAGGTGGGACTCAGCACAATGAAACCAAGTCTGAGGAATCTTTACATGGGCAGACAATCTTTGTCTTCTAAGATCCCACTACAAATGGAGAATGTGGACATCACAGGCAAATCCACATATACTTTGAACCTGAGATAATATGTGAATCTACCAAAATGCATTGATCACAGAATGCTACTTGCCTTCTCTTCAGAAACAGAGGAGGAGGAGAAGGAGTTCTTAAGTAAGGACCCAATAGCATGGTTCAACTGATGGATCTGCTTCTGTCAGCAAAACAGGGGAAGCAGTGGTCCCCTTTTCCTCTGCAGTCTCTACCCTATCTTTCTGTTTCCTCAAAATATGTACAGGGAGACAGAGACACCCTCTGAAACAGGGATTCAGGCAAAATGGAGGATTGCAGGAGGAGAAGAAGGGCTTGTAGCACTAGTGGGTGTAGGGCTGGGTTTAGAAACCTTAGAACGCAGAAAGTTCTGTACATTTTGATAGACAGCAGACATTGGCCAACTCTTGCATACCAGGGGCAATATGGAAAATCAGAAACAACTCTCAAGTTACTTTCAATTAATTACTGTGTATCAATAGATTCAATTGACTGGGATTCAGATGACACACATGTAGACAAGTAGTCTTGAAGAGGTGATCTTCAATATTTTTTAAACTAGCACAGTTAGATTTAATTGAACTAATTAATTTTTCAGCATTTGGCTTTCCATCTAATCTTCTTGCTTTCTGCCCCATCCTCATATTCTTCATAGACATGACTGAGGCCAAGTTCATATTATATTTCTACAAGCACAATAAAGCGACAGTTCCCAAAATATTTAGCAGCATTAGACAGAATTTTAAGTTTGCTAAGAGCTGATTTGTCAGATCCAGTTCTTAACTACTAACAGTGCTATGTGTATCTAACTCAGAAATAAGACTCATTGAGTTCAATGGAATTTACTGCCTGGTAGGTATGTGTAACACTGCATCCTAAATCACAGGTGACATTAACTTGAACTTGGTAAAGTTCCTTTTCAGACTGCAACTCCCAGAATCCCAGATGGGAATTCCGAGACTCATTGTTCAAAATGACTTTTTCAAGTTCCACCTTTACCCTCTTAAAACAAATAGTCACCAACAGCCTGGAAGCCAACAGTAGTTGACTTATGCTTTGAGAATCTGAAAGTTGTAGGAGGAAACTTACCATGGTGATCACATTAGCAGCTGGGATGGGCCGATTTTCCACTTCCTGGTCCTCACCATCAGTCATAGCTAAGAGATTGAGGGATGTGTCATGTGCAGGTCGAGAGAATGTTGATTTCACAATGATGGCAGGGTGCAGTTTGCTTATTTTTGCTTGGGAAGGCAAGTGGGAATTGGGCTCATAATCCTTCTGATCACTGGTATCCAAACTTTTCTCAACACTTTGCACATGATGATAAATGAATATGGGCTTCCTGCTCTTCCTCTGATGAATTGCCAAGAAGTGGTCATTGTCTCCTGAAAAGCATCCTGTCAAAAAAGACACACACAAGAAAAAGGAAATAGTATTGAAGTTAAAAGAGAGGATCCTGATTAGAATGACTCTATATTATAATGTGTATATTTTATTTAATGACAAAAAACCCATCACTTGATTTTTTTTTAAAGATTCACTTAATATTTTACGAGGGTGCATCACACTGGGACAACATGAAGTGCTTTGAGTGTATTTGAATGCATTTTTGTACTTGAATAGTTGACATATGCTTCATGAGGAACTAATCTCATTTTGTTAACAATTTCATTTAAATCTGATCATGTGTTTAATTCTCACAAAAGCAGTACCCATCCACAGATGCACTGAAGGGTCTATTTACAGCATTTTTGTAAATTCATGGCCCCAAGGTAACTTATGTGACCGTGTCCAGAACTTCACGTTTGGAGTGGTAAGTTTTTCTCTAATACTGTTATGATATAGTGTATTTGTTATAAAAATTGACTTTGAATGTTCTCTTCCAAGTGCATTCTCCATACCTATAGCTAAAGAAGATTTTTTCTTCCTTCTTAATTTAATCTATACCTTGCCTGTCAATTTAGGAAAAGACTACAGTACAGCATGGCAGTTTGAGATCATATCTATTCCATGACTGCGTCCCCAGATATCTGGTTTCTAGGTTATAAGGAAAATAGAGGGTGATACAGAATTTAAAAGTGAAGTAGGATGTCCACATGACAAGATAAGGCACTGAAGAGAGATGATATATATTTGGATCCACTGAAAGATCTACAGCACATCTTCTCATTTCTTTGAAAGTAGACAAATAGCAAGGTTGACACTTAACTTGGTCTTGATTTGTGTGAGAATCAGGTTGTTACCCAGCTGTGCCTTACTGTGAACATTTTTCTTCACCATGGACCCCTTTTTGTTGCTGCAGACCACCAAGATTTAAGTGAGTATTTCAAACCTAAAAGTGCATCAAATATTGATTTAAGGTTGCTCATCAAGGGTCTTCAGATTGGGAGAGAAAGGATAAATAAATAAATGCACACAATTCTATGCAATATTTTAATTGGAAGGATTCCATACAAAATAGTAATAATAACAATAACAACAACAACCACCACAACAACATCTGGCAAGGTTGGCTTAGTGGAAACCTTTGATCCTACCAGAAAGTAGGAGCTTCCACACCTCTCCCCTTTTCTGCATACACATGTACACAGAGACAAACAAGTGTACTTAAGGGAGGATATCTCATCGGTCATGGGCAGAATTGAGATGCAAGTACAGTTACTTAAGACTAAGTTCCATGGAAACCAATGTGGAGTGGGGGCAGTGGAAGCGTCTCTTTTCAAATGAAGAGAGATTACTTGTGTTAGTGGGAAGAATTCTTGTAAGAATATCTTACAACGTACAACTCTTTTGACTAAGAACTGTTTATATGAGACCTGGAGTGCAGCCAATCTTGGATGCCCTTTTTGGATGCCACTGGAACAGCTTCCAACTTGCCCCTGTCTCTGTATGTGTGTATGAGAGAGACAGAGTGTATATGTGTGTAAGAGAAACTCACATTCCTTCTCTGCCTTTACAGAAGCAGCTACTCTGCAGAGGAATGTGCAAGAGCTGCCCACTCTTACCCTTCTTCCTCTCCTGCTTTGCTGGGAGTCTTGAGGGGCTCCAGGAAAAAGCCCTGAGCCACCACTGCCACCTTCCACCCTCTTTCCCTCCATTGTGCAACTGACAACTCCAGTACTCCCACCTGCTGGCAGAGGTGAAGCGAGGGAAGCAATGCCCCTCCCTTCTGCTCCGTCCACTCCTCTCTGCATGTGGACCCCCTGTGAGGACATTGCAGCCCCATAGGGTTCATAGACCACAAGTTAAGAACCACTGATCTAAACCACCATTTATGTTGGGGTCAAGCAACTGCAGCCCTCTGGGATGTTTTCAGCCTCAGCCCCCATAATCCATCAACATCGGCAATGCTGACTAGATCTGATTGGTGCTATAGGCCAAGATGTTAATTTCAGGTGAGTCTTAGAACAGGCTTTATCCCTTTGGATGCTTTGTATTTCTTCTTTTTAAAGACACGAGATGAAAATATATAGTATGGAGGCAAACAGATGAGTGCTGGGATCTATTAAACTGTTTATCACTATACTTAGGATCCAAACTTTTTCCTCTATTGTCAGCCAGCTGGGCAGGAAGCCTTCTAGACCCAACTCTGTTTTCTGCCAATTGGGCTGTAAACCTCTTGGACCCATTGACTGCCAGGAGAAAGCCACACATAATCCCTCTCTGATCCTTAGATTTGAGGTTGGAAAGGGTTTAATACAGCCAAAAGACTGCTTCCTCAACCTTAAGATCCCCTTCAGAAATAGTATTCAAATGATCTTTCCAAATGAAATGAAGCAGGTCACTGCTAGAGATTTTTTTGGTAGTAGTGTCTCAGCTGTCCCATTGTCTTTTGGCCAGGTTTCCCTGCTGCCTCCCCAACGGTGTTTTTGATAACAGGCAATAGTTTCTTATTCACCCTAGCTTGTTATGGGGCAATAGATGTGATCCTCTGTTAATGTGGAGTTTAATGAATTGGATTCCACAGTTATAACCACAAATCAGGCAGAAAGAGCATGTGCCATGTCTTATACTCAGAAAACAGTTCAAACAATGGTTGTGAAACTTGGCACTGGTAACTTTCAGAATGATCTGTGCCAAACTGAGGTGGAAAGAATAATAAAAAACTTGTTTATAGGAATTTAAAGTTTGATGAGTGACTTCCCTCAGTTTTCTGGGTTTTTTTCCTCATAGACTTTTCTGAAGTTGAATGTCATTGGCCAGTTTCTCCATTTGCACATCATCTTTTGAGGAATAATTTCATCTAGCATATTTTTTTTGTCTGAATCATATACCATTTCCGCACTACACTCTTATAGCACGATTATCCCACTTTTAACATCCTATGGAATCCTGGGGTTTGCAGTTTTGGGAGGGGCCGGCTTCCATAGGATGTTAAAAGTGGGATAATCGTGCTATAAGAGTGTAGTGCGGAAATGGCCATAGTTTAGTATGGTTTTTTTTTATATAATTTAATGAAGTTTTTCCCCAGCTCTTTTTAACTTATGGAGCAAATAACGCTTTTCTCTGGAAAAACTCAAAATGATCATGCATTTTGCCTGTATAGTGAATGCTATGTGGGAGTGGCCAGCAGGAAGGATACAGAATGGAGAAGAAGTTTGATCGATTACCAGGGTGACAAGAAGAAATACTGATGAGGAGTGAATTTCCTCAACTGAAGTGGGCAGTCAGAAAGAAATGAGTTGGTTTTGTTGTTTTTTGTTTTTGTTTTTTCTTTTTTGAGGGAACAGGAGCATTAACTTCACTTTTTAAAAAGACACCTTATTTATGCTGTCCTTGACTTCAGAGGGACATTGGAAAGAGAAACAGCAGATTTGGAATATATCCACACACTCCACTCCATTGCCAGTGGGTTAAACAGAGACAATGGTTTCCTGGCACACTACCCATATTCTAACACTGGGTAGCACCGCAGCCTCATGAGGGCTCTCTTGCTCATTGCATTATGATTCCTTTCTAGTTACCCAGCCAGCCATCATACCACATTCCAAGAAGTCCCTCCACCATTCATATGGTTACTTACTCACCTTGGCACCAGGCAATATTTTTCTTATCAACTTTGTCCCCAAATGACAGTTAAAACTGTACTTGTCACCTCATCACCATACTCTCAAGTTTTGCATTTCTGTTATTATTTGCACACACAGTCAGTTCATTCATTGAAACAAACATCTGTCTACAAGGACTTCTCTCCATCCATCTGAGGAAGGAGACTCAATCTGCAAAAGCTTACGCTACAAACTTCTTTCTCTCAGCTCATCTCAAAGGTGCTCCAATACTCCTCTGCATATTTATACTGTTATTGTTTATATGCTACAGGAGTAAGGAACTATTTTGTCCTAGGGTTAAACTGACTTTGGGCAAGCATAGCAGAGGCTATATGCCAGCCTCAGGCATGACCACTTGTACTGGGTAATTACAACAAAGGCAATAAATGTGCCTCTGTTGCAATTACCTAGTACAATTCACACAAATTAACTACCAGAAAACATACACACTAGATGACCTTCAGGGCCTCTTCTGACTCATAGTATTCTATGCAGAAAGTACTGGTTATCACCTATGAACTTGTAACATTGAATGGTAGCTTCAGCTTCAGACCCCATGTACATTTAGTACATTACGTTACATTAGTACATTACAAGTACATTTAGGTACACAACTCCATTCACAACTATGTAGCTTCATGGCACTAGTGAAGCTGGAATTCACAATGGCACAGGGTACTGTACCATATCATATCCATATTGCTATATCCTGCTATATCTTGAACGAACAGAAACAGCCTTTAACACATATTTAAACCAGAAAGGTTTCTGTTAATTGAATAATTTACAATCTGGGCATCTCAGTAGTATCTGTTTTAATTGTGCTACAGTTTTTAATGATATTAATCGTTTTGCCATTTAATCCATTCTATGAACTGCTCAGAGACCCTCTGTTTTTGAATACTGAAGGAAGGGAGGGAGGGAGGGAGGGAGGGAGGGAGGGAAGAGTAATGCATGAATCTAGCAAACATTTGATCAGTTTACATGCATTAAAGGGCATTTTCATAATTACTTTAAATGATTAATCTGAGACAAGTCACTTCCAAATGTTATTCATACAGTGGTAATGTCATGGAAGTTTCTCCTTAGTAAACTCAGAATGGATAGATGGATGGATAGATGGATGGGTAGATACTTATATAGTCTTAATGATAGCTGTATCATAGATTTGTTCATGTGAACTACAAGAATCATGCAGCAAATCTCTTTGGGTTACAAATAGTAGAATACGTAATTAGAACACGCAGGTGAATAAAAGAGACCTTGGTTCAAATATTACCTCATTGTCTCATGCAGCACTGAGTATTGCTACAAGAATTATCCTAAGAACAAATTTCCACTGATGGTGGAGAAGACTGAGTACTGGGTATCAGTCACAATGCTCATAGGTATAATTAAGACAAAACATTCACACAGAAAATAGATTTAGGGGAGAATAAAAAGTATTTCCCATTGTTTATAAAATGAACTATGGGTCCTCTACTTTGTCACTGGATACAGCTGTATCATGCTTAGGCCCAGCAAGTAAGGAAAGGCCCTCCTTCCATCCCAAATAGTACTGCGAAAGGAAGAGGCTGCACTGCAGAAGGAAGAGGCAGGGCTCTCGCGTGAGCAGGAAGCTTATGCAGAGCTGAAGAAACCCAGACGCAAGGGCGTCTCACAAGAGGCTGCTTGTGCGAGCACCGCATCCCAGCGCCGAGAAAAGGTGAGATGTGGAAAGGGTCACAGCTCCATCATGCCTATGTCTAGCAACTGAAAAAAGGCCTTCCTCCATCCCAAGTGCCATTGTCCTGGCCATGGAGGGAGGGAATAGCAGCCAGCATCTGCTGGACTTAATCTCTCCGCCTGCACTGCCATCCCCTTTTCTTTGTGTGTCATATCTGTGATAATGGGGCTTCCCATTATCTAAGCTTAGCTAAAGGGGGACACTTCCCTCTTCTGGTAAACCAAGGGTTAATGAGATGTTGGGATTAGATTACATTTAGTGTGGTCAGCATCATAGGTCAGAGGGTGAGAACTGACCAACCACAAGGGAAGAGGTGGGCATCTTGGAGATGCTTTGAGATGCTTCTTGGGAGAAGTTATAAAACTTCTGAGAAAGGCCATGTGGCCGAGAGAAGAACAAAGGAATCTCCGAAAGATGAGATCTGTGTTAGTCGCAGGCTGAAGGCATGCCGCGCCTCCTGGCCCCTCTCTTCTCTCTTAGAAGATATAAGCCTATGAACATCTGTGAGTATTAGAATAAAGTAGTTAGCCGCGTTAGGCTTTTAATTATTTTGGAGTTGGCTGATCTTAAGAATGTATCTGTGCTTTTATATCTGTTTTGGTAACTACTTGTAACTTAAGCATGCCTGGGAGGGGGGAGCCTCTCATGTGTATTATTGTTTTGTTTATTTGCATGCCTTGAATCTATACTTTCTGTAAAACCTCTGTTTCTCTCCATTCCCCCGCCAGTCTTTGGCACACGCTAGATAGGACTTCTCTCACTCAGAAGGGGAGAGGTGAGAGGGAAGGAAAGGTCCTTAGCATAGGGATTGGCAATCCACTGAGCAGGGTCCCACTGTACTGCTCAGGTGTTCAGAATTCAGCGGGTGGTGGCAGCAAGAATTAATAACGCTGGAGGAATTACCAGCCTTTCTCAAGGATGAGAGTCAACTTTGGGAGGCTGGCATGAACTCCAGTATAACAATAACAGTATGACATGGTGGCAGCATATCTTTTTAGATTATAAGCATGAGGACAGGGAACTGTCAAATTAACAATCATAAACTTCTCAAGAAAAGCACCATGTATGCTGATGGTGGCTGCATAAATGATGATGGAGGAGGAGGAGGAGGGAGGAAGAGAAGAAGAAGAAACTGCTGGTGTTCAGATCAAATGCTTTGATGCATCATTGTATCTCATTGGTTTCAAAAGTGGTGCTAAATGTTGCTATAACTTTGTGCTACGTGCTTCAGGTTTGCCCTTCAAAATTATCTCAAGGACATAAAGAATGAGAGAAGCTGTTGGAGAGACCTGTTTATCTTAAATCCTTTGGCAACTGTGTCTTTAATAAAACACTAACCTCGTAACCTCAAAGTGATCAACATACAGCCATGGCAGTCTAAGTATTCTAGCAAAATTTAACTAAACTAAAAGATTGCATTTAAAGATTACATTGTCATTGGAATATCCTTTGTTCAAATGGGAGCTTTTCCATGGTCATTCCATTCTGAGGGTCCATATCTCAGGACACAATTTTGTCTTTAAAGATCTAATTTTTAGACAAGTCTTGCACGATGGGGTGCTTTCCACATGTGTTGGACTACAATTTCTATCATCCACAACCATTCTCAGAATCTTCCCAATGCCCCTCACAGTGAGATGTCAGGTAGAAGCTGCCCTGGAGAGTTTGCCTGACTCATATGCTGTCCTGAGGTTTCAGGGGCGAGGAACTGCCCGACGAAGTCTGGCGGCTACTCTTTCTGGCTGGTTTTCTGCAGAGGGAGATCTGGAAACCCTGCTGTGTTTTTTCATTCTACCTACTAATATCAAGCAGCTGTGAG
This sequence comes from Iguana delicatissima, assembly GCA_948472985.1. Lineage (NCBI taxonomy): Eukaryota > Metazoa > Chordata > Lepidosauria > Squamata > Iguanidae > Iguana > Iguana delicatissima. Next base: position 121,982 of record CAOKZL010000002.1, read on the forward strand.
GGTCCTCTCAGCAGTGTGTGCACATGTGTGTGCATGCATGATTTGCCACCTGATCCTACTCTACCATGCAAGGTTCAACCTTGTGGGACATTCTCTTGTGGGAGAGTGACTACTTGACAAATCTATATCAGGTCTACACCAGTCCAACTGTCTATTCAATCAGCTCCCACAAGGAATAGAAGGACTTGTTGTGAGGGCTGAGAATTCTCGGTTTGGGATCACTATTCCCCTTTCTAGAACTCAATTGCTCAAGTTTCCCCAGGGAGGGAGAATTACTCTTCCACCACTTCAAGACTGAACCTAATTATTTCTCTCAACTGGAAGAGGCCCACTGAATCAATGGAACCTAAATAAGTATTGACTTAATGAGTCCTTTTCATTTAATTGGATCTACTCCAGTTGGGACTAACAATTGGATTTAGCCATAAGCAGGTAATGAAGGCATACCAAGTAGATGAACAATGGTGGGCGGGTCCTCTTAACTTTTGATTGGTAGTTACACTGGTAACATTCACACTGCAGGCAGAAAACCTCTGGATTTATACCAGTGCAAAATCTTCCTATGATGACATTACTGAGAATATGGTAATAGGACAGCTTTCCTCCAAATGGGGCCTTTGTATGGGTCATATGAAAATTCTTGTCACCCCCAAAAGCACAGCCATTGAAGACAGGAAATGTAGTCCAACACATTTAGGGTTGCAGAAGATTTTCCTGGAAATGTGTTGCATTGTTTCCGTTGTTAAAGTCAGCACAGTTTTCAAAATCAGACAAAAGGATGAACTTTTGCTCTTCAGTCAATATGGTGCAGTCAGAGGAATGACTTATGGTGAACAAGCATGCAATACAGCTTACCGTTTTCTTGTATTCATTTCTTGTATTCATTCCAGATAGTGACAGAGTAAGGATTAGTTAGCTCTAAAGAAGTTCAGAAAAAAAGCTATGTTGGCAATGTTCATCTTATTGTTTTTGAAACAGCCTTAAAAAAAAAATATCCCCAAACAAAATGTTTCATAACTAATTTCTGAGCCAGGGCCTGCTCTTGCTCTTGTAAGCAATGCCACTGATCTAAGGGGCTTTAAGGGCTTGAATCAAAGTCAAATGAAGTCAGTGGAAAGTTTTCTTTTGATATTAGTGAGCTTTGGAGCAGGTCATACCTGTGAGATCAGAATTTGGCCAAAGAATGGCAAGCCACACAACAATCTCCCAGTCCAAGAAAAGATTTGACTACTTCACAAATATGCTTGCTTTTTCAAAAGGTAGAAACTATGCTTATCTGGCTTGCTATGAGCATACAGAGCAAATGGAAGTGATTTGCTTTATGGGATTCCTAGTTGTCATCATTAAGTGTGGGAAAAACAAAGGAGCACAGCAGAGTTTTGAATTATTTCAAGCAAGGGACTATACTGATGCAGGCTTGAGATGCACTTTTGCACATATAAACCATGAGCAATGCTCCCCTGATCAACTCAACACTTCCTGAAGAAAAATGGCATACGACCAACCCCAGCTACCTTGTACATGAAGAGATTCTAATGCTGCTTTCTACATTTGTTGCACCCTGGCTCTTAAACTTTGGGAGGATCCATGGCCAATATAAACAGAGGCCAATATCCTACATTGGGCGTTGTTGTTGTTGTTGTTGTTGTTGTTGCTGTTGTTCTGTGCCTTCAAGTTGTTACCAGGCCATACACCCCCACATTTTGATATGGTCTAATTGGCAAAATATATTAATTGGCATAAAATATAAATTATACTTATGGCTGGCAAGGCCATGTGGAAGAAAGGGACACTGGCTGGGAGTAGGTCACAAGTGACCTCAGCCTGGCCAGGTCAAAAGTTCACTGAAATTAGCCAAATTAGCCTGACTTAATGGCTCTGAGCTAATCCTATCAACTGCCAAACTCAAAACACAATAAGGTGCCTGGATGCAGAGGTCAGGACCCCTGCTGTGTGCATTTCCTACTGAGCCTAGCCCAGAAACCCCCACTCAACCAAGACATTGAAACCAGTCAGTTCATTCCAGACCCACTGTCTGTGTTGCAACTCCCACTGTCCACTGGCTGGAAGAGCAATCAACTCACACTTCTTCAGGGAGGGAAACAGAATATACTAACCTTTGGTTTTGAGAAGCCAGATGCAGTCAGATCAAAAGCTGTATCCCACTATGTCGCTCTGAATCCTGATCTGGTCTGCCTTTAGAAAGAAGCCTAAGTCACATTTCAGCTCTTCACTACCTTTCTGGACTGGTAATTATAAATCCCCAAAACCCCTCAGCCTCTCTAGACATAATTTTTTCCTCCCTTTCTCCTTCAGTTAGCTCTTGTGTGAATGTGTGATTGTGTGTATCTTGTGTGCATGCATGAGTGAATTCCCCTCAAAAAAACACATTTTTAGCTTACTTTTGAATCTCTGGCTGGTTCTTTTCCTGCATGAGCCTGTAAACATTGGTAGCAAGATCTTGCTAAGTTGCCCCGCCTCTCATTAGCCTCCTGATTTTGAGCTAACTAATTCTCCACCTTTGCAAGGAGGTACTGGCATCACGGGTTGGCCCTTGTGGCACCTATGTTTTGGGGTAACAAAGTCATTTATGACTCTATCATGAGGTTTTCTTGGCAAGATTTTGTTGGAGGGGGGTTGCCATTGACTTCTTCTGAGGCTGAGGGAGTGTGACTTGCCCAAAGTCACCCAATGGGATTCAATGACCAAGGAGGAATTTCAACTCTCGTCTCCAAAGTCATACTCCAACACCGAAAGTACTATATCATGACGCCTCTCATGGCTTAAACCCCATCTCCAGAGTTATGTGTGTCACACTGCTCTTGTAGTGATACTGTGCAACCACTGTGTATTTTGGAGCGCGTGCATGCTCTTGGCCTCGTTGCACAATGTTGAAAACATAAAGTTGGTTGTACTCTAAAGTACTCAAATGCAGGGATGTAATTCTCACAAGAAAGAACAAACAATCCGTTCTAAATAAGAAAAGACAAATTTCTGCACAATTCCCTATCACTGTGCCTGCTTTGAGAAGTATTTGTCTGTGAAGAAATATTTTTTCTACACAGAAATGTATTTACTGTGTAGAAAACATGCTTCTTACACAGAAATTATACATGTAGAAATATATGTGAGTATTTTATACAGAAATACTGGTGAAATTCTGTGCAAAAAACCATATTTTCTGTGCAGAAATGCACATGGTCTTTATGTGCAGAAGATATATTTCTATGTAGAAAAAGCATGTGTATTTCAGCATAGCTGAATACTTCCCAAAGTGCAAAGATTCTCAAAATATTCTTGCAGCTGCCTTTATTCTTCTTGGTGTGGCTTCCTGAGTGTCAGGAAATCCCTTTCTTGGTGTGGCTTCCTGAGTGTCAAGAAATCCCTTGGCTGAGAAATGGCTGAAATGGCTTGGCTGAGAGTGAAAAAAAAATTATTTCCAGCCTAATTCAAACATATTGAAATGACTGCCATCCTCACACAGGTACTTGCAAGATCAGTCAAAGGCCTTTTCCGCACCTTACCTTTTTTCGGTGCTGGGGTGCAGGGATCGCATGAGCAGCCCCCAGCAAAAGACTCTCGCATCCCCGCTGTTTCAGCTCCACACGAGCTGCCTGCTCCCGAGCAGGTAGCACGAGAGCCCTGCCTCTTCCTTCTGCAGTGCAGCCTGGGAGTTTCCCAGGCTGCACTGGAGCAGGAAGTGTGACTGTTGTAGCTCCGGAGGCTCTGCATGCATGGCAAGTGCGCATGGGGCCCTGGAGCAATGCGCGATCACACTCCATTTTCAGCTGAAAGCCGAAAATGAAAAAGTGCGTGAGCGGCACCTGCCTTACCTTGGAGTGTCACATGATTGTGAGTGCGTCGTGCAGATTGCTCCTCACAATCACACGATGCTCCAGGAGCCCTTTTGCATGGCAAATGCTGTGCGAAAACGGCCAAAGGGATACTATTGTCCTCATGATCAGATCCCTTTGCAAGAATACAGCCCATTTCTACAATGAGAAATAGTTAGACAGGAGCCAAAAATGTGCAGCAGTTACGTTCATGAATTTTCATTTCCACAATTATGTGTAGACTGAATGTGTTTGTCAGGCAACAGACAAAAAATGTACAAGTGCATGTGCAGGGGAACTGCATATCTAAATCACCAACAGGATTCTAGCCATAATGAGTCCAGTAAGAGGACTGACACAAAGGATTATTACATGACTTTTTTTTAAATCACAAAACATTTCTTATTTTGTGGTTTCAGCAAATGTCTGATCTTTTGAGTTTGCTTCTCCTCTGCTTTAAAGGAGCATACCACCTAGTAAGTGTGGCAATGTGTCTGAATATCTACATAGACAGGGCATAACAGAAGTTCCTTTCCTTTAAAAGCTCTCAGATTTATCCACCCCTTCAACCTAGTTTTAGGAGCTACATTAGATATGATGGCTAACACAGCACTTACTTCAATATCTTTTTTTCCCTTTTTAAATAAACTGTTACTAGCAGGCACGGGAATGATTTTCCTTGGGACTGCAGAGTACAAAGAAGAGGAGATGATCCTTTCCTCATCCATCACAGTCCCAGCAAGAACAAGACCCTCACCAAAACATTTTGTCAATCAATTCTGAGGAACTGTGGCTCTTCAGAAGTTGTTGGACTGTAATTCCCATCAATTCAGGCCAGCATATCCAATGGTGAGGGAGAATGGAAGCTGCAGTCTAGTATACATGTTGAAGGCCCCAGGCTGACTTCTGATCTAGACAGAATTAGAGTTTTCTACATCACATGTTATGATAAAATGCCAGAAATCATTATTGGAACATTTCAGATATATTTTTGTGCACTAGAAAGCTTTTGGCTTCCATCCAAATTCTACAGTTGGGGGAAAAAAAACCTGAAAAATTGAGAAAACCAAAGACACAGCTGGATATATGCAGACACACACGGGCATATACCTCCTCAGAAATAAAGATCTGGGACCATAAACTGGAATAAGATGGAAGAGGTTACAATAATGGTACTATTTTCTTGAATACCCAGGTCTCCTAATTCAAAGTACTTGAGATTTGGCAGCATCTTGGCAAGTTAGGGAACAGTTTGAACATGGCACACTCCAATCAACAAAAGATTTGTGTAAGCCCCACAATGGCACTTTTAAAGTAACAGCCATATAGACACTAAGGCCTTTTTCGCATGCTTTTTTTTTGCGCGAGCGCCCCTTGAGCATCGCGTGAATGGGAGCGTTGCTCCATACGACGCACTCCCACTTGCGTGACACTCATGAGGCTAAAGTAGGGCACGCACACATTTTTTTATTTTCGGCTGTAAGCCGAAAATGCTGCGTGCTCGCACAATGCTCGCAATGCCCTCATGCATTTACCTGCGTGCGGTGCTTCGGTGAGCTGGGCTGGTCACACTTCCTTCCCCCAGCGCAACCTACAGCTCCTAGACTGTGCTGTGGAAGGAAGGGGTGGGGCGCTAGCGTGACGGTTGCGCTACGAGGAAGCCGATGCGGGAGGCAGAAGGGCTGTCATGAGCGGTGAGCGCCGCTCCCTACTGCCGCAACGAGGTAAGGTGCTAAAAGGGCCTAAGTCAGCTTTTGAAAACCTAGTAAAGAGAATGTGACACATATAATTTAATCAGTAAACAAGAGCACAGATTCAGATTGGAAGTCACACTGACTAACAGGAAGTTACACCACTTGGATAGGTGGACTGTGTCCATGAAAGCTTGTGCCAGAAACTTCTTGTTCCCAGTTAGTTTCAAAGGTGCTATGGGATTCCTTTGGTGCTCTCTTTGCTAGGACATGATCTGTGTGAACGTACTTGCAAACTCCCTGCTTCATTTTTCATCTCAGTCCAAATATCAGGATTGCACACAGCACAGAAGCTTTCACTCATGAACCATTAGAAGGAAAAAAAATGGGTACCCAGTAACAATTTCTTAAAAGATACCTTGGCTCCTACCCCTGCTTTAATTGAAGCACAGCCTATCCCATTCATTAGAGACCTTCAGCCTCTCCATATATTCTTTTCAAAGGGATGGAGGATTTGCCAGGGGAGGATGGCAGGAGAGTCTACTTATGGCAGTCTACTTATGCCAGTCCTACCTCACATATTTGCAACACTCAAATTCAGTTGAAAAACTGAGAACCAGACTATTGCCAATTGCCATAGTACTGTGACCTATGAGACAGTCATGCATCCTGAACACCTTTAATTCTGAGTGATTTTGGAAGCTAAACAGGCCAGGCCTGGTTAGTACTTAGATGAGGCATCACCAGAAAATGACAAGGATCTTCACATATAGCTAGAAGAGAATCCTGCTTAAAAACCCCAGATATCTGTTGCTATTCAGGGCAGATAATATGAGAACAGAATCATGGACCAGTCGTTTTACTCATTATAAGGCAGGCTCTTGGGTCTTTTAAGCAAATGCTTTTCCACCTATGTTCATGAAACAGTTAACTCTTGTGATTTTTTAGGAGAAAGAGACAACATACTCCCTTCTCCCAAGAGTCTTCTGAAACTTTACAAAATAAAACCCAAATCAACCCAAGAGTGATTGAACATTATATGTATTTCAGGGGCCATTACTGGGTAGGTATTCACCTCAAACAAGTCATATTATCTGTCAGGATCATGATGCACATGCATAACAATGCACTAACCCTACCTCTGCAGTAGCACTAAGTTCTGGAAGCATATATAAGCTATTCCAACAATCTCACAATCTGACGCTGAGGATGCTAATGAACCATCAAAGACCATCAGGTAATCTTTATAATTTGTCATCTGCAAAAAGTATTCTTCCATTTAAAAAAAAAAATCTTTGTTCAAAGATACCCGGAGCTCCCCATTAGCCAGAAAACTGCAAAGTCCTATTTTTAGATCAATAATAATTTTGAGTCAACAGTAGGCCAAAAGCCATTACAAAAATGTGATCATTTAAAAACAAAAACAAAAACAAATAATTAAGAAAATTCTCACCTTAGCGACAAGAAAGTCAAAGACAAAGGATAGTGGTGGTGATGGTGGGCTGTGTCAATATACAAACACTGTAGAATTAATCTATTTTGGATTTCTTTACTATTGAAAACAACTATTTTTGTCTTTAAACATATTATTTGCTACAGTTTTGTTAAGATAGACTGTCTCTCTCTCATCCTGACTGCCTCTTTACCAGCTTCTTTCCTCAACCAAGAAGATCTGGCCTACTATTCCACTCTCTAAATTAGACATTTTTAACATCTCCCTGATTTAACAAGGGCCTTTTCCGCACAGGGGAATTAAAACGGTGCAGTGCGTCTTCTACGGAGGTCGTCTGCACCTTGGAGCGAACTAGGTTCAGACTACTTACCAGAGATCCACATCTCAGTCCACTCCGAAACGCCCCCAACTGGTCCTCCAGCGCGCTTTTTAGAGACCGGAAAAAAGAGGTTGCTCATTTTTCCGGAGCACGCCATTGCGTACCTGCTCCCTTGTGCAGATTCGCAGGCTCGCACCAATGCGAGCCCGCGATCTGTGGAGAGCAGGCTTTAGGCATGGCGAGCTTCAGAGGTTGGTCAGGAGCCATGACCAACCAGAAGCCACCATTTTGGAAGCCGGAGCAGTGCAGATCTAAGACCTCACACTGCTCCGATTCACCCTTCACCAGACCAAGGAGCCAGAAGATCCGGTGAGTAATGGCACAGAGCGATTCCCTCGCCTCATGCTGAAATGGCCAAGCAGAGAAATCATTAAAACATCACCAGTTAAGAAAAGGTACTCCACGTTTGCCCTATAGCCTGCTGTAAACATCTTCATGACAGATCGTACTTCTTGATAAGTCTTGGTAGCTAAGAGGACAGTCTGGTTGTGATGTCCTTCTATGCCATGTATTTAAAAGCTAGCACTACTAATAAATGAAGGCTTGGTTCCTATTCTTAGTTCCAGTTCAGGAAAGCCTAGTGAACCAATGGAACTTACAAAAAGGTTGACTTGATCCCATTGTTTCAATGGACCCAGTCTAACTGAAACTAACTATTGGATTGAGCCTATAATTCTTAAACTTTAATCAGATTTGTCAAGTAACCCTTGAGTTGATTGACGCAATTCATACTTGGGACTCAAGTATGACTTGTGAAAGCTATTGACAATTGGTTTATTTTTAGTTCTTTAGGTTATTCTTGTCCTAGTATAACTGCCAGAAATTAGAAATGAAAAGGAAATATTATGGATAACAATGAATGTAAGATTATTCATAAAACTGCAAATTTTCCAGCCCTTACTTCAATATCAAAAGTTGAAACATGGCATGTCATTTATTTGATTAGTTATTTAATGCATTTAATTTATTTAACTGAGTCCTGGTTTTGAGAAAAAGGTGGGGTATAAAGATTGATGATGCTGATGCTGATGATATTTCAGGTGGCTTTGGGGAAAAGCTGGAGTATAAATAAAGATGAGAATAACAATTATATCAATCAGTTAAAAAGTAAGTGATTAATAAACTAATTTTTGAGTGATCAAGCTAAGTAGTTTGTCTCTTGATGGTTTGAGTGAAAGATGTTTCAACCAGCCTATGAAGGATCTATGAAAAAGCCTTTGGCTTTCTCATTGTTTTTAGATTTCAGGTAGTTACTGTGTTTTTGCAAGTTAAACAGCTTTTCTATTTGCTGTTCTCTAGATAAATGGATTATGTTTTAAGCACATAACTTTGCATGCCTTTGTTGCTTGTCAATATATTCTTTTGTTACTAATGGGCTAAACATTTGTGCTCACATTTTTATCTGTGCTGAAATTTTACACTATCACTCCTACTGCATGCACAGAGCTTTATTTGTAAATTACCCCAATGAAGAAATTATTTCCAAAATGCAATGGGCAAGTTTTAATAAGCATAGCTGCTTGGCAACCACAAATTCTCTTTTCCCAGCATTTTTTATTGCCTCCACCATATTTTGGGGCTTTTCAAGAGGGCTCACACTGAGGTAAGAGTTTGCAGCAGGGGAGCCACTCTGGGAATGCAATTTCAAAGTCTACTTGTAACAACTTCAACTTGCATTATTTTGCTTTTGAAAGTAAAGGGCATAATGCAACAGACGCTCTCTTCCCTTCAAACCACATAACCTAACATAATAAAGCACAAGCAGCTGATTCCATGGGAAGCTGTACTGAATGCTGCTCAGAAGAATGACAATGCCTCCTTCTTTCAATTATCCTTTTGTTCCTAACAGAACATACAAAAATACAGAACATGTCTACCAAATGAGTGCTTTAATATGATGCTAAACATTCAACTGAATATAGAACCATCTGGAGCTGTCATCCTTTGCATTTGTAATATCTGCTTAACAAATCCATCTGAAATGACCAGAAGGTCACATGGCAGGAACAGACTGATGTCTGTATTCTTCTGCCAAAAACAAAAAACCACACACACTGCTTCCATAGCAAAGCTCTTCATTTTGCATATCAAACATACATGTAAAAAGCAGTGAGAGAATGAGACTGCACTCAATATAGTAAGGCCAAAGAGGAGGGGGAGAAAGAGTTGGAAGAAAGAAAGAAAGAAAGAAAGAAAGAAAGAAAGAAAGAAAGAAAGAAAGAAAGAAAGAAAGAAAGAAAGAAAGAAAGATCACTGGGGAAAATTCATGAACAAAGCACTATGCAATATTTAGGGCATTTAGAAGAAGGAACAAAAGGGGCTTGGCTTAGATCCCCACCTCTGATTATACAAATGCATTTCATGCTCAACTTGTAAGTGCAAGGGTAACCTGATATTGTGGGCAATTGGATTTCTCCAGGCATACTTCTGTGAATTAAGACCTGATGGATTGGTCCCTAATGCATTCACTCTTCTGACGAACTCATACACAGAATATTGATTTATTAATGTCGCGCAAAACCTGGATGTTTTCCAGTAAGAACCAAATGCGCAACATACTGAATTGTGCTATCTTTTTATATAAGTCCAAGGAATCCATCGTATATAATGAAGACCACTTTACTTCCAAAGGAATGTAACTCAGAAACTGATTCCCAGTTCTTTAAGGCTGTGGTTGCACAGGAACAAAAGACCACGGTGTTAGATGCTGTAGAAAGCCAGTCTAACTTCTCTACTGCCCACACCTGCTTTTGCATAGAAATTCTTTTCCCATATGCTCTCCACCAGCAGATGGTTTTCACTGAAGAGATCTGAAGCCATCTTACAGTCTGCTTTCTCTTATATAAACCTTCCCATTTGTCAAGATCATCTCCAGAGATCCTGCTCCCTATGCCCACAGTACATGAATACAGAGAGCTGTGAGCCTCCAAATGTTGCTGAACTGCAAATCCCACCATACTTCACCATGGGGTGTGTTCCAGTACTGTGAAATGTTAAATAAATTTTATCCAAACAACGATACAGAGAAACCTATACTTTTCATGACAAGTACTCTTTATTTGAATCTTGGTTACAGAAGAAATGTTCTCTAACAGTTCACATTTTGTCCTTAACCACTGTTTCCTTTAGGCAAACTGCTGCCTAGTTCCCTCTGTTTTATTTAGGACCTACAGAATATAAAAATTTTGAAAAACTGTCAAAGTCCTTGAAAATCATAACTGTATGTGTATCTTCTGCATACATAAATTGTCCCTAGCTCAAGTAGCATACAGATGATACTTAATTTTCATTGGTATTTTCCTGCCTTTTTCATCTTTCCCCAATGTCTGTTGCTGTTTCAACCATATGCTGATGGAGCATGCCTTCAGCAGGCACAAATCATTTCTGAAATTCTGAAAGCTATTGAGACCCTTAAATGAAAGCTTCTCTAAGAAAAGAAATTATCTTCCTTCCTTTCCCCCTCTTTACTGAGTTGAAATGAGTTAAAATATGCATTAGTGGCTCTTCAACAGTTACCTATTTGTCTCAATTATGTAAAGGAGAGGACAAGTTCTCAGAAGAATGTACTTTTCTACAAGGGAAGATCACCAGTCTTTCCTGGGAGAAATCCTTGCATAATGTACAGCCCAAGTAAAAGGAAATTTACATCGTGTATGCCTTAGGGTCAACACCCCTATGCATATACTATGCATAGACTATGTTGTATGTCCTGCCCAAAGCAGTAGAACTTGCTTCTATGTAAATATCCAGAGTATTGTGCTGGACAAGCCTGAACTACTGTATTTATCATGATGACTCAAGTTGAATTCACTTCTCCTGTGACACTAGTTGATTTTAAGAAATTTACTTCTTAGCCTCAGGCCAACACACACAGTGTGGGGATATTCATAATACTGGTGATTGAAGCCATTGTGGTGGTTTGAGTGTTGGACTATGGGAGTGTTGGACTATGGTTTGAATTCTTGGTCAGCCTTGGAAAACAGACTGGGAAGCTTTGGAAAAGTCTTGTTCTCTCAGCTTTAGAGGAAGGCAATGGTGAACCTTCTCCGATAAACTTTGCCAAAGAAACTCTATGATAGAGTCACCATAAGTCAGAGTTGACTTGATGGCAAATAACAACCAAAACATAATGCTCTATCTTACTTTGTTGTTGTAATGGCTGCCACAAGATAATGTTATGTGAAGTGCTTTGAAAACTATAAAACACAATACAAATGCTACCTTATTAAATCTAGCAAGATTTACTTGAATATATTTGGCCCTCCAGATGTTTTGAAACTCAATTCTTAAATACTCCAGTCATCATAGCCAGTGGTAAAAAACAACAACTCTGTGGGACCGGTTCTTTAAAGCATCCAGAGGGAGGCAAATTTTTCTGCCCCTGAACTAATGGATAATCTGGTTATAGGGGAAAATAAACTCTATACAGATTAGCAATAATCAAAGACATGGCCATGCCAGTTTGTTTCACCATAAAATGGTATGCAGTGGGCTCTTGATATCCATTAGGGTTTGGTTCCAGCACCCCCCATGGATACCAAAATTCATGGATGCTAAAGTTCTGTTACATACAATGGTTTAGTCAAATGGCATTCCTTATATAAAATGGCAAAATCAAAATTTGCTTTCTGGATTTTTTAAAAATATTTTCAAGCCATGGTTGGTTGAATCCATGGATATAGAATCTGCTAATATGGAGGGCCAATTGTAAAGGAATTGTGTAACATCTCTGAAACTTTGAAAAACACATTTCTAGCATAAGATTTCTTGGACTTCAGTCCAACATATCTTAATGAAGTGAACAGGAGTCCAGGAATGCTTATGGTATATATTCCATTTTTTCAGTTACTCTCAAAGATATGATTTCTTTATAGTTTTCTACACAGATCGGCAGCAGTTGATTCTCTAGAGTTTCAGATGAGGGTGTTTATTTGCTCTACTTGGAAATGCTAAAGTGGGCTAAGAGGCAAGAAACCAATGCCTGAATTAAATAAATAAAAACAAAACCATGGACATTTTGCATCTGCATGACCACTGAGACACAGTTCATACCTAGTGATGTCAATCTGCAGTCCAAATCTATGTGTGAGTTATGTTGATAGACACAAATATCTTCTGTTTCTATGGAGTCTCTTTCATAAATCTAAAATGTGTCTCTATGTGTGTGTATGTTCTTCCACTATCTTTAAGATATGGAATATGATGGATACATGTACATTTAGTTTCTGTCAGGATCTAGAGAACAAGAAGGACTTCTCAGGCCTCTTGTGGCTGAGTTCCAGTTTTTGTTCACTTCTGTACAATGGTATTGACATGTGGCTTCCATAGTGAAGTGTCTACCTGATTCCTTTACCATGTACACAAAGCCAGAGTACAATGTGCTACAGCAGATATTTCTAACAGTGGTAGGTAGTACCATAATAAAATTTGGGAATGCTGTCTTCAGAAAGGTTGTCTCCACTCACCTAACATTCTGCAACCACTTCATCACACAGCATCTACTCAAGGGACATATTACCACACTAGACCTACATCAACATTTTCTCTGTCAATTTTGTTTGGAATTATTTTTCCAGTATTAAAAAGAAAAAGAGAGACAAACAAACAAAAACTCAATAATTGTTTGATGTATAATTGCCAAGATCATTTCCCACGCAGCAAGCTTGTTTTGTTACTAAAGCAATAACTTTGTAGTATGTCTACTGAGATTTCATACGGGGGAAGGATTATAGTCTGCATCTTCCTAGAATAAATTTATATCCTAATAAAGTTTCAGCAGGGAACCTTCTGCAGCAGAACAAATTTAAGGGATAATGACTGGAAAGTGTTTCAATTAATGAATGCCATAAAGCAGAATTCTAAGCACATTTCAAAACTGTCTGCTATGCTCATTCTAAATCTCATTTTCATATGCACAGTAAATTTACTTTGTACCTAGCAGCATAATTCCATTTCCCTCTCTACTAAAATAATGCTATGATAAGAAATTACATTGCTTTTCAAGGTACTTGAATCACACCAAGCAGCCCACGTCCAAAGTGACAAGCTCTTCTTTCGAGACAGTACAGCTTACTATTTTTTGCTTCATTTTGAGCTGATTTGCTGGAGCATTGGGAGATGAGCAAGAGCATGTAGCCTGTGTGATCTTTTGTACACTTCTACTGTTCAGTCAGACCTCAACGGTCATTATTTCTAGCTTAGTTGACTAGATTTTTTTTTTAAAGAATAGAGATGAGGAACCTCTGGCCTTCCACATGCTTTGGGCTTCAGCTCCCAATATGATCCACAATAAGGGATTCTGCTTTAAAAGATTATTCAAAATCTTCAAAAGATTATCATATTAGAAAACTGAATTAAAATGGGTTAAAATATTTAAAAGCACATTCAAGATAAAGACAAAGCATCCCCCATTAAAATTCCTTTCCTCACTAACCAGTTTAGCGACCAAAAGCCTTCCTGAGTAAAACAGTCTTTGCCTGCTTATCAAAGGATACTTTATCTACTGTCAGAAAGGAGTTTCGTAATCTGAGAACATCCATAAGAAGACCCTCCATTACGGCCACACCAAACATGCCTGTAAAGGTGGCTGACTGAGAAAAGGGCTTACACTGAAAATCCTAAAACCAAAGCAGGTGTGGGAGATACAGTTTTTCTGATAACCTGGACCTAAACTTCTCCAGCAATCATCTTCTCACAATGACAGTATCAAAATGCTGGATAGATTTCTCCACCATCACCACCACACCACCACTTAAGATGCCAAGCAAATAGCCAAACCCTTTTCCCCAAAACTGAAATGTTCACAGGAGTTAGTTATGGACACTGACAGATATATTCTTTGGATGTAGTACCTTGGCTACTATCCAGGAAAGAGTTAGGTACATTTAAGGCTATTTGAATAAATGAGTGTAAGCAACCTAAGTGTGCTTCATTGTTGTTATATTATTTAAATAAATAATCAAATTGAAATAAATACTCTGATGTAGCTGTTTCAGCATGATACTTTATATATTTATGGAATGTTAGTTTCTGTTCACTGTACGCCTGATATATGTGATCAGAGTCAAAGGTTTTATCACTCATTTTGTTTTGCCAAACCTCCTGAGATGGCTGTTGTAAATACCTAGACAATATGATTCTTGAATTGCTCCTGTCCAACAAAAGAAGAAAGGAACTGTGGCATTCATCCAATTAAATCTGAAAAGCGATTTTCCTCTCTAGCTTTGTAGATTTTATGAGCCTGTTGCCTATCTTAATATGCCACACTGTAAAGTTTCTCTAGTATGATGAACTTTGGATGGGAGCCATCATGAAAAGCTGATTTGTTTTAAGCACAACTCACAGAAAGCATATAATTCAAGATACAGAACAGCACTAAGTGCAATACATTTTATGGCCATAGATGGATACATGACACAACATTACCATCTATAATTCATAATCATAGACCCTCTTTAGATGAATTTCACAATGCCATTGGCCAGAAAGCTGATTCATCTCTTGCTGTATGGAAGAAATCCAGAAATGATACTTTTGTGTTTATTTCAATAGCAATGTTAAGAAGCTTACCAAAAGTCAAGTATGCATTGGTATACAAGCCATGCGCCTAGTTTTCACTGATGTAGCAAACATGTATTTGAGTCATTTATTTATTTATTGAATTTATTTACTGAATATATGTCCTGCCTTGCTCCCAAAGGGGATCCGTATGATATGCTGTGCTATGCTATGCTATGAGACAGTATGAATTTTCTGTGTTCTCTCCTGGCTTCATAACACTCTATTCAGAAGATCCCAATATTTGGAAAACTGGTATGTTATGAACATGGCTAACTAAAAGCCTTCTCCTTGATATCTGATTCTCTATCTGCAGAGATTAGCTGTTGTTTCTGTGGTGATGATGATGGTGATGACACCAATAAAAGTATTGACCTGTAATAAACAAATTGCTTCCCTTGACTTCTGCCTCCCTAATGCATCCTAGAATGAACACCACAAAAACAGTCACACCAGTTGGGCTCTAACTAACGTACATTCCTGG
Source organism: Iguana delicatissima (assembly GCA_948472985.1). Classification (NCBI taxonomy): domain Eukaryota; kingdom Metazoa; phylum Chordata; class Lepidosauria; order Squamata; family Iguanidae; genus Iguana; species Iguana delicatissima. Next base: position 137,379 of record CAOKZL010000002.1, read on the forward strand.
GGAAAGAAATAAGTATACCTTTCCCTGTGTACAAAAAGATGACGATCTCAGCACCAGGCAAATTTCTTTACAGGAGTGTTCCTTAACTGTGGGGCTACTGCATAAAAGGCTCATTCCTATACTGACAACTATTCCAAGCTACACTCAGAAGGGCAACAGAGAGAACAAATTGTGATACTGATCTTAGATGCTAGATGAATTCATACAGGAAGAGCTAGTACTCGTGGTACTAGGTTCTAAAGCCATGGAGGGCTTCATAGCTTACAACTTATTTGGCCTGAGAACAAGTTCACAGACAGTGTTGATGAAACAGGACTAGTCTCATATTTTCATACTCCTTGTCCCAGTGCACAGTTTGGCCACTGTACATTAGCTGACAGTTCCAGAGTCATCTTCAAAGGCAGCTCCTTGTACAATGCATTGCAGCAGTCTGAACATGCAAGTTATTGCAATGCATTCATTCATTACCATCATCAGATCACGATCACAGAGTAGAATGAGACTGCTCAACTGAAGGGTAGCCTGAAATGTAACACTTTGGTGGGACTAGGAAGGAGTAAAGGAAGAAGAGAGAGGCAAGCATAATGAGGTGTGCTGTGAAGTCAACAGAAACTGAAAGAAACTTGTAGAAGTGTGGAGTGGCAATGAAATTTAGAATTGAATAACAGAATCCCTCCAGTAGCTTTGGGTAGAACTCCCCACGAAAAATACAAACCATCATCACCCCCCCTTTTTTGTTTGTTTGTTCTTATTGGTCTGCTGAAATGTTGATATAATATAATCAATAATTATTCTTTTAGCAATGATATAAAATGTAGTTACACAGCATGTCTAAGATTTTTGTATGTTTAGTAAAATAAGATTTCACCTTTTCCATGACAGTAGGCAGCCTCAGAACATTTACTTCTTAGCTTCAGCCCAACATGCACAGTATAGGGATAATCAAAATACCAGCAGTTTGAGCCATTGTCGTGCAATGGTTTGAGTGTTGGACTAGGACTCAGGGAGACCAGGGTTCAAATTCTGGCTCAGCTCTGGAAACCCACTAAATTACCTGGGGCAAGTCATATTCTCTCAGCCTCACAAGGAGGCAATAGCAAATTCTCTCTGAACAAATCTTGCCAAGAAATCCCTAGGATAGGACCAGTATAAGTCAGAGACAACTTAAAGGCAGCAACAAGTAAAAACAACAAGTGTAGTTCATTGTAAAGGATTTGTAGTGGAAAGAATCTATAGGAACACGGAGATACAGAGTTCTTTAGCCTCAGGGCTCTCCAGATTCTTAATTCCTCCCTGAAATAGTGAAGATTTTAGTCTCAGTCTTATTGCTACTCTAAAACAAAGGAGCCCCATTGAATCAATGGGATTTACTTATGTGTTGACTCATCATTCAGTTTAACTACAATGGGCCCACTTTATGTGGAGCTCACCCAATAGGCTGCAGTCTCTTATCTTGGAATGATCTGTGCCTATCCTGTTTTTGTCATCAGGCAACATTTTAACACAGGGAAAAGCGAAACTGTAGCCAACATGGCATTGGTAAGAAATTACAGGAATTTTTGTCAGGAGCATCTTGGAGGGCCAATGATTCCCCCATTGCTTTAACCAAGCAATTTAAAGCCAAAAAAGTCAAGCCTTCTAGCAGTACAATTTTATGCTTTCTCTTCAGAAATAAAGTCCACTGAGTTCAAAGCTGCCGGCTGAGTGGGCATAAGACTGAAGACAGAAGAGTTGCATGAAGGTAGGAAGAATGAGAAAGGGTATATTAGGCAGTAAGTCCTAAAGATGGCAAGAAACAGTACTATAGCATGGGAAGAAAGATGCCTTAAACCCCTGGGTTTTATGAAATGAGGCCAAGTATAATGGAATTATGAGCAGATGTGAAATTATCAGCAACTTGAAGGAGGGGGTGCTCCAACTCTAAATCAGTGTGGGCATGTGATCAGCACATTGCCTGGAAGAAAATCTTCTTTTGATTTCATAGGTAAATCTCTTGGCTTTAGCATCTCCCTGCCAACAAGTTTTAGCCACATATGACCATTGGAGGGAGAAAAACAGGCACGATGCGTGACATCTAAAGAAGTTACATTCAAGAGACATCCAGACAGCATCCATTTTCATTAGGGGAAGAACTTAATCAGCATTATTTGTTAAAACAAGGCACTTCACTCTAATGCTATTAATAGTGAAATGTTTTTAAGTACACTCTTAGCAAAGCAATCTTTGCTGAAAAGAAGGAGACTGGAGGGATGAGCAGATGAAGAAGCCTATGATCTTGTTTAAGCCATAGCGCTGTCAGTTGCTTACTTGACTACAGAAAGAACATGAAGGTAATTGCTTGGCTAAAACTGATGGCAAGACTGAAAAGATATCTCCACAGAGGATGGATTGCGGAGGGTGGGGGGAATGGAGAGAGTTCATTTTATTCCCAGTGTTTTCCAAAGGCTGCAGAGGTTTTGCTAGGTAAGCAGAGAAGGGATTTATGAATCCAGCTTCATGGCAATTGCAACAAGAGACAGCTGTCGCAGCGGGATATCACCTTTCTAAAATGCGATTTCCACAGCTGAGCACGCATGAAAAATGCCCACCTCTGTAGCACTCAGAAAACTGACTGGCACGATCTCTTCCACAAAGTGTGCGTGTTTCCAGTGGATTTCTTTGTGGAAGAGATTGCGCCGGTCAGTTTTCTGAGTGCTACAGAGGTGGGCATCTTTAATTTGACAGGTCAACAGTAAGTACTGCCATGCCATGTTCTCCTGAAATACCGTATTTCCTTTTACCTGTGCTCACTGGGTCAGGAGAAACCCTACCAGAGGGATGTTCTCCCTCTCCTCCACGCCTTTGCCAGCGGTTGCCGCCTCGCCTTTCTAGGGAATGTGGCCGGCGCTGTCCCCGGTGCTGAAACCTGAAAACACGCACACGGACGGATGGACGCGCGCACAAACACGCGCGCGATCGAAAGCCTTTAGACTTTGGTCTCCGCAGAAGATGCTTCGTCCACTAAAGGGAGACCGACAGCTCTCGAGAGGCAGAGTTAGCCCCATGCTTCTTGGGGACTGCTCGAACCGATTTGATGATGGAAGCGAGACCGATTTCAAGGCAGAGCTAAGAAAGAGAGCTGCAAAGCCATGTCTGCACCTATGGAGAATAGATCTTTATTTGCTCCTTTCTCATTTCGGATGTGTAAAGGCAAATACAGGTACTAAAAAAGGGAGGGGAGAGGAATTCCAACATCGATTTTTTTGTTAATAGAATTTTTTTAAAAAAAAAGCTTTTTGCAACATATATAGATCCGGCACGCCCGGGGAAGATCCAACACACACACACAAAGCACTCCAAGGTATTGCCAATTTCCACCCAACAGGTGCTTTAATCGATTGCATTCAGTTGGCGCCGGCTGCAATGGAGCAGAGCCATTCCCTTCCTTTCCCCACAAGCGCGAAGGCATAGAAACGACTCCCCCAAGTCCACCCCCCGCGTCCCCGCGGCGCCGCCGCTCCTCTCCGTCGTCCGAGCCCGGCCACTTTTCTGCCTACCTGCCGCCTGAAGCTGAAAGACCAGGTACACAAGGGGAAGGCAGACTCCTGTCCTCCACATGGTGGGTGCCTGGAGCCGGGAGAGAGCGTCGCTCCTCGCTCTCGCTCTCCCTCTCCCTCTCTCTCTCGCCCTGTCAGGTCTGGCTTCCCATCAGGGTTTGCCTCCTTCCTAGTTAATGAGCATGCTTGAGAAAAGCACGCATGTGCACAGCGCACGAGCGAAGCCGCTGCCCTCTCCCGCCCGGCGAGTTCGCTGGCGGCCGAAGGGTTGCCCGCGCAGACAGGCGTTCCGAAGGCAGGCTGCGGAGAGGGGCGGCGGCAAGAAACGGCCTGGAGAAGCGAGTGGCCGCCTACACACGGGCGGCCGCGCAGGCACAGCAGTACGCAGCCAGGTCTTGCAAAGAGGCCGTTGTAAGAAATACTAATACTCTCCTGATCCGCGACAGAGGCTGGCTTTTTCCAGCCTTGGTGCTTCGAGAAAGATGGCTCCTCCGACGGGGAAGCGGTCAAGTCGTTCTGCCGCCTGAGGTGCGAAGGAGACGATGACGCTTCCCCGACAAACACACACACACTGCAGATGTCGGCCAAATTAGCACTTTACGCTCACCTTTGCACGGATGATGGGTCAGGGTCCCCCACCATACCTAACTGAAGCAAACATGCTCTACAGAGGTGCAGGACTAGAACACAGTTTGGGCATCCAACCAGGGGCAATGGTCGAGGCGGGCACCCCTGCAGCCTTACTGAAGTGACTACTTATTTCTTGCTAATAGTAGTGCTTGCTGCTGTCCAGCACTAAACATGGGTGGCTGGTTAGCCCCCAGGTGGTGAACTGCCCTCAGACTAAGGGCCTTTCTGCACTACACTGTTATAGTGTTGTTATTCCACTTTCAACACTCTGTGGAATCCCTAAACTGCAAACCCTAGGATTCCATATTGAAAACACTATTAACAGTGTAGTGTGGAAAGGCCCTAAGTCTGAATTTTAAAAGAGCTGTCCCAAATGCTGAACCTCATCTGGAGAGAGCGCTCAGTGTGCTGGATATGTCTATTAATGTTCAGACTAAAACTCAGACTGCTCTGGGTTTCCACCCTAACCCCAAAGCCACCAACTGACAGGGACTAGTAATGGAATCTTATTGTACTGCTGTTCTCTCCTTTGTCGGAAAATTCCAGTGCTCTCTTTCCCCCCACCCTTGTTCCAGGGCAAGTGGGGCTTAGCTAGCATAGAGTTTCTTTTTCCTTTGTATGTCAAAACCTGCTGCTTTGTCACCTAAACTCACTCTTGCTCTTTGTGTTATTAAAATGCATTGCTATAGTATGCAGGTAAACACACCATGTGACTCAGGATAGACTCTGGGATTGTTGGCCTTACATAAAAGACCACACTTTTCAGACCTCTCTCCCTTTGCCATTTTTGCTTCAACTTCCTTACCTCTGACCATTCTTCACCTCTCCACCAAGAAGATGGTGAGTTAAGAATGAAGCTACTATCTTACCTAATCTTTTTGTTAGCTAGTTAGGATCTCGGCTCTCCAATGCATATGTAATTGTAAAATTCACTAGTAAACCTTTTTAAAGTTTGTAACCTCAAACTGCCTGCCTTGTTTTGCTTTCTAAGGCCATTTCCGCACGTGGCAATGGAATTGCCCCGGTCTGGTACTTACCGGACGTCTTGGCTCAACGCTTGGGTCCAGGCTGCTCTGGAGCAGTGTGTGGCCGCCGCTCTGCACTGCTCCAGGGACGAAAATGGCGGCTTCCGGTTGATGGAGGCTCTCCACCAACCGCTGAAGCTCACCAGCCTAAAGCCCACCCCTGGCAGATCTGCAGGCTTGCACTGGTGCGAGCCTGCAAATCTGCACCGGAGCCCAGGAACGGAGTGGTACAGAGTGGCGCGCTCTGGGCTTTTTAAAAACCTGAAGAAACAGGTTTTTAAAAAGCATGCTGCATGACCACTTCGGGTCATTCCGGAGCGGACTGAGGTGCGGAACTATGTAAAGTAGTCTGACCCAGTCTGCTCCCAGGTGCAGACGTCCTCTCTGGAGGACACTCTGCACCGTTTTTTTAAGCCCATGTGGAAATGGCCTAAGTCAGTCTCAGGGAAGCCACGCAGAGACTGGGACATGCTTTTCTGCTACTCTGCTAAAAGAAGGCTGATTCTTAACAGTTTTAGCTTTCATAGAGTTTCCCCCAAAGCGCTAACACCCTAGGAAACTTTAACTCCCAACATCTTTCCCCACTTTAATGGGTGGAGAAGTTGGGTAAGAATGATAAGCAAGGCCATGGGAAAACATAACGGTTACAAACAGAAGATTTTGGGCTTCTGAGACAAGGCAAGGTGGTAAAAAAACAACAGCCAGTGATTCAAGAGGAGGATGAGGAAAAGACAAAAAAAGCAGTTTATAGAAATATAATACATGACTGGATTTCTTTGTATCTCATATTGCAAAAAGCAAATTGCTCTGTAGGGTAATAAAGGGCTATAATGAGCAACAGGCATTAGTGAACCACTTTCCCACTTTATATTTAATGAAAGGATTGATTCATCGATCGATTGATGACTCTTTAAAGAAGGGAGTTTCTAGGTCACTCTCAAAATAAAAACAACAATGCAAAACAACAAAAAGATGGTAATGCAATGCACTGAAAAATAGAAAAGTGGACCAGTAAAACGGGTGGAAAACACTGTGACTATCATCAGGTGGTCACAGTGAGATGCCTCAGTGGCCTAATTATTTTGTCCAACTAGTCTGCTGGATAGATTGGCTGAGTATTTTTTGTCAAAGGTGGCAGTCCTACTTCATGGCTGGTAGCTCTCACAGGGATCTGCTGTTTGTGACATCTCTTTTGTCCACATGGGCCATATTCACATGTTCACCTTCTTGCAATGTGCGGCATCAAAGGATTATTATTGAACATATCACAATGGCCACGTGTTCAGCCAAACACTTGCAGAAGGACCACTGTCAAGCAAATCAACTCCTAGCATTGCCAGTTAAAGGCTGTTATACCACTACCTTTTGCCATGGATGAAGCTGACAAATGTATTGCTAAACAGCTCATCTCTCTAAAACAATTCCTTTGAAGAGAGTTTCAAGGCAGCTTAACTGTCCAGCACCAAAGACCAAAAGGTCTAGTTACTGACTGTCTCTGGGTTTTTCCCAGCCTTAGTATGCTAGCTTTGTCTATAGCTCCCATCATTCCACACCGTTGGCTAGGGCTTCTGAGAGTTGAAATCCAACAACAACAACATCCGGAGGGCAACATAATTCTTGCAGTTGCTCTAGGAGATTATTTGGGGTTCCCTCACTTTATTTTCATAACAATAATATAAAGAAGGTTTAGGTATGCAAACTGGGCCTGACATAACAGCTGTGACCATGTTCCCAAGTGGGATGAAGACTCAAAAATAATGGCAGCCTGAATGTTGTGAGTGGAAGCATCTGTGTGCTTTGCAAGAGCGGAGAAATGGTAGCCCACCAGATGCTCTTACACTTCAACTCCCATCAGTCCCAGTCAGCATGCTCAATGGTCAGGGATGATGGAAACTGTAGTTCAAGAATCTTTTGAACCCCTCAGCTTGCCCGGTTAAACATGTATATATTCTGAGATCTCTTTCACACTACAAAATATAGCCCTTTGATGTCACTTTCACTGCTGCAATTCCATTCTATGGAATTCTGGCATTTGTAGTCTGGTGAGGTATTTAGAATACTCTGTCAGACAGCTCTGGTGCAGGATTCCATTTGATTTCTAGGCTTCCATAGAATGCAGCCATATCAACTGGAGTGGCCTCAAAATACTGTCTAGAACTGTAAAATATGAAAGGGGTTTGAGTTAAAACAACATACCTTCTTATTCTCCAGAGCCAGAACCTTCCTGCTAAGGAAAGCAAGAAGGAAAAGAATCTTAAGTTTGGATTCTGTGATACTAAGCTTGGATTTCAGTTCCGTACTGGTAATTTCCATGCACTTGGTTTCAGGGAGTATATCAGGCCAGTAAGAAAGCAGCTTTAATGGGACTCTTAACTGGAAGTCATACATGGATAACATGAAATGGTATACCAGCAATGGGAACAGAAGGACTATAGAGGCACTGTAGTTGTTCAATCACTGTTCCAAGAACAGCCATCAACTTCCATTGATAGCTGGAATCACAGGTTGCTTTCCTTGCCATGTTAATACCTAAATCTAAGGCAGGTATTATCCATATTTACCCTCTACCTCAGCAGACAGGGTAGTCTGTTAAAGGTTGCAAAACATCTCTGAAGACTGTTCTTTTCACCTTTTATTCCATTGTGATTTTTATTGTATTTTTCTTTTAAATTATTCCAGGTATTTGGAGACAAGTGGAGCTTTTCTTTGCCAGCAAAGATATGGGGGTGTTGAATACTCCCTGGGAAAGGATTCTCATTCATCCACATTACATCTGTGGATGGGATTATCTGTAAATATCTGTAAGTATCTGATAAGGCTAATATCTTCAATAAACATCCATAATATTAGGTAATTTGGAAGCTCAGGAAGTAGTCAAATCTTTTATAAGACTTATCAGTTCATCCTATTTTTTTTTAAAAAAAATATTCATCAGTCATTTGCAACTCCAAGTCAAGTGCCTACACTCAATTATTTAAAATGTGATCTCTAGCTGCAATGTGTGTGTGTGTGTGTTATTGTGTTGGATACAGAGAAATATACAGGGTAAATTCAAACTGTGGATTGCAAGCTATTTTCTGAGAAACACTTAGCAGTGGTTTGTGGGCAGCTGCATGGTTAAACAGTGCCTACTCAGTTCCTTGTTTCTCTCAGTTAAATAACATTCAGAATTGTCTGACATACATTCATTATGACTGCCCCATATGTTCAGTTGTTGCTTTTAATCTCAGAGTTAACATTCAAAGGTAACAGTCACAAGGTTAACACTGAGAACCAGTATGGTTATCATGGCCTGGGTCCTGGGAGATCCCCATTACTCCATGAAACTGAATGAGTTTGGGCCAATATTATGTCCTGGGCCCAGTGCTGTTCAACATCTTTGTCAATGATTTGGATGAAGGAATAGAAGGCATGCTGATCAAATTTGCAGATGACACAAAATTGGGAGGGGTTGGTGATACGTCAGAGGACAGGATCAAAATTCAAAATGATCTTGACAGATTGGAAAGCTGGGCCAAAACTAACAAAATTAATTTCAATAGAGAGAAATGTCAAAGGTTCTTGTGAGGATGAAGCAGAGAAGAGAAATGGCCACCAGAGACAAATCAGGATAAAATTGTACCTAATAAACATTCACTTCCCCATGAGGAAAAAAGTGGGCAATACCAATGAGTCATTTATCTCAAGATGCCATCCTTATTGAGTTTTAGGCAGTGAAATTTCCTCTACTGCACTGTCCTGCTCTGGTGGATTTTAACCTGCATCTGGATTGTTTGCTTCTTCTTTTGTTTCATTGCATTTATTTCTGATGTTGTTCCATTTGTGATTTTCTTATTTTTGTTTTAAATTGTGCATCAACTTGAGGACCTGGATGGGTAGAAAAAGTGATTTATAAATGCTTTTAATAAATCATGGGTTGGATCTGGTTTGACATGTGGGCAATTGAGATGGTGGGAATGGAATTTGGCTTCTTCTCTTTTCTCCAGAACAGCCAATTCTGCCTTCCTAGGGCCAGATGACTCTGCACAATGGGCTAGGCCAATGGAGCAGAGGTATCTTCCATGAGTGCTTTTCTGTGATTCCCCCTGGCTTCCTGGTCCTTTATGTAGCATTTGTTGAGGGAAGAGGTAGGGATGTTTCAAGTGCTGCAATTTGAATCTAGTTCAACAGATCATGGCTCGAAGCATGTTGGTTAATCCCAGCTAGAGTAAATGCATTGAATCAATTGTGGAATGGTGAGAAAACACATAGGTAAACCCAGCAGATTCAGTGTTTCCACTCTAGTTGGGCCTAACAGTAAATTAGGTCAAGTTACTATTAAAATTCTTAGAATGTGTACACTTTTTAAAATGCACATCCAAGAAATGACATACAAATAAATGATAAAGGGATCCCATCTCTTTATGGCCTAAATCCTACAGTTAGTCCTGACTATAATAAAGCCATTGAATCAATTGGCTTTACCTGTGTCTTGACTCATCATTCAATAACTGATTCAATGGTTCAACTTGAATTGGGACTAGCCAACAGAATCCCAGCCTGTATTACAAATTTTAAACAGGTTTAATTGCTGTTCTCTAGGAAACCTTGGGAACTGTAGTTCTATAAAGTTAAACATATTATGCTGCTATAGTTGTCAAGGATTCTGTGGAAAGAAGTCATGATACTTCAGACCTATATAATAAGAATGCATTACCTCTTTTCTACCATCTTTGCCTGATGTAGAAACATGTGGTTTTGTAAGCTTGCAGAGAATTGTGTTGTTGTTGTTGTTGTTGTTGTTGTGTTTTTTAAAGTCATTTCCAACATAAGGCAACCCTAAATCAAATCTAGGACTAGAGGGGATTTACCATTGCCCTTCTTTGAGGCTGAGAGAATATAACTTTCCTAAGGACATCTAGTGAGTTTCCATGTGCAATATTCAAACCCTTATCGACTGAAGTCCTAGTCCAACACTAAAGTAACTATATTGTGCTGGTTCTCTTTTAGTGGCCTCGTCTGTCGCCTTATTATCACAATATGGATTTTCTCTTGCAGTTATGTCAACACTACTGTCTATCTATAACTCATGTTGTGGCCTGGCATATTATTCCAAATCCACTTTCCATCAATTTAAAGTATGGAGAGCTGTTGGTTTCAGCTGTGGTGGAGTTGTGCTTCTACACAGACTTTGAGTCAGCTCCGTACCTGATGTGTCTAGTTTCCCTGGCAACCAAGCAATCAAGCATATTATATTGTCTACCCCATTAGATTTTACTTCAGTTTCCTAGTTCAGTTTAGCAGCCTCTCTTCCTCTTGATAAATTAGGTATAACAGATCTCCAGTGTACAAAGGCACAAAGCCGTCCCAAGAGTAGTAAAGGGCAGGCTGTCCCCATATCGCCATCAAGGTGCACAGTAGCCAAAGCCAGGCAAATTATTTTGATATCTGAGGCAGAAAATCCTACAGGCAATTCTTATTCCTCTTCCAAACCTTGTACTAAAAATACAGTAATAAATTGAAGGACTATTCTACCCTTTCATTATCTCTAAAATCTGCTTGAGACAGGTGCTTCACCCTGCCTAATGGTAAGGCTGGCCCTGGAGGGATGGGAAGGTCTATCTCAGTGTATTTAAAATAAAGTAAGGATTTTTAAAATGAAAAAGTAACACTTTATTTTTTATTAGAAGGCAGGATTAATTTAAATCAAACACATATAGCTGCTATATACTAAATGAAGGATCTAATATGAAAGGTTCCTCCTCCTTAACATCATTTAAGGAAAGAATAACCAAACTCAGTAAAAGAATCTAGGACAGTGTAGAAGACATCCCTTCATTTATTCATTTATTTAGCCGTCCAATTTAAAATAATTGTTTTCTGAGATCATGAGGGCCAGAGTGGTAGTGACTTTCATGAATATGACTAGTGGTTATACAATAAAGGATGTTCTGCAGTACTTTGGTAGTTTTTTAAATTCACAATGAAGCCCCCCACTCAGAGATAGAAAGTTTCTCAAAACTTAGGTGTTGAAGGCAAATTAAAGGAAATACCAGTTATCTTATTTATGTATTTGTTTAATTGCAATTATGAGGATTTTTATACCCTTTTTGTTAAGAGTGTCAAAGTGTTTTACAGGTATATAAAATAAATAGCTAATAATGATTAAAACAATCTAATCTGTTAAAACAATTTGTTAAAAACTGGGGCAAATGACAGCATTAACAATCAGAAAAATATGATAATAACAACAACAGCAACTATAACAAAGGTAATATATTAATATATAACAACAGCAATGTTCATGTCAGAAACACCCAACATTTGAAGCCTAATTTCAATGTGATGATCATTTTATACAGTCAGCCTTCACACCTTTCTTATGGGTCTTGCTGCTCTTTTGGAAACACACTGTATGGCTATTTCTGGAAATGAAATGCTGGATTAAGTGGGTCTTTGGTCTTCTCTTCCTCAGGAGAAATAACAATGAATATCTGAAATCCAATAATAAAGGTGATCTCATCTAGCTATGGACACCCTACTGCTGAACTCCTGATTCTCTTCTAGAAAGCAATTTGAATGAAGATTTATTGATTGCAATGACACATATATCCAGCAAGTGGCAGTAAAAGATTCATGCCTACACCATCCTGAAATCCAGATAAAAGTGAAAGAAAACACCCCTCCCCCCTCAAAAATATGGCATGTACTTGATGTGGACCAATCTGTCAATTTCATTTTTTCCTACATTCATTTTAAAAAAAACAACAACCCTCATGTTCTTTCTCTGAAATTATCAGATTTTGTTCAGTTCTTAGAAAATGTAATTATAAACCATTTGCACCAAAATGAAAAAGTTATTCCGTACAGAGTGGACTGTTTTGTCCTAAGTTGCCATGTTAAGTTAATGGGTTTAGCAAAAGAATGCTCCTTGAAGAATGGATCTGGCTCACTTGTAAGATCTGCAAGGAGATTCTTGATCCATCCATTTTTTTAAAAAAATAAAATACGTATTTTGAATCAATGGAATTATAGGAGAAATAAAGGCCATCCAGTACTTTACATTACAATTCTGTCATATTCAGGCATACTCTGGGCATATGATGATAATTCTGATAGAACATGTAGCATGTTCTTGGTAAATGTTTGCAAAAAAAATAAGAAAAAATAAGAAAAGCGAGGTGGAAAGCACCAAATATCTATTTCTGTCTCGATCTCTGTCTTCTCGATCTATATCTATGCTACCTATATCTATAGAGAGACATTGTTTTACAGAATAACTGAATAAATTGACTTTCAATGACTTTGAGGGAATTTAGCAATTTAATATTTCCTCAAAATTCCCTATAATATTTAGTAGCATATAGACAGCTGCCTCTCCTTCCCTTCTTTTTAGCATAACTCATTTTTTGCTTGCTCAGTTTTTTTCCACAGTAAGGACAGGTAAACACATGTGGCTTGAAAAATTAGAGCCATTCTTCCCAATCTGCCTTCTTGGAACAAACCAGAGGAAAATGATGATAATTGTGTCTGGTTTTCAGATGCTGTTGAAAATAGAGAGGAAAATTTGCTTTGCACTTGTGCCTCTTTATACGGTGGGAATCACAACAGAGTATAAAGGAAAGATGCCGCAAATACACATATACAGCTAAACCAATACTGTGGCTTCGGTCCTTCATCTCCCAACCTCAGGAATACAATAAACTGCTTTAGCTCAAAGCTTGAAAACATTCATTTTGGGGGCAGCAATGCCCAGAACCTCCTGGCTACCACAGACAGTAGACATATTTTTGTAGCCCAAAAATGGAATGTTAGCGAGCTGTACTTTAGAAGACGTCAAACTATCTATTCATCTAATCCATTATTGCCTACTTTGATGGCAGTGGCTTGCCAGGGTCTCAAGTTAACTTTTCTCACATTACCTGCTGTCTCTCTCTCTCTTGTTCTCTCGCTCTGTATGTGTGTCTAAGTGCCTTTCAGGTTGCCTTTTGACTTATGGTGACCCCATGAATTTCGTAGGGTTTTCTTAGGCAAGGAATACTCAGAGGTGGTTGAGAATGGCCTTCCCAACAGCACCTGGTATTCCATCCAAGTACTAACCAGGTCTGACCCTACTTAGCTTCCAGGATCACACAGGATGGGGTTCTTTCATGGTATTTATGCCTCTTTCAGAGTATTTAGGGTTTTTCATTACCTGCTTCTTGATTTTAAACAAACATGGGAAGAAAAATATAGAACTTGAGCAACCAGAAATTGGGTCTGGTAGATGCAGCATACACTCTGCCATTTAACTATGTTATCCAATAGATGCATGAAAGGGCAATACCTGAAGCTGCTTAATGATTAGCTAGGGATGGTCAGCAAAATCTGTCTCTGCTTGGAAATAGAAGGAAAATTTTATGGGTGGCAAACTTCTTACTTAGTGGGCAATATCTTCATTTCACCCCTCCACATAGATACACCCCAGCTGCATCCTGTGCAATGCTGAGATTTGTGGTCTGGTGAGGCACTAGAGCTCTCTGGCTGAGAATTCTAAATACCCCTTACTAAACTAGAAATCCTAAGATTCCATAGGATGTTGCCATAGCAGTTACAGTGGAATCATACAGCTATAACTGTGTAATGTAAAATTGTGCTGGGTAGAAGCCCCAGACTCTACCTATTACTATTTGCTGGTATACTGAAGATGACAGTGTAAACACACAGGTGTAGAGTTATGCTTCCATGCTGCATAAAATGCATTTTACTGGGCAAACAGGTCTGGAGGCTGCACACACACCACCAATGGGATTTGGGAGTCTTGAACATCCTTCAGTGTCTCCACATTTTTATTTTCAAGTGAAAAAGTCCTCGAAGCCTAAAACAATGTGAGGGGTGACACAGCCTCCACAATCCCTAGAAGGTGCTGGGGCTGTTTTGTTTTGTTTTTGTTTTTTCTATAAAATATTTTTAAAAACTGGAGTTGTGGTATTATGTTCTAGAAATTAGAACATAACCATGTATTTCCATTCAAAGAAAGAATAGATATATAGTGTATTCTAAAGATCTTGTTTTCATCATGGGTCTTTTCTTTACAGCTCTTTTTTATTTGGCCTGACCTGACATACTTTGATGTGTTTTTCTTTCTTTGTCATTGAGAAGCATCTTGAATTAAGAAAGTGATGCAAATGCTGCATTAGGAGGGATGGTCTTAAAGGCACTAATGGCATATGGTTGTGTTGTTATTGTGTGCCTTTAAGTCATTTCTGACTTGAAGGTAAACCCATTGTGGGGTTTTCTGGGGGCTGAGAGTATATGATGTACCCAGGGTTAGCCAGTGGGTTTCCATGGCCAAATGGGGAATCAGACTCTGATCTCTAGGGTTATAGTCCAATGCTCAACCCATTATACTATGCTGGATCACCTGTAGTTGTGTGCACAAGCTGCGATAAAGAACCAGAAACAACAGAAAATGACAAGTATTCAGAAATGGTACATTCATCTCTGTGACAACTCCTCCAAAACTGTATCAGAGAGAGATTCTACCATGATATAGGTTTACTATAATCTGCTCTGTGTGTGTCTGCCTTTGAAAATTGTTGAGAAATTTCGTGTGATACAAAACACTGCAGCCAGAGTGTTAACTGGGCTGGGATACAGAAGCATACAACTCCTCTACTAGAACAGCTCCACTAGCTGCCCACTTGTTTCCAATCACAATTTAAGGTGTTGGTTCTGACCTACAAAGCCCCACATGACTTAGTTCCAGGCTATCTGACAGACTATATTGCCCTGAATGAACCCTTCTAGGACCTGAGAACCTCAAAATATATCCTTGTCTCTGTCCCCCCACCTTAATGGGCACAGCTGGTGGGGGTGTGAGATAGGGCCCACACCCTCCAATGTTTCATAGATGAAAATTGGGGAACATGTGACCTAGCCCCATGTGACTGAAAGAACTGGCCACGCCACATCACAAAATAGGGAAGACATTTCTTCTTCTTCTTCTTCCTCCCACTACTATTATTATCCCAGATTTTCTCCCAAATTGGAACTCAAAGCAGCTTACAATTTAAGGGGACAATACAATTGACAACATACAAAAATTGAACATTAAAATAGAATTAAACTATTCATAGAATTAAAACAATTAAAATCTCAAGTTAGAAGAATAAAATGCATTTAAAAACAGTTCTGTTTAAAACGCAGCACCCTAACCTGTAATTTAAAAACCTTCTGTTTTAAAAGTCTATCATATTAAAAAGGTTTTAACCTTCTCACAGGATGACGACATGAAGGGGCTATTCTGGGTTCTTCAGGAAGAGAGTTTCAGAGTCTAGGGGGAGCCCCCAATAAGGCCTTCTCTCTTGCCTCCTCCGACTGTCCTACTATTACTGCTATTTTAAACAGAGAAATTCTGTCGTTTATATATTGAGTTTAGGAAGGGCAAGTCTCTGCCCCTCCTCTCCTTTCTCTTCTGCTGAATTAACTGTGTGCGGACACTTTTGTACTTTGAACTCCATTTGCAGCAACTGAAGGGATCTGAGGATAAGCGGGTGGGAGTGGGAGGAATAGACAGAAATTGGGACATGTCAAAGGCAGCTGAAAGAGCAGAACAGCAGAGGATTAAGAGGGGCTGTCCCTGCCAAATCAGAACAGTTGGAGGGCATAAGGGCCTTTTCAGTGGTTGCCCCTAGGCCCTGGAACTGTCCTTCTGAGGAGTCCAAAATGGCTCCTTCCTTGCCATCCTTCCATTAGCAGGCAAAGGTTTTGTTCTGACAGGCTTTTAGAACTGAAGATTTTTAAAGAAAGGGTTTTAGAAGGTGCTGGATTGCTTTAACTGAACTGTTTTTTCACTGCACTTTATCCTTTTTAATGTAGGTTTTAAATTGTTTTAATATTATGAATGGATTAATTTTATTTTAACATTGATCTTTGTATGTTTTCAACTATATTTTACTTGTTCAAAAGTTTAAGGGAGGAAAAGAAGAACAAGAAGAGGAGGAATATGATTAGACAACAGGGAAGTAAAATTAATTGTTTAGCGTTTGAATTGGTGGTTATTCATTAATAAAAGGATACAGAGATTATACCTTGGTGTGATTTAATATCTCTCCCTTTTATATATGGAAAACTGATTTACTACATCATGACTAGATCAACACAAGTTGTCCATAAAACAAATTCCAAAGTCCCTACTGAGGTCATATTTTTATTGAGGTCATATTGTGCCAACCAAAAGACACAAAATTCCACTGTGCAAGCTTTTGAAATCACACCTTTCCTCACCAGGTAAAGATAGTATTAAAAGCATTCAGGTGAAGGGAGGGGAAGCAATGATGTTCTATTCACATAGTGTGCATGTTGTTTTGAGATAGTACAGACATATCAAGCCAAGCACCTCAAGAGCAAACCAGGAACAAAAGCAATCAAAGAAAAACAATACAAGTCAGTTCTCCATATGAAAATATAAGAGAACAAATTCCTTTCCCAATTCAGCTATTTTCTAGGAGAACATCCAGGCTGATTGAAAAGTCTCAGATTTTGTTCCTGTTCTTTCTGATTTTATACTGGGATAAAATAAACTGACCTGGGGAAATGGCATAAAAAGTCTCTGATTGTTCCAAGAACTGACAGCAAATGTTCTGGGATAAACAAAATGTATTCTGATGCCTTGATTTCACACATCAGGCCCACATCAGACCCAGGGATACCAGTGAGCTTGATGGCTCCACAGGGATTTGGCCCCAACCTTCTGATCTTCTGTTGCTCTCCAACTGCCCAAATTCATTGCAACCAACTTCTCTGGTTTCACACAAGTGTTACATTTTATTTGCCTTATAATATTAATCTAAACTAGTAACATGGGTAGGGCCAGGAATAATGTTTATAAGTGTTGTTCTTTGGGTTCAGGCAGATTCAGATTCAAATCAGAGCATATCCGAAGTGGAACAATTCCATATATGATGACATTTCCTGAAGATTGGTTAACAATTTGGATTGCAAGAAACAGGCACAGGCACTGGGACTCTGAGGCTGATGGATTTCTCTCCAAGCTCTTTAAACAAGGAAAACAAGGAGAGGGTGTATATTTATGGCATTTTCAGTTTCCGGAACACTGGCTAGCACAGGGCCAGAATATGGTCCCTTTATATGAGAGGAAAACAGAGTGGCAAAGATGTCTGAGGAAAGCTTTGTGTAGGAGGTCAAATGAAGTCTCCAAACTCCAAACAAACAAGATGATAATCTGAAACACAAGATCAATACAAGATAAAGAAACAGTTAAAACTAGCTATGCTGTTTATCAGTGGAGTTTAAATGTCACTAGGTACAGGTGGTGATGGTTAATTATTTTCCTTCCTGTGCTTTGTAAACATTTGTGTACATTCTCATTTGTATTAAGTTGTGGCTGAAACTCTCATTTTATACCAAAATGTCTCATTTTTGTAGAAAAACAGAAAGGATGAGAGAAGGGAAAGTATTTTATATTTTTGACTAAAGCATTTTATGTTTCTATGTTAAAAATATCAAACTGGAGGCATGAATCTGTGACTATTTTTTATCTGGAATTCCTTTGGTGGCAGTGGGAGGACCTTTAAAGTACATAGAACAAACATCTCTTAAGCTATTTATTTGAAATCTGGAAAATGTAATTTTGTTGATTCCACTGAAATTTGAGAAATTGAATCCATGTAAGGGACAAAGTTATAACTCTTGACTTTCAATTATAGTCTGTACATGTACAAATGTTTCAACTTCCAAATCAAGATCCAGAGCCATCAGATTCAGAGCTCATCCAGACTGTGTAAAAGCCCTGGGATTTGGCTTGATTCATGCTGTACTGAGCAGAATTTTCTTTTCAATGCTTCTCCTGTCCTGGTCTATTTAGGGCGCTTTTGAGGGTCCAGCTGTGACATTTTGCACTCAGGGCAGGAAAAGATTCTTTTGAAACCTCTGGGACCTTCCAAGACAACTGGGTGTAAATTCCTTTTCTGGCTTCCTTGTCTCAGATCCTGCGGTATTCCTGGGTGGCCCCCACTGAGGACAACATGGATTGGGGTGTGCCCTTTCCTGCCTTCCCTCAGGATGTATCCGAAGAAGGGAGGAAATCTCACTTACACTACATACATGTTTGAGGTACAACTGGATGCACAGCAAGTTGTTCATTCTAGGCATAGAATAGCCTGATCAGTCAGGATGAGCTCTTAGATGAAATCTGGTGAACATTGAAAGCCACACTATGATGTTTCCTAACCCTTCAAATCAGAGTCTAAACTATACCTTTCGGTGGTGTACATTCCAAATATTTACAGGTAGGTCCTGATTTACATTGAGGTTACATTCCTGAACTCACAAAGTAAACTGAGATTGTTATAAATGGAGGGAGCGACTTCTATACAGAATCATTTGAGACATCGGAGCTGAAGTAATTGCAAAGTTAGTGATTTTACCTAAAATATCACCAATTCTAAAGAGATTTAAAGCAAAAAACATCAGAGCTTACCTTTTCCAGTCTAGAGAGAAATGTGCAGCTGGTCTCCAGAGGAACCAGAAGAGACCCAAGGGGCTTGGCTGGGGTGAACTGGCTTTCCATCAGATAAGTTTATCTTCAGAGGAGCATACAGAGCGCACAGAGAGTCTGTGTCTGATAAGGACTGCGTTCTTCTGATATGCCTTCTCCAGCAGGTTTCCCAGGTAGAGAAAGTGCATTGGGAGAGATGGGGCAGGCCAGGAGCCCTGGTGGCGCAGTGGTTAAATGCCAGTACTGCAACCACAAAGTTGTGAGTTCGATCCTGCCAGGCTCCAAGGTTGACTCAGCCTTCCATCCTTTCGCAGGTCGGTAAAATGAGTACCCAGCTTGTTGAGGGCAATTAGCTAAAATACATTGTAAACCGCTTAGATAACACTAGCTGATAGGCGGTATAGAAATAGCTGCTATTGCTATTGCTATTTTCTGCTGCTTATTCTGTAGTAGTTACAGAGGATACAACAGAAAGAGAGAAAGTACATCTATTGGGCCCACTCCAGCAGGCTTGCTAAGTGAAGAAATTAGACTCCAGTTGTTCATTCACCACCACCTAAGCAAACAGAGCAAACCCATTCTAGCCACAACAAAACCCCAAAATTCCAGTTTCTTCTTCCCACTCATGTCCAGACTTCTAAGCAAGTAAAGAAAACCTCTTCATCTAAACAATGGGAAGATTTGAATTCCCCCCTCCTCCTTCTAAGTAGGCAAAGGAAACATCTTCCTTTCAGCAACACCAAGACTGCAGTTGCTTTCTCCCCACCTCCATTCCCCCAATCAAAGCAGGTAAAAGAATTCACCTTTTCCTACTGCTCAAACTGCATGCCAAAACTCCAAACTGCATGACTGTCCTACCTTCTTCTCCTTGTTCTCTTGCCTTTTGCTTCTCTCTTTGCCATCTCACTCAACTTCATAGGTATGATGGGAGAGCTATGTGTTTTGAGTTAAACTTCCATTTCATTATTTCTGGAGAAATATTGTAAAATTGAAATGTAGATTGAAGCAATGCAAATTGTGACTTGCTGTATAATATGGAACTGCATGTGGCAATTACACTTAATGGTATAAATCCAGACTTGGCCATGTTAAAAAGTCGTCCCTTTGCTTTCAACATACCATGACTAATGAGTCTATTGATTTTAATAGATGCACTTGGAGAATGACTGAGCTTGAATCTATGCATTTTTCATTGAAAAATGGCCTTGCATGCTCCTGTCACTGATATTTTCTTCCATTCAATCTAAACATGTTAAACATGTTAAAAAGAGAATTTCACAAGATATATTCTTGGAAACTACAGATCCTATAGCAAGGATGACTTAGAATGACAGCTTAGCAGCCAGAGGGTGACTTCTTTCCAACATGTCATCTTTCATTCTGTTCTGGAATTTCACAGATTACTCCTGACACTTCTTTGATCAAACAGTTGCATAGTAGAATAATGTTGTGTGTTTAAAATCCTGAAATTCTGAATTGTGTGAGAATATTAGGCATGATGCACAGTTATTGCTACGCCGCTACTCTCTCATTAGTTTAATTCTGAAAATTGCTTCAAGGTCATGTAGGTGGCTTATCTAATTGCTCTTACCTACACAGTTTGGCAAGTTCCTATGTCTCCTACGAGTTTTTGATATTCTATTGAAATATGCATGGAATGTGAATCAGTCTGATTGCCTTAACCCAGTGTCAGTTCTTGCTTGTATAAAGAACTAGCTTCTGTTCTGCAACTTTGGCCATTTCCACATGGGGTTTTTAAAACGGTGCAGAGCGTCCCCCAGGGAGGACATCTGTACCTGGGAGCGGACTGGGTCGGACCTACTTAATGTAGATTCGCACCTCAACCCACTCCAGAATGACCCCAAGTGGTTGTCCAGCGTGCTTTTGAAAGACCGCTAAAAACAGGTCTTTCAAAAGCACAGAGCACGCCATTGTGAGCCTGCTCCCTTATGCAGATTCACAGGCTCGCCCCAGTACGAACCTGCAATCTGCCGGGGGTGGGCTTTAGGCTGGCGAGTTTCAGCGGTTGGTCGAGACCCTCGACCAGCTGGAAGCTGCCATTTTCGACGCCAGAGCAGTGCGGAGCGACGGCCATGCACTGCTCCGGAGCAGCCTGGACTGGACCGGGGAGCCAGAAAGTCTGGTAAGTAGCGTCATGGGGCAATTCCCTCGCCCCGTGTGGAAATGGCCTTTGTTTTAGTGAAAGTATAATTAGATTTCAGTCTTTTATTAGCCTCTTTGGTAAAGTCTGGCTTCTCTATTGGATCAAACATTATACATCAGTGTGTGTGTCAAAGAAGCACTGTTGACTGAAGGGTCTACCATCACCACATTGTTATTGTTCAAAGAGGCACAATCTGGTATCGGACTCTTCTACCTGCTCTAGACCTCCTGGAAAGACTCATGCAAACACAAACTAAAGAATCAAAGGAATGAGAGCCAATACTTCCCACCTTCATTTGACTAATAGTTATGCCAATAACATACTGTGCTGCATCAAAGAGTGCACCAGAATTTGCTGATGCATTCAAATAAATTATTTTCTAGACAGCAGAGGAAGACAAATTGTTGATCTGGGACCAATAAAAAGGATTTGTTAAATTGCGATCTGTTCCACCAATCTTAGCTGCAAATCATTTCCACTCCTCCTTGCCCAGCTCAAAGGAACAACATCAACAACTCCTTGTGATTTTGACACACAGATGTTTAAGAAGGGATTCCCAGTTGGCCTGAGCTGAACGTGGGGATAAAACATCTCATTATTTCGCACAAGTCGCTTGCTTGACAACTCTTCATGAGTTTCATTAAGAAGAGGAAGGAAGTTGCACCAGAGTTTGGACAATGTTTATTCCAGCAATCTGAGAGACAAACAAAGCTACGATCTGACAGTTTTTCCAAAAGACATGTTTCACAAGGGATCTGTTTGGGGTTTGGCATGTTACAAAGATATCTGCCAACTGTCAGCTTCTTGCAAATGAGAGAGGTTGGAAGCTGTCATTTGAAAGGCATGTATTTGCTTCCTCGAATGCTGCAGTCTTCACACCTGCCAGAAAATGTCAGCCTGTTTGTGCCAAGAATAAAAATGTGGGCATATGTCTCTTTTTCCAAATAATAAAAAAATTACAGCAGTTATATTTTTGTATCCAGTCATTTGAGTCACTCATGATTCCCTTGTAAATCAGAGCTACAGAGACCACAGGATGGCAACAGACCAAGAGTTTGTATGCCTGTTCCCGATAGGGAGCATGAAGGTAGTTCTGAAAAATCCAGAAGGACATGAGAGTAGTCAGCTTTCCTGACTGTTCTTCATTCCCTCGTATTTTTTTAGTGGCCTGCAACCTAAGTGTGAATCTGGAGCTTTCTTATAGCCATGCTAATAGCCGTTTGATTATCTTCCACGAATTTCTATGATCTCATTTTAAAATCATCTCATTTAGAGATGTCTCCAGTCTTCTGGCACTGGGTACCATAAAATAGTGGTGTGTTTTGAGAAGAATTGTTTTTTCTGCCCTCTGTCTACTGACAGTCAATTTCTCCTGTCTACTTGCTCCTTAGCATTCCTATTCTCATAACCTTCTAACACTTCTTCCTCCTTTCTCATATAATCCTCTGGATGCCTCCCAAGACATAGATACCATAGGTTACAGTGGGGTTTACTTTCAGGTGAGAAGTTAAAGGATTGCAGCCTTAGATGTCCTTTACAAAATTGAATAATCCATCTGTTTTAGCATTTCCTTTAGGAATATGCTCCAGAACATACCAATTATTTATTCCCAAGAAATGCAACTGCTCAGCAAGCAGAGAAACTGTTCTGTCTTACACATCCCTTGAAGGTCTTTGGAAGTGGAATTATCTCATGGCTGGAAGATTTCCTTCCTTCCTTCCTTCCTTCCTTCCTTCCTTCCTTCCTTCCTTCCTTCCTTTCTTTCTTTCTTTCTTTCTTTCTTTCTTTCTTTCTTTCTTATCACAAGGGTCATATGCAGAGGATCAGAGGCATACCAAAGTTAGGCCATGATTCCTACCTGTGATCTAGGTGGTAGATCCTAGAAGCTTGTAGGGCATGTTCACCTTTAGCGTCTCCCTAACTCCTCAGTTTCCTTCTTCTCTGTTTCCTTCCTGAATAAGGCTGGGGTAGTCCTATAGACACTTTGGAGTGCTCTGAGACTGGAGCATCCAATGCCCTGCTGGGCTCCTCGTGGCACTTTTTTTAAAAGCAATCCCCTCCCCCATTGCAAGGATTGGAAAAGAATTAATTTTAGACCACTCTAAGACTAGTGTAAATGTTCAGCCCATGCTTGCTTCCAGCTCAGAGGAGGGTTTCTATCCTCTGCTACTGCTCCCCGCACCCTTGCTGGTGCTGCTACAGTACCATGATTGCAAAATCAAAGGTGTCAATATAGGTAGAAATCTCCATATTAAAACTCTTGCCGACATTGAGAGATATTTATATCCAGTCAGAGAAAGTGTTCCTTTTCTCTTTGGAGAGATAGCATTATGGTTGGTTTGAGTCTAACCACTTTACAAAGACTGTGTTCAGCTATTATATAAGACCTTTCTTTGCATCAATGGCATCAGTATTATGATGTATATTTCCTCCCAATCTTTCCCAGACTTACCCAATGCCCACCCCAGGTCAAATCCCGAAACTCCAATGCCCTGCCCGACTGGTCCCTTTTGCTCTGGACTACCAGCTCACTCACCCGTAGAGCCCCGAAAAAGACCGTAAGAGCCGCTGCATGAAACAATGTAGCCTCGTACGGTGAAGAGCATAATACCTTCCATGCATCACCCAAACCCTTCAGAATGTTCGGGGAAAGCGGCTGTCTGCCATCCCGGACCGTCCCCTTGTGCTGAGTCCACCCTTCTAAAAACTTGCGGACCCGAAAATCACCGGTGAGGTCAGGGAATTCCTTTAACTTGGACCAAAAAGCCAAGGCCGATAATCGCGATCTAATAGATTGCAGAGATAAATTAGCTTGCTCAAGGGCAACACAGAATTGCAAAATATGATCCACTGGGATAGGCCACACGTTCCGCAGCCCTTTAGCCTCCCGGAAACTAGTAAACTCCTCCACTGACCTTAAATAACTCTTTTTGGTACTGGGCGCCATTGACATACCAATCATCTGTGCTACCTCACCCCGCCAAGAGTCCACAGCTCGGAGGGCATTGGTTCCGGAAGAGGTGCTGCATTCAGTGCCAGCTCTCTGAAACGATCCATCTGCATACGAGAGAGAAAGTCAGCCAAGGAATTATCTACGCCTGCCACGTGTACAGCTGTAAAGACTATGTTATAACGGAGACACTGCAGCGTGAAAGCCCGGACCAAGCGCATGACGCGCTGTGACCTAGAGGAAAGAGAGTTAATAACCCTGACTGTAGCTTGGTTATCGCACCAGAAATGCACCGATGCATTTGCCAACTCGCGTGCCCAAATGTGAACTGCTACCAGGATTGGGAAGAATTCCAGGAACGTGAGATCTGCTGTGAGGCCCGCCTCCACCCAACTTTCAGGCCATCTCTGCACACACCACCTACCCCTGAAGAAGACTCCAAAACTGATGGAACCTGCTGCATCCGATGCAATCTGCAAAGCATCCCTAACTTTAATTTGATCTAGCCAAAATGAGACCCCGTTGAACCCCTCCAGGAACTCCTGCCACACCTTCAAGTCCAATTTCATCTCCCTGGTAAGTCTAATCCTATGATGTGATTTGGTGACCCCCTTTGTGGCATCGCACAGCCTCCTAAGAAACGCCCTGCCGGGCACCACTACCTTGCAGGCAAAGTTCAAATGCCCGAGTATCTCCTGGAATTCCCTAAGAGTTGCCTTACGTCTGCCAAGAAAATCTGCTACCCGTGCCCTCAAATCCCGAACCTTGGCCGCAGGCAATTTACAGGACTGATTGACTGTATCCAATTCTATGCCTAGAAAAGTAAGCTGCTGCGCAGGGCCCTCTGTCTTTTCGTGAGCCAAAAGTACACCCAACTCACCTATAAGAGATGTGAATTCGGCCAACAAGAAACCACACTGCCCTGAACTCGCTCGACCAACAAACAAGAAATCATCCAGGTAATGCACTATGCCGCGAAGGCCTGACTTCTTCTTGATGGCCCATTCCAAAAAGGTGCTAAACGTCTCAAAGGCAGAACACGACACTGAGCATCCCATAGGGAGGGCCCGATCGACATAAAGACTTCCTTCAAATGCAAAACCCAAAAGTTCAAAATCAGCTGGGTGAACTGGGAGCAGACGGAAGGCCGACTTGATGTCCGATTTAGCAAACTCTGCTCCTACCCCTTGCCTACGCACCACTCGAACTGCTGCATCAAAGGAAGTGTACCTGACCGAACACAACTCAGCAGGGATAGCATCATTAACGGAGTCTCCTCTGGGGTAAGACAAATGGTGGATCAACCTAAACTCACCTGGTGCTTTCTTGGGAACTACACCTAATGGGGAAATCCTAACATTGGGAGTGGGAGGCTATCGAAAGGGCCCAAAACCCTGCCCTCTGCTACCTCCTTCCTATTTTTTTCCCTAACTACATGCTCTCTACCTATAACTGACCTAAGGTTACTAGCCATAAAGAACCTACGAGGCCCCACACTAGGAATCCTAAAACCTTCGGTAAAACCCGCCAACAGATATTGTGCCGCAGCTCGGTCCGGATAATCCCGGAGCCAGGCAAGCAGCCTATCCACCTTAATTGGGCTGGGACCCTTTGTGAACCGATGTCTGAGGTCCAGGTCCCCGTTTTCCACCTCCTTCCTTGAAACCGGTCCCTCCTCCTCTCCCCTTGTTGCAGTTGCGGGCGGATGCGGTCCCCAGCAGATCCCACAGAGGTGCTTGTATCTACAGGGGCACCTGGCACAAAACCCTTGGGTCCCAAACTCCCAGCATAATTTGTCTGCTCCGGTGAACCCTGGGTGCGGTTGGCACCCCCAGGCTTATTATTCCACACCAGGTGTCCTGATTGTGACCTCTCCCCGAAAACAGGGCGAGCCGGTGTTAACGTCTGCATCCACAATTCTGTTATGATCTTGTCCCAACGCAGGTTGGGCTGCTTTGCAGCCCACATCCTAAACTTCTCATCATAATGGAGCCATCCATTCCCTGAAAGTCAGCCTGCGCCCTGAAAATTGTATTCAAATACACCAACATGGAATGTGCCCTGGAAGGCTGGGCCTTAACAATAACATCCATGTAAATAAGATAGCCCGTAACCCAATTATTCCAGTTCTTATCAATCCTACGGTTCTTTAATTTCTCCTTTTCAGTCGCATCCAACTTCGTCCTTCTCCTTTTTGTCTAACTCCCGATACAAAGAGAGAACAAATCAACATATTCTCCCTTCTGTATCTTCTCAATCGTAGCAGTAGCGAGGTGTTCATCCAAAACCCCTAACTGCCCCTCAGCCTCCGATCGGGGCCCACAGCCCCGTCCTTATCCTTATCTGAGTCGCGTGATCCAGCAACCACTTCCTGAGTAGAACCTGTGGCCTCCTGGGACTGGCCCACCTGCCCTTCTTACTGCTTTGAGGGTGAAATATTATCCCCTGAGGCCAAAGGAGAAGAGGATGCCAATGGTACCGGAAAACCTCCAGGAGGGGCCCACACCATGTTCCTCGGGGGGGTAGGGAAGGTCCATGGCCACGCCCAACCAACATAGTAATCCCCATAGCCACCATACTCACCCGATACATCTTCCTCTGTCGCCTCTCCCGATGGCCCAGGTTCCCAAATGTTGCGTGGCGCCACCCAAACTTGTTCCCGGCTCTCTGGACATGATTGACTCAGCCTTTCGCCCCCTCTGTCCTTTTCTATGGCATCTAACCGTGCCAAAATCTGGTTAATTGCACGCACAGGCATGGGCACTGTCTGTTCATCACTTTCCCCACCCCGTCCCGCTGACTGCCTGTTCTTCTCAATAGCCTGGAGCTTCTCAAAGATGGCAGCCACCATGCTCGAACCCGCATCCTCATCCGAAGCTGAGGCCACCGGCACCAAGGCTGAGGATGCCCTAGCACGCTTGGGCCTCTTGGTTGGCATAACTCCCTTGGCTGCAGCAGCCCCCTTGGCCGGGGTGGCCTTCTTGGTGGGCTGCTTACTACCCGAAGCCCCTGGAGCCTGCTTAGAGGCCATTGGACCTTCTAAGACCCAAACTCAGCAATCCCCCGTCACGCAACCGTTTAATCCCCAGACACCCCTACTAGATGTCCCAGGGCCTTCCCTCCGCCTTTCCTAATGCTCTGAAGGTATCTCCCTATGGGCTTGAAGCTGGGGGGGGGAGAGAACAGGAGGGAGGATGGGGAAGAGCGGTGCAAATGCCAATTTCCAAACCCGATTCCTCCCTCCCACACTCCGCAGGGCACCAGGGAGGGCAGAGGTAGTGCAATCCGAAGCCCGAGCCACCCACTCCCTTCCTCCTTACCCGGGCGGCCACTGAGGCAGCCGCCTCTCCTGTCCTTTTCAACCCTGCTGGGCCGCAAGGAGGGAGAGGGACGCCGGCAGCGTGCCGCTCAGCCGACTCCTGCGAGGGCTGCTCCCCGCCGCACCCACGCCGACGAAAGTCCCTAAGCGGCCAACGATGCCTCCAGGAGCTGGAGGTGGCGCCGGGGGGGGGATAACCACCCGTTCCCGCACCGTCGCTGAACCGCGCAGCCGCTAAAATGGCGCTCGCCGACCACGCGGTCGGCTGTGCTGCCAGCAGCGACGTCCGTCCTCCTCACTGGGATTCCAAGAAAGAGGCTGGAGGGGAGGTGGGGCAGCCCTAAATAGAGCCTTAGCGTCCCGCCCCCTTCAGCCCGTGCTCTCCTCTCGTGGGAGGACGGCAAATGGCGTCCCCCCACCACCACCTGCTTCACATGGGTGGGGGTGGTCGGATTTGTCTAGACTGTCTGGAAAACATAACGATACATTAAATTTCATGGAAGTGCAATATACAATCTTTGATGGTTATCTCAAAAGATACCTTGTGAAACCTTGCTGACATAAATCACCTGAGCCAGGTATAACAGTGAAAGGAATAAATTAAGTGGTGGGAACTATTAATGAATTGATATACAGCAAGCTTTACTGTGCTATTGTATACTTCTATGGTTCTCCAACTTTCAGCATACTGAGCCTAGTTGCAGTTGACCTGTTTCAAAAAGGGTGTCATGGAGCTGGGAAGGTACAGAAAAGAGCACAATGAAAGAGTTAGATCACAGACTGCATGAGGAAAGGCTGAGGTGATTTGAGGTGTTTGAGATCAGAACAAAAAACACACAACTGCAGGGATAAAGTTTAATAAAAATTATTGGTAGTGCAGCAAGCAAATAGAATAAAACATGTCCTTATGTAGCTAGAATCTGATCATCCAATTAAATTGATCAGCAGTAGTTTCAGGAAAGACAGAAGGAAATATTTCCTCCCATTGGTTTGGATCAAAGCATAGTATTGTGCTAAAATCCATGGTGGTTAAATTAATTATGTGGGTTACTAGTTTCATTGTTTTCAATGTGTATACTGTAAGCTTATTTGATTCTTGACTCAACCTATTTTTCGTAATTAGCATGTGGAATTCATTGCCATAGGATGTGGTCAGGGACACTGATTACAAGGCCTTTGAAGAAGGGATTCTATACATTCTTTTTTTTCCTTTCTATTTATTTTTGTATGTAAATTCTGTACATTCTTGAAGGCAAGTCCACCAGTGGCTATTATGTATGACAAAGCGACCTCCAAGTTCCTTCATGGTATTCACCTGATTGCCAGACTTCTGAAGATAAACAGTGGTTATTAATATGTCCTACCTGTGAGTTTCCTAGACAGAACATATGAAGAGCTCTGCTGGAACAAACCAAAGCTTATCTTGACCAACATTTAGTTTGTGTAGTGGCAAACCAGATGCCTAAGGGTATGAGTGCAACAGCATGTTCCTGCTCATATTCCCTGGTATTCAAAGAGAAGGTCCCTTTAAAGATGGAGATAATTGTTACCATTGCCACTAAGTGGCAGCTGGTGGCTTCCATGTCAGAGGGGAAGTGAATCTGGTCAAGGTTTTAATCTGAACTCTAAATGATCTATGGTTCAGTTCAGATTAAAATCTAGAACAGATTCACTTTCCCTGTGACATGGAAGTCACCAGCTGCCATTTACTGGCAATGATAACTATTATCTCCATCTTTAGAAGCGGCATGTCTTTGAACTCCAAATGACCTACCCCCAGGTTCTAAACCCTATCACCAAAATAGGTTCAGTGCATTGGGTAGTTCTTTTAAAGTTCAAACTAAAACCCAGAGCAGAATGACTGTCCTGCACACATCTGGCAACCATCAGCTACAACTTTTACTGGTAGCTGTTGACTCTACTATTCTTCCTGAATTTGTATAATTCGTTTAAGGCCATCCAAGTCAAAAGCCATTACTACCTTGTTGTTGTTGTGTGCCTTGAAGTCATTTACTACACTAGACTGCAGCAAATTCCATTGTTAAGCTACGTGCTGGGTGAGCAAGTCCTCCCTACATTCTGTCCTAAATCTCAGCTTCTCAGTGTCAGTGAATAAGCCTGAACTTATAGCATTGTGGGGTGATGGGCAGGGGTAGAAAAGAGAACTTTCACCCAATCCACTTTCTCCATATCGGGCACAGTATGGTTTTATATAACTCTATCATGCTTATTTGTGTGGTCAGTGGTGCTGCAAAGCATCCCTCCACCCTCTGTCTTGGCCTCAGAGTGTGGCAGAGAGGACGTAGGGCAATGAGAGGAAACAACAGCAAATGGAGAATGGTGGATTCCACTTCATCAGGCATCAAGAGAACATAGGCTCTTACTGGCAATAAAAGAAGAGAAATGCAAAAATATTTGTAATTGATAAGTGACAGAAAAATCTGATTAACATTTAAAGGATACCAGAGGCAGCTTGTCTCAAGCTTTGCCCAAGAATTTGTTAGGCACAACTACCCATCTTAGCTGATGCAGTAAAGCAAATGTTTGTGCTGGTTTCTTTACTGATCCAAGGGCTGGTCCATTAGCAAGATCCTCTACAACTAGAAGGAAACAAAAACCCGTTGATTCCCATCACTCACAATACTTCCCTATTTTTGGTTCCTTGGAATAAACAATGAGTTTCATCATGCTGCCATATTGGAGAAATCAAATAAATCTAATGAAATGAATTAATTTGGAATGCCATAAATGCAGCTGTGTTCGTGTTCTAAGAATACCACACGAACAATTATAGGCTCAAGTAACACAGGCAATCCTGATCTAATAGAATGAGCCTGTCTGGCGCCAGAAACAGTTTGGGCAAAATGCCAACAAAAGGCCCAATATTCTAGCCTCGTGTGCCAAGTAGAAATGTTCAGAGATAAGCTTTGAAAGATTTCTTTTTGGAATCATGTCCCATTTGCAAACATGTCCAGAATTCACTTGCACAAGGCACATTTCTGTATCAACTGTGTCTACAGCTTTGGATTACAGCTCCCATAATTCCCCAGCCAGCATGGTGCCCATGCTAGCTAGGGTATTCTGGGAGTTACAGTCCAAAAAAGTAGTGTTTCAAAACTCAGCCCATATTAAATTATCAGTGGAAACCCTTACTGCTACAAACAACCTCCTTGCACAACTATTCCTCTCAGTGCAACTGACCTTGTTCGTTCCAGAGGATGCCTCTATGACCAATTAATGGCCAGAGGACTGGAAGAAGCACCTGGGCATTTTCCAGCTGCAGTTCCAAAGTAAGGAGAAGAAAGATGTGATCTCCTCAGTTTTTCAAAAAGAATACAAGAGTATGGAGGAGCACCAAGAGAACAATATCCCGGATCTTCTCCCAGTTGCAAACCTAAAGCCATATTTTGTTTAAGTATCCCCATTCTCCCCCAGCCATGTCATGGCCAAGGGGAACAGATAGAAAAGCTCAGTTGTGCTGGAGCTGAAGGGGAAAGGATGTAACATACTGCCATGCTGATGGAGGATTTCGGCCAGTTTCTTCCACCCATGTGGCACCCTTGCACTGACATGCTTAATTACTGAGATTTGTAGCAGCACGACACTTATAGCTCAGAAATAAGAATGACTGTTGTGAGCTTTACTCTGAAACATCTAGAAAGAGAGAGTAACACCCCACCATCCTTAATGTTTCTTTGGATTTCTCCTTACAGTTTACTAGAGGAAACTGAATGCAGAACAAGATGGAGACAACTGGCTTGCCCAAGTCAGAGCCAAAAGCTTAATAATACTATGGTGAGCATGAGACCCTAGTTCCCAAACAAACAACCATTCACTCCTCCATGTTTTTTTTTCTGCAAAATGACATCCATTTGACTGAAGGTAAACTAAGGTGGGAGCAAGAGTGGTGAGCAAGAGAGAAGGAATCAGATGAAACCGAATACAATGGGGTTGCAGGAATGAGATCAGAATTAAACCCTCCAAGACAATTCTTCTTTCCTTAATCATAACAAGGAAACCCTGACCAGATCCCACTTTGCCCTATCTACAGCCCTCCACATCCATTGTCCCCCATGTCTTCTAAGAAAGAAAAGAGAGAAGCTTCAGTTTCCAGCTTAGCTCCTGTCCAGCCAATGCAGCTCCCTTTTCCTTGCCTGCAAATTATGGTAGTAGAACCAGAGGTGTATCTAGGGTGGGGCAAGTAGGACATGTGCCCTGAGCACCAATGCCAGGAGGCCGCAAAAAAGCCATGCTGAAAGATTTAGAGGAGGAGGAGGAGGAGATGGCAGCACTGGAGGTAGAAGCGCAACTTCCACACTTGCCCTAGGCACTTTTTATACTAGATACGCCCCTGGGTAGAACTCCAACAAAGGAGGTGTAACAGCAGGAGTTGCTGCCCAACAAGCACGAGGCCAATGTTCTGATATTCAAAGTGTTTACTTCATCCTAAAATTGTCCTGAGATTGTGGATGTGCTCTGTTTATTGCTGGTACCAGTGCCTCAGGTCCCAAGTACCATTTTAAAAGGGTGGGTGAATCTAGTCAAATTCAATGTGTACTGACTTTAGCACTGATTTACTTTCAGTTCCAGTGCACTTTCTTAAAAGCATTGGGGTTGGCAAAACGACTACTGTCAAATTGTATAGCCAAGTGAAAAGAACTCTAGGTTGCAATTTTGCTCCCAAATGGTTAACACAGAATCCTTAATTAAAGAAAACATGCACATCTCCAGATTATGTACAGTCAGTTCTCCATATTCACTAGGGTTGGGGGCACAGGATCCCCACAAATGTAGAAAAATTGCAAATATAAAAATGTGTGTGTGTGTGTGTCTGTCTGTCTGTCTACACTACAGGAAGGGGACTGAAGCATGGTAGGGAGAACAGGCACCTAGGGTCCAAACCAGGTCAGGGAAAGGAAAAGGAAAGGGGGGGTGCTGGCATGGTGACTCTATGCTTCCCTTCTTTCATCCATTTCTTTCCTTGGTTGTAGAGAAGTAGAGAGGGTTTATTGTGCTGAGAAATCAGGCTGCAAGTCATCCTTAGTTGACCAGGCAGTAGAGGAGGAGAAGCAGGAGGAGGAGCAGCGGCAGAAGCAGGTTTTTAAAGGGCTATGCAGCGTGATTGAAGCCAACAAGAGGGAAGGTTAGGGAGGCAGGGGCTGGAGAAATGTGTAAATAATCAAATCCATGAAAGTCAAACCCACAAATATGGAGAGCTGACTCTACTGGAATTGTGTGGGTGTGTGTTTTAAACAATTATTTGACTCCACAAATTTGGCTACAGTGGACTACATCATTGAAACAACAGGAGCAATACGGTCTCTTTTCGGAACTCTTTTCAGGTTTAAGACCAGGGCTCTGCATTTAAAATGTGCTACAAAAGTAGAGAGAAGTCTCGCAGCCCCAGAGGAAATATCCAGACCCTTGCCTGATATTATTCATTGGAGATTGGACATCCTGGTGTGCAGTTGAAAGCAAAGGATGGAATATTTCCCCTCCAGCTATATAAAGAAAACTCACTGAAACATAAAACCTAATAATTCTGAAAAATAAGAAGTTAAATTAGTCATATTTATCACACAAGCATGTTAACGTCATCCCACTCCCACCTTAAACTGAGTTCTCTCACCTTTCAATGCTTTTCACCATGGGAGCTGAAAGAGCCTTTTTTCACCTCCGTGGGTAGAATGCATCTTAAAATGACACTTTCCCCATTCTGTCAGCTGACTCAGCTGTGGGTGTTTGCTGAAATAGAAGATACAGAAAATAATAGGTGCTTTTTTTTTTTTTTGGTCTAGGTATCCAGGAAAGGTGACAGGGAGGTGGGGTGGAGGTGGAGAATCAACCCATCAACATGTAGCAGGACTCTAGTTATCAAACTCCTTCATGTTATCTCCTTCTTCCTTTTGTTTAAGGTGAAGAAGGAAGACTGCATTGTTCCATAAGGTGTTTGTTTTAATGTAATCACCCAGTTTTACTGAGATGAAAGCTCTGTCTTCTGTGTTTGTGTTATTATTATGATGTATTACTAATTCTCTCACTTTGGGATTACCTTTACATAGTAGTTTTTACATAGGATTGTGTGCTCCAGTGAAGTAAGAGATGTTGATGGTATCAGTACCTGGGGGATACAGCATGGTCTTGCTGAATAATGTCAAAAGTTTCCAGGGAAACCTAGTAATATAATAGTAATCCAAGTTTATTCTCCCACCACAGAGGCAGAGGAGGAACTGATGTTGAGGAAGAATACCACACCAAACCAGGGCATGTTGATAATCCTAGGTGATTGCAATGCAAAAAGAAGAAACAGAGCAGAACCAAACGTTGTAAGAGACATGGATGTCACCAGATGGCCAGTATAGAAATCAAGGATATATTATTGGGAGCAGGAAATGGAGAAGCTCCATTCTGTCTTCAAAAACAAGACTAGGAGCAGATTGGCGCACAGACCATGAACTGCTAATAACAAAAAATAGAATGAAGCTATGGAATTATACTAAGTTCATTATCATGACAGAATGCAACCTGAAGAACATCCCTGTAGACTTTAAAGGCTATGTACAGAACAGATTTCTACTATTAAGCCTAACAGACGGGGAATCAGAAGAACTCTGGGCTGAAACCAGGGACATTATTGGGTAATTATGTAAAGAAACAGTTATGTAAACACAGGGCTGAATCCAGTGCTAGTCCCAACTAGAATAGATCTAACTAATTGAATGGGACTGGTTGATCACAAATTATGAAAGTTCTATTGTTCTCAATGAGTCTACCCTAAGTAGGATTTGGAAATAAGTAATCTATATAAATTAAATTAAAGTTTTGTCTGTCACTATATCACACAAAAGATGCTGTATGGATTTTCATCAAATATGGAAGGTATGTTTGGCATCATATGTGTTGTACATGAAGCATACTCTATTAGGGCTTCTGCATTTTTTCATTCCCACAGAGTACTTTTATACATCATTTGAAAGACTTTGATGGGTTTAGTTTTTAAAAAATGCATCTTTCTTTTTTTGAAACTTTGCCTTAACTGTACCAGAGAATTAAGTGTCTTTGCCTTTCTTTTTCGAATGAATGGATGGTTTTCACCAAGTTTGGCAGGAAAGTTTAGTATGATCTGACTTCATATATATAGCCTACAAGTTGTACATAAAATCCATGGGTGGTGGTGATGAGAGTCTGGAGGGTACCTCAGTTATTTTTTGCAGTCATCTAAAGTACTGTGTTTGAAGGCCAGTGGGGAAAGGCATGCTCTTTCAAAGTCAACTGAGGCTGATACAAACATGAGGATCACCCACATAGGTAGCTATTCATTTTCCAGAGAATTGAAGCTGAAGAATCATGAATGACAGTTAATGATTCTGCCAAAAAAGGCTGGGCACTACAACTAGTAAATAAAATAAATATGCAAGTAGTTTCATTGCCATTTGTATAGAAACACTGAGAACCTTCTATCTCTTTTAAACTATTTTTTTTTCAAACTGTCCATATTAGGAGGAGAAGATCCACAGAAGAAACCATACAACAATAATGTTTTCTTTCTGAGCCATGGTATTAGAATTGTTCACTTAAAACTTTCTAATTTCCACTGATAAATGGATTCTGAACTGCAGAAGTCCAATTTCATAGCAGTCACCAAATGTCACCCTTCCAGCTTGGTGCCATTGATGGCCAGTACCTGAAGCTGAAAAAGCAATTAATCGATACCACCACTGTTATCTTGTCAGGCTGTTGCTGTGAACACCACACAAAGAAAAGATTATCAGCAGTTAATTATTTTAAAATTCATTAACACTGGCTATCTCCTTGTGTAACTTGCTGGCTACCTCCTTGTGTTAGTTGTTGACAAATTTTTAACAAGTGCAAATCAGAGCAACTGATTTTTTGCACACCTTATAAACTTAAGACAAGAGGTTATCTATCAAAGAACAAACCGTTCAGTCCTTCCCAATCTTTGCTGTTGACTTTGGCTATATATCAAAGGAACATAAATTGCTGTTCCCAATCCAGATGTCTGGTATAGGTTCTCCTCATAAACCTTAATGACAGGAAGTCATTTGCTTCTCAGCTTAAACACTCCAGTTATTGTTTTCAAAAACCTAAGTCTGAGCAGGGTGTATGGCATATTTGCCTTGACAGACATTAAAACCAAGTAACAGCAAATAATCATATCCTTGACTGCCGGTCATTCATTTGTTGGCAGGAGAGTTCAATATTTGCAGAATCAAAGGAGCCTTGAAGTTAAGCTGATATGGCATGCTTGAAAGTACTGAATAACTATAAACAGATTTTGCTTCAAAAGGACTCATTTCATAAATAATGCACAATATTTGATACAGACTAATAGTTCCTGATAGCCATTCAGTACTTTGAGGAATCCATTAGCAATCTTATGCTGTTGACTAAGTCCTACTCATTCACTTATTTATTTTATGCAGAACCCACAATATATTGTTTTGGTCTTTTTCTAAAAGAAGTAAATTAAATTGTAAAATGACAGAAAATAAAAATACAATTCATATCTTTGTCATCATTACTACATCTAAATATATTGTATCAGGTATGTTACGCTCTCCTTCTGCAATGGATGTTTTTTGTGGGGGAATATTTCTGAGTTGCATTTTCAAACACACTAATAATTCAAAGTTGCTAAACAATGTATTGTTAAAGGCAGCACAATTCTGCCTCAATTCTTTTGTCAAATATTGATTGCAGTAATGGTTATTATTCCCCAACCTCCAGGTTTTTGGAGCATTCAAGTGGTTCATTTATTATGCTGATTATGGTTTAGAGTGCCAACCCTCACAGATTTTGAGTCACCAGTTTGATAGGCTACCATGCCTCTTGTTCAACATGTGGTTTTCAAGAGCATATGGAAGCAATATTTCACACTGCACTTCACAGTCCTTGTTAAACCCCTGTTTCACTTTAGATTGGGCTTCTCGCTCAGTTACTGCTATTCTCTCAAACCCACTTTGACCCTGCTAATGCATACCAAGAGCTGCCCACAGAACATTCCTTCAAAACTTTGCGCCCAGCAAAGTGGGATTTTTTAACCCAGGTTTACATATTGTTTGCAATGTGGCTAACAGAACATTTTCTGTGTTGCACGATTTCATTACAAGATAAGCTCTCTGAATGACTGGGCCATTTCAGTCACATAAAAGCTAACTTTTGAATATGTACTGGGAGAGGAATTACTCCTCTGAGCAGGTAATATGCCATAATGCCTTTGACCAAATTCTGAAATGATTTTGCAACCATGCTGAAACACTTGTGCGATAATGGGCTCTTCCTGTCATCTAGGCAACATAGTTGAAAGGGGATAGTTCTCTTTCCAGGTAAATAAGAGGTTAATGAGGTGTTGGGTTTAAGTTACATTTAGTGGAGGTCAGCATCATAGAAGGACATCAGAGATCAGGAGAATCAATTGCCCAATCAGTAAGACCAGATGGGGAAAAAGAAGCTTCCAGATGCTTCAGTCAAGAAGCTTTCAAAAGGCCTCAGAGACCACAAAGCAGAGAGACACAATGAAACATCAACCAGAGAGAGAAGACCAGTTGCAGGTTGGGTTAAATGGGCCCAAACTCCTGACTTCCTTCCCTGATACCATCCCAGCGTCTGGATAATAATGTGAGTAGATTAGGAATGTTTTTAGCTAGTTGCATTAGGGATTTTGTATTTTTAAAACTCTGGCTGAAATAACCTAGGCTTTTCTGTAACTTTGTAACTGCTAAGTAACACTTGAAAGAAGGAGCCTTCATGAATGGGATTCCTTGTGTCATTGTGTTTGCCTGCTTAGAATAAAAGCTTTCTATAAAGATCCCCTTTCTCCATACTATCTCTCTCCTGCTGGTTGTACTTGCAGGCAGATTTCAGCATCTGAGTTCAGTGATTCTTCCCCCAGTGGCTTCCTACTGAGCTACGCATGAAGAGGGTTTAAAATCTGCAGGTGGTGGCAGCTAGGAGATTTCCAAAGGCAAAGAGGGTCCCATCTCTTACTCGAGAGCAGGAGACAGCATCGGGTAGGAGAATACTTCCCCTTTTCCCTCACAACTTGTGAATATAGAAATCCATGGAGACCATTAAAAAAAAATCAGCCAAAGACATGTTCCTGCTGAAGACTGAGCCAGTTATCTCAAGTCTTTTTTTATGGATAACTGATTACTTGGGAGCCACCAGTTCAGCTGTGTGGATTCTATGATCACTGATTCTCTCATTTTGAGAAGCAACTGACCAACTTAGGAGAAGCCATTGAGGAAATCCCATAATTCAGAAGATAAAATCTCAACATTGCTTCAAAAAAATTAGAATTGATTCATATATGATTCCCCTCTCCCCATATGGCAATAATCTCCCTGGAAGAATAAAAGATGCCTCTTATCTTGTTTGAAGAACATCATAGTTTTGATTGCAAAAACATGTAGAGGGAAGGTTTCATATCTTTTCATGAAACCAAAAGTCCAGGAAACAAAACTAAAAGGCAAATTTCTTTACCAGATAGTGTTAGTTTTCACTCTGACTTTTGCAATTGCACATACCTTTTCCCCTCAAAGCATACAGGTGTTGCATCAAGAAGCATGCATGTGTATTCGTTTTGGGGCAGTTTTCTCGATCAAATCCAAATCAGAGCCTAATTCTTCCCAGGCTGTGGGCCCTCTTATTCTTTAATAGTAATACCAGGTGAATGAAGCACATGCAAAACCCTAACCAAAGGCTGGAATCCTGTTTCAGGAGAGCTAGCTACAAGATAGAACTATGATAGCCTCCCAATCAACTTCTCCAAACCTATCTTTTCTCATTTGCAGCCTCCCCACTGAATGCAGACATCTCCCAGATGATAGAAAGCAGGGTGAGCAGGAGACAAATGTCATTGCACATCCATCCTGTAGCAGGATGTGCTGTGACAGACATCTACAGCATCCTCTGAGATCCTCCAGTAGTGCCTGAAGATGATGTGTCCTGCTATAGGAAAATAGATGGATGCTTGTCTGCTTCTCCTTCTACTCTACACTTGACCAAGAAATAGATGGCTGGGTTTGGGGGACTGCAGATGAGAAAAGGTGGGTTAGGGGGATTTTGGTTGTTACATGGACAGTAAATTCTATACTCTGCAACAAACAAAGAATGTGTGTTACAACGGAAATCTACACTATCAAAGTTAGCAGAACAGAATGCTAGTTACAATGTAATATTAGTGGAGAGGGAAGAAGGGAGGCTAGTGGAATTCTCTTGGTTTTGTCAGTTGCTTATTTGTTCTTGCAGCCCCTCAACAGTAGTTCAAGCAGTTAAGCAATGAGCTTACAACATTGTAAATATTGAACAGGATGCCAGCTGTAGTCTGTTCTCCTTACCAAAAGAAAAAAGAGGCTTGGATGTCATTCTTGTGTATGGTTATCAAGTGAAATAAGAGACAGAACCGCTATCCATTGAAAGGTTGTGTACAAGATGGAAATTCAACAAGGTATTGCTAGCAAGACAAGAAACACCTGCTGAAATTCTCTCTTCTATACAGAAACACAGCCCTGTCCTTTATTCACTTGGCAACCCTGTTCCCATGTTTTATTGCAAGAGAAACTAGACCCTGGGCACATTTCTGTTTCCAAAGAAAATGTGAAATTTTTCCTATTAATAGCCAGCTTAAATAACCTGTTTCTAAAACTAAGAAGAAAATCTTTTTTCAAGCAAACTTGTACATGGCACAAATGTGATTTCATCATTATTCATGGGGCTGTCGTTCTTCTATAGCCTTTTCTGGTTTGGATCTCTGACATCTATATATTGCATTCAAGCATGAAAACCTGTTAATTCATTTGTTTGCCTCTCTGCTGGGGTGTTGCCAGTTTGACAAAAGGAGAGCTAAACCAAGTGATTTCCATTATGTACTTTAACATCAGAAAGTTGAACATCTTGACACCTTTCCAATTATATATCTGTACATACACATACATATAACAACTTTCTTCCTTTGATTTGAGAACATTTGCCAAGCATAAAGACATTATCTTGATGTAAATAACAAAGCTGAAAACAGGTGATATTAATTCTATTTTGAAGGTGAATTAACAGGCTTTTGAAATCGTGCACATTCAGATTTCAAATTGTGCAGAATGTGAAAGCAACTAGATACAAATTAGGTGCAAACTATTTTGCCCCCCAAAATGGGGAACCTTGAGGTCTGCCAGCAGTGCCAGTGTCTCCTTAGAAACTGGAGGAATTACAGCTCAAAGGAGGCCTGCTGGGTAGGGTAAGGGTAATGGCAAAATCTTTTCACCAGTACTAACTGGAGGATTCTAGTTGAAGGTTTAAGTGGAGTGTTTTTATTGGAAATTAACAGACATGCGCAAAAGGATATCAACTCAATTATTTCCAAAGTTAAATACATTATGCCTATTAAAATGTACTTCACCAAGCTCTAAACAAGCAATATAATGTCAGATGTATTTATGGCAGCCAAAAGAAAAGAGAGATCCTTTATTTTAAGAGCAAGGAAGTGTGGGACTGTAACTTAATTTACTGAATTTATATACCATCCTTTAACACTACTTTATGTATTTTCCAGATTGTTTGCATTGAATTATGGGTAACAAACAATAAATACACATCAAAACAAAAAAGTTTGTCCTTTGTAACAAAAAAAGGGTGCATCAGCACACAACTTTTCATCTAGGTTTCAGAGCTCCAAATTAAGAAGTTTTACATTTTGAGCTTTATAAGTGCCAACATTTTTTAAAAACCAAAATGACACACATATATGTACCAGGCCCTTATTTTTCTCTAGATTGGTTTGCAGTTCCAACCTAATAAGGTGGCCTGACACTATCACATAGTCCTTACTCCACCCTTTAAACACCACCTTTGTGTAAAAGGGCGAGGGCCTTAAGTGTTCCCTCACAACCAAATAGTTTATTTATGGTAGCATGTTCTTTTTTGTTACCGGTAATTTCAGATAATGCCGACTGACTCAGTAGTTACAAAAAACAAACTGTATCCTTTATTGAATTAACATTAGAAATAAAGTCTCTTGTTAATGTTCATGTAAAGTACATTGTTGTAAGATTAAACAGTTGAAACTTCTGACAATCTTTGCCAACAACTCCCAGCCTTAGACACCAAGTCTCTGGCCCTTTCCACACAAGGCGATGAAATCGCGCAGCGACGCTTCTGGCCCTTGTTTTCTGGGGGGTGCGTCCAGCGGACTTTAATTTAAGAAGTTTTATACAGCTGTAGCGTGAACCAGGCTATTGTGCGCTAGCGTGTGCTTAAAGACCCACACTTTTTCTCATGTCCACTCCCAGTATTTTGCCCCCCTTTCCGCCTGTGATTGGCTGTGTGTGGTTTTTTTTGTAAAATGGCTCTATGCGTCATTGCGTTGTTCCGCAAGTGTGCACGTAGCACGTACGCAGCGCCACCTAGCTCCCCCCATGATTTCCCCCTCCCTCCGCCTCCTCTTCTCTGAAGCCTCGTGGAGAAAATTTTTTGATTTTTTTTCGCGGTTGTTTGGTTATTTTGACTGGTTTGGCTATGGAAAAAGAGGGGATGGCGACTGTTTAAAAGGGCCCCCTTGGGCTGTTTATTACGGTTCTGGGGATTGTTATGGAAACAATGCTAAGGCAGGGGGCCCAAAAATTTCAGCGAGGAGGTACAGGTACGGGCTATATCGGGCCATGACAATGTTTCAGCTGTTATGTCCCCCTGCTGGAAGGCTCCTCGCGCCGTGTGCCACGCCCCAGAAGATGGTGAGTTTGGGGGGGGATGGGGCAGGACATGGTGGACCGAAGAGGTTCTGGCCAAATGGGATGATGACCAGTAGCCTACCACTTAGGATGACCAAAGCCACCCTGTTTGAGATAGCAGACCATCTGCATCCCCACCTAGAGAGAAGAACCACAGAGATGCGTCAACCCATCCCTGTGGAGGAGGGGTGGCCATCACTGTATGGTGATTGACAAGCCCATTGATCTACCGGAAGACGGCCAACACTTTCGGCCTGGGGATCTCCACAGTGGCTGCTATGTAATAGAGGTGTGCCTTGTGATAGAGCATGTGTTTCTGGCATCCACCGTTTGCCTTGGCGACTATAGGAGGGTGATATTTGAAACCAATCTCCACCACAACTCATAGCTCAGCACTCACTCCTGTGCTAACACAAGAGCACTAGGGGGGTTTTGGCCACCCATTCCCAAGCAATCCCTATCCTCTTCCCCCAGACATGCAGTCTTTCCTGGCTAGCCACTATTCCTGAGCTTTGCACCCATTTCTCCGCTTCCTATTTTCAGCAGCAACATAAAAGGGGCTTGCTCTTTTTTTCCCAGGAAAATATTAGGGTTTTAAGGGGGGGAACTGGCGGGGGAAAACTTTAGAAACCAGCTTCTCCCCCCTGGGACAAATGGCAGGGTTGTTTTTCCTGGCCACACCATCCATCTCTCTGACCAGTACGAAACGCTTCCCCTGGCCCTCAGCCAGCAATCAGCAGTCCAGGAAGTTTCACACACAAGTCACACGCGCACGCACAAACCCTCCCCTTTTTCCTCTCTCTCCCCCTCCCTCAGCCCCCTTTTAACACTCTCTCAGCTTCATTAACACTCCCCCCAGCCAAAAATAAAAAATTTCAAGGGTCAGCATTCAGCACTTGTTGCCCAAGACAATGACACACACAAACCCCACCCCCCCACCAAGGAAACACAGGACATTCAGTCCCTTGTGGCCCCACACTGTCCCCAAACTTGTATAGCTGTTGGTGTTCAATTCCTCTGTAAATTACTTTTTTTTTTCCTGATCTCACCACTTGCAGATCATGGATGGATTCCAACAGATGGGTTTCCTGCAATGCATTGAGGCAGTGAATGGAACACACTTTCCCGGTGCGGCCCCCCAAAAGGAAGAGGAGAAGAGTTCATCAACAGAAAGAGCTCCTTTTTCCCATACTCCTACAGGGTATGGTGGAACATGCGGGGAAAATTTTGGATTTTGTGCTGGGATACACTGGGAAAGCATATGCGTTCTTTTTCTGGCACTCCTCGCTGTGGCACACCATGGAGGCGGGAAAAATTTCCGGGGAACTCAACCATCACCATCGAGGGTGTTGCCATTGGTCCTGTTATCCTGGGTGATGCTGTATCCCCCCTTTCCCACTGGCTAATGAAGCCATATGGAGGACCACTAGACCAATGAAAGACGGCCTACAACAGGGTGTTCAACTGCTGCAGGAATGTCATGGAGCAGGCCTTTAGAACCAAAGGGCATGCTGGGGCTGTCTTTCTGCCCCCTTTGACTCCTCCAATTTTTTCCCCGCTACTGTCACAATCCTGGACATAGCCATGGCGCATCCCTTTGGAGGAGGGAGATGATCTCTCTACGGCCCTTTGCCACTGCGGCTATCTCCTGCTGGAAGTGCTGCTCCATCCCACTGTATCCCTGGCACACTGCTCCCTGTTAGTTCCTGTTGCTCATGTATAAACCCCATGGTCGCAATCACTCAAAAAAGTTCTCTACGGCCGCCAATCCTTTTCCCTGTACCAGGACTTTCCGGTCCTCGATCTGGGGGGGGTTCCAGCTGTGGGAACGGGCCAGGGACACCTGGGGTTCCAGTGGTGGCATCATCTGGGGGATTGCAAATACACAAACAGTTACAGCACTTGAGATCTGTGGTTACAAGGTAATCGCTTTTTTGCCGTTCCACGGGTTTAGCCATTGAAAAAATATGCAAAAGCGATTACATTGCCAGGGGTAAGTACCTTACCAAAAGATTTATGTCGCTGTGGCATGAACATTTTGGATTTTGTATTGTTCAC
The DNA here is from genome assembly GCA_948472985.1 of Iguana delicatissima. Lineage (NCBI taxonomy): Eukaryota > Metazoa > Chordata > Lepidosauria > Squamata > Iguanidae > Iguana > Iguana delicatissima. The sequence goes on from CAOKZL010000002.1 coordinate 180,283, forward strand.
ATTAGCGGCTAAGGTCTATGTTCTGCTTCCTACTCCCAAAAAAAAAAAGCTTTAAAGAAACCTGAAATCCCCTTCTAATGTGCCCCCTTACTTCAATGCTCTCACACTTTCCGGGAATTTTTCGTCCAGCCATTGCTTTGAATGTAGTAATGTGCATCCATTGCAAACAAACCAGGGGTGTTTACAATTCCCCCCTGCAGTAAGACAGAATGCAGGAATTCTCCCTGTGGAAAAGGGTTGCTTGTTAACTCTCAGGTGGGCCCGTGGTTCCTTTCTCCTTTTAGAGGTGCCACCCCCCGACTGGCGTGGCAGACCTTTCCTGATGCTGTATGGAGAAATAAGTCATGAGGACTGCTCTAAGCAGGGCTGGCACATTGGACAACACTCACAATACCATCATGGATTACCCAAACAATCTCCCCCTCACATTTCCCTTTGGGGTCAAATCTCTTTTTTAACATGCTTTTGAATTAATTTTTTAAGAATCTGGCTACCGTTTCACCATCACACTACTGAGAGCCGGGGGATCTTTGGAGGTCTCCCCATGTGCCCTTCTGCATTGTGTGTAAGGGCACATCCCTGTTGTAGTGTGGGCTTCCGGGGTACCAACTGGCACCATGATCAAAATTGCATTCCAAACAGGAAGAAAATGAAATGGGCAACCCCCACTCCCACCTCAAAACCCACAGATATAGATGGCAATACGGCATTCAGCCATATCTGTGTGTGTGTGTGTGTGTGTGTGTGTGTGTGTGTGTGTTTGGTGAGTGTGTATGTGTGCGTATACAACTGTTTCCTTGTGTAGTTTTCTGAGGAGTAGATAAAAAGTAGCATTTTCGAAAAAAGCAAAACTATTTTTAGCCCCATATGTTGCCTTGATATTCAGAAATATAGTACTCATAGCCAAGGAGCATTATTCGTGCCATTTCTTAAGCATTATGCATCCCATTTTTTTTCCATGCACGGGCGGGCTTGAGCATTAAAAAAAAACACAATGCATTTCTTTCCTGCGGGGGGAACCTTTCATTGGTTACCAATGCAACTGCAAAACTGTGTTCCTTTAGCAGTATTTAAAAAGACGTTAAATAGGAGTTATTCTGTGATTACACATGGCCCGTGCATACAAGTTGAGGCTGCTGGCATGCCTGTAGTTTTCCCAAAAAATTTGGGTTTTCCCCTTCTCTGAGCATGCACAAATCTTTACTGGGTGGAGCAAAACCAATATCTACTTTTTCTCTGGTCACACTTTCCACAAAGTCTTACCAGATGTCTCTGCATCAGGGGAAATTAGGGTGTTTTCCTCAAAAAGTTCCTCACTCAGCGCCTTTTGCACTATAAAACAAAGGAAACATGAAAGTGGCTTTGGGGGTAAACTTTGGGCCCAATACAGAAAAGTTTTATGATATTGATTATACCTTCTGCCGTGCCAGGGTTGTCCACTGCGTCCTCTTCCCTCTTCTATCTGTAGGCTGGGGACCACCCTGGGGGGTGGGCACTTTCTTTCCCCCAATTTTTGCCAGCTCTTCAAAGTAAGACAAGTGACTCTTGCAGATCCTGTCCTCTTGTTAGCTACAACCGTGTGCCGGTAGTCCAAACGCAGCTTCTTTGTTTTCATTCTGCATTCCTCTGCAGTTTTTTGGTGTCCCCCCCCTAGCCATTTCTTTGGCTATGTCCTCCAATATCTCGATATTGCGGTAGCTGTCCTACAGGTCCCTTGGGGAAACGCTGCTCTCCCCAAACATCCAGGAGGTCCTTGATCTCTGATGGCCGCCATGCAACACCCCTCCCTTTGTTCCTCTTCCTCCTGACGTAAAACCCCCTCTCTCCAGGGCTGGCAACATTGCCCTGGGTGGATTCCTCCCTTTCCTGCCTTTCCTCCCCTCTCTCTCTTTCCAACCATTGTCCTTCACAAACCTCACTCCCTCGCAACCATGTTCCTCCTCCTCAAAAAATTTCTGCTTCCAGCATGGACCTGGCAGCTCCTTTTAGTCGCGTCCTTGTGCATGCACGGTAACGGAGGGCCCGGAGACCCCCATAGGACAGCATAGGAACTACATGCATTCCGTGGGTTTGGAGAGTCAGGAGTGGAGGGTGTGTGTTTTGAGGCCAGGCAGTTTTTAGCTTTTATTCATTCCTATTCCCTGCTATCACTCTATCACAGAAAGTTTACTTTGTATGTTTCTATCCCCCCCCTGTACTATATTTTCCTGCTATTTTTTTTCCCCCCTTTTTTTCTAAACCCCTTATCAGTTTTGCATTTCTTCACTTTCTGTTTTTTGTGGAATTCTTTTCACTGTTTCTTTTCACTGTTTTATTTTCACTGTTTTGGGGGTGGGTTGGGGGGTCTTCCCTGGGGGATTGTGGTTGCGTTTGGGGGATTGCGGTTCGTGGGTGATTGTGGTGTGGTGATATGGAGCTAAGGGGGCTCTCTGGGAGTTAAATTGGGAAACCCGAGAAATGCTGTCCCTGGTCAGATGGTGTGGGGGCTTGCACATTCTGTTCTGGGACACAAGCACCCCAAACAGGGAATATTATGAGTCCCCTGGCACAAAGGTTGACACACCAGGGTTTTGAGAGGACAGCGGCTAGGTGAACTGAAGTTCAAGAGCCTTAAGGGGGCCTTCTTTGACGCTATACAAAGATTTAACGGCCACCCTCCCCACGCTGCAAGGCCACCCTACTTTTCCATCCTTCTCAGAATGTGGAAGAGTGCTGGTCGCCCTTCCTGGTTGGGTCACCGCAGAGGAGGACGTAAGTAATGTTTTCTCCCCTCCCTGCTGAAACCCGAAGCACTACTTTTAAAATTGTTCTATGCCTTCCATACAAAGGAGGCCCCCCCTTCCCCCCACAATCTCCAAACACCCTTAACACCAGCCCACTTTCACAGGTGCAAGACGGCGTGAGACAGGGGGACGGGGGAAAATCCCCCATGTGGGCAGTTCACCGGAGAGAAGGGGAGGAACAAGTTTATTGATAAGCTTGTTCGGTTGACAGCAGATGACTTCTTTCTTTTGGCCTCTCACTTCCTCTGTATTGTCAAAACCTGGAAGTCAGGGTTCATTTTGCTTTACTGAAGGATGGGGGGGGGGGGCCAGTTGTGGCCCCTTATAACTTGTGTTATTTCTGTGCTCCTCTTTATTCAGCGCCAGAAGCCATCTGGTTCGCGACACCTCGGCGATGGGAGGAGACAGACCCAAGAGGTGCTGCCAAGCATGAAGGTAACATATATCCAAACCAATGCATCAAAAACAAGGGTCCAAATTACTTAATTGTTAATAGCATACAGGCGCCATGTTTTACCTGAAAATTTTTTTGGGGGTTTTTTTCATGCTACAGCTGCAGGAGCAGAACAAGCTGTCCACTCTTCCACTGTGTCCAGCCCCGGTAGGGTGGAAATTGATGTAGCAGAGGAAGTGGGGGGGAATGTGGGGCGTGAGCTATTGTTAACACTGGGACTGGGGCCATGCAAAGTCGCTTGATGTTCAGGACAACAGAATGGCACATCATTTTTTTCCATAAGAGGTGTCACCAGTACCCGGGGGAGCCAAGAGCAAGAGGAAATGGGTGAGGACATTCCTGGACCACCCATAGCAGGTAAGTTCATGTGTATTGTACTGTCATTGTTACTTTTAACGCCATCAGTCAACCCGCAACATGTATCAACAGGAGCCAATGTTCTTTCTGTCTTTGCCGCAGGTCCCCTCCCAGCAGCAGCGGCCGACCCCCCGAACCCGGAGATGCTGGCCCGGATAAAGGACATAAAAGAAACACAGAAAATCTCTGTAAGCGCTTGTTTACCATAATTGGGGAAGAAAGGGGAATGCAAGGGCTATCAGCCGTTGTTCGGGGCACACTACTTTTAACCTGTTTTCTCTCCCCAACAGATGAAGCTGTGTACAGCAGCCTGAACGCCATGTTCTCGGCGTTCGACGAGTTTTTCGTGGGGATACGCCGGGATAGTTTGCGGCAATCAATAAAGAGAGTGGCCACCCGGTGTAAAAAAGTGTTGATAATGTTCCCACTTTTTTTTCCTCACTTTTATGTTTACCCCCCCAAACCCCGGATTTTGTATGTAGCAATCCCCTTTCCCCTTTCTGATTGTTATATTTTCCAAACGTTTCCCAAAGCGCCTTTTAATAATAAAAAAAAAAAATTTAAAGTTACTGGTGTTCATTTTTCCTTTTCACCGGCCTCCCAGTGCTGAACGTTGCTGGTCCCTACCATTGCCCATTTCTGCACTAGACTGTTATCGCACTATACACTTTACATTGAACATCCTATGGCCATATCCACAAGGACGCAGGAGCGTTTGAGTCAAAGTTCAGGACAGCTGTCACCAAAGGGAGGGCTACAGGTCCCATTGCGCGACTGTGGAGAGACGGCAGCGTCACATGGCATTCCCAACATTCCTCCCCAATCCCAAGGTTTATCCACAGCCAGTGTAATATTTGAGGCCGGTTGCAGCAGGCTTCCTGCCACAGCAGGGGCGAGGGATGTTTTAAATTTACCAAAGTTCAGGGGAAAAGGGGTCACCACAAGGGGGGCTCACGTCCCATTGTGCGCCTGTGGAGAGAGGGCAACATTAATTGCTCATCCCCCTCCCCCCCATTCCCCCCCCCCGCAAATTGAGGCGGAGGGAAGGACAGCCGCAGCACAAAGCCAGGCTGACCCCCTTTTAAAAACCCCCTCGTCAACCCCCCCCCCTCCACCACACACATTCTGCCCCCCGCCACAAAGGCCCCCCCGCCCCGTTTACCCCCCCTGATCTGGGTATTTCAGGGCGAGAGGCATGAGAGCCCCACAGCACTTTTCCCAGTAAAATAATAATTTAAGTGCCAGTAAAAAAATAAATTTTAAAAGTGAGGCTTCCCACGGGGGGCCCCCGGCCAGCCCCCACACTGCCCTTTCTGTCCTGTGCCCTCAAGGCTGGGCAGCGAAGGGTCCCCCTCACCCCCCGCCATGGCCCCGCTGGCTCGCTCCCACATCCAGCTGCCTCTCCTGGGGTTTTAATGGCGAGATTACTCAGGAGGAGACTTTCCCAAGACTTTCCCAAGGCGGCCCCCCCAAGCCATGTGCCCCCCCCAACCACATATCCCCAGCCTCCTGAGCTGCCAACAGCCCCACGCACACATGCAGTACACATTTTAAAGTGAAAAATAAAGAGAAAAACCCAAACTACATACCTGCAATCCCTTTTCCTTTTTCTTGCTGTAGCTCCTAACCGCTTTCCGAGGAACAAAAAATGGCACCGTCCTGTTCTTTGTGGGGCGGGCCAACTGCTGAAGCTGTCCATGCTCACGGCCTGCCCTCCGTTGATCTCATGGGCGAATCAGTGCGTATCTGCGCTTCTACACAAATGAGCACGTACACGATAGCACGGCCCGAGAAAAAAAAGACCACATTTTCCCCAGTTTTTAACAAGTTCGTGCTACGACAGTTGGAGACATCTCTGCACAGATTGAGGTGTGGAACTGAAAAATTAAAGACAACGTGGCGTGCTCCAAGGTATGGAAGACCTCTGTCAGAGGTCGCGCTACCACGTTTTTTCACCTCTGTGTGGAAAGGGCCTTGGTCACTCTTTCTGCACAAGACTGTTATAGTGCTATTATTCCACTCTCAACATCCTATGGAATCCTGGGGTTTGCAGTTTAGGGAGGGGCCTCAAAGGCCACAAGCAAAGGCCACCCTTTGCTAAACCACAAATCCCAGGGTTCCATAGGATGTTGAAAGTGTAATAATAGCACTATAATAGTCTAACATGGAAATAGCCATGTTTTCTCATGGCATATTCAAAGTATGACAGTCTCAGCATAATCATCTTGGCTTCTAGGGAAAGTTTAGTCTTGATTTCCATTTTTTTTTTTTTTTTTTGTAACTCCAGGATATCTGCAGAAGTTTCCTCCAGCACCACATTTCAAATGAGATTATTCTCTTTTTGCCAATTTTTTTCCCACTGATCTGCTTTCACAACCATACATAGAAACAAGAGATATAATGACATGAACAATCCTGACTTTGATATTCAATGATACATCTTTACATTTGAGGATCTTGTCTAGTTCCTTCATAGCTGTCCTTCTAAGTCCTAGTCTTATTCTGCAGTCTCTGTCCTGAATCTGAGGTAGGGATGTGGAGCACCAGTCACTCCTTTCCATGTTTTAAGCCGGAAGCAAACTGGATCATAAGACCTCAAAGAGTCTCTTGGTAGGTAATGGGTCACAATGGGTTGGAGAGGCCTGGTGGGGTGGCTGGCCTGATACCCTGCCTTTTCTTCTGTGGGTGTGTGGACATCTCCTTAGAGCTCAGAGTAGCTTTCTAAAGGGTTTTTTCGCTCCTCAAAGAAATGATGTTGTGGCAGAGAGGCAGTGCAGTTTATAGAGATGGGCTGCCCTGGAGTACATAAGTGAAAAAAGGTTGGGAAGCAATCCATTAGGACAATCAAATGTTTAAATACATCCATTTCTTAAAGATCCATAGTTTTTTGTTATCTACACAAACCCAGGGGACTGCTGCAATCGATAAAGCACAGGCTGATTTTCTTTTGAAATTCTTTGGTGCACTCCACTATCCAACTTGTTTTTGCAATATGATCCCTAGTGTCTTCTCCTTTCTTGAACCCAGCTCGGACATCCATATCTGGTAAAAGCCTTTTGTAGAATGTTGAGCATCACTTTGCTTGCATGGGAAAATAATGCAATGGTCTGGTGGTTGCTGCAATCCTTGGTATCCCCTTTCTTGGGTCTTGGACTGTATATTAAGTGCTTCCAATCTGTGGGTCATTCTTTTGTTTTCCATATTTGTTGACAGATTTTAGCTAGAATTTGAGTTGATTCTTTGTAGTTTGAAAGAGTTCTATTGATATGCCATTTGCTCCTAGTGATTTATTTCTCCCAACTTCTTTGAGTGCAGCTTCCACTTCACTTTCTAAAATTGTGGGTTCATCTTTGAATGGTTCTTCCTTGAATGAATCTGTCATCCTTTAATCTCATTTATATAGTTTTTCAGTGTACTGTTTCCATCATCTTTTTGTTTCATCTTGATCATGTAGTGTGTTCCCTTGTTAGTCCTATAGCATTCCCACTCTTGGTTTAAATTTTCCTTTGATTTCTTCGATCTTGTGGATTATAACTCCCATAATTTCATATCATTGGCCATACTGGCTGATCCTTTTGGGAGCTGAAGTCCAAAATAGCTGGTGGGCCAAAGTTTTCTTACAAGCTGCCTTAAATGCGTATATAATCATTACAGTAGCACTTCACAAAGTGGTGTTGATGCTAACACTGATCACTCTGTTGGCAATGGTGATCCTGTTTACATCTGCAGAGAAAAACTTAGTAAGTGCATATGGCAGGCTTTGCTGTTAGACTACAGTTCCCATCATCTCTACATTTTGTGCTATCACTGGTGGGCATTATTGTCCAGCACCACAGTGGAGAGGTTTATGGTATAAACTTAAATATGAGTCATTCAAGAACAACATGAAGAATAAAATACTTCTGAAACCACTTCCTACAGCTGGAAATGTTGACACCTAGAAGTAGATTCCTGTTATTAATAGCAACACTGATCCTTGGAAATTCCAACCTACAAATCCCTTAGCCCTCCTGTAAGACCCACTGGCTCCAATCTCACTGCACATTAAACCTTATAGTGGTACAAGTTTATAGAGCAGGCATACTTTACTGCCATGACCTGGTTGTAAATCACTGAAGACTTTTATTGGTTTTGGAATGTTCACTTTGCCGCCCATACAGTCTAATAAAGCAGTTAATGAAAATGGTTTTTTGCTAGAGAGCCAACAATAGTAGCAACAGTGGCAGGTGTTGTCACACAGCCAGCAAATGGCAGGCAGGAAGTATGGCAAGCAACTCACATCTTCACTAAGTTTCAAGGAGCTCAGAGGAAGAGCAGAAGGTAGCAACTCTTTCATTCATTCATCAGAAGCAAGTTAAGTAATACAGAAATGAAGAAAACCAGCTGCCAATTCACCACTGTAAGGCATATCCATTTGCAAGGGAACAGTGCCACCAAAACCTCCCTCTTCTTAAAAGAGATAAAGGCCTTAAGGCAACTTTAAAACTAGTGAATAGGTGAAAGGTTTTATAAATCACAGTCCTAGTTACCTGAATCTAGAGACGTAAATGAGAAATTAGAATGATGCTGTCATCTGAACAAAATTTTTTTAAAAAATCCTCTTTGAGATTATAAGAACTTTTGTGGCTTTTTAATTTATTTATTTTGTTGTATTCTTGGACTCTTTTGCAAAAATGTCATGAAGAAGCCTCTGTACTGACACATTTTGAGATAAATTTAGGTGCTGTAAAATGTGCCAGTGATGGCCAATTTCAAATTGTTTTATCTTAGTTGGGGGCGAAAAACTGCAGAAAAACCCTTCTCAGTGTTGAGACATCCTTTTTCTATGAAGACAAGAAAATGTGTGAATATTCTTCACATCCCTATCAGATATGAGCTATTTTTCTCAGTTGCTGGTTATATGTGTTTGGGGACCAAAAATTGTAAGTTATGAGCCCTGAAGGGAATGTATTCTGAAAAGTTCGGACAAAGTCAATTTGATTAGTGCTTGAATAGCAGTGGCAGGAAATGAAATGATTTAATACTGACATCAATAGTGATGCACAAAAAAACCTATTGTTAGGAAACAAGGATTCAGGTAAGACCCAAATGAACAGGACTAAATGTATTGCTGAGCTGTAATTTAGCAGATCCAGTGCGCAGTTGCCCTTTGAAATACCTTTATTCAGAGATGACTACCTTAAGATGCCTCCCAGTTTTGACTAATCTTGGTTCTAGTATGAAGTCTCTAGTTCTTCGTACTGTGTCCAGTTCTGCATACATTGGAATATTTCTGTTGCATCTGTCTCAAGCTATATAACATACACTTTGTACAGAAGAAGTCCTAGGTTTGATTATACATCTCAAGGTAAAGTTCAAACAAAGTTCTGTCTGAAACCCTGGACAGCTACTAGCACTTAGTGCAGACAAGGGAGAGAGAAAACTTTTAGCCTATCATTCCCCCAAAATCTAGCCTTCGTGGCCAGTGAAGGAATTATGAGGGTTGCAGTTCAAACATCTAGAAGTACCAGTTTGCCTACTTCCGATATAGACCACTCTTCTCTAACATAGTGCCCTCTATATATGTTGGTTTACATCTCCTGTTATCTTATAGTGGGATGATGCAAGTTGTAATTTATTAGACTGGGTAAGAAGTTGTAATTTATTAGACTGGGTAAGATTTAGACAGTGCTGGACCAGTATTTTGTGCCAGGGTAATCCAGCTCCCTGTGTCCTCAAAAGATTGGTCTACTGACTTGGGGAGTAGTTCTAACTGCCTTACCTATTTATGAAACCATTTTTAATCTTGAAAAGTCCTTTGGCTAGAATTGGCTTGAACATCAACATACTCTTCCTCCCCGCATAGCTTATGCTGTTGCAATTAACTTTTCTCTTTTCCCTTTACCTTCCATTGCTGTTGGAGCCCTTCTTTGCACTTCCACATTTTCTAATGCATTACGTGTCACCCAAGATTTAAGCTTTAGTAAAAAAAATATTAAAGATGATATCTTGAGGCACTGAAGCACCAAGTTGTTCAAAAATTAATAGCAAGAACCCATGAGTCACAGTTGCAGGATAGCTTCTTTCATTTTAATGAGGCTTGATCAAGATGCAGCCTCCATCAAATGGATGGCAGTTACACACAGCAGCCATGTTATGCCCACCTATTGTACTCTATTAAATCACATGCACATTGGACTCTTTCAAGCAAAGGTCTTCAGTTTTTCCATGGTTTCACTTTTTAGAAAAAGTGGGTTTCTTTTTTATTTTGAAGCTCATGAAAGCTATTTATTTCTTTATTTGATTGATTGATTGATTGATTGATTTCTGTCCCACTATTCTCCCAATATGGGACCTAAGGCAGCTTACACAGTGAGTTAAAAGAACATAGCTAACAGAATCTGTAGTTCAATTTTTTTTTCGACAGCATTAAATAACAATCCAATTGGAAGGGAATGCCATAGCCTAGAAACAGCCACAGAGAAGGTTCTGCCCAGTGTCCTCACTAGACATGTCTGTGAGGGTGGTGGGACAGAGAGAAAGTCATCCCCTGAAAACTGTAAGGTTTGGACAGGCTTATACAGGGAAGTAAGGGCTTTCTGTTATTCTGGAATTAAGCTGTTTTTTTTCTTATATCTTATATCTACATCTTATATATTTTTTCTTATATCTTCCTTTGCATGGAATCTGAAGTCTGGTTGGGTACTTCAGTATAAACCAGCCAAAGGCATACTGGGAGAAGCCAGCCTTTCCAGAGCACTGTAACTTTGGATGAGCTCTTTTACGGGCTACCAGAAGGTCACTATTGGATAAGTAACCTTCTTGAAGTGAGCACCCTCTTCCTTCCAATGATAACCGTGATAATCTTGCATTCTTTTCCTCCATGGCCTCTGTGCAACCAGGACTAAAGTGTGACTGCTCTACACTGTGCTATGCTAAACTGTTATACTAATGTGATGCACCAATAAGATTCAAGACAAAATCTGGGATAAACTTACATTTCCAAGTGAAGTTAAAGGTAAGTTTATAGTCTATTTATCTCTAGATTCCTGCACTAGTAATTGGGATTGCTTCCCACTCTGAGTCTAAGACTCCAAGATGGCTCTCATCACGCCTTCTAGGTAGGCATGAGAAGAGTAGCAACTCGATAGATTTCTGATGATAGCAACACTTTTGGCTAGCCAGTGGCAGGACAGGATTTCCTTCTGTATAAAGCCAAGTTACTTGGGCTGAACACTCTTTTATGTCTTTTTTTTTTTTTTTTTTCAGCAGTTTAAATAGGCTCTATTACTACCACCTACTGGACAATGGGCTCATAGCAGCTCCATCACTCTGGCCAGTAGTTCTCAAAATCCCCAAGTAACTTTTTCTCCCTCTCTCACTAGGCAAATCTAAGATACCACCAGATAACAGCCAAGGCCATAAACTATAGAACGTCATTCTGACCAATGTCACTGACCATCTAGAATTCATCTTTTTATCAAAAGGGGAAGTAACAAAAGGGAATGAAAAGAATGGAATAGCCACAAACTATCAAGGAGTGGTGTACCTATTGTATTTAACACTCTGGCAGATCATTTTTTGCTACCCCTGAGGGATGGGAGAACCCACCTGTCAGTCACTGTTCCCTGAAGAGTGGCAGGTTATGTTAATCTCATTAATATTTTTGAAACATGAATATTGAGCATCAGATCACCATATGCTGGGCCACTCTGACCATAGTTTATTTCTCTCTATTCTTAATAATTAACTTCTCTATGGCCCGTTACACATGTATATGACGTCTCGGCATGGGGACATGAGAGAAGTGATACTGTGACTACACTTCCTCAAGAAATCATTACTGTCCCATTCTTCTCCTGTCACCAGCCAGTGCAATCGCGAGGTAAATTACTGGCGGATTTTCTCCATCAATGATCCCCGATCATGTGATGTCCCCCCCACTTACCTGCCATGTGGAAGGGCCAGAAGCGCTTCCTGCCCCAATGCAGCATGGGAAAGAGCCCAGCTGTGCTGCAGAAGGAAGAGGCATGTTCCTCACACTCTGATTAAAACATTCCCATTGTGCTCCCTTCCCACCAAAGGTACTGCTGGGATCACAACCGCAGGGTGACGAGATAAGGTAAGATGTGGAAAAGATCTACCTTTCCCAAGTTAGAAAGTTTTAAAAAACGAAGAAATCCATGCACACACAAACCAAGCCACCACTGACTGCTGTGGGGGACACTTTGGCCAAGACATTTAAGAACATTTAAACTTTTGTGAAGGCAGGTTTTTCTGCTGGCTTCACCACCCATGGACCTGTGAATAGGAGTTATAGGCTGATCACGTTTATTCAGAAGAAGTCTCACATGGCTGGGTGCAATCAGTTTGGTAAAAAAACTACAGCACACAGAAATCCCCAGCCAGCATGGACAATGTGCATAGTGACTAGGGGTTTCTGGGAGTTGTAGATTAGGGTGAAGTTTATTACCAGGCAAGCCACACTAAATAAAATGAACACCATGCCCTACAGAACATGGTGAAGCTTACTTCCAAGTTGTCATGCCCACTTACATTTGGTACTTAGAAACAAACTTCCCTCTGTTTAACTACTCAGAAGTAAGCCCTTCTGAACTCTGGCCATTTCCACACTAGACTGTTATAGTGCTATTATTCCACTTTCAACATTCTATGGAATCCTGGGTTTGCAGTTTACACCTGCTCGAATGAGAGAGTGAGTAAGCAAGTAAGCAGGTGAGCATTCTCCATCTCTTGCCCCCCCACCTCATGCCTGCACATTTGGCAACTTATCCAGGCTACTGTAGTTGGGCTGTCTGAAGCCGAGCTGTCAGCTGGTGAGTGGAAGGGTCATTCATGAAGTGAGGCACCTACGTGGAGCCCCTTATTGCTTCACTGGGGGATACCAAGCACCACACCATGCTTGATACATCACTTCCATTAACATTTTGAAAAGTTATTTTGGATAACAACTTCTAGAATCCTGTGGCCAGCATGGCCAATAGCGATGCTCACTGAGCGGGATTCTGGAAATGTAGTAAAAAAAAAAAGAAGAAGTTATCTTTTGGAACCTATCCACACCACAACCCTTCTTGCAGAGACTTCTCACCATTCTTTCTTGTCTTCTCGCTTCATCAGCCTTCTCCATACTCCTCCCTGTTTGCTTCTGACTGTCTCATCTCCTAAATAGCCAAGTCTGCCATCTTGCCTTGGATTCTGCCTCACCTCCCACACCTATGCCTTCTGCCCAGATCCAGCTAGCATTTAGAGCTGCATGGTGCCTTTTGCTGTTGTCAGAGTGGGGCATTGGCAGCTCTCATGGTCTAGCATCTTCCACTTCCTAGCTGCCCTCCTAAGTCTATTGCTACTACTGGAGACCTGCAACTTCTCTAGCCCCACAAAATAGCCCCAGAGTAAACAAGTTTAGCAAGAACTCATCAAGAAATTCAACTCTATCTGCTATGAACAAAGGCTTTTTATTTATTTTGGAACCTTTTAGTTAGTCCAAGTCAGCCTGTGAGTGAGATTCTGTTCTGTGGAATTGTCAAGGAAGGAATGTTTCCAGACAAGTGGTGGGCATGACAAAGCACATCTTTCTGGGCCCAATGAAGAGTCTTGTACAACACAGGAAGAATGCTTTTGTAAGGAGGGTTCTGAAACCTTCTTATACAAGCCAGCAAAGAGAATTGTGTAACTGGCTTGTTATTCAAATGTAAGTTATCAACAGGATCCTGGCCTGTGTTACCATCCAACTACTGTTTGTGAAGAACCATTGTTATGTTTATAATCACTATGCTTACCCTTTCTATTTCAGTTCCTCTGATCCCAGTAATTATCATCCATGCAAGAAGCATATGTGACAAATAAAGGAAAATTTCAGAGTGGGCTGCAGTAGTTCCCCAAAACTTATAGCAAACAAAAAATCTTAGTTTTTAATGTGCCAAAGGTCCTTTTCAATGAGATTTTGAGAATACATAAAGGCAAGCAACTTGCAATTTATAGTGAACATTTTTTAATATTCTCTGAAAAATTAAGAAGAGTTTATAGTTGACTTGAACATTCCTCAGACAATGGAAACTTCACAGCAATGTGTCCCATGAGGAGCCAATCCCAAGACAACAAGAGCCAGTTGTAAATTAATTTTGCATGTTTCATTTCCCATCAGCAGTGGGGTCAAGAATGTTGCATACACAGATCTACCATGGTGCAGATTCACTGTCTTTCAATCCAAGAAATGTGCTTGCCAAGGCTGCACAATTACCACCCACCTTGCCCTCTACCATTTCTGCCACATGATTTGGAAAGTATGTTTTTAATCTGTTTGAGGAGTTGTGGTATTGGCTGTTATTATGCCATTTTAATGCTATTTTATTGTTTTATTCTGCTTCATTGAGCCATCTTGGAAAACTCATTTTTTTAAAGGTGAGATAATGATTCTATAAATAGAATAAATAACTCTTTACTTCCACACAACACAGTATTAAAACACAGCAAAGAATTTAATTTTGGAACTATGTACCCTGAAAATCTGCTTCTATCACTTCCATGAACGCAGGGAGTAACTGTATTCAGTTCATAGTAGCACATCTTAATTAATATCTAGCCCATATAGCAGCTTCTTTTAGCTAATCCAAACTTGCTACTACAGAGAATTATTTCAAAATATCTAGTCCAATTGGGATTTTTAAAAAAATGAATATGTAACCTCCTCAAGAGAGCCACCCTGGTGTAGTGGTTTGAGCACTGAACTACAGCCCTGAAGATCAGTGTTTGATTCCCATTTCAGCTGTGGAAACCTAGTGAATGTTCTTGGAATATCACAGACTCTCAGCCCAGAAAACCCCATGATAGGTTTACTTCAGGGTTGCTGTTAAGTTAGAAACAGCTTGAAGGCACACAACCACAAGAACAATAAACCTCCTCAGTCTTAAGGGGCAAAAAGTATAATAGGCAAGTCAATACCATTTTTGGAAATGAGGCGGCAATCCTACAGAACCCAGCAATGCTTAGAGAAGTTATCTGTTGGACTACCAATGCCAGAATGGACATGATGGCTGGGGATTCTGGGAGTTCCTTTTCAACCCCCCCCCCCCGATCTTCCCCTCCAGAGTGGAGAAAAGTTGGCCTTGTCAGGTCTGCTGAAACAGGAGTGGGGTGTCAGACTCTTGTCAGTATGTGCTGCATGTCAACCTCACATTTCTTCTGACAAAAGTAGAGAGATGAAGAAGAGGGTACTCTGTGCAGATGCAAGCCTTTAAATTCCTTGTTAAAAATCTTTCTTTGCCAGCATGATCAGGTTCTGTTCCATGCTTAAGTTTGCCTGAAAGAAAAAAGAAAAAACTCTTGTGCTTGGCTTGTTACCATTAGAGCAGGAATGGGACCCATGCATCCCTCAAGATTTTGTTGGATTGCAGATCCCAATATTCTTAACCATTGACTATGCTGGTTGGGCTTAAGAGGAACTACAGTCCTCTAATATCTTCAAAGGCCTCATGATTCCCATCCCTTCACTACTGAGAGTGAAGCAGTCACTTTAGGCAACAGATCTGGGACATCATGACACAGTGGGAAATATTTACTTAAACTGTTATAGTGATATTTTTTTTAAAAAAACCGTCTTTTACCACTGGAATGAGGTATTTCCTGCCTGCTCTGGGTAATATGCACCTTCACTTGGGTCCATGGGGAAGGGCATGCATAATATCTGAAGATAACATTGATTCTGTGAAATGTAATGTTCAAAGCAAGCCCTATCCAAAGCTATAGAGATACTTTAAAAATCATCGTAACAGGCCCCCACCCAATATTCACCACCATAGTTATAATTTTCCAAAAGAGCTCTCATATTTCTCAAAAAAGTAACTTTTTAATAAAATTAATCTGAATAATAGAGCATGAAGTAGAGCACAAGTCAGTGCTTTGAATCATGTGATATTCCTTCACCACCATTAAGTGAAGCCACACACCCTAAAACCATAAAAGTTACAAAATTACACTGCAAAAGGAATGAAGTTATCTCTTGTTAAGCTGTTGTTTTAATGTAACTTAATGAGACCTAGAGCTTGAAGAGGTGCCAAAGCTGGCTGGAGGATTCTGTGAGTTATAGGCCTGAATTCTATTGTTAGAGCAGACTTATTAAAATGGTGTGATTTATCTATGTATTGATCCACTGCTTTGGTGAGTCTACCGTAGTTGGGAGTAACCGATAGGATTCCAGCCATAGTCCAAAAAAGCTCTGATTAAGTCCTCATTTTTGGATAAGAAGAATTAATTTCTGGTAGCTAATCGTTTTTGGCCAATTCTTGCCAAGATCTGGCACTATCATTAAATGAGACAGCCACCCATATCCTAGGATGTGGGGAGAGAGGTAATAACAGTGATGCACGTATGTGTCATGTACAGCATACCCACCAACATTTCACAGAGGGAGACTAGTGTGGCAAGCAACAACTGGGTGTGGTTAAGATGATAAAAGTGATTAATGAGGAAGAACACCCAAGCTAAGAGAGGCTGTAGCAGTTTGCTTTTACCTGAATGCATTGAGAAGAACAAGTTCCAGCCCGTTCTTCCCCTCTAATCCCTGATAAGTTAATTGAGTGCAAACTATTTTTGCTCTTTAAACTCAGTTTGCAGCAGCTGAAGTAAGCCAAGGACAAAAGAGAGAAGCCAGAGGAGGAAAGAGAAACCAGGACATTTTAAAAGCAGCTGAAAAAGGAGGATGACAGAGGATTAATCAGGACTGTTCTTGCCAAAACAGAATACCAAAAATTTCTAAAATCTGTGGAAAACAAAGAAAATGTTAGCTGAGGTTTAAAATCAATAAGGAAAGGGGCAGCCTGCAAATGTTCAGGGAAGCAATTCTAGAAGTAAGGAGCAGCAAGTAAAAATGGACAAAGATGAGCCAAGGAAGAGATGAAGTTGTCTTTCACACTAACACAATTGTAGCACTACAATTCCCCTTTAGTTGCCATGGTTCTATCTTATTGAAGCATGATATTTGCAATTTTGGAAGGGGTATTGAGAATTCTCAGGCAGACAACTCCGGTGTCTCACTAAACTATAGATCTCATGGTTCCATAGGATGTGCTGTGAACAGATATACATTCTCATCAACAGATCCAAGGAATAATCAAAGTGCATTAACTTATGGCTTGGGAAACAGAAGCCACAAATGCTAATTCTTCCACAGGTAGCAGCTGGCAGGGACATATGGAATCCTCTGAATCCAAACTCTGAAAAATTCATTCAAGGTGCTATCTCCAAAATGGCTTCAGCACCTTGGATATCTCTTTTAAAGCTCAGACTAATCTAGAGTTCATTCCCCCCATTCCACTGACATCACAAACATAGTTGCTTTTCTGTGGCTTTTCAAAATAAGTATATGTTCATTGAAGAGTTGGCCCCTCTTGGTCAGAAGAAATCAAGCCCCTTAACCTTTTTACGGGTAGATTTCTCCCTGAGAAATAGTTCTCATTTAGATTATTTTATTTTGCAGAGGCAACAGTTAAGGTCATAAAAATGCTGATAGAATAGCAAAGCAGTTTCAGATCTAAGCTGGTAGGAAAATAAATGCCAGAAAAATGAAGAGGTTAGAAGCTGTGGAGAATACAGTAGCTTGAATCTGGGACCAATATCATCTGAAACAAGCTGAACATTTGAAAAATGATATCTACTTTCATTTTATCCCATCATCCTTTTCCTGCATCTAATACTCCAAATTGCATATTTAAAAGAGCCAGCTTGATAAATAGAACACAATTTTCAGATCTGTCAAAGATTTAGGCATATAATATGTGTTGAATATTTTCAACATCATGGCAAGTAACCAACATATTATAGCAATCCTAAGCCTAGCATATTTTGAATAAATCTACCAAAAATAATTTTTAAAATGCTTTTGCAGACTTCAGAAAAAATTGTCATTGTGTCAAATATGAAAACCTCATTATACTTCAATACCACATGGACTGGGAAACAAAATCCCAGAAAATGCATCTTAGTTCATTTCTTCCAAACCTTGTTCTCTTGCTACCCTCACTCAGCAATATTTCCCTAATCTTCCAGCTATAATGTTTAAAGGCTACCAAGTACACTGTTAATGAAAGAACTAGTTAGTTGAAGCCTAAGAATGAGTTGGTTAGTTTGTATCAAGTGTGCAACATTAATACATTAAAATTTAAAGTCAACTTTCATTCTAGAGGTAAGTTAATCTGAGAAATCCACTCATGATCAGAAAAGAAGGAAAGGGTTTAGGCACTCTTCCTTAATACTCAGCTATATTCCATAGTAGCTTTCCCCAACTTGGTGGCCTCCATATGTTTTGGACTACAACCTCATCACGACCTGACTGTACTGGCTATGATGAGACCTGTAGTCCAAAACACTTAGAGGCTACAAGGCTGGGATAGTCTGTTTTAAAGTCTCACCAATTATGCTAGCTTACAGCTTGGAGTGTCTGTGCATGAAGACTTTCCACTGCTACTTAAGAGAACTTGAAATTTTATTTTTTAAAGACTGCAGTTGCAAGAAAAGAGATACTGGGGGGCATCCTGTTAGAGACATACGTAAGTATGAGTCCAGTTTATGTTTGTGCATGTTTTTTGTTTCCATTGTGGGGTTGGTGTTCTCTCCTACTAAAGGACTCACTATTATACTGCAATAGCACCCTCCCTATAGACATTCTGTTGCTTGTGGAGAGTGCAAGGAATCAAAGAAGAATCTGAATATGTCCCATAGATGCTGGATGATGACATCATCCACTGAGACCTCTGGAGGAGTCCACTGAATCTCAATGTGAGATGTTTTTAGTTCTGCATTTGGCTATGAGGGCAGAGCCAGATACTTCTCCAGTCTTCTCCATGCTCCACCAGCAATGGAATGGCAAGAGCGGGAGGGCTGTCACAGCACAACAGTGAATTGTGGAGGTGGTGACAGGGTGGTAGTAATGGAATTCTGCAAGTGGAACTCTTATATTATGCTCAGCCTTGTTGGATCTCAGCCACAGTGAGTTGGAGTCCAAAGAAGCTATATTTTCCCCCAGGTTCTGACATTGAATTCCTAGCAGTTTTCCCTTACAGGGGGATGCAGAATTTTCTATCAGTGCTTAATAGTGTACCTGCTTTTTATCTAAAGATCTAACCCAGCCTTTCTCAACGTTTTCACATGGGAGAAACTCTTGGAATAATGTTCAGGAAACCCTTGCATGAAAATTATAGTATCTACAGCTTGAGAAGAGTATTTCTTTTTGTCCAATCACCATTTCTCATGAGACCCTAGGATTCCAGGGAACCCCAGTTAAGAAATCCTGATCAAGAGCTTTGCTCTGGATAATCACTCTCTTTGAAATCTTTATTCTCCATTATAAACAAAGGGAGGCATTTGCCATATATTCCTTGTACACTGAAATGAGAAAGGGACCCACATTTGGTTTAGAACACCAAAGTACACATGCATTGAATATAGCTATGTGAAGAGGCTTTTTAAAATTATTTAATCTTAGACATGGGCGAGAATATGATTTCCACAGGACCAGAACACATGGGGAGAAAAGGTTTAACTAGGTCTTTATATAAACCTTGAAACAATCTTTTATATTAAGTACAACTGATATCCTGTGGATAGCTAGAATAATGGCAGGCATATAAGTTGATCACATAGTTTGCAGGAACCTGTGTTTCTTCTTCACTTATTCAAAACTCATCTTTACTGTTAATAACCTTTCAGGCAGATTGTGTATGTGTATGGGTATGTGTGTGCTATGCATGGTTACTGAAATTATTCCATTCTGATGTAAATCTGGAATGAACAGAAATGCAAATTCTTTTCTCTCAAGTCATCATTTGAACTCTTAGCCTGTTTTCAGAATACTGCCAAAGATGGGGTGGGTGAGTAGGGGTTGGTCTAGAATATTACCTTCTAGAATATTTGCCATTTCTTCTTTTCTCTGGGAATCCCACAGTTGTGATAGGATGTTGTAATGATGACAGTATGTAATCATAATGATGTGAGTGTGAAACGAGCTCTCTCTCAATATGCTTCCCTCCGAAGATCTGGAGAGAACATTGCCCCATCCAGAAATGTCCAGAGTTTACTTACACCACATTTGGGTAATACAGATTATGTGCTAATACTTCCACACACCACCATTACACTCTATGCAGGGAGGTTCTTCATGTGATCTGCCTGTGAACTACAGCCCAGGAATAGAACCCTGATCTCTGAATGCATAGAAAGTCTTCACATGAAGAAAGGAGATGGTTGGTTAATTAACTGGAAAACTGAACAGGAGCATTTCAAGACTGTGACATTACATTGCAGGTCCCCCATTATGTTTGAACAGCAAGATATCCAGACAGTTATTTTTCACTCTTCGTACATTTCAGATCATCTGTTTACTCTGCAGAGAAACTCAGTTCTGCCAGTGTGATGAGAGCTGAATTGATTCAATATGTGCTACTTTTATTTAACTCTTGAAGATCACTGGTCAACACACATCTGTTATCACTTACTAAGATCATACAGGCATGGAATTCAGTGGTTTTGGCATGCCCATGAATAACCCTTATATTTCTTTCCCATCCTATTCAGATCCCTCCATCTCAGTGATGATTTAGGATCAGCCCATAAATAAATCAAGGATGAATCCAGAGACAAATGAATTAAAGATTGACCACCAGTCTTTATTCTTAGAGACAGAGAAGACTTTCACACTTTCTGAATCAATGCAGGATCCAAAAATTAGTTGACATTCCAAATTGGCATGTCTATGAATTTTGCTCTAATTAAAAATGTGCAGAAAAATGTACATGGTGGTGAAATTAACTTGCAAAATATTAGGCAATGCCTTCTGGAAAAAATACTTTCCAGAAATATGTTGGTGAAAACTGCAGACAAAATTGTATATATTAAGAAAAATGTGAATGGAAATATGAAACTTTCTCATAAGCTTACTTTTAAAAAATCATAAACTGTTATGTAAATGGAACAAAACAAATTTAAGTGTGGGGGAAAAGAGAGAAACAGGGAAAAAGCAAAATCCATACATTCATAGAAAAGAAAAGAGTTAATTATCATAGGTGAAAGTCAGTTCTTCTTGGCCATTAGGTTGAATAGCCCTGGGATATTCCATCATAGTTGAATCTGGATCCCCAGAAATCACCAGTGTCAATTCAGAACAGACCATCCAAAATTTCAGTACTTTGCCCTTGAGTTGATGTGGCAATGCTAGCAGTGGCGTAGCCTGGAGTACACGGAGGAGGGGCGGGGCTACAGCAGATGGGATGGGGCTATGGTGCATGAGGCAAGGCTATGGCGTGTAGGGGCAAGGCTATGGCAGATGGTGCAGGGCTACAGCATGTGGGAGTGGGCCTATGGCACACGGGGGTTGGTCTATGGTGGATGGGATGGGGCTGTGACACATGGGAGTGGGGCTACAGTGCACAGGGCAGGACTATGGAGCATGGGAAAGAGCAGGCAAGAAGTGGCGGTGCCCCCCAAAAATTGCCAGCGGGGGCACACCACCCCATCGCCCTCCCATCCCTATGCCACTGAATGCTAGCTGGGGATTCTGAGAGTTGTAGTCCTTAACATAACTTTTAAAGCTCTGCATTGAAGTGGAAATCAGCAGTCATATATCCCCAGCTGTTTTGAACTGCTACTACCACTATCTTTTATCATTTTCTAGGCTGACTGAGGCCTCTAGAAGTTGCAGTCTAACAACATCTGGGCAGCTGCCCTTTGCTACACCCTGCATTAAAGGGGTTATGGAAAGTGATCCATCTTTTGCAGGACAATTGTTTTTTGAAAATGTTGTAAATTGCGCAAGTTTTGTTTTTGTATGCGGCGGCTGTTTGCTAGAACACAATAAAATGAATGAATGATACTCTGCACTAAAGGGTATTATAAATCTGTTCATGGCACAGAGAGGCTGATCATTTTTCATAATTTAGCCTTTAACAAGGATATAAAGAACTGTGAATTCAAAATAACCAGGTACAAGGCAAGATTTTTTTTAAAATAAAAATGAAACTGAATTGTAGCATGTCAGCAGTGTCAAGTCTATTTGCCCTGCATTTACATATAATTATACAGCATAACAAATCAATGTCACTTTTTGCTAGTAGTGGAAGGAAATCTTTTTAGACCGACTCCATTATTATGGCAGGACTGATTTGCTCTGAATGATAACAACATCTTATGATCCTTTGAAAGAGCGAGAGGTCACATTGGCCTAACTTCATTCTACCTTTTGTTGAACTGCCAGGAATTATGCCAATAGTACAAATGAATTTTAATGCCAGGAGCCAAGCTTTCCAAGGAGAAACAATGGGCCATTCGTCATAGCACATTCCATGTATTGTACTTTGTCAAGGCCTCTGTTAGTTTGAAAGAATATAGCTAGAGGGCAATGGAGTTTGTCGCAGAGTATGGATTTCATTTTCTTTTTTGGACTACATTTCCAAGAACCTCTCAGCCCAGTATGGCCACCCTTCATGATGTAAAGGGTCTTTTAACGTAGGATTTTAAAAAACAAATAGGAGTGTCAAGGTCATGGTGATAGTGCTGCAAGGATAACTGGAGGGGTGAGGAGAGCAGACACAGGCCACCAGTCTAACTTATGTACGAACAAAAACAGAATGAAAAATAAAGCTACTGGTCTATCTTTATGAAAGAAGCTTTGAAGCAGTCATATTTTTAAGTATCATGCACACATCACTTTATTCAATTCTTTCAGTGCAGGCAGCTATTTATTAAACCATCCAGGTGATCACCAAAATGATTTGTCCTTTATGTTTCTGCAGGATGTGACCAAAAGAATACATGTTTTGAGGCATTATTTTGTGTTTTTCAATGTGATACAGTGGTTGGAATATTATCGGTGACATCAATCTGTCTGCTGGCACATACACATGTCTTATGAAGTTCCTTCTGCAGAGCATCCAGGAGGTGTCCAACTGCAGCTGGGAGAGAAGAACAGCTATCACCCTCCTCAATACCCAGCATACCTGGAAGGGCAACACCTGCTGTTTCCAGAGTTTCTATTTTCTTATAACTGCAGAAGTGTACCAAATACCGCCCAGGAATTCCACAGCCACTAAACAGCTGTGAGAGTGTGATCCACTGCTAGATAACTGCTTCTCACCTGAGGCAGGTTTAACAGCCCATCAGAACTGCATGGTGTTACATTGTGTGGGCGGAGGTGTTACACTCTGCCCACACAATGTAGGATCTTGGCCTAAGGGTCTACATCTTTATGTTTTCTAGAGCTTGGAAGAGTTACTTATTTGGACTAGAACTCTTAGAATCCAAAGAAGTAACTGTTCTGAGATGTTATTTTCTCCCTGTGCATATGCACTGCTCCGGCGTCCCAAATGGCGGCTTCCGGTTGGTTGAGGGTTTGACCAACTGCTGAAGCTTGCCAGCCTAAAGCCCGCCCCTGGGCAGATCGCAGGCTCACATTGGTGTGAGCCTGCAAATCTACATAAGGGAGCAGGCTCACAGTGGCGCACTGCGTGCTTTTGAAAGACTGGAAAAATCAGGTCTTTCAAAAGCACTCTGGAGGACCACATGGGGACGTTCTGGACTGGACTGAGGTGAGGATCTACCTTGTATAGGTCTGACCCAGTCCAGTCCGAGGTGCAGACCTTCTCCTTGGAGGACGGACTGCACCGTTTCAAAAACCCCATGTGGAAAAGGCCATAGCCTACATTTCAGAGGAAGGAACTGGCAAAACCACATCTGAGTATTGCTTGCCTAAGAAAACCATATAAAATCTATAGGGTTGCCGTATGTTGACAGGTGACTTGAAGATGTGCGCACGCACATACATTTCTCAGAACTTCTCAGTCAGCATGAAGACCAGCCACTGTAGTCTGAAATATTAACTTTTCTACGCATTGGGTAGGAGGCAGCTATTCATATTCTAAAGCTCTCTTGGACTCAATTTCTTCTATCAAAGAACAGCAAGTGGTATGGGCAGCTTGTAGAATGAACAGAGGCTACACCTTTCCACATCATTTCAGGTTGAGTCTCCCTCTGCCTCACCCTGTCAATGAACTGTCACTGGAACCAACGTGGTATTACTTAAGAATCTGAAAACACAGTTGAGGAATATAGCAATCGTGTGAACTGTTTTGTGACAGAGAAGAAAATATAATATAAAAGTTAAATGACTTCCATGAGGACCAGCAGCAAGTCTGTAGCAGAGTTTTTGAGTACAAAAGCATTTTTTTTCCCTTTGCATTTTACTTTCCTAGCAAAGAACTAGTGCTATATTGTGAGGGTATACAGTAATATGCCTTTTGGGAACAGAAGGAATTTATGTAGAGCTTATTTAAATTCATATATGAATGAAGCACAAATTATTTGGATTTGTAAGTGGATAATGGATAAGACACAACCTAAAAAATGTTCCACGTGCTGTATCTTTATTGTCTGCTGTTGTTTTTGATTATTTTATTTTCATGTTTTCATATTTTTTTGTCTTTATTTTGATTTTGTAAGCCATCCAAAGATGGGCAGTCGTATAAATTTATTAACCAATCAAATCTCTTTTAAAAAAAATCAACCAATGTGACTTCATGAATTGCTCTCAATGTAACTGTAGAAAGCTCAGGTGATGTGTTCTCTGAGTTCTCTAGGCAAATGAATTTCTGGTGAGCACTGAATGGATCCTGCCTCCCTGCTTCAAATACAGTAGGGATGAGGAATGTATTGCCCTCCAGGTGTTGTTGAATTGCAGCACTTTATTGACTGTGTGGGCTAAGGCTAATGGGAGTTGCAGTCCAAATGCCTCTGGAAATCTACTTGTTTCCATCTTCGGTATATATTGTGCAATATGCATCACATTTCTTATTTACATGATTTTCATTCTCTCTCTCTCTCTCTCCCCTCCCTCCCTTTTTTAAATCAGCATTCCTGACGAAGTAATAGCCAACAGAATATTCCATTTGTGGTGGATGTCCATCCAGCATCTCGTAATTACCGTCTGGCAATCAGGAAAAGCTTTCCACTGTTAGCAAAATCTGAATGCTGTGCTAGAAGCATCAACAAGTCTCCCGTTATAGCTTTCTGACAACCATCAAATCTATGAAAACTGCTATTAAAAGCTGTCCTGATAACATCACTTGTCCATTCTGGACTGAAACTTTGTAATTCCAGACATTGCATCATCTGAATGTGTCTCCAGCACAGAAACTGGCAGCCTCTATGATATTAGACAAAACATCAAAATATTACCTTCTGGACCTGCAATCTTATCTATATGGCTGAATGCAGACTTAACAAGACACCATCTGCAGTACATGAAGAAAACAAGAAAACAACAACAAAAAAACAGTAACTATAGACTTGTGAAGACATTTAAGGAATCACAAATTATGATCCTGGACAGAAAGCTTGAATAATCAGTAGTTAGTCATTTTAAGAGAGCCAGAGTGGTGTAGTGCTTTGAGCATTTGACTACAGATCCTGCCAACTCTTTCAAGTACTTTGAAAACAAAACTTTCTTTAGCTACAGACATAAGACCTCAGTCTAGAGGAAAACACTTAACACCATCATCCACCTAAAAATGTTGACAAGGTAGTGTTCTAGACTGCTATCTAGGAAACAGTTTGCTTTTATTTTGAGTAAGTGAAGAAAGTAAAAACCTATTGGCTAATATATTTTAAAATTTCTGTTTCTTAGTCTCTGTGTATGTGTATTTGTAGTGAAATTCACTGGTTTTAATGAAATTCATACAATGCTCTTAGTAACCCTGACATTCAGAGATGTAGTCATGAGTGAATGAATCCCTTGACATTGTTTACTGAGATGGAAGACAACACCAAAATGCATCCATAGTTGCATTGGAAATATGCCTGCCCATCATTTTTCCCCTTCCACAGTTTACACTTTACATACACTTTGCCTAACTGGGTGAATAGAAATTGAGGTATCCTCAGTGTGGTCTTCCACCTGTATGAAGTAAAATTACATATACAGATAAATATATCAGAAAACTTCATGCAACTGAGTGATGATATTCTCATGACTGTCAGCATTACTCAGGAAAGTGAGGGACTGTAAATGTCTTTTGGCTTTCACAAAAACCATTTGGGATTGCCAGCATCCACATCTGATGTCACATGTACACCCCATATGTATTTTGTACTATAACTTCTCTCTTGGTAGGATGTATATCATGATGAAATTATGTTTTGGCATGACTCATCAATCCTGGACCTTACTTCTTGAATTGTGACGATGCTCATATAGAATACGCCATTTGATATATATCCCATTGTCACCTTAGAACATCTGTTCTTTCCTAGACTTAAGTGTCTCACCTTCAAAGGATTCTAGCAACTGGCTCATCTCATGTGTGTGCTTTGAATTGACAAAGTTCCCATAAGAATGATTGACGATTTCCAATTTCCATCTGTATCCGTGTGTAGTGTTCACAGATTCAGAAAACTGGCAGGTCAGGTATGTGTAAGTAGCCCACCTGGCTTCACTTATACCTTTTTCAAATTAAAGGCAGTGTAACCTAAAACCTCTATCTTCTGCTTTTTAACATTTCACACAAAGCCATTTGGGAAATTTATTGTGGTTCTTAAAAGTTCTGACTTTTTCATTTCATGTGTCACACTACAAACACAATACTGTACCTGTTAACCATATGGTTTTGGAATTGCTGGCCAAAAAAATTAATAAAATAAAATACATACAGAGAGAGAGTAAGGATACTTCATCTCTTCTTGAGCCCTTGTTGCATAGCATACACATCACATTCAGGTGATATTAATGGGGAGGGGGGAAATCTGGAAAAATTACAAGGCATTATTCTGAGCTCAAATGGCATCCTCCCTCCACCCAGCCTTTTACAAGTACACTCAAGCTAAATAAGCTTTGAACTTCCAGATCTGAGTTTTTGCAGGGGTTGGCTTATAGCAGTCATACAGCCATTATGACGACAACTTTGGAATGGGCCCAGGTATTTTTAATCAGTGAAACTGTACTGCCATGTATGAAACAGATGGGTCACGTTTACCTTTTACATGGTGAACAGTAAAAAAAAAAAAACTTAACAGAAAATCAGTATAAACCCTACACTGAGTTCCAAAAGGATTTACTGCTTCATGGCAACATGTAGAGTACTGAAGTCATAACTGCAAGGCCTAATAGGATCTTGTAATGTTTTTATAGAAAACAATTTATTTTTAGAGATTGTAAATGATACAATGACTGTGTCAGTATAGGTGCAATCAAACTAGTTTACTATCATATCAAAATTAATTCTGTATTTTCTTCCCTCCCCCTCTCTTTTTTTTTTTTTAGCCAGCTGAACTTAAATCAAACCAGATGTTTCCTCTGAGCACTTCAGTACTGTTAAGAGGGTGGGGGGAAGTGAAAAGAAAGGACAAAACAATCTTGGGTACATTGGCCAGCTCTGAAATTATGAAAGAAATGCAGCAGGTTGTTCTCTTACTGCAACTAACCTACCAATCCACAAGTTTTCAGAACTTGATAAAGAATTTTTTTTGGACTAAAACTCCCAGAATTCCCAACAAACATTCTTGTAATCCCTAAAGGTAACTTTTCAAAGCTCTGGATTACAAGTGTAAATATAAGTTCACCATGAACTTTCTGCCTCCCTCGTATAATTACAGCATAGCTTGTTTGACTCCAAATTATCAGTCAAAGGTGTAATTTTGTTACAAAATCTCTTTCCCACATTCACTCCTGGTTATTCCAGGCTATATGAAGAAAAGCTCAGAGTCTGAATGAGCTAGGATGCAGAAATATAGATTTCATGTGACATTTAGGAAACATTTCTTAATGTTGGCAGCAGTTTGACAATGAAAGCAATTAATGGATGGAGGCCCTCCCTCCTTAAAAGCAGATATTAGTTGTGGATATTATAGTTCTGGTTTCCTACCTCAAGCAGGCAGTGTATGTGTTCTGAGTTAAACAGTCTACAAGAGGAGCGTGCAAAGTGTGCCGCCAGGGCCGCTGTGAGCTCCCTGTGCTCAAAATAGCAAACGGTGTCCCTATCATGCCTCCAGTGATAGTGCTCCAGTGAGGACAAAGCTGAGTCCCTGGATAATTACTCTGTGACCCTGTAGATTCCTGAAAGACCCATTGCTGGAGGAGGAACACCTGCCTCAGATGAGCACCTTAGGTTATCAGTCAGTCCCTGTGTTAGTAATTGTACACCCCCATGCTTTGATATAGTCTAACTGGCAATTATTAATTGGCATGAAATCAAGTTATATACACTTATAGCCACGTGGAGAAGGGATGCTGGCTGGGAAGATGTGCAAAAGTAGGTCAGAGGTGACCTCAGCATGGCCAAATATAAATTTGCTGTAGATTAGCTGGGAAAGCCAGTCTCAATGAGTCTAAGCTAATCCTCTCAACTGCCTGACTTCAGAAAACAATAGAAACTGCCCAAGTGCAGCAGGCAAGCACCTCTGCTGTGTGCATTTCCTATCAAAACCTTCCTCAGTCAAACTATCCAACCAAAACACTGTCAACAATCAGTCCATTCCAGATCTCTTTTGTTTACTCTGCCAGAAAGCAATTAACTCACACCCCCTCAGGGAAGGAAATGGAATATAAAATCCTCTAGTTTTGAGCAGCTAGTTTGCAGTGCTTCACTTGCTGGTAGCCATGCTGTCACTCTGATTTCTAGTTGTGTACTGCCCTTAGACAGAAGTCTAAGCCACAACACTGCTTCTTCACTGCTCTTCTGGAATGGTAAATATTGGCCACTCCCTGAAATTTTGCTATCAGTCTTTCCTCCCTTTTCCTTCAGTTAGCCTTGTGTGAATGTGTGACTGTTTGAATCTTGTGTGTGAGAGAGACTGAATTTCCCTCAATAAAACACATTTCAATTTACTTTTGAATCTCTGGCTGGTTCTTTCCCTCAAGGACCCAGTAAATATTGGTGGGAAATCTCGTTAGGTTATCCCCTCTTACAGGCCTCCTAATTGAGTTAATTAATTCTCCATTGTCATGTGTACTGGCATTGTGAGCGGACCCCTGAGTCACTCACGTTTTGGAGTAACATATGGGGCTGCAAGAGTAGTTAGACTCAGGCTAGGCCTGGGAGTGTTCTCAAACCGTCAAAGTAGGGCTTCCAAAGGATGATGGCAGTGTGCTTGCCACTCTTCTTGTAACTCTGGTGAGGAGAGAATGTGTTATGTGGTGTTTCCTAGTTCCAAACAAAGGGAACTGGTGAAAACTGACCCCTGGATAAAGACAGACAACAGTTCAAAATTTGAAAAGATTGTGTTCTTCTTTTTAAATATTATTTTCTTGTCTCCATTATTTTTAATTTCCCCTTTCTTCCTTATTGAGATTTCATTGCCCCAAGTTCTTAAGGAGAAGGACCAAACCCTGAAACATGGGAACCCTTAGATTGAAACAGAATCTAGAATTGTTAGAGAGGCGTTGTTAGCCTTCTAAAATACAGTAAAAATACAATTCCCCTGATGACTTTTCGGAGCAGAATACCTTTTTTGAAAGTGGAAGTTAGCAAAAAAAAAAAAGACTTTTGGGGGGGGGGCTAACTTTTTTTTTTTTTAAAGATTAAAGGTGTCAGGGAATAATGCAATGGAGATTGTGTCTAACAATACATTTTTAAGGAGTAAGCACACTACTGGCTAAAGAAACAAAGGCTTTTTTGTAAGAACTCCAGTAAAGATAGGAAAGTATTCTAAGGGTGCTAAGCTAACACAGGATTAAGTTATTTTTACTTTTAGCATAAGTGAGAGAATAAAAGGATGGAGGAAAAAAAGATGGAATGATTCCTAAGAATACCAGTTTACATGTCAGAGGGGTTAGGATAGATGGATAAGAGACGAGGAGACTTTGGGTCACTGAAAACTACTCAACACTATCACTGCTGTTCAAAGGAATCTTTATCTCTTTAAGTGCTTAGTGTTGATGCATTTTCAACACAATGGCCCATGACTTTAAGATACTGCCTCCCTCTGGCCTAGAAATTTCTCCCCAACTCTCTGTGATTGTAATACAGAGCCATCACCCTAGCTTAAATTAACTGTTTCAACAATTACGCTTGAAGTCTACCTCTCTTCAGGGTCAGATCTGACATTTACCTCCATCCAGATATTTTTTCCTGTGCCTACAGGTTTTAATTCTAGAATGTATGGATAACGGTGTATTTATTTTTACACCCAAGCTTTAATCTGACTTGTCATGGGAAAACTTTAATTTGATATCCTGGCTTCTTTTTGCTTAAATGCACTTATGTGAGGTTCTGATTTTGACTCCTGCCCATGTCTGTTTCTAGATTTATGCAAATTATAGAACCACAAGGACTTGGCTATTCTAGGGTGCCTTCAAGTCATTTCTGTCTTATGGCAACACTAAGGAGAACCTATCACAGGGTTTTCTTGATAAGATTTATTCAGAGGGATTTTTCTTTGGCTTGCCCGAGGTTACCCTATGGATTTCCAGGGCCAAGTGGGAATTTGAACACTGGTCTCTCGGAGTCCTAGTCCTGCACTCAAAGCACTACACTACTGGCATTCACATCGCACTGGATTTCAATCCCACTAGGACTATGAGGAACTTAAACAAGAAATGGCTTTCCAGTCTTTATTGCTGCAGCAGAGTTTGGAGGGGAAAAAAGGCCGCATTTATTTGGAATGTACATCCCAGAATCTTTTCCAATATCTGGTCTTTAAGATAAGACACTCAATCATGGATGAATCCACTGTCGAATAGCTGTATTTTTATGTCAGTATCCAAGAAAGATGAGTCCCATACTTCTGTGGTATAATACAAAGCTGTTCCTACTATTAGGCAGGAACATATCAGGACTATCTCAGATGCTGGATATGGGGGAGTGGGGACAAGGTGCTGGAGGGCAAAAACACATGCACACATGGCTGTATACCTTCAAGTCATTTCTGACTTATGGTGACCCTAAGGTGAACCTATAAAAGGTTTTTCTGGAGCTAAGACTGTGTGGCACGCCCAAGGTCACCCAGCAGTGGGTTTCCATGGTGACGTGGGAAACTGAAGCCTAGTCTCTAGGGTTGTAGTCCAATGCTCAGACCACTACACCACAGTAGCTCTCATGGCCTGACTAGCTCTCCCTTAGTGAACCTGCTCCCTTCTAATGGATTATGGATGCCATCTGATCTGCACTGAAAGAAGATTCAGTTGCCAGGCTAATCACCTTTTGTATATGGAATGAAAATAAGATTGCCAGATCAGATTATCCCAGAACCTGAGATTTCAGAGCTATAACCTGAAAATGATGACTCCTTCTGACATCACAGGGGTGACGTCATTAAGGATGATATATTAAGTAGAGATCACAGTTACCCAGGATACACCATTCAAATAAAAAGCACCAAGTCAAACAAATGAGAAACACTCACACACACACACACATTTTTTAAGGCAGTGATCTCCCCTGAGGTTTCTGTCCCTCACTCTGAGACCTAGAGAAGAGGAGTCATGTCCTGAGATCTGGGAACAATAAATGGGAGAATGGAGTCAACCTTGTCCTTCAGCTTAAGTAGCAAAACACCTCTGGCCAGCTCCATTAATATTAGGTATGAAGATTGTAAAGAAAAGAACTCCAGTTTTGAATTCAGGGTAACCATTAGCCAAAACATCCTTTGGGGTGTATTGAATATACAGCTGTGAAGCTGCTCTGTTTTGAATATGTTGCTATGATATTTAAATAGTCTGAATCCAAGAAAACCTTCAATTGGTTTTTTGGCTGTCAAAGAAATGAACTGTGGTTAGTCTTTGAGCTTTGCCAGTCATATACTTACTGACAACAATGGTATTGTGCTATTCCCTACAGCAAATACTGGACTGCGCAAACTGAGAAGATGTTGCTGATGTGGGTGTTAACTGTTATCAGATTTTACCTCAAAAGCAGCTCAGCCAGCTGCAAAAATAGAAAGAAACTGACCCACAATGTGAGGCCATTTGTATCTCTTTCTACAGGGAGTGAGGGAGAAATCTGTACATGGAGAGTTTCAGACCATTGCTTTTACTTGGAAGTAAGCACCATTGTTTTCAAGACAGTTCAGTCCCAGGAAACTCCACATAGGATTGCAGAACTGTTCAATTTCCTGATAGTCTGGAAAAAATGTCACTACATGTTGTATATATTGTGTGGGATCTGCCATGACCTCTTTGCCTCTTAGCTTCAACTTTTCTCCTCATCAGCACTCCTCAAAGCAAAGCCTAGGAGAATGGTAATATTTGACATAAAGTGTGATGGGAGAATAAAGGAAGGGCCTTTCCACACTACACTGTTATAGTGCTATTATTCCTCTTTCAACATCCTGTGGAATTTTGGGGTTTGTAGTTTGCTGAGGCCAAAGAGCTCTCTGGCTGAAAATTCTAAATGCCCCTCCTTAAACTGCAAACCCCAGAATTCCATAGGAGGTTGAAAGTGGAATCATAGTACTATAACAGTGTAGTGTGGAAAGGTCTGAAGAGTCCCTTTGGTGCACAGAAGCAGCCCTTCATCTATCTTGTCCCTGTTGTCTGCTCTTTAGCCTCTGGCTGCTCCTTCATAGCTAGTTAAGGAAAATTTGGTGTTTTGAGAAAGGACACCTTGGGAGTAACTCATCACCAGTAATTGACTGCAACATGCTACTCTCAGAGCATGCAATTGGCCCTTTGAAATGTAACGTAACAATTGGTAATGTCATACTTTCCCCCTGTGTAGTTGAATAAGATTTATGTTTATTTTTCTTTGGGGAAATTAGAAAAGCTTTGGGAGTTTTTTGAGGGAGATCCCCTCCCTAGTTTTAAGTCATTCCTCTATTTCTTTCTTCCCCTGAAAAAAGGGGGAAACAACAACAACATCATAATGAATGGGAAAAATTAATCAGGAAGCAACAATAATAAGTAATGGGGGAAATGCATAACAACTGATAGCAACGATTATTTTTTAAAAAATGACTGTCCAAACTATGGAAGAAGGCTTTGTATCTCCATAAAAAGGGTGTGATTGAAATAGAATGGATTGTACTGAGCTTTCTATTTTGTAGTATCTTTTCGTAATGAGTGGCACTTCATTGGAAAGGATGAAAAGACAGAATGAGTCAGAATTTATTAGCATCAAAAGACTAACAAATTTATTGTTGCATGATTTTCCATGGCCCAATGAATTTGGGAAATCCTGCCTCAATAACTCAGAATCAACTTGGGGTGTCCTGTTGCTAGCAAGAGTTATGCTGGGATTACCCTAGCAGATATTTTCATAATGTTACATAAAGAGATATCTAGTGGTTCCTTCCACAGGATATTTAACAGACAAGAAAAGAGCTGCTGGCAGCTCCTAGGCACACCTCTGTCCCCACCCCAAACAGCCAATGATTAGCTGGTGGAATATGCCAGGAAAGCTCCTTGTTCCTTTTTGCCACCCCCAGGTTAGAAAAACTGGCATAAGTAAACTGGTGGAACTTTATATTCTGCTAGGATTGCCAGGTGAAATACAGAATTGACTGTCCCTTATTTTACTTGGCAACCTAGTAGTAAGTGCTTTTCTACTACTAGTAGTAATGTAATACTACTACTAGTGGTAGTAGTTTAATAATAGTCTAGCACCAGAGCTTGGAAACTTGCTTTTTAAAAGTCTGTTCCATTACTCAACTGTGGTGTAATAGTGTGCAGTATAAAAAACTAACCTGTTGCTGTTACTCTTACAGTGCTAAAAATAAGCAGTTTATTACATTACTTGTTGCACTACTCATTACTCTTGCATTACTCTCTGTTACATTTTGAGAAGGAAATGCTTAGGCTTGATAAGAGAATGGCATTGAACTTGAGCCTCTTAAAAGTACCTATAAAAATGCTCTTTAAAGATAACTTCTGAAATAAAGCAGAAACCAGTAAAATAACCTTGCTCTTAATTTCATACATTGCTTTTGAAATATTACTGTTAAAACTCAGATTGCAGCAATTGACATAAACTGAGAACAAAGGGGAAAATGGAAGGGGGAGAGCAAAATGGGAGTATCTCTACCAAATCAGAACCATTTGAGGGTATGATATTAAGAGTTTAGAACTGTTAGCAGAGTGAGACCTTGCACAGCAGCTGGTAAGTAGACTCCCCCTCTGAAACATAATGTTGCCTGGAACGGTACGCTTTACCCTGCAAGGCAAAAAACCCCCACTAAAGCCATTTCCACACTATGTTGTTATAGTACTATTATTCCACTTTCAACATCCTGTGGAATTGTGGGATTTGCTTTTTAGGGAGGGGCATTTAGAATTCTCAGCCAGTGAGCTCTTTGGCCTCAGTAAACTACAAAGCCCAGAATTCATCAGGATGTTGAAAGTGGAATAATAGCACTGTAACAGTGTAGTGAGGAAATGGCTCATGAATCTTCAGTTGGTAAAAATAAGAAAGCTGGTATTTATTGGAGAAAATACATTGTGACGGGAAAAAGAAAGGAATTGTAATTCTATCTAGGCTGGAGATGTAGAGATCTAGGCTGACCCTCACCGCTAGACTTGAGTGTAAGAAAAGGAAGAAGTGACATCAGCAGCCTTAAGAGCATCAGTCTAGCAGTGAAAGGAAATAGGACCAATCATAGGACACCACTGGTAAAGGCAGTTCATGATTGTTCCCAGTTTTGAGGTTTGAGGTTTTCGAGCCAAAACCTGAGATTGAGGAATAGCCTAAGGTGATGTGATTAAGCTATGCAGAGTAAGTAACAAGCACAGCTACAGCTTATTCAAACACACACACACAAAGCATATTTTCCTGCTTGAAAATTAAGATAAAAATCTTAACTAAAGGAGTGGTTCCCAGAGCAAAATGAAATGAAGGGGTTATTCGCTCCCATTTGTTTAGGGAGTTTTGATAAGGAACAATTAGGCCATTTCTGCACTAGGCTGTTATAGTGTTATTATTCCACTTTCAACATCCTATGGAATCCTTTGAGGCCCCTCTCTAAATTGCAAACTCCAGGATTCCATAGGATGTTGAAAGTGGAATAATAGCACTATAACTGCCTAGTGTGGAAATGGTCTTAATCTAGCTTACTTGCTTCTAGTCAGAAAGTGAATGTACAGCAGAATGGAGGGTGAGCTCCAGTGCTACAACAACTGGTAGGGAAGAAGGAAGTTAACTAAGGAAATACATAGACTCTTCTGACGAGTCTTTGCAAGCTGAAACAACAAATTAATGAAACCTTACTAATTGTAGCAGGCTGCTGCTTTAACAGCTAAGTTTCAAATTTGCACACAATCCTTTCCTTTTTGCCTGGAACTGAGACCAACAGAACTGAAGAATTTGTATCCTCATCTCCTGCCTGGAGATGACCTATGAAAACTAGAGAGTTGGGGCCAGGCCCTGAGGTGTGACAGTCCTTGACAGAGAACAGTCTAGAAAACCCAGGGAGGTTTCTAGTCCTGCCTTTGGGATAGTATAAAACAGAGCAAGCTGAGTTGCACATTGTTTCTTCCAACAAAAATAATGCTTGTGTCTACATTGTTTCCCCAGAAGGGAGGTGACTCAGGGGTCCAGTCTTGATGCCAGTGTCTCCATAGAAATGTGGGGAATTATAGCTCAAAGGGGAAGTCTGTGAGAGGAGGGGAAACTTAGGAGATCTTTTCACTAGTGCATACCAGTACTGACTGCAGTGCAGCAGTAGGAGTTTCAAAAAAATGTTTTTATTGGGGGAATCCACAAACACATGCAAGAAATCAAGCAGTCTCACAACCATATAAAGCTGGCAAAGGGAAAGGAGAGAAAGGTTGGATAGCAAGGAGATTTCAGGATGAAGTGGGTGATAGTTAACATTCCTTTAGTAGAAGACTGAGGCAAACTGTGGCTCAGACTCGGAGTCCAAAGGCCATACAATGAATAGGAATCTGAGGGCCCTCATGCAGCATAATGTGCCAATGTGTGTCCAAAGCACTACCGATGGCTGGGCTTAGATCTAGGATTTAAATACCCTTGTTCTCTGCCCTGAGAGGGCAAGTGTTAATGGCTCTCTGGCAGGGTAAACAAAGGAGTCTGGGGCCTTTTTCGCACGGCATTTCTTAAGCAAAGGGGCCCCTTGAGCATCGTGTAAATGGGAGGAGCGGTCCATACGACACACTCCCATTTACGCGATGCTCAAGAGCCTAAAGCGGACTGCACACACACTTTTTCATTTTCGGCTTCAAGCCGAAAATGGTGCGCGGTAGCACAATGCTCCCGGGGCCCATGCGCATTTACCTGCCCTGCAGTGTGTCGGGAGCCAGACCAGTCGCGCTTCCTGCCTCAGCACTAGTCTGCAATTCCCAGGTTGGGCTGCGGTAGGAAGGGGCAGGGCGTTCACTCAGTGCTTGCATGACCGGCAAGCCAGCTGTGGTAAGGAAGGAGAAACGAAGTGAGCGCCTCGCGCAAGAGGCTACTCGCACGAACACCGCCCCCCACCTCCGCGAAAAGGTAAGATGCGGAAAGGGCCTGGAACTAATGGCCTTAACTTCAGGTGATAAAGCATTGATGTGGGTCATGCTCGTCCCCTATTGGCTGGACAGGTGAGGAAACAAAGGGGAATTTTCTCAGGAAGAGAGTAAAGGCATTGCTTCCTCTTGTAAGACATTTTCGCACCTTACCCTTTACCGGTGCTGGGCTGCTCGGATCGTGCACAAAGGCTTGGGAGGAACACTCCTGCTTCCCTGCTGCTTCGCTGCTGCTCAGCCTCTGCAGCTCCTTCCTTTCGTGCGACTGCCCCGCCTCTTCCTTTCGCAGTGCAGCCTGGGACCTTTCCCAGCCTACACTGCCCAGGAAGCGCGACCGGTCCGGCTCCTGATGCACCGCACGCCAGGTAAGTGAGCGTGGGGCGCCGGACTGACGTGTGAGCACGGAGCATTTTTGGCTTGAAGCTGAAAATGAAAAAATCCCTGTGCGCTCTGTATCCGGCCTTTGAGCGTCGCGTAAATGTGAGTGCATCATGCAGACTGTTCCTCACATTTACGTGACACTCAAGGAGCCCTTTCACTTAAGAAATGCCATGCGAAAAGGGGCGTAGTTGTGTTGGGTATTGTTTCCTGAGTTTGGGCAGTTGAGGGAATTAACTTGAATCCATTGTGTCAGGGATTCCCTGGCTAATCTTTGTGAGCTGATGACCTGGCCATGCTGAGGTAATCTACTTCTAGCCTGAACTTCCCAGTCAAAGTCCCTTCTCCACAGCCATAAGCATATAATAATTTTCTATGCCAATTAAAAGTCACTAATTATACTGTATCATGGGGTGGAGGTGTACTGCATGGTAACATCTGCAATATCTTGAACTATCAAAAAGAGTTCACATTATAAACCAACCAAACAAGCAAGCAAACAGACAAAGAAGAGACATAAAATAGGAAAAAGAATATTTATAGCAAAGTTGTCATTCTGTCACATTTGCAGGAGGGGAAATATTGGTCTAAACCTTTTTAATAGTTCAGTAGACTGGCCTCATTATACCAGTGGAAAGTACATAAGTGTTGACTCACCATTTATCTGTATATTCAATAGGTCTGCTTTAGTTGCGACTAGCAACAGGAGTCAAGCTATCAAACGCTCTTACAACTGAGGGGCTGATAATTAGACAATATACAGTTCTGGCACATTTGGAGACAGAACACTGGGATACGTGAACCATTAGTCTCATGTAGTATCAGCTTCCTGTTCTCATGACCATGGATACATTGTTGTACATGTCACAAAAAATCAGCTCTGCAGGCATCATCCTACAGTAGCAAGATCAATGAGTGGCTTTAATTACGGTACACTTCACACAAGAAAGCCAGTCTGTCAAAATGGAGATGTCAGCATCTTATTAGAACAAATGTATCAAAGCAACTTTACAAAGAAATTTCAGCACGGCTATCAAAAGAGAACAGTTGCATTACCAATTAGTTCGCCTTTAAAGTACCGAGAAGCCAATTTCGGCAACCACATCCCCTGCTTAATGTTAATGTCTGGTACAGCTAAAAATGGTCTTTGACAGGAAATCCTCAGTGGAATGATAAAGCTATGCACTGTTGTATTTTTTTATACTGCAGTCACTATAGCCAAGGTCATGTTGAGCTCTCATGTAAGCCAGTCAAATCAAACAGATGGGAAAGATGTAAGGCCAAGAAATTAGTTATTTTCTATAGCAGAGATCATGGATGCAAATCATTACAGTATTAGGCTATCAAGAGAAGAAAGGAAAGACTGACAGCTGGCATGTTGCCTTTGCCAAAAGAGGTGAGACCCAAATGAAGACCATGCTTATTTTACTTTATATACAAGCTGGTGAGATTTATGTGTTAGTATCTAATTCCAGCCAATTCCAGCCAAGGATTTGACCAGGAAAGGCTGGTCTCTAAGGGATTCCTATTTGGCAGCATAATCAAGTTTATGGCAAAATCCAAGGTGGAAAAGCAGAGTCAGGATATTTCCAACAAAGCAGGATATATGAACGGCTTTGTAGTTGAAAAGTAGAACAACTGGCTAGTCAAAACTGTTCCTCAATGAAAAGAGAGCAGAAGAGATGATAAATGAAGGAGGGCTGAATCACACATGCATATGAGCCACTTAATAACTGCAACATCAAATAATAATCCGCATGTGTGAATGAGGTACTGTTGATTTTAAGTCCTAGACAGAATTTTCATCTTGCTTGGCATTACCTGCAGTGCAATTTGTTTTAACCGGGAAAGCTGACATAGTCAGCTGTGATTCAGCAAGTACTAATAAATCAGCTGAGAGAGACCATAGTTTGGGAAGGTTACTTTTTGGACAACGGCTCTCAGAATCACCCAGCCAGCATGGCCAGTAACTTTTCCAAGTTCAGAGAAACATTGGTGCATACGTGAGCCAAACTTAAGTAATATGGACTCCGCAAAGAACTTTAAGAAACCAAATATGTTTTCCCATTGTAACTTTATTTATTTATTACCTTTGTATCTCACCTGTTTGCCAAAAAGAGTATGACTCAGTAAGGCTACCACTAACAACATTCAAACAAAACAAGTGCAATTAAAACATAGATCAGAATTAAAAACACATCAAAAAAAGAAGTAATAGCAACAACTAGTTAAAACTCCTTGAAAGGCAGCCCATCATAATTGCTGTTGGCTTATCTGAAATATGGTTTTTCTCTTGACAGCAGAAGAACCACAAAGAGGTGCAGGGAGCTTTCCGGCCTGGGACTGAACACTGAGAAACTGTATTCTAACAAAGAAATTAATCTTGTATTAGGAAGACCCATTTTGTTTTTATCTGTTAAATAGCTGGGTAGTGGTAAGGAAGACATATTTTACTCTTAACATAAGCTATAGATTCAAGCAATATGGTTAGATTTCTTCCTGTTAATAAAACACAAGTCATCCCAGGAGTGAAAGATGGATTCCAGAATTTCAAAATTTTGTATGGAATACGTCATTATATGTTATTAATTTGTTCAAAAATATTACCCAATTGTTTACTTTTTGGAGCTCTGCTATGCCTTACAAAGACATAGCATGTAAATATATGTCTTGGCTACTAGTTACCCTTCTGGTACAGATAATTTGCAAATCAATTAGTCATTTACATCATTGTCCCAAACTCTACCAATACTTCTCACCTGCTTTTTAGGGGATATTAAATGACAGCTGGATGTGAATAGCATCAAATGATCAACATTTTGAATGATATTTTGCTCAAGTTATTAAATGACATTTGAAACGTGAAGTGTAAATGAACCTATAAATCTTGGCTTTGGTTCAGTGTATTGACTATGGAAGGCCTGGACAGAAAAAGTATGGAATGAAAATGTTCTAAAGAAGCTTTTCAAAGTTCAAGCTGGCTTCTTTTCAAGGACTCCCAAAAGACTAACTTTTGGATGAAAGCAACTGCATGCTGATTTTAATAAATTTCTTTGCTAGATGCAATAATCCCAACAATGGAGACAATGGAATGGAGACGCACAATTGTCACAGATTTCATGCTGGTAGAGAGAACTCAATGATCAGGAAAACACACCATAAATCTTCCAAGAGAGGCAGTTGGCATGATTTTTTGATATATAGCACATTCATGTGTTTTGAAACCATAGGTGGCATGCATTTTTATGGTTACAAATCCTCCTAAATTTCCTTATTTATGTCTGGGAGAGATATTACTTAGAGTTTTTCTGGAATATGATTATGCACAAAAGCCAATATATGCAGTAAATAATTTATAATAGTTAGAGATCATCTGTTTTAAAAATGTTTCACAGCTTTCTCAGAACGTTCTTGCTGCCAATTTTCAAATTATTTTACAAAAGTTCCTCTAGAGAAAATGGTTCAGATACAATACAGCTTATTTAATTGTGAGCAAATAATTTTAACAGTGCTTCAGGTTTTGGCATAACTATGAGAACAGTTAAGTTATCTGAAGGAGAGACTCCAGGGGTATGGACTGCTCGTGAAAACAAGACATTAGAGTTCTGGTCTTCATCAGTGTCAGTCCATGGAGTTGAGAAACACATAGCCAACACAGATTTGTCATAGCATAAGTCAGTTCGGGCCTGAACATGCCATTAGGTGGAATAAGATGATCATCTCAGGCAGCAGGTTTGGACTGTCATGAAAGGGTAACAAATTGTTAATTATTTGCTTTGCTGTTATTGTAGCTTTACTATCATGGGCAAAGACAGCAACTTACTTCATGTACCAAAAATATACTGACCTTGGGTCCTTTGCACCTTGACCTGAAACCAGGAAAGGGGAACAGCGTTTGCTGCTTTTACTTCAGGCAGCAAAATAATTTTCAATTGTCCACCTTGAAGTTGGGCAAACCAAACCCAAAAGTTTTGGGTTTAAAAACTAAATATTAAAGGTCCTTGCATAGTACAGGCCTCTTTATGACATCTCAGTTAGCCAAATGCATGCAAATATGAAACCAAAGGAAAATAAAGAGGGGAGAACAAAAGGCAAGAAATGGAACATTCTCTAACAGGAAATTGTATCCTTCTACCCTTGCAGACAAGCTTGGAAATTTTATTCTTTTGCATGACAACTCTCATAATCCCCAAGCTAACACAGCTGATGGGAGCTATAGTATAAAGAAGTATATTTTGCCATCTCTATTCTGGAGATCTTACTGAAACATAGTGGTCATTTTATAACAACATTTTGTCATTTTATACAGTCTTTGAAAAAGAAGATTTTGATTTCTTTGTTTAACCTATAGACTGCTCAAGTATGAGAAGAGTCACTTTTTTGTTCCAATCTGACATTTAATTAATATATATATATATATATATATCTGTACATATGTGTGTGTGTGTGTGTGTATATATACAAACACACACACATACATATACATAGATACATGTTTAGAAATAAAACAGATATGTTTAGAATTAAAACGTAAGCACACACACATACATATATATTTTCACAGCAAGATGGGAGTGAAATGTTGTACCTGTTGTTGGAAATTGCCAGAAAACAGTCTGAGACAACAGACATGTCATTTGGATACATATTTTTGAAGCCCAAGAACTACAGTAACAGATACTGCAACACTTACAGCACTTTTACCCTGTCTTGAAGAGTCCAATATCTGCATTTGGCAACATTTGGAAATTTCCTCTTATTCAACATCTTGAACTTAAGACTTTAAAAACCTTGGGAATTTAAAAAAAAAATCAGATGTGGAGGGGGAAAACAAAACTGACAGATTTGGCTTCCCCAACTTTCGAAGGCAGCCTATTGTAGTGAAAATAAATTGATATCCTCAGTCACGCCTAATGTTAAAAAGATGGAGGATGAGGTCTGATCCAAGGACACACGTTTCAGAAAGTATGTCCAGTTCCATGAAACAGAGAAAGAAACATGTGTCTTTGTATTTATTCTCATTTGGAGCTGAGAATTTTGCTTTTATATACTTTTAAAGTATTTTTTTCAGTTATCATAATCAAGTATGTATCCAATTTTAATTCAGGGGTGGGGGGAATGGTATATCATGGTTATCAGAAAATGGAAAACCTACACTGTGTCAGCACAATATGTCATAAGTTAAATGATGTGTTTTGTTGAGAGGAAATCTTCAAATAAAAAAGCTGACAAAAGAATATGCAAAAGGTATGTACAGCATTTTTTTAAAAAAAAACAGTTATGGATCATTAGTTTCTCTAATTTTAAACAGATTTTATTTCATAATGCATGAAAAAATCTTTATCCATTAGTGCTTCAGCTGTTATCATCACAGCTGCTTCTGGCATTTGTTTTAGGGTGCCAAACCAAACATCAATCTCTCAATCTACAAAGGTTTCTCCTTTGGCTGGTGACATAGTTCTGACACTTCCATGGTTTCATTTTCTCTGGATTTGGCAGTAAAGGCTCATTGAAAACACCAGACCAAGAACCTGGAAAAGAAAGATATTTATGGTATTATTTGGCAGCTTTTGATATCCCCCACATACAGTCAATGCACAGCAAGAACATTTTGTTTGCAAACTTCTTGGATTTACGTACAGATGAAATCTGCTGAGCTGAAGACTGCTTCCAAAGTAATTTTTAGAAGTATGACTCTCAAATAGTGGGATTTTAATTAAACCCATATATACCACAGTATGGGAAACTTAAATTTATTGTAAAAGATGGATTGCCTTAAGGGTGAAGACATGTCCTTCTATGGGGTTCTTGTTACTGTTATATGCTGTTTACTTAGAGCAGAGAGCAGGAATTTTCCACCAGCAGAGAAACATTTTTCATTTTTCTCTTCTGGAAAAGATAGAGCTATCCCAGTCTGAAGCCCTTTTGTTTAGAAGAAATGAATTGTGAATTTATTATGACTTCTTAGACAATGAAATGACTTCCTTGATCTTTTGTGGAGCTATTATAACAACAGGGACTTGTTTTTTGGTGTGTGTGGGGGTAACAGTCCATATGAGAGCCAGTGTGGTGTAGTGATTTGAGCTTTGAGTGGTCTGAGATCAGGGTTTTAATTCCCTACTCAGCCATGGAAACCTGCTAGCTGACCTTGCACCCCTCACACACTCTCAGCCCCTAGAAAACTATGTGATAGGTTCACCATAAATCAGAAACGGCTTGAAGGCACACAACAACAATAACAACAACAACTGTCCACATGACTGTTCTTTGCCACTGACTAGTAACAGAACCAAATTAGAAAAAGTTAAATCGGATA
This sequence comes from Iguana delicatissima, assembly GCA_948472985.1. NCBI lineage: Eukaryota > Metazoa > Chordata > Lepidosauria > Squamata > Iguanidae > Iguana > Iguana delicatissima. Next base: position 222,996 of record CAOKZL010000002.1, read on the forward strand.
GGTCTTGGTTTAAATTATGTCTGAATTGAGTGCTAATAGGGACGTTTCTGTCAAAGCATTCATTTTTAGGGTATCAGTGTTCCATGAAGAACTAAAAGGGCATGGAAAACACTGAGGATATCTATAGGAATAAATCTCCTCTATCTACAAATCTGTTGCAAAAATTAAAGTTAGGAATATACCTAAACAAAGGCAGAAAAAGTGAAAGAAGTTAAGCAAATATTTCTGGACAGCTTGCAAGAGTTACTTTTTTTAAGAGTGATATCTAGAATCTCCTAGACTTATGGCCAGCATGGGAACCATAGTTAAAAAAATAATGCTTCCAAGCTGTGCTCTAAAACCATCTATAGATATGGCTCCTATTATCACAGAGACAATGGAGTAGCTTATGCTCCTTGCTGTTAACCCTACAGTAGCCAGAACAACACAAGAGTCCTCTACCTGCTCAAGATAACTAGCCAAGATAACTACTAGAAGTCAAGTTGGTTTCTCCATTTGTGACACATTGCTTTGCTTGGAATCCCTCATTTTGGTTTTGTCTAAACCAGCAAGCATGATAACTCAAGTTCTACAGCCCAGAGCTCTCTACTTTACCTGAGGGTATCAGGATGGCTTAGAGGCTGAAGGGCATGACTAGATGGCACACACAACTCTGAACTCTTCCAGTATAAGGGAAACAGTGAGATGCTACTGGCTAGTTCTTCTTTCTATATCACCCATCATTTTTGTCCTAAGGCAACTACCTCACTCTTTCTAATAACAGGGCTCTCTTTGGGAAAAGAAATCGTACATCTGCTCCTATTGTTGTTGTTGTGTGTCCCCAAGTTGTTTCTGACTTACGGTGATTGTAAGGTGAATCTATCATGGTGTTTTCTCAATGAGATCTGTTCAGAAGGGGTTTGCCATTGCCTTCCTCTGAGGTTGGGAGATTATGGCCATTTCCACACTAGACTGTAATAGCATAATGACCTGCCCAAGGTCACCCAGTGGGTTTCTGTGGCTGAGTCAGGATCTGAACTCCGGTCTCCAAAGTCCCAATCCAGCACTCATACCACTATACCACACTGGCTCTCCTCTGCACCTGCGAGGTGACTTAAACTGATTTTACTTGTATGCTGCACTGAAACCCCATGGTATATGATAGGATATAAATATTTTATATACACACACACATTATTGTTTTTGCATGATCTTATTGTATTGTTTTACTGTCTATTCGAAACTGTGTTGGCATGAAAAATCAATTCTAAAAGAGTTTAAAATCAACTATTCATTTTTTTTCATTGTTATAGTTGTAAAAGCCATAAAACTCAGACTTTCCTTTAAGTATGCATATCCATATGCAAGAACATTTTAAAATTCAGTGCTGACACGATTTTTTTTTAAAAAAGGTCAAGTCACAATTAGCTTTAATTACAGCCTGATTTATACTAGAAGTGTAGCCACTCTTGCAATTCTCCTCTCTCAGCCCGTAAATTTCTCACATTGTTAATTATCACACTGTTATCGCATGATTTGCTGTTGAATCATTTATTCAACATTTGTTATTCTTTCCTATTAACAGTCTTTTACAGCCTCTTCCAGTTTCAAATGAAATGTATCAACAGTGATTTAAGTGACAATGCAGCTGTTCTACAGCAGTGTTTGGATGCTGACAAAAAAAGAGAGACACAGAGAGAGAGAGAGTGACTATAGACTTTTAACATATACAGAATCTTATCTTAATGATGGTCTAACCATGGATTTTGATGGATATCTAGATAGATGTCGAGATACCTAGATACCTAGATACCTAGATACCTAGATAGATAGATAGATAGATAGATAGATAGATAGATAGATAGATAGACAGACAGACAGACAGACAGACAGACAGACAGACAGACAGACAGACAGATAGGCAGACAGGCAGGGAGGCAGGCAGACAGACAGACAGACAACCTGTAGGTATGGTATGATTCCTATTTAGAATAACTTGCATCATGGCTGCCTTTGGATATGCTAAGTTCCTTCTAGCAGCGTCACAAGGAGAGGCCTAAGGTAATTAGCTCAGCTGAAATTCACTATTGGCTTCTTCACCAGCAGAACTGATTCCCATAGTGGTCATTCAGCCAAGGACCATAAAGCCCGTTAATGGCTTGTGGCTCAGTTAGCTGAGGGAGCATCTCTTCCTATAATTACCGACCTTGACCTGAGGTCATCATCTAAAACTATCCTTTAAGTGTGTGCCTATATGAGGGAGACTTTTTCAGTGGTGGTATCTAAGGAATGCCCACTCCAGAGAGGCTCACCTGGCTCCTGCCTTATGGTATTTGGGGCAACTTTACATTCCCTCAAGACATTTTGAGGATTCTTTTAGGAACAAGCTATCTGACCGACTGTATCTCCCTACATGTTCCTGCCTGACTCTTAAGATCCTTCAGGCAAGGCTTTACTCAGCTGCACCACAGTCACAAGCTTGTCTCATTAGGACAAGGGAGAGGGTTTTCTCAGTGGCTGATCCCAGGTTGTGGAATTCCCTCCCATGGGAGGCTGGGATGGCCCCCTCCTTGTTCTCCCTTCACAAATAGATAATGGCCTTTTTATATAAACAGCCACTTGGTTTTACAGAAGGGTATTTTCAGGGGTATATCCTGTATTTGTTTCCTTATGTTTTCAAATATTATACTTTTTAAATTAAAGGTGTTTTAATATAATTGTTTAACTGTGTTTTAACATTTTTATCACCAGGCTTTTAATTTGATCATCTTTTAACCTTGTTGTAAGCCACCTTGCATCCCATCTTGAAAGAAAGGCAGGATGAAAATAAAATGCAATAGATAAAATAGATAATAAGATTTTAGTGCTACACATTAACAGTCCTTATTTTGCTCTTAGTTTTATGTTAGGTTTACATGCAGTGTTTTCATTCTCTGCTCCAATTTCTTCCTGGTTTTATGTTCCAAAGTCTTTCCTTATTGCTTTACTGTATGATTGTTGTACTTTGTACTTTGTTGTATACTGTTGTACTTAACAGTGGGAGATCTGTTAAAAATATGATTTCCCACTTCCTCAAGAATTCTGGCTAGTGGGCAGTTAAAATTGCAAGAAATTTAACATATAAATAATAGACTGTTAAACATTAATGTAATTTTATGAAGAACCAGAACCTGTTTTGTTATTCTTTCTTTAGGGGCCTTTCCACTCTATACTGTTATAGTGCTATTATTCCACTTTCAACATCCTATGGAATCCTGGGGTTTGCAGTTTAGGGAGGGGCATTTAGAATTCTCAGCCAGAGAGCTCTTTGGCCTCAGAAAACTGCAAACCCCAGAATTCCACAGGATGTTGAAAGTGGAATAATAGCACTATAACAGTGTAGGGTGGAAATGGCCCTAGGTATACCTCTTTCAGTACTGTGAACCAAAAAGTGTGTGCTCATGAAAGAAAACTTCATTGTTGAGTTAGTCATGGGATGAGAAGACGCAGGTCATGCAGCAGGTTTCCAGGAGATGTCAAATCAAACTGACCACCAGATCTCTCTACCAGCGCTGCAGCTCCCACCTCTTTCTTCACCTGTCATCTCAGGAGCAAACGTGGCTGCATCTACTCCACTTAGCTTCCATTCTCATCACAGACAATTTACTATAAGCTGTGCAGTGGAGCCAGTTCACCCTCTTCTCCTACCTCAGGTTAAGTTGGGAGTGTCTTTAAAAGCAAGAAAAAGAGAAGCTATAACCACTGAGGCAGCAACGGATGCTTCAGCACTCATACGATTTTACATGCATTCACTTGGATCAAGAACCTTTTGGATGTGCAAAGCAGTACGCATTCCTTCTTGTTGACTTTGTCCAGTCACTGTCATTCCCACCTAATGTATAGTACCAGGGATCAACTGAGACCTCAACCTGAGTTCCTTGGAGAAAGAGTGAAACAGAAACATCAATAATAGTTTATGTACCTCAATGAATGCCAATCCAAATGCTACTCCCATAACTATGATCATATTGTTCTTGAAGAAATCAACTATGACATCTCCACAAGACTGAAAGACAGAGAAAGGCCAAAATTAATGCAAGCCATAAATCTGTAAGTAATTCATAGTCTTTTAACATGAAAGTAAAAGAAAATAAACAGAACTCATTAAATTGTAAGTCATTTACAATTTTCATGCTGCTTTGAGTCCCATATTGGAAGAAGGCAGAATATTAATTAATTAAATACACCAACTAGTAAGATTAAAAGTTGCAAATCAGCATTTAGTGAATAAATGTTATTTAGCTGGTCAATAACTTGCTGGCCAGAATAGATTTTTTTTTTCAATTGCCGTCAGCACACAATGTTATCTAGAGGCCTCACTATGGAACTGCTACTAAAATCTCCTCCATCATGCATTTAACTCCCTGTGACTGCATCTTCATCTTGGCTGTACTGCCTTCTCCCCTGTTTGACTCCAGACACTGATTAACTCTGCACAGCATTATGTCTGCCTTTCTATATTCTTTATCCAAAACACTTTGCTAAACAACAGTTTAGAACCATACTGTCCAAATGTTGCAATTTATCACGGACAGTACCACTTATTCAGCTATTTTGTAAAATATCCCAGTTTCTCTCTCCTCCTTCCACTTCCACCCTTTGTCCTCAGCTTATTTCAGTTGATGCAAACTGAATTCAAGGTGTTATATTAATTTTACATTCAGTTAACTCAGCAGGGAGGAGAGGGTAATGGAATCTTTCCTTTCCCAGTAAGCTCAGAGAAAAGCAAACTGCTGCAGCTTCTGCTAGCATATGTGCTCTTCCTTATTATTAACTTTGGCCATCTCCACCACACTCCGATCATGATTGGCCATGTGTACTTTGGTTTTCATCTGTAAAATGTTGGACAGTATATTGCACATGGCTACATGCACGTAGACCAGCAATGATGCATAGACAAACATGTTAAATAGTACTGCTCTAATGGACCCATCACCAGCTGTCTTTATTTTATTTTTTTTACTGTAAAGCTTAAAATAATTGCGCCAAACTGTAGACATACTAAGGCACATAATTACCCCCTTGGTAATAACAGCCCCTTTTACTAACTGAAGCAAACAAAACTCTAGGCTTCATATGCAGTGTTGCTGTTTAAGACACAGAATTAAACTGTCAAACTTTCACAGTTAAATTTTCTCCAACTAAACAACATAACAACTTTCTTATTTATGAAGTTATACCACATGTATGTGATGTTTACTTTTAAATACACTATTTCTCCACATACTCTGATACTAACATTGTTCACAGTGGTAACAATGGAGAAAATAGCTTGTATCAAGGTAGCACAGCACAGCAAATAAGACATTCCAAGTCCTTCTTTACAGTCCCATGAGTACTTACATGGCCAATCCACATATAATGTCCCCTGCTATCCTTAAGAATTTTACAACTCAATTCTATGCTTATTTATTCGGACGTAAGTCCTCTTTATTTAATGTGTAGATAAAATTCACACCTCCTTTTCCCTCTACTCATAAATCCCCCTCCCAGGTTCATTAGCAATGTCCTTTCTACCCATAATTAGCCTGACCCATTTTCTGGATGAGCTGAAGACAGAAAAGAAGCTCACACCTGGGATCACTTGCGTATTTTATGCATGCCACCCTTGAGTTGGACAAAATGCATGATTTAAATAAAATGAATTGACAAAGTATATTTGATCAAATCTGTAAACAGAAACAGTAAATATGAAATCATATATGTGTTCAAAAATAGCCTGTATTATCTTCCTTCTGAGTTTCTTGAAGGGATTAAAAATATTCACCGGCTTTCATCAGTGTATTAGTCACTGGACAATGCATTTCACATCAGAGCAGAAGAGTAATGGTATGCTGTATTTGCATTTAATTCTGCAGTGTAATAAATAACTTGGTATAATGCAGAAGACAGCAGTAGTGGTCAACAGAACTGCATGTTGTAAAAGCCATTGCTTACATGCTTGAGCTAAAACGTTCAGTTTAACCAAAGGTGGACAGTTTATATTTTGTATAATCTACAGACCTATCGGGAACCATTAACCATATCCAGATATATCACATATCTTACTCTTTAGCTAGTTTGGAGTGACAGAAAGTGGCCAGTGTTTGTGAAAAGTAAAATAGCAATACATATGAATTTTTTTCATGTCACTATGAAAATTCTAACAATGCAAACAATGTGACACAATATAATTCTTCATACCTTGGTGTACTCATTGTTTTTGCAGACATCTTTCCCTATATCTGCCGTCTCACATTCACAGCCACCAGGGGTTCTTCCCCAATCTGACTTCCTATTGACCAAACCACAACATTTATTCTGAAAGAGGGGAGAAAATCAAGAAAAAGACCACGAGGGTTCATGAAAGAGAAACGTCAAGTTTCCTAACATTGCCAAGATAACAAACATCTCACTTAACTTTTAAGAAAAAGCAAATATTGTGAACAGTGATGCATAACACCCAAATGGAATGACTATTATTCACAGTGTTTCAATTAAAAAAAATATTTACAAGAGGAAAATAGTGTGGGAGAGGAAGAGGACAGTAATTTTCTAGCATTGGAATATTAACTATCCCTGTATAAAGTCTGTGTGTTCGAAAGAGACCATGTTTTTATTTATGTTACCAAACATGAAACAAATTTGTTTTACATCTGGCTGATCCCATTTTACCCAAGGACCCACATTTCTAGAAACGGGGGAAGGGAAGGCTTGTGGAATAAAAGAAAATTAAACTCATTTCTGTGAGTTGTTTTGGGAGGTCCCACACAGCAAAACTGCAGAAAATGGAGAAAAAACAGTCTTCTGGCTGCCCAGAATTTCACTTCCAGTCACCACAGTGAACAACACTGTGGTCCACTGAAGGTCTCTGAGAGCCTGAAATTGCCCATTCATTCCTGAATCTTTTTTTTTTAAAGTCTACAATAAGAATAGCATGATAATACAGATGTTGTAGTTTCCAATTAATGCAGTAAAGAAGTAGCTATGACTATAAATGCATTTTTCCATTCTTTTTTTCAAATTGCAAAGTTTATTTGCAGCAGGGAAAGGGGGATTAACTAGTTAGATCAAATACAGAGAATTTAATCTTTCCTGCCCATCTTGTGATCCAGAGGAATAATACCTGTCTTCTGAAGCAGATAACTGAATCTGAGAGAGATCACCCCATTATCTGATTTGGATTCAGCAAATTTTTATATCTCTTCCTGAAAAATATAAAACCTTTTCCTTTGCTGAGAATAATCAAAGAAGCTGACCTCATAAGAAAAATGGCTTAATTCTCTGATATCTCACTCTTTCACAAGAAGGACATAATGAGAAATCTTAATAATTATGGAGGAAAGCAAACAAAATGATTTAAAAGGAATTATTATTTGTGATTTTTGCCCCACACATTAGATGTGTTGTGCAGGAATGTTAGTGTCTTTGTTTCGTCCATGCAACTTTTTGTAGGCAGCAGCATAACTTAAGTGGACAGAGAAAGCATAAAAGGAATATGTGTAATTTCTTCCCACAATACCCATTCAGGTTGGTTTTATTCCCATATTTAATAGCGCTAGCTGTTTTGACTTGTGTTAAATATTGTATCAATCAATCCATCACTTTATTTATATCCTGCCTTTTCCCCGAGAATGGGACTCAATGTGGCTATTGTATTTTCTCAATGAACTCTAATGAAGACATTATGAAATACCTCAGGGAATAACTAGATGTGATGTGACCAATGTGACCATTTGATTAGTAACCATGTTGTGGATTTCTAAACATTATAACTGCAGGTACCATGGGCAACGATTGTCACTGTTATGACAGTAAATGTGTATGTGTGTGTTGGGGCGGCAGATTTAGCTCTTTCCCTAAAAGCCTACGGTCTTTTTATCTGTTCCACCACACCACATGCTGCAGAAAGGTGGAGATATTTCATTGCTACTTACTGAAAGTATTTCCACTACTCAAGCATAAGTGAGGAGGGGGTCTTACTAAGCTCATTCCTAGGGAAGGAATTTTTAAATATCTCCCTGTGTACTCAGATGATGATGACAATTTCTTACCCACCTAGAATTTAACAATTTAATGAGTATTTTTAACTTACATCATCATCATCATCATCATCATCATTATTATTATTACTATTATTATGCTGCTTTGCTCCTGATAATGAAACTTGAGATGGCTAACAACATTTAAAACTATACAAATTAAAAGCAATACAAAACCTTAATAAAAGTATAAATACAAGATTTGAAAAATAATTAATCACTTTGTGAAGTTAAAACATTACACATTAAAAATATTAAAATACACTAAAAGGCTATACCAACCTTAAAAACAGAATCACACAGCATTAAAAACCCAAAGCTAGTCAATCTGTAAAAGCCTGCTGACACAAAAATGTTTTGACCTACTCAGAAGGAGAGCAAGAATGTGGCCATCCTGATATCTCTAGGGAGGGAATTCCAAAGTCTAGGAGCAGCCACCAGGAAGGCTCTCTCTCCTTCGTTCCACCAAACAAGCCTGAGATGGTGGTGGGACAGAGAGAAGGACCTCTCTGGACAATCTCTGGACAATCTGGACAATCTCTGGACAATCTGGACAATCTCTCCTGGGCTCATAAAGAAAGATACAGTCCTTCAAATAACCTCAGCCCAAGCTGTATAGGGCTTGAGAGGACAAACCTAGCACTTTGAATTGTGCACAGAAATAGACTGGCAAGCCAATGGGGCTGCAGTTCTTTGGGCGAATTGAAGTTTTTGAGCACCTTTCAAAGGCAGCCCCACGTACAGCACATCACAGTAATCCAAACAGGATGTAACCAAAGCATGTACCTCCATGGTCAGATATGACTTCCCTAGGAACACGCACAGTTACGGCACTGGTTGTGCTAGCCACATGTAAGTAGGTTCTTACGTCTGTGTAGAGCTTAGAAACCTTACCTTCTGGGCTACAACTCCCCCTATCCATGCTGCCTATGGGATTGAGAGGGCTGAAGTCCCAAAAGTAACATTTCTAACCTCTGTTTTTATCAAGTCCCTTATATTCCTTATCCATGGTGCTTTTCTTCCAAACAGAAAGAATACCTATTAACACTGTCACAGCTTAACTAAAAACAGTTCTAAGTCTGCTTTTTTGCATTTGTGTTGGACGGAAAAGTCACTCATTTCAACTGAATGCAGAATTGAGCTGTTTCAGGCACCACATAAACAAGAAGCCAAACAATCATGCTCAGTGTAAGCTAAAGCAGATGTTTGACATAAACTGCCAGAGAGAGAGAGAGAGAGAGAGAGAGAGAGAGAGTGAAACACACACATCTTTTTTCAAAACCATCTGAGCAGGTGCTTATGAGCTAACAAATTTCTTTCAGGGTCCTATAAAGGAACCTAACATGTGCTTATTATCTTTTCTGCCTAAGACTTTTCATCTTTACCTAAACAAATCCAGCCCATTTTACCATGAATTTTCTCAGAGGTATAATACTGGCTACTTTGCAGGTATGTTGGGGGTGGGGGGCAATTGTCACTGGACTGGGAGGGACCTGGGCCCTAGTCTTTCAGCCAGTAGGAGCCTCCTGCCACCACATGCCCCACCCTCAGTCCCTACCCTGAAATACAAGATAGTGATGGTAGCCAAGCTTGTGGAAAGTCCAGCTATAGTTTTTGCCCCTGGAGCACTGAGCACTGAGTTATGCCCCTGACTAGTGTCTGTTGCTTTGAGTCCTGTGGTAAAATATAGTGAAAAGAACACTTTAGGACTGTGAATTGCAGTGATGTAGACTTGAGTTTACTGACTTGGACTCAAGTTGGTCTTAAGTTGCTTCGATTACTTGACTCGGACTCGAGTCAACAATAAATGATGAACTGACTCGACTCGACTCAACTCTTGAATATTTTTAGTGACTGACTTATTCCCCTTGGTTCAGTAACATAACACATTCATCCAAAAACCTTACGACTTTGAACAATGCTTTCCTCTCTTTTTGCTTACTGGTCATATGAAAATCTTTCTCCAGCCCAAAATGTTGGTGCATTTCTCACAGGGGAACAGCAAACAGGTTAGGCAATGGGCTTGCAGCGGGCTTGAGATCTGCTCAACAGGCTGTCCCTGCTGCACATCAGAGGTGCCTTCTAAAACTTTTCCTAAGAGCAGAAGACAAGATTCCCCCCAGAGTGCAGAGTGCATTTCTCAGAGGGGAACAGCAAATGTGTTAGGCATCATACTTGAGGAGGAAGGATCCTTCCTTCTAAAGCTTTTGAAGCTTCAGTAATGAGGAGTAAGAAGGATCCTATTCCCCACTTCTGAAGCTGCAGACACTTTTATGCCCATTGGCATGAAAGCCTCCAGCTTCGGGAAGGGGGAGTAAGAAGGATCTTATTCCCCACTTCCGAAGCTGCAGATGGCAAAATCACAAATGTGGAGGTCTCATTCTGCTTAAATTGTTAAAACCATCTTTATTTGACTCTGTCCCGAAATTCTGGAATATAGGTTGAGCTATAAAGTTGGCCCTCAGACTTGAGGCTTGACTTGAAATTATCTTCAGTGACTTGAGACTTGACTTGAGACTTGAAGGTAGAGACTTGAGACTTGACTTGAGACTTGGAGTAAAGGATTTAAATACAACACTGTTGAATTGCAACTCATATAGGCTGTATTTATTGTTCTAATATGATAGACCTGGCTCTCTCTTATGTCAGGCATATTGCAGTGGGTTGGGCAGAAGCAACTTGGCTCCTTGCCATCTGTCCTGTTAAGCCAAGAATCATGTCGGAAGCCCCTCTCTCCAGTTTCACTGTGCTATGTGGCTCAAAAAAGATGGAGTGAGATTTCTGAAGCCTCAAAATCAATTATTTAGTAAACAACTCTGGGGATTCAGATTAAGGCTTATAATAGGTATGACATCTTGTACATAATTTACCAGTTATACAACTTTAATCCCCTAGAGATCTACCAGATGTTGTTGGATTCCAACTCTCATAATTTCTCATCATTGGTTATACTGACTAGGGTTGAAGACAGTTCAGTCCGACGTCTAGAATCAATGGCCCACTAGGGCAGTGGTCACTCTTGCCCTAGAGGTTTCCAGCACCCAAGCATCAGCAAATGTGTAAGAACCTCAGTCTCCCCACACTTTTTTTAACCATCAGTCACTAGGTTTTTTAAGCGCTATATGAACTTTGGGGTATTTTCTGATCCTATAAGAATTTGCATGTATTGTGAGATATAAAAATGTCCCATGTTCACAAGAGTATTTCTAGGTATACTATTAAGTACACTATATTACAATGAAATATCCAGGCAGAATAGAAGGTAAAATAAAAGTTTTGGAAATTCAGATAAAGTGAAATAAAATGTATATATATTGTGTTGTGAGATATTTTCTGAATCCATTGAAATCAAATCTTTCTCCATCTCATATGGAAAAAATGGAAGAAATTTTGATTACCCCTGAACTGGGCCATTATTATGTTTTTTAGATAAACAATGTGGGGTATTCTTTAATCCCAGCATGGGCTGTTCTGGATGGTGCAAATACGTTGGGAAGTTGCAGCATTTGTTGCAGTAATTCAACTGACTGTCTGTCTGTCTGTCTGTCTGTCTGTCTGTCTGTCTATCTATCTACTCCTCTCCAAATGACATTTCTGTGGTCTTTGATTACTTTCTGACAACTCTCACTACCAACTGTAACATTTAATTTTTTTTTTTTAATGCTGAGATGTATCAGAACAACAACAACAAAAAAGTCAGCAGAGGGATTCTGGCTAATAGAAACTTGCAGGATTTTCAACTTCCCAAGAAAAAAATGACACCTGACTGGCTATCCTTCAGTGCCTGAATCTACAAATCTGTCAGCAGAGCTTCCCATGATTGCTTCTTAATGTCTGAACATAAGGAGACAGTACTGCTACAGAGAGAGAATGGCTGAAAAGTTGGCTAGCCAAATATCCAAAAACCAATATCCAAATGTCACAGGTGGAGATACAGTGGACTGCACAGATTACTACAAATGGTTATTCAGGATACAAAGTTCAAGGTGAGGGTAGCTTGGCACAGAAGTTTTGGGTTATTATTATGAAGCAGAAAAATATGTACTCCAGGCAATATTTACTTTTTTTATATGGTAGAACACTGCAGTATATGTTTTGAGATACTGTTCTTTATTCTGCACTTTCCAGAGCAATGGAATAAGGAAGCAGGTTTATTCACCTGTATCTCAAATTTGCGAAAAGCTTTCTGGAACTCTTGATCAGCAGCTGAGCTACCTTGCAGTGCTTTAATATTTTCAGTGAGTGACTTGTTCAGTACTTCTTCAATCTGCAAAGGAATACAAAAGATAAGTCATTAAATGAAACTTCTGTCAGAGCCTGAAAAAGTTACTCTATACCAGTGGTTCTCAACCTGTGGGTCCCCAGATGTTCGTGGACTTCAGCTCCCAAAAGCCCCAGCCACTATGGTCAATCTTCAGGGCTTCTGGGAGCTGGAGTCCAATAACATCTGAGGACCCACAGGTTGAGAACCACTGCTCTATACGCTCCCAGAATTATAAGATTTTCAAACAGTAGATGAATGCTGTACCTGAGATTTATAGACAGCTCCCAAAATGCCAGCTACAATTTGGAGAAGCAGGATTGCTAGTAGTCCAATGAAGAACTGAAAGAGATAAAAATTAATCACTCAAAGAGGTACATGGACTATGACTATTATGTGACATATATAGGATAGAAATGTAAATATATGAGCTTGCCTAAATACCCTGAAGCACAAGATCCTGTCTGATATTGGAGGCTAAGCAGGGTCAGCCCTTGTTATTACTTGGATGGAAGACCACCAAGTGCTGTAGGCTATATTTCAGAGGAAGGAACTGGCAAAACCACCTCCAAGTATTCCTTGCCTGAGAAAATTCTATGAAATTCATGGAGTTGCTTAAACTCTATAGATGATCTGAACCACATACACACACAAAGAGCAATATTCTCCATACTTTAGTGCAAGAGTGGGGAAAGTATAGTTCTCATGTCACAGATGCTGTTAACAGACTTCTTAACCATGAACAGGAAATTAATATGGCTTCAGTTGGTCTAATTAAGAAGATTTGTGTATCTAAGTTTCAAGGATTTTCCTCCAGAAAAACAGGGTGACACAGCATAGATTACACCCAGCATATCTCATTCTGCTCTGATACATACATCATATTAGGGTTTCTTGATAGCAAAGAATGAGGAATAGGTTTTTAACATAAAAGAAGACTGTAGATGGCCAACTTGACTCCCGGCTTGAATAAATAACCAAAACTTTCATCAGAAATATTAGGTTGATGTAAAGTTACTGGCACATGTGCTTTGCAGGAGTGACTTGGCAACTTTTGGGAAACTATATTAGAAGGTATGAGCTATGAGCTCAGGGCTCCCATTCTATTCAGGTTCTGGTCTGTCAGGGTGTGAAACAGAAATGCATTTCTTCCTTTCAATAAAGTCGGATCCTTGATTCACTCGCGTGAATCTTCTAATCTTTCTTTGCATGGCCGGGAGAAGCAATGCCACCTTGTTTCTTCCAAATCCACCAAAATCTTCTCATATTCCATTTTCTTCCCAAGTGAAAAACTCCAGAAAAGGCTGAACTGCTGTTCCAGAAAGCCTCCAGAAACAGAGGATTTGACCCAAACACTCCCACCCTTTATAATCTTTAAAATAACAAAAAGCTCCCTTGTGCCAACATGCAAACCAAGTAACTTTTTTTTGTGGTTGAAAATGGCAACCTGTAGTCCACTGTGGAGTATGAACTGGTCCCTGGCGCTAACGCTAGTTCTGCTCTGGAGGCTATACGCAAAGGAGAATATGGATCATCAGCTGGAAACATTTCATAGTTGGGTTAAAAAAGGGAGGTGGGGAAATTTTGAAAGATGGAATATCACATTGGCTTAAAATTAACTTTTTCTGTAATAATCTAGGGCATAGATCAGGAATATGTTGCTCTTGCAGATGTTGGAATGCAACTCCCATTAATGATAGCCAGAACAGCCGATGGTGAAGTAAGAGGGGATCTGCACTTCAACAACATCTAGAGGGCCAAATGTGGCCGAGTTTTGCTGTAAAGGCTTCTATAACATGCCAATCCTGGTAGTAGACCCTATCCCAGTTCTCCTGTGGATTATGTTGGCTTCACCAGATAACACCAGATATATACTGTATTAGTTCTGGCCCTCATATATACTTGGTCAAGTTAGACTAAACCCCATTCAGACTGTAATAACGAGGCACTTGAACATGGTACAGGCTGTTTCACTCAAACTGGAAATGACTTCCAGTTATGTTTTGGAGGAAAAAGGTCTCTTTAGGGCCAAAAAAAAAAAAAGGCCAGAAGGACATTACAGTGCTGAGCAATGATGGAGCTTTTGCAGAATTTTAAGTTACAAAAGTGAGTTGCGGTATATGGTTTGGATGTGGTCCTCCCAGGTCCAATGGGGGGGTGTTGGCCCCAGATCTGCGGTAACTGTCTGATTTGGCCCAATATTTTCAAACATTAACTGGCTGCAGCTCTCAAGGATCTCAGATAGACAGTCTTTCCCAGTCCTACCTGAAGAGGCAGAGGGTTTGAAACTAGAAATTTCTGCCTCCAGAGCAGATATTTGACTTACTTAGAACTGGGAGGCCTCTCTTGTAATATAGCAGCTCCCTGGCTCCTACTAGGCTTAATGGATTGGATGCACTCTCAGTCATGCTTAGGCTGAACATGTTGAAGTTAATGGGATGTAAGTCAGTCATGGTTCACATGCATCATGTCGACTTCAGTGAGCCTACTTTGAATGAGTAAATCAGTATCCAACCCAATAAATTCTATCCATGCCTCAACTCAGGCTGGGTCAATCATAAAGAGAATGGGTAATGACTGAAATTTTGGATGGACCCAATGTATGAAGCCTACCATAAAGTACACAGGTCATATACTACACTAAGTATACACTCTGGGGTTGGATTCATAAGCACAAAATGATTATGAAACAAAAAGGAACAACTTCAACAGAGAAAAGAGAGATTCAGCATTATATCTGACTTAATTGTCTTTCATTCCCAGTCTGGGCTCTTCTTGCAACTTTCTCTTCACTAATAGCAGAGAGATCTGTGTCTTGCTTGATAGATTTCTTTGGATTTAACTGTAAGCCTTGCAAGCCACCTTCTCAACAAAGATTCCTTCAAGCACTAAAAAGATTTAGAATGTTTTCTCTAAGTGTTAATATTTTTGTCAAAGAGAGAAATGTCCATTTCACTACTTTTTTGACCACATCCATTATTTGCCCAAGAAAAAAGTTCAGAATATTGAATCAGAAAATCTGTGATTAGATCATGCTCTTGGCTGCTGCCCCACAATTTGCAAAAGAAACATTTTAAATGAAGAAGGCCTAGAGCACAATAGCCCATAAAGACAAGAGGTTTTTTGCGGGGGGGAGTTGCTTCCTTCTCCATGACTGACATTATAGACAGGCTTGGAGGCTTCATTGCATGCTGCATGCAATTATAGGAAACTGACTAGCATACCAATGCTATTCAGTAGGTCAGTCTGGAAGTACTGTTACAGTATGATATAGGGAAATTCTACTGAAACAAAGAATTCAGTGGTGTTTTTGAGCTATGATGAACACTTGTCTAATGATAGTGTCTTAAAGGAGGGCACAATGTGTTACAGAAGTAGAACACATGGAGAAATAGAAATATACAAGAAGAAACAGTTGTTGTTAACTACCATCATGTCATCTTTGACTCATGGTGATGTCGTGCCCTGTTTCTAGAACACAGAGTCTCACTCAAAGTCTGAAACAGGGGACATTCCAGAGGCTGAAACAGGGGGCATGTCAGAACCTGGAAATGGTTACAGTGCCATAAACAGAACAGGGGGCAAGGATCCTACCCCTTCGGACACAGAAGATAACCCGACAGTACCTACCTTTGCTGAATGCAGACAACAAAGCAGACAACAAAGCGCAGACAACAAAAAGAGAGCCTATGCCGATCCCAGGGAATATATAACTGGCAACAATTAATGAGACAACTGCTGAGGCAGTTGATTGACCTATATAGCTGCTGCCCTTCCCCTCTAGGAGTTGTCAGAGTTTATCTGACCTCTCTGTTTACTGGATGCCTTGCTGAACTCTGTGCTTGATTCTGGATCACCTCTGGACTTGCTTGTCTTTGAATTCTGTTGGACTTTATTTTTGACCTTGTGCTTACTGATAAAAGTAAGTAACAACTTGGGAGCTATTCAGTTTTTTGTTTGAATTATCAGCTGTGCTGCTGGGACTGAGATAGGACAGGTGACCCTATGAATGACACAGCTCCAAGTCATCCTATCCTGAACCATCCTACAGATCCAGAGATGGGTCTATCTATCTATAATATGGTCTTCCTCTTTGCCTACTGCCTTCTATCTCACCAAACATTATTGTATTTTCTAGTGAGTCATGCCTTCTCATGATGTGTCCAAGGTATGACAGCCCCAGTTTAGCCATCCTGGTTTCTAAGGAGAGTTCAGGCTTGGTGTTCTAGGACCCACTGTTCATCTTTTTAGTAGTACAAGGTATCTATAGATACAGAGATAAACATACAGCAGAGGCAAACATAGAGAAAGGCATACCGGAAGATCATTCCATTTGAGTCAAGTTTCTCCGAAGTACCTTCCAATCTCATGTTTTCTTCTTTTATTAAAACTTTGCAGAAGCAAATATTAGAATTCTTGCCTCTTGCTTTGGGACTTCTTAGAAACAGCACATAAAAATGTTTCACTGAAAGCAATGCACAGAATCTTAAGGAAACCATGCAGTTCATAAGTAATTTTATGACTGTGAATGTTGCACTGGAAAGGTTAATATCAAGGTTGTGATAGTGAAACTTTACCAGAATAAGCATACACGGACTCTCCTTCATGGCACCGCAACAACCCAGGAAACCAAGCACCATTATAATAGCACCCACAGCGATGAGAAGATCAATACCAGAAAACAGGGTGCTGTCTATGTTGAATTCCTGTGAAGACAAAGGTAAAATTTTTCAAAGACAGATAATAAAAGAGTCAATATAAGCATATTCTTTTTTTAAAAAAATCAAATAGATGACTCAAAATCCATTCCACTAGTCCATTGTCATGTAGGGGGCTCAGCAACAAGAGCCTTTGCGCTGCTTGAATATCATGACATTGCATTTAGGATGCACTCAGGGCCAACCCATAAGACTTTGTGGCTTGGCAAAGAGCAGCAACTGTTGCTGCTTCCATCAAGATGCCCACAGCCAGCTGAGTTAGCTTGGCATTTGGGGCATTAAACCCCTCAAGCACCTTTTCTTTCCCTTTCTGGCAGTACTAATGCAACAATAATGAAGGTTGTTGTTGTTGTTGTCAATGTTGCATGCCTTAAAGTCACTTCCAACTTACAGATATCCTAAGGCAAATCTATCATGGGGTTTTCTGGGGCTGAGTGTGCGTGATTGCCCCTGACTCTGTCTTGAAATACTTCTAATCTTGGTTGCACAATACCACAGGACATTGTACAAGTACAGCAGGTGAGGACGCAGTGACTGTGATGCCAATGATATATTGTTAAAATTACAGTAGCCTTCCATTCAGGTTTTCAGTAATCTACTTTAAGTAAACAGGCATCCATATCTGGGTGGAAAATTTTAAACTTTCCTCTCTCAGCTTAGTTTACTCCCCAGCCCAAAGCATGGACTGCAGAAAGAGAGAAAAGCCATCTGAGGCTCTTTCTACTTTTTAACATTCCACATCTGAGAGAAAGCAAATTTATGAAAATGGAAAACCTTATCTACCCACACATGTTGGATCCAGTCCAGATAATTTACTTGTATGTTATAAAATATATATGGAAAATGTAAATGAAAATGATGTGAGCATATCACGTTGCCTTCAGTGGATGAATGAAGTGATACAGGCTGCAATACCATTGTAAGTGCTTGAATAGAAGCCCAGCCTCAATGGGCATGGCTGAGAGTTCCTAACACATCATCACTGACTTTTTTTTTATTAAGTTTGTTTATGGGACAAATTGGTAACTGGTGGCTTCTACGTTCATAGTGCAGTGAATTCACTCTGAGTTCTGGTTTGAATTTTAAAGGATCTGTCCAGTGTACTTATCCTATCCCAGAATAGGTTCAGCACCTTGGAAAGCTTCTTCAAAATTCATACTAAAACTTTGAGCAGATTCACCACCTACAAACAAGGGAACTGCCAGCTGCCATTGACACGGAATTAGTTTATATATTTATCCTTGATTTGATGGACAGAATGTCTTTCCTTCACATACATTTCATTACAAATTGTACTCTGATCCATACAGCCCAGTGCATATCTAGATTATGTAAATTTAAAATTTAAGCCTGCCATCCTACTCCAGTCTACATGGTGGTGCTTCCATCTACTGATAGATAGGTAGACAGATGTACCTCTGCTTGTGTGTTTATTTTCATCACATTTCTTTTAAATAACATTTATTTGGGGAACTAGTCAAGAGAAAGTGTATACTCTAAATTGAAAAAAAGGTTTTATTACCACCCATAGGAGCTAAACATGTGAGAATAACTTTTGCTATTGGTCATGCATCTTGATCCAAACAGGAAAAACAACTTAATGATGTCTAAAAATACCGTCTATAAAATGTGAAAATCTTATTTCCTGGAAACAATAGCTACTCTTAAAATGCTTAAGGTCCAGATCCAATTGTAAGCTGCAATATCAATAATCATAAAATGGGGAAAGAACACTTACTGCTTGAGCTGATTTGCTTACACGCAGCCATATAGAGACTCCCAGAATAACGCTTCCACATACCTGGTTAAGAAAAGACATTGATCAGCAGCTTATAAAGAATGTGAAATAATTACTTTAGAAAAGGTGCTTTTAAAGATTATTGCAATGATCTGTCTGATTTTGTTTACTTGTACTCAAATGATATCATCATGCCCTATGCTCCTACTGTTCCTGTTTATGAGGGATGCCCCATTTGCTGTTGTGTGCATATGCACAACACTATCACTTGTGTGTTTTGCTCTTATATTTAGGGCTTTTCTGCACTTTGAGGGGGAAACAGGGCAGTCTGTTACTCACCGGACTGGCACACTCCCCCCCCGACGATCCACGACGATCCGGAGCAGTGCACGCCTGCACTACACACTCTCCGGAGACGAAAATGGAGGCTTCTGGTTGGCAGAGGCTCTCCACCAACCGGAGAAGCTCGCCAGCCAGAAGCCCACCCCCGGAAGATCTGCAGCCTCGCGCTGGTGCGCGCCTGCAAATCTACACGTAGGGCAGCGACGGACTGGGGTGCGCCGGGCTATTGAAAGTCCTCTTTTAATCGGTCTTTCAATAGCACGGGGAACCACCAGTTCTGGGCATTCTGGAGCGGGCTGAAGTCCAGACAAACATTAAGTAGTTTGGACCCAGTTCGCCCCCAAGTATAAACGTCCTCGCTGGAGGACGCGCTGCCCCATTTTAAATATAAAATGTGGAAAAGGTCTTAGTTTGCAGGAAGTTATTCCCCCCATCAAAAAATAAAAATCATCAGGAGGCATACATGAGAACTAGAGGTCCTCTACTTTCTGTTTAACCCCCAACTTAATCCCTAGTTCTAACTCCCTTTGCAGGGCAAAGATACAGCTTGATTTATGTTCAACCTTGACATTAAGGAGAAAGCTTATTACCTTTGACTAATCTATTTTGCCTCCTACAATTGGATTTCCTCAGAAATGTGTGCCTCAGCAATCAGGCTCACAAATTAAGTCTCTGTTTACTTTGTAAATACCAATCACCTAAAACCAACCCCCTAAAACACACAACAATTAACAATTAACAATAACCAACTGACTATTAAAAGAACAGCAAGACAGTTGGTGGGAGGCAATGGAAGTACTAGTCTGGGAAGGCCTGTCGGAAGAGAGCAGTCTTGACGGCTTTTTTAAAGCCGTCAAGACTGGTAATATTCCGGGTCTCCTCCGGCAGGCCATTCCATAACTTGGGAGCGATAGAAGAGAAGGTCCTCTGGGTAACCACAGCCAGCCTAGTTCTGACTGGCTGCAGTAAATTCCTCCCAGAGGACCTTAGTGTGCAGGGTGGATTATATGGGAGAAGGCGATCCTGCAGGTAGGCTGGCCCCAAGCCATGAAGGGCTTTAAAGGTAATAACCGACACTTTGTACTGTGCCCAGAAACAATAGGCAGCCAATGTAAAGACTTCAGAATTGGTGTTATGTGGTCAGTTTTAGGTCTCGGACTAAGCGCATGGATAGCCCTATGTAGAGTGCATTGCAGAAGTCATTTGCCATATGATATGGCAAACAGATGTTTCTGCTACTTTCCTAGACATAGGCTCTATGTATTGTCTAGTTGGATACTTGGATGTAATCATTCCCCACTTTAGGTATCCAGAGGTTGCTGGACAACTTCCATTCTCCACCAGCATGGCTGATCATGGAAGATGACAGAAATTTTAGTCCAACAACAACTGGCAACCTAGATTGGGAAAGACTAATATAGAGCACAGATGAGTTCACAACAGTATTGTGCTACTTCTCTTTCACTTATTCTCTTCCCACCCTATAACTGCTTATCCAATTGCAGTGGATGGAGAAAAGCTTTCAGCTATCTGTTATCAGGGCTCAAGCATGTCACAAAAACACATACATGCTCCTCTTTTTATTTGGGTCATGTTGAGGGTAGATTATTGTATCAGTTGTTTCCTGGCCAGGAAGTTTCATGCTACATACTCTGCTAGCCTGCTGTGCTCCAGTTGCCCCCGCTTCTTGTTACAGAGGTACCTATGTTTCTGTGATGCTTAAATTGTGTTGCAGGTCTTCTGCTCTGCAAGGAACAGCATGTTCTGCATACGAATGTGTTCTGTTTCAGATGATGAATACAAGATGCCTTTTCAACACCAGACTTGGAACTACATTTTCAGTGGACTGAGTGAAACATAGCCAAGAGGTGGAGTGTATGTTAGTTTTGCTAAGAGAATATCAGCTTCTGCTACTGTGCCTGTCATATGGTGGGCACTGGATGTTGACAGCAGAGGCATAGGGGCTGCTGCCACAGCTCAAGGCAAGCTTAGCTTTTTCAAAGGCAATGGAGCATTCATCACAAGGGAATCATCGTCTTTGGACTCTTCTGTGCAATTTGCAACTATAGTGCATACTCTCTAACACTGGATGCAAACCAGGACATGCGTGGCCCAGCAACATCAAAGCATGGTCAAAAAGGTGTGGCCAGGCTGCAAGAAGGAAAAGGTTATTAATGGGGAAGAACACACAAAACTCCCATTTTAAGCAGAGAAACACCCATGAATTTATGTAATGAGTTTAGGAAAGGCTGAAAAACAAAATCTAATGAATCTACTGCGAAGGGTAAGGCTGCTTTCTCCTCTACTCTCCCTTCCGCTGAGTAGAGTACAAATACTTTTGGACTTTGATTAAGAGGGGCTGCCTTTCTAAACTGGGTCAGTTAGAAGGTATGAGTAATGCTAAGGCAGCAGTCCCAGTGCTGTGCTGTTCATCAATAATACCAGGTCCCCATTCTCCTATTCAGTGGGGCTCTGCTGCTCCCCTTCCAGCAATGAGTCGTGCCAAGAGCTATCCTGCTAGTGACTAAGGCATTCAACTCAGAAGTAGGAAACTGAACTCCTTGCTTCATGTCTCACTTCAACTATGAACTCAATAGTTGTGTCAACCTAACACATACAGCCCTGGGCCTTCACTAGTCATCTTCAACAGAGAGATAATGATAATGATCATACTTTACAGCTTTGTTGTAAGAAGTATGCATGTGTGTTGAAGGTGAAATAGTTTTGAGCACTCTGAAGCAGGGTGGGCAAGCGACAGTTTGTGTATTAGTTTGGCTTAGTCTCAAAAGACCTCTGCATGTGATCACTTTAGACCAGGGATGGGAATGGAGTAGCCCACAGGCCACATGCAGTCATGCAGGGGGTCCTCTGCAGAACTTGGGCCCACTAGAAACTCCTGCAGTACATATTCTGGTCCCATCTTTTTCCCCAAGCTGAGATTTAATGTGGTTTACATGATTTTAAAAAAAATACAAGTAAGAACACAATAGCTAAAGCATGCAAAAATAAATATTTAAAATAGTAGTAAATTGTCTGTAGGATTAAAACCATTTAAAACATTGATTTCAAATTAAAGAATAAAGTAGTGCAGTACAAGAAAAGCCATTTTCTTGTAAAACAATCAGTTACCCCCACAAAAAAAGCCTTCACCTGTCAGCCCAGCCTCCATAAGAAGATCATTTAAGAACCTGGGACCAACCACAAAGAAGGCCCTCTTCTGCATTCCCACTAAACATGCATGTAAAGAATACCCTGTGACATTTCACAGACAAAAACTGAGCCATGTGAATCTGAGAAACATCAGAGTATGGTCAAGAGGACAAAAGTTATTAATGAGAAAAAACAGGCAAAGCTAAGAGAGGCTGCATCCATTTTGAGACATGAGCTAAGGAGGAAGGGAAAGACTCCCCTCCTCCCCCCCACAGGTAACTGAGTGCAAATTAATTTTGCACTTTGAACTCATTTTGCAGCAATTGAAGTAAACTGAGGAAGATGGGAGAAAGAAGGGGAAGACGAGAAACTGGGACATTTTAAAAGCAGCTGAAAAAGTGGATGATAGAGGATTAATCAGGACTGTCCCTATCAAATTGAGACAGTTGGAAGTTATGGGAAAGGTTGTGAGACCAAAGTGCCTCCCACCCCCCTAAAAAGAATGTCAAAGCAAGTAAATAAATCAGCACCCAATAAACACTTTTTAAAATGAAAATTACCTCTGGGGAGTTCAGTTTTACTGCTCCAAATACTGTTCTTTTTTTGGGGGGGGGGGTCCTGAAACATTCCAAAATAACTAGAAAGTCATTTCTGATCACCCAAAATGGCAGTGGCACAGTCCACAAAAAACTGGCCCTCTGACTCTGCTCATGCCCACATCTGCTTTAGGCCTCTACCAAGAGTGATCTGTCCCTCTCCAACAAGCCTACTGAAGGATGAGTAGGAAAGGAGAAGATAGTGGTGGGGGGGGGGGAGAAAAGGGATGACCCCACATACCTGTTACACTAACATTGCTACCTCTGACTTTGGTATTGGTCTCCATTCCCAGAACAGTGCAACCCTACATAGAAAAAAAAAATCCCTATCCCTACTCTAAAGTATTACCGAAATGCTTTAACATAACATAAATATAAATTCAAATTCATCAGTGTAGTCTCAGTGTTTCGAAAACTCTTTTGTTCTGACAGGAGAATGTCTGGGAAGATTGTTTTGTCCCTGTCATGGCAAAAGAGCACCCAGGTTAAGTCAAAGATGGATTTCTGTAAACCCAACTAGGTTAATTGTCATACTAAAGGGCAGGCCAGCTAAAAGACTTGATCAGTGCAGTTATCAGAAAGAGCAAAACCTTCTTCCATCTTCTATTATAACTGAGAGCATATGGATTGTTTCCTTATCACATGGTAGGAAATGAGTGGCTGTCTGTTTAAAATGCTGCAATAACCTGCCCAGCAGTGAAACAGAATGGACACATTCCCTTTCGCGTGTTGGTTCTAAGATGGAAAACTTTATGTGTTATTGCCACTGTTCGGCGGGCCTGGGTACAGATTTTGGGATATCCTGGTCAAGTGACCATTGGCATGTCTCTTTGAACAACACACACACATGCACACACACACATACGGTAGCATTTCCCTTTGTTATCTGGCTTCTTTTGGAATTCAGAAACAGGAAGCTAGTCCCAAGGACTGTGACTTTGCATTTGCCTGAAGCAGTCAGAGAGACAAAACTGGGAGGAAAATATATCAAATTGTTCTTCCTTGTCATTGTTGGTTATTTGTTTATCATGTACCTGAGATCTGTTGTTGGTGTACAGAATTTTTTTAAAGCACAAGTCCTGGTCTACAAATTCACTCTGTGTGTGTGTGTGTGTGTGTGTGTGTGTGTTCCCGTGTGCACGCATCTGCATTAAAAGTAAGGCAGAGAGGGAGACAGAGGGAGAGGAATTCAAGAAAAACAGGAACTGTATGCAAAGTTTGAGAAGAGAACCCAAACTGAGACTGAAAGTTATGACAACGGTGCCCAATAGCATGCTGATATTCTTACATTTAAATTCTTTATTCACATAGTGCACATACTTACCCAAAGTAATGCGTAACCGTTCCTGCCCCTTATGCCATTGCCAGCTCTTAGCTCTACAAAAGGCAGCAATTTAAATCACCTCCCAAGCAGGTGATGCAGCCCTCCAGATGATGTGAGCCATCCTGTACAAACACAGCAACAACACCTCCTAGCTCTTCCACACAACCCTTTCACTTACCCACTCCATTTCCCCACTTTCCTGCCATTCCCTCATGAATATTCCCAAACCTGGCATGATGGATCTTTATTCTTTTATAGCAGACTTGGAGTCCTAGAGGGAGGGAACCCAATTTTTAATTTGTTTGTTTGTCAGGAAGGAGATCTGCTTTTATGAAAAGTGTTCCCCCCCGCCCCGTTTGGTGCTGAAACCATATGTACATGCACAAGATCTCTCTTAGTTTTTCCCTTTCCGTGCCTTTCTCTCCAGAGAAGGGAGGAACAAAAAGAAAACATTCTGAATGCAAGAGGGAGACAGCTATTTCCAAAGTTGAGCCACTTCCTCTTAACTCTCCAGGGAAGATGAGAAAAGGTTCTGTAAATTGCCAACAAGTAAGTGCACTTGGACATGAATTTTCTTTTTCCCCCGTGAGAAACAGAATGATACATCAGCTAAAGTAAACCCACTCTTTCCTCTCTTGTCACTGGGGGAAAGTTCACTTTGTACACCCAAGAAGTCAAAGCATCTGTAAGCAGAGCACCTATACAAAAGAGACATGTACAAAGGTTTGTTTTGATCTAATACTAGTGTATATAGCTGGCGTTGCCTAGGATTTTATTTTCTCATAGGTAACACTTGTTAGAAATACCTTAGGAATTACCTTACCTTACCTTAGGAATTAGATGTGGTTGAAATACACAGATTTCAGATCCTGGGTGTCCAGTACATGTAACTTTTCCCAATATTCCCAAATCCAATCTATATTCAGAGTTATTAACATAAGAATTTTGGGTTCCTGAGGGAATACACTGGCCCCATTCTTACTGCTAGGCCTCGTCTCCATAGCAACCAGCCTATGCTCTCTGGCTGAGAATTCTAAAGGTCCCTCTCCGAACTGCCAACCCCAGGATTCCATAGAATCTTCACAGCCAGCCAATCATATGGAGTCTTCTCACTGCACACAGCCAATCATATGAGGTCTTCACCTGCCTGATGCAGACAAACAGACAAGATCACTACAAACTTTGACTTTAATATAGTAGATATAAAAGTTAAAGTTTGTGAGTTTGCCTGTGTCAGGCAGGTGAAGACCTCATATGATTGGCTGGTTGTGAAGATTCTATGGAATCCTGGGGTTGGCAGTTCAGGGAAGGGCCTTTAGAAGTCCCAGCCAGAGAGCTCCTGGGCCTGGCTGGTTGCTATGGAGATGAGGCCTAGCAGCAAGAAGGAGGAAGACAGAGAAGCTGAACCTTTGTGTGTAAACTGAACTGATTCTGTATGTAAACAACTCTGAATACAGGTTGGACTGGGGACTATGTGGAAAAGTTACAGGTGCTAAGCAAGACAGTTTGGAGAATTGCAGACACAGGATCTCAAAACTGTGTATTTCAACCACATCAAAGTCCTAAGGTAAGATAAGGTAATTCCTAAGGTATTTCTAACAAGTGTTACCCATGAGAAAATAAAATCCTGGACAATAAGAAGGAAAGAGCCATCATGGTGTAGTGGTTTGAGTGCTGGACTAGACTCTGGAGAGGCCAGAGTTCAAATCCCCACTCAGCAACAGAAAGTCTGGGGTGACTTTGGACAAATCACAATCTCTTAGCCTCAGAGGAAAGCAGTTTCAAACCCCCTCTGAACAAATCTTACCAAGAAAGCACCATGATAGCTTTGCCTTAGAGTTGCTATAAGTCGGAACTGATTTGAAGGCACACAATAGGAAGGATTACCTGAGGCTAGTAAGGCATCATACAGTGTAGACCTCATTAAGATTTTGGGGAAGGAATGGTCAACACTAATGGTCTCACACTCTGAGGATCATCACACAGGTTATTCATAGACCTAACCACTTCTACCTTGTGAGAACCTATATAACTAGAAGAGTACGTGAAAAACTAGAAATGACATGTCACAGGAACAAAGGGGAACTTTTCTGGGAAGTAATATGAATAGCTACATTAATTTAATATGAAACAAAACAAATACAAAAAAAATACTGAAGCATTCACCACATTATCTATGTATGAATTCAGAGACTGAAAGGGGAAATGACAGTAATCAGAAACAAATAAGGAAAAATATTACATCAAGAGGGAAATTTAAGAGAAAAGAGGTGAGATATTAATGATTTCTGAAAGCAGACTGAAAAAGTGGCCAGCTTCTAGTTACAGAAGCATTGGGGAGTAAATGTCCTTCCAAGTCTTGTTGGACTGCAACTCCCTTCAGTCCTAAGCAGCAGGCCCCATTGTGAGGGGTAATGGGAGTTACAGTCCAAAAACATCTGAAGGGACAGGTGTTTTCCAGCCTTCATTTAAGGAAGCATAGCCCACACAGAAGCGGCCATGGAAGAGAAAGATCTGCTGACATGAATAGCACAAGAGAGTAGTAGAGATTTAATAGGAATGTTAATGTTAGATTAGGAGAACAGAAAGAGAGCAGTAATGATGGAAGAAAGGAAAATTATGAAAAAAGTTAGCAGAAGATTAATCTGGATGTGAACAAGAAAAGATAACAGTGAATGAAAATATAAGGCTGAGACAAACCTGCATGCACTACTCCCCATTTTATCACTGTATGAAAGAAGCAGGAAGGGATACTTCATCGATTTTTCACAGAACAAAAAAGGAAGAAAAAGTAAAGGACATATATTCCAGCAGCAACTGTAATCCTTGCCATCTCAGTGGCTGGTGGAATTTCATATCTCACATCAGCCCTTACCGTTGGTCAGGATGGCCAAGGTAACTGAGGATTTTAGTCTGATAATCTGGAGGACAAAAGTTTATCTAGGACCAACAAGCTGTACGAATAAGTCAATCACACATTGCCTTTGACTCCTTGCAGTAAATGAGAATTTCACTGCTAAGGGCCATTTCACATTCATTCATACCATTGCCATGGGCTTTTCTGCACTATGCTGTTATAGTGCTGTTACTCCATTTTCAACATCCTGTGGAATTCTGGGGTTTGTAGTTTACCGAGGTCAAAGAGCTCTCTGCCTGAGAATTCTAAATGCACCTCCCTGAACTGCAAACCCCAGGATTCCCTGGGATGTTGAAAGTGGAATAATAGCACTATAACAGTGTAGTGCAGAAAGGCCCTCAGTTGAGTCAGCTTGGATTCCAGTGAGAATTCAAGCCTGAGTTGCTGCAGGGCGCATTCATTTGCCTTTTTAGCTATCCATACTATCCATAAAACTTTATCATGGATGTCTATGATGTAGTTATTTTAACCAAAGAGACACTATTAGTTACCACCCTTGTTCAATATATACTTAGTAGCACTTAGTAGCAAATCTAGCAAATTTACCATCAGGCCTCAGCAGAGAGCTCTGAGTACTTAGAGGACAATGCTAACAGCCTAAGATGGCTGCATGAAGCATGAAGCCACACCGTGCCCAGCCTAGGGAAAATTGCTTAGGACTACCTAGACCTGGTCTAACTTTGTGCCAGCATAGTGCATGTGTCCCAAAGCTTGAGAACCTTAAGGTTCATATCATATCATATCATATCATATCATATCATATCATATCATATCAATCAATCTCCTTGCCCAGCCCTTTTTGTCTTTTCAGTCAGCAGACCTTAGCCACATTTTTTTTTAAATTTTTGTCTTAGCAGATTGTCACCTCCTTTTTTTTAACAGGCTTCAAAAGATGAAATGGTTCCTCCAGGACAAATACAACATGACCCCCTGCATTCTGGAAATAACTGTACTGGACAAATTTGGCCAGTGCAAGTTCTCTAAAATTTTACTTGCTTTATTTTTGATAAGAATTCACCAAAATTCACCACCTTCATGATGAATAAAATGGAAAGACATTTTTTTTAAAAAGTGTGGGTGAATGCAAAACTGACAGATTCAACCACTGCTCCAGACAAGCCCTTGAATATTAGAATTCTGTATAGATACAAATTTCAGAATCTATTTTCAAACAAAAGAGAGGCCACAGATACTTTCTTTACTTCAGTATTTGCCTCAAATACAAATTCTTCATAAAGGATTTCAGAAGAGTCCAAAATTTATTTCAGATAGCCTATGCGTCTTTCTTAAAACTTCCACATCCCACCACCTTAAAATGACCAGTGATCAGACCTGATTTAACAATTATGCAGAGAGGGCAAATTTGTAAAAATTCCAAGGAGAGCAGTTGTTCTTCAGAGTGGACAATGACGGTAATCAGAGTGTGATGCAGGAAAGACAGACACATACCCCCACAGCCTGTTAGTCACCCAGCCAGCCGGACATGTTTTCAGCATATAGACCAAGGTTAGATAATTTATGGCCCTCTAGATGTTGTTGGACAACAGCAACATTAACTCTATTCAGTATAGTCGGTGATAAGAAATGATGGGAGATAGTCTGACACATTCTAGATCGACACAAGTGGCCCACTACTGATTTGAACAATTCTATATGTCCTACCAGTCTTTTTTTCAGTCAAAATATTACTAAATTATTCCCAAATTTTATTCAGAGGAGGTTTGTCATTGCCTTTTTCTTACACTGAGAGTGTGACTTGTTCAAGATCATCCAGTATGTTTGAGGGCTGATGAAAACTTGAATGCTAGTTTCCTAGGCCAGCACTCAAACTACTACACTCTGGTAGTTCTCTGCACTGACAGCTTGATCTTTGAAGAAGAAATAGAAAAATAATTTTTCTTCTCACATCCCATAAATATGCAACCCAGTTCTATTCCTGCCTAATGGGATTTAAGCCGTTATGTTCACAATGCTTTAAGAGCTCTCGAAATAACTTAAATCCAAAATGCTTATTCAATTAAGCTTCAAGGTTTCTCTCACCTTACCTCTACAAAATAGCTTATTTTATTATTAAAGCACAGATTTAATGACACCTGAACCAGCTTTAGTTCATATAATGGTAATTTCCAAAGCCTCAAGACTTACCCAAAACAAGAAGTTGAAGATGAACATGGAATATTTCATGCAGCTGCTCACACCTGCCATTTTTCCTGTTTAAATCCAACAAAGAGCAAGGACGGCTAGAAAGAAGCAAAACCTCGTAGCAGTGTTTCCCTCCAAGTATTTCTGTGGCAAACGCTCTGAGGAAGTTCAGGATCGCTTCCTTTCTCTTGATAACAGAAGAGGAAGTTATGAGGAGAAAATATGTATCAATTCAAACCACGCATATCCTGCAGCTAATTATTAACCATGCCTTTTGAAAAGCACCAGTCAGGACTATCTCCAGCTCTGTCCCTGCATGTTCTTTCAGCTTTCAGAACTGCGTAAGGTACTGCTATTTGTCAAACACCCTGAAAGTAAATAGCAAGGCCGAGACTAAGTGAAGGGGACAAAAAAAGAAAAACAGTAGCCCCAAATGGCAAAGAGCTAGTGTGTTCAGACCAGAAAAGCAGTTAAAAGAACAAAAAGCTGTTTTGAAAATTGTTCTTTTACACTTCATTTGGTGATCTTGCTATATTTATTGTTAGTTCAGATGTTTAGTTTAAGTAATGATTATGTACATTTCTCTCAGGAGCAATGGAGAGTAAAAATGGAGATCTATACTGATGTTTAAAAAACCTGGCAAGCCAATGTACTACTTTTTTTTAGAGACAGGCCCCAAAAGCTTTCATGTTAGCAGAACATGCCCACATTCAGTTTGGGGCAGAAGCAGCAGTTGAGGCACACCATGCTTCCTTAGAGGCCAGGGCAATTAAATTTTATGTTTCTTAAGGTACATGTTGAGTTTTGTTCTAAGTGATTTTAATAATGACTATTAGTGAAAACATCTGTTTTCTGCATTCAAAAGGCCTTTTCAGTGAGCCTTCCATTATGTACATCAATAAAATATTTATATCCATGTCAATAAAATATTTATATCACGAGGCAGTGTAAGAAAATCAAATACAACTTAGAACAGTTTAAAATGGTAAGGAATAATTTCAAAAGTGTAACATACCGTTAAACAATTTAACAATTAAAACAAATTAAAACAGTTCAAAGCCGTGATACCCTTCAACATTACTTAGATCAAAGTTAAGAGATGTGAGGCCAAGCAACATCAGAGAGTATTCAAGATGGCAAAAGCTGTTAATGAGGAATAGCAGGTAAACTAGGAGAGGCTGCAAGCAGTTTACTTTTGCCTGAATATACCAGGAAAAGCAAGACCTAATGCCCTCCTCTCCCCTTCCCCCACTGTTGAATGCAAACTACTTTTGCACTTTTAGCTCACTTTGCACCAATGGAAGTGCTACCCCAAAAGGTGGATGACTCAGAGGTCCACCCATGACACCAGTGCCTCTGTGAAACAGTGGGGAGTTATTAGCTGAAAGGGAGGCCTGCAAGAGGGAGGTAGACCTTACAGGATCTTTCACACCGATGTATTCCAGTATTAATGTAGGGAACCAGTTGGAGATTAAAAGTGTGTTTTGTTTTATTGGGGGAATATCACAATCACACACAAGATCCAAGCAGTCTCACAACCACACAAGGCTAACTGAAAGAAAGGAGGGAAAAATTAGATAGCGAGAAATTAGCGTGAAGTGGGTGATATTTACCTATCCTGCAGAGAAGAGACGAAGTGATGTGGCTGACTGAGGGTTCGAGGGTAGTACAAGAACGGTAATCAGAGCAGCAGAGTGATGGCCTGTGCCCTGAGTACTACAGGTTATCTGGCTCAGAGCCACAGTTTAAAAACCCTGTTTCTATCCTGAGGGGGAAGGTGCTAATGGATCTCTGGTAGAACAGACAATGGAGTCTGGAACAGGCTAATGGCTCTAGCATTAGGTGAAAAGGTACTGATGGGAATCAGGATAGCTCCTTAATGGCTGAGAGATGAGGAAAGAAAGGAGAATTTCAGCAGGAAGTGGAAGCAGTAAGCAATCAGAGACCATCCCTTGATCTTATCCTATGGACATCTTCCCTGTACACCCTATCTGACCAAACATTAAGAGATTGTCATGAGTCCCATCAATGTTTTGTCACTCTGGAGTTAAGCAATCAGCCCATTTCAGACCCCTTTGTCAGTCCCATGGGAAAGCCATTAAAGCTTTGTCAAGACACCCCTTCAGAGTGTGAAATAGGGTATAAAAACCCTAGATTTAACCCCAGCCAATTGTAGTACATAGTACATAGTGTGCCCCAGCCCACTGTTCCTCTGTGCTACCCTTAGACACTGTCTGAGCCCCTCCACTATGACATCCTGCTTCAAGACTGCTAACTATCACCCTCCCCCCAAGCTTTCTCTATCCAGCCTTTTTTGTGTCCTTTTTTGCCTCACTTTCAAATAGCCTTATAGTTCTTAAGAGCATCTGATTTTTAGTACATTTGTCAATTCAAATAAAATACTTTGTTTAACTTTAACTGGAGTCCTCTCTACACTTAGTACTGGTATACATAGGTGAAAAGATTCTGCTGTTATCCTCTTCTTGCTGGCCTCTTTTGAACTATAATTCCCCTAAATTCTAAGTAGACCCCAATGTCCCCCCACCTCTTAGGGTAACAGTATCTACCAAATTGGGACAGTTGGGGGATATGAACAATGTGCCTGTACAAAGTTTGCCACAATCTTTAGACTGCATAGGCATTAATTAAAAAAAAAAAAAAACCCTTGCGTTTTAACAGGTACTGGAAAGAAGTCAATCAGTTCCAACCAGGCATTGAGGAGACAACCAGAGTGTCACAGCAGAGAAGACGCTTTCTCAAGTCCTTCCATCCAGCATTGTTTCTACAGAGGAGTGTCCTTCTAGGAGGCCTCATTCCTTTGAAAGACATATATGGTGAGAGGGACTCCTTCAGAAGTCAAGGCCCCTAGCTGTTAAGGCTTTAAATTGATCACCAGGACCTTGCACTGGAAACATATTGGCAGCTATTTCTTTTCTATTTTGGGTGGTATGAATCCTTCAGCTTCCTAAGAAAGGCTGGGCA
The DNA here is from genome assembly GCA_948472985.1 of Iguana delicatissima. Lineage (NCBI taxonomy): Eukaryota > Metazoa > Chordata > Lepidosauria > Squamata > Iguanidae > Iguana > Iguana delicatissima. The sequence goes on from CAOKZL010000002.1 coordinate 255,205, forward strand.
GGGAAGAGCTTGAAAGAAACTATGTCTTGTTTGCCTTTTCCAAATGTCTGCAACAAAGGCTAGAAAGAAATGTCTTCCTTCCCCAGAAATTCTCTTAGAGGAACGCTTGTGAAAACCCCGGATGCCTTCCAAAGTGAGCTGGAAGGAAGCCCACCATCAACAGGCAGCATAAGATATAATTTTGGTTCTTCTGCCTATGCCAAGGCTTCTTGGATGAATGATTAACCTGCATTTGAATTATCTGATGTGTAAAGACAGAGTAGCCTTTCTTATAAGAAACAAAGAATGCCACTCTTTGTGGCACCAACACGTTACCTCCTTGTGAGAGTTTGAATATGGCTTTACTGTTCCCCCCCCCCAGTCTTGCTATATTTTTCTTTCCAAAATAATAATAAATAAATAACAATATTTCTTGAGGGTTTTCAGTTTGCCATTCCCACAATAGGAGAATTGAAGGAATTTCTTGACAGTGAGAGTGGTTTAGCAATGGAACCAATTGCCTAGAGAGCTGGTGGAATCTCCTTCTCTGAATGTCTTCAGAAAGAGACTAGACAGCTACCTGCAAGGAATGCTTTAGTTGGAGATTCTGCACTGAGCAGGGTGTTGGACTTAATTGTCCATGAAGCCCTTTGCAGCTCTGTGATTTTATGACTTCTTTGGGGGCTGCTGTAGGATCAAGAAGTCATCAAGAGCTGGGGCAAAGCTTGGAAAAGAAGCTCACAGTGTCTAAACTGAATGTTCATGGTGTCTAAACTAAGGAAAAGTCAAAGCTTGAAGAATTCCTTTTTTTAAAAAAGATACAGTTAAAATTCTATGATTCTCCAGAAGTCGTTGTCATATCATCACCATCATCAACTTCATGTGTTTTATTAATCAGACCCACAAGGTCCAAGCAGTAACACAGTCACACAAGGCTAACTGAAGCAAAAAGAAGGAAAGTTTTGGATAGCGAGATTTCAGGGTGAAGTGGGTAATATTTACCAATCCAGAAGAGCAACGAAGAAGTGATGTGGCTTAGACACTAGTCTAAGGATAGTACATAGTCAGAAATTAGAGTGGCAGAGTGGTGACCAGCAATCAGTGTACAGTGAGTTGACTGTCCAAAACCAGATTTCTGATTTCTGCCTGGAGGGCAAGGATGTTAACAGCTTTCCTCCAGCTGAGTAAACAGTGGAATTTGCAGAGTGGACAGTGAGGCCCGGAATGGGCTAATGGTCTTTGTGTTAGGTGACAAATGGCTAATGGTTGTCCTGATAGCTTGGTACTTATTGAACAGGTTTTAGACAAAGGAGAGGTTTGCTTGATCAGAGGGAGAGGAGTTAAGACAATTAGCCATTTTGTGGGAGTCTCCCAGATGCTATTGTCTAAAAGGCTGAGTCATTAAGGATAATTGCAAGCCTATCACCTCTGGAGTTTTTTGGTGATTTCCTGACTATGACCTGGCTATGCCTGAAGGTGCTTTCTGACCTAATTTGCAACAAATGTGTTTAGCCAGCCTTTTTCTCTTACTCAGCCTGGCCATTCAGCCATAGCAGGGTATGCTTTCTATTTGTGCCAATTAATATATTTTGCCAATTAGATCATTTTCAACAATTAAACCATATCAAAGTTTGGGGGTGTACGGCCTGGTAACAACTACTTTTATACTTGCAGTTTTAAAAAGTATCTCTTCCCATTTCTCAGAAGCTTAGTCCTTGTTACTTTAAAAATTCACCTGAATGCTAAAAGGCACTGGCCTGTGCTAAAACAGACTCTAGTAGGCACCTGCCAGAGGAATGGACAACTACTGAAAGCTGGGAGCCTCAGTGCCTACAAGGAGACTTTGTTCTCCCCACAGAGAAATCAAAAATTATTTTGCCCACAAGCACCATAGAAGGCATTTTATCCATGTATTGGACTCCTCAGCCCATTTTAGGCACAAGAGAAGCCACCTTTACAACAGGAAGTCGTCCTCTGTTCACTTCCTGTTCTTAAAATAAAAGTCCTCTCCTGGGCCCAAAAGGGCTCAGGGAAGTAAAAATAAGAAAAAATGCCCTCACCCCTAGATGTCATTTTGGGGCAAACACTTAAAAATGATCACTGAGGTGCCCTGGGGAACACAAACACCGGCATGGAGGGCATGGCCTGCACTTGTGCCCACACTGCCACAGTCACATCCACTCCATCCTTACCTCAACATCTGTGATAGAACTCAAGCCAGCACGTGAACAATGAGAAATTACTCCTCCATTCCTCCCAAATATGGTTTGGGAGGACCTAGAATTATTGTAGAGATATTTTTTTCCCACTTTCATTGGGCTTCTGTACCCCTTACCCTAGTGAATGTGGTGGGACAAGTGTAGTTGTTTGCAATGAGTTGCTTTCAAACTCTAAAAGCATAATCTTGTGTTTCAAGGAAGGAATGTCTACGTAAAGGTGATCACCATCTTCAGTGTTTCTTGTTCTGTGCCTTCCCACCCTATGACTCATACTTCTTTATTGTAGTCATAAACAAACAGTTGTGAAAGAATGTAGTAACTGGGCTAATATTTAGTCAGGCTTTTCATTTTGCCACTCCCATAATAGGGGAATAACTTACTGGGTGGCTTCTGTAGGAGTTAAACCAGAACGATGTAGTGGTTTGAGTGCTGGATTAGGACTAAAAGACTAGGCTTTGAATCTGCACTCAGCCATGGAAGTCCCTTGGGTAACTTTGGGGAAGATGCACTCTCTCAGCCTATGAGACAATGACAAACCTCCTCTGATTAATAAAATTTGCCAAGAAACACCTATGATAGGGTCACCATAAACTGGAGTGAAACTGAAGGCAAACAACAACAACTATAGCTTTCTTCAAATTACATAGTGGATGAACAGATGGAAATGAGTGTATCATTAGAGGATATATTTTACTCTCTAGGAGTAGAAAAGAAATTTGTGTCCTCCACTGTTGCTGTTGTTATTTTTCTAAAACAACAACAACACTAATATACTTGATTTGTGAGGCTATCAAGAAAAATAATGTATGTCTGTCAGTTTCTTTTTATCAAGAAGAAACCACAAATGTGGCATTCTTTTTCTTTTTAAATTATATACAATTTAATATGCATGAATATTTGGAAAACATGCATAGAAGCATGTTATTGGAAAATATGTAAAGTTAATTGGAAAATATTTAAAAATACATACATTAAAAAGCATGGACCAAAATATGCACAAACATCTGTGTAGAAAGAGAAAAAGACTCTTGCAATGCTGTAGGCTATATTTTAGAGGAAGGAACTTTCGAAACCACCTCTGTGTATTCCTTGCCTAAGAAAACCCTTTGAAATTCATGGCAACTTGAAGGCAGGGACACACACACAAACCAGTACAGAACTTGGAGAGATAAAGAGTGTTAGTGAGATTGTGAAAGATACAACAAGAAAAGAAGCTGATAGGTTTTCACATCCTTGCTGGTCTCCTAGGGATGAAAAATTGATTCTGCCTTTTTCACAGGAACCCAAACTCAAGAACAGGCTGTTCAGGAAGGGGAAATGAGATGGGGAAAAAAGGAGATGCTACTCTTCCGCCATTACCAATACTATCACAATTTAATACATTGATTTTCAAAGAACTTTAGGAAAACTACTTTTTTGGACTATGATTCCCAGAAACCCCAGCCAGCCTATCCACTCTTACAGTCCAAAAAGGTAACTTTTCAAAGCTCTAAGTATTCAGCTAGTGGTAAAGAACACACAATCACATTATGAGATCACTATGTGCAATATTTGGAAGGCAGTGCTTAGATATTGTAAGGAAAGTTTATTCCTTCCTATGTTGTTGTTGTTGTGTCTTCAAGTTGTTTCTTACTTATGGTAGCCCTGAGGCAACCCTGTCACAAAGTTTTCTTGGAAAGATATGTTCTTGCCTTCCTTTGAGGCTGAGAGTGTGTCACTTGCCCAAGGTCACCCACTGAGGTTCCATGGCCATATGGGGATTTGAACCATGTTCTTCTGAGTTCTACTCCAACACTTAAACCATTATACTATGCTGTGTCTCTATTCTTTGCTATAATAAGAATTAAAACTTTCCCATATCTTTCTATATCTACTCAGTGAGTTCATTTACACACGTTCCAACCTTTTTTTTTTTGTTATAGCCTGAACACAGAGAGAGAGAGAAATTGAGAGAGAGAGAGAGAGAGAGAGAGAGAGAGAGTGTCACTGTGTATTATCTGCGACCACACCTCCGTGCTATGAATCATGAATATGTGCCCTTCAGTGCTTGGTACAGGACTGATAAGGAAATATACTAACAAAAACCAGTTCCCTGGAACCTCAGGAAATGTAGCCATCCTGCTAGGAAAATCATTTCCTTGGCATTGGCTTTTAGCCATGGCAGTGTGTGAGATGCAAGATGGTGTGGTGGGCTGCAGTGAGAGAGTGCTCTCCCTCAGTTCCTCTGTTCTACTGCTCTTACCATTGCAGCAACAATCCAGGGAATCAGACTGAAGGAAAGGGAGGTGGAAGGTAAATTTTCAAAAGAGTACCGGTATGCTGCAGTTTAACAACAAAGAGCCCTGTCAAATTATGAAGACTAAAACATTAACTATAGCAGGATCTTTTGTTGACTGTAGCCCATTTATTCAGATGCATGGATTATTGTTCAAAATTTTAGGTAGAAATACATATGCGATTGGGGCTGGGATAGTAGGCAGTGAGGTCAGAAGGCAATTAAATGCAGAAAGTCCCAATAGTGACAATTGTATTACTAATACTGGCCATTCACTGAAAAATTACTGGCAGCAAGTCATCCTGGAACTAGTGCTGGGGTAGGCAAAGTGGCCAGGTGTAATCCCCAAGGATGATGATGATAATGATGATGATGGTGGTTTCCTGAGTTCCTGGAGGGGAACAGGGGAAGAAATTATTCACTTCCTGCAGTTTCAAATGATTCATTCATACGTACAAAGAGCTTTACAATAGGTACAGAGAAGTCTACTTACTGTCCCAACTCATTTTTTCTTTGATGTTGATGTTGATGCAGCTTCTGTTTTAAATATAGGCATGTTTGCAGAACCACACCTTCACCCTTGCAATCATAAGCTTCAGGCCACCCATGTTAGAGATCCATAAAGGAGCTCTGCCCATTTATTTTAGTAGCTAATGTACCATATCTTTACATGTGTCCTCCATACTGGATTAATTTGGAGCTAAACATTACCATATGAGAAATGTATATACTGATAAGTGAAATGCAACTTTAGTTCTTTACAACTATGTAGAAGAAAAATTCTTATTTGCATTGGGTTGGATCCAGACGTTCTCGTACTTAGATTCACTGTAATCAATGGAACTTAAGTTAGTCATAACTGATATCTCTAGTCTCAGTATAACTAAGCCAGGAACTAACCTGTGAAAATGTTGAAAGAACAGCAGTGAAGGCATATATCCCCCACCCTCTCTCTCGCACACTCTCTCTCTCTCAATCTTTTTCTCTAGCAATAGGTCATTTTGGGGAGGAATTTGGGGACAGACCAGATAAGACATGAAATGTGTGACTGTGTTTCATTTTGGTTTAGGGCACTCATACATTTCATGTATCTTTTTCTTTTAAAAAACACCTAAAGAGGACAGGTGTCATGTGTAGGGAAGGGGTTTAATCCTTTCCACATGCTTCAGTCTTAGCAAATAACCCCTCGCCAAGCTCTTATTCTATTACTGGTCTTGCCAGATTTCCTGCTCAGACATTCAGTGAATATATATATGGGTGATATTAAAGTAAGCATTGTAGGAAAAGTTAGTATTTATGCTAGCCGAATGCAACAACCTAGTGCAATTAAGCTTATGGTAGAAACTGAAGTAGTTGCTTTGGATGTTCCAGCAAGGCAAAAAGAGAAAATACATTTATTGTCTCAGGAAATCCATGCAAGAGTAGGAAAGGAGATGAACAAAAGTAATTAAACTGCTCTTCATTGCAAAAGTTTCCAAAGCTTGCTTTTTTGTATCAAAGTAAACTAACCAGTGTGTAGTGATCTGCGCATTGTACTATTACTCTGGAGAACAGAATTTGAATCTTCGCTTGGCCATGGTAAACCACAGGCTGATCTTGTGGAAGTCACACACTCTCAGCTCCAGATGAAGGCAAAGACAAACCCCCTTTGAACAAATCTTACCAGGAAAATCCCATGATAGAGTCGCTATTTCTGACTTGAAGACACACAACAGCAACAAAACTAGCAATTGGGATTGGTGCCCCGCATAACTGTTCCCTTCTCAGACCAAGGCAATAAGATTCTGGCTATTTTCTCTGTCAGGTGGAAGTGACATCAACAGGTAGGAAGGAAGCAAAAAACACAGATTTCAGGTAAAGGGGGAAACATTAATGACTTATCTGCCCATTGTCTCTTCCCAGTGATTCTCTACTGCTCACTTGACTCATGCATTCACGTGCCTTATTTCCAACAAAATTTACACCTCCAGGCCCCACTCCCAAACTTTATACATTCCGGATTCTGATGTCCACTGACTTTAGATGCATATGTTTCAATCAGACAATCCAGAATAGTAAAAAAAAATTAAAAAATTAATGCAAGGTATACGATTAGGCCTTAAAACATGTGTTTTAAGGCCCTTTCATAATTATAGTGCTATAATTTCATTTTAACTGCCATGATTTCATACTTATTAACCCTTGAATCTGTGGTTTAGAGAGGGACATTCAGAATTCTCAGTGAGAGCATTCCAGTGTCTCAACAAGCTACAAAATCCAGGATTCCTTAGGATGCAATCATAGCAGTTAATGTGGAATAATAATGCTACAACTGTGTAGAGTGAAAGGACCACTGGTATGTGTGTGCACAGGATTCGTGCATGTGTGAGAATTTGGAAGTGAATACCAACCCTGCCTCTTTCCCATTTCCACAACCACCAGTTTAGTTAAACATCTGAGCAAGCACTTCTGTGGTCCTGTGTAGCACTTTGTCCTCAAGATCCAAGGCTGGTGAGGCAGATATAGTGTGTTCCAAATGAGACAAATCCATTTATCTGCCCAATTCAGATAGTATTAGAGCCAGAGTCACTGGATTCAAATTGGGCTTTGCTGCTCTGGAGCCACTGGAACTAAGAGCTGGTCCACATCTCAGGGAAAGTGGCAGTGTTATGCAGCACCATGGAGAGTGATAATTTGCATATTAAGATAGGGATATATGAGATCACTTAGATATTGCTGGATTGGGTTTGTTAGCCTTCCTTGCCACTAGCTATGCTGCCTAAGGCTGTTGAGAGTTGCAGTGCGACCGCATCTGGATGGCCTAGCCCCATAGTTACACAGGAGGCATGGGGGCCCAGCAAACCATAGTATCCCTCTGATGTCTCTTCCTTGAGTAGGAACAGACCAGCTACTGGTCTCTCTGGGCTAAACTTACCCTGCCTGTACACGTACATATTCCCTGGTAGAAGACACGGAACCTATTTATTAAAGTGCAATCCTCTGCACTTTAGACACAATGCCTAGAGCTTACAAAAATTTTAGGGCCTATGAACAGAGGGCTTTGGGGCCTTCAAAAATGTCTCTGGTGGTACATTGAGGCGAGACAGTCAAATACAAGAGTGCCTAGGGCCTAGGAAATCCTTAATACAGCCCTGATTGGAAGTGACCTTATGGGTATACAAGCACATTGTTCATCATGTTGACCAAATGTGCAGGACTGCTAGTCTCACAAAAGAGTGAACTGGCCCTAAGCCACCTCACAGCAAAATCACTCCAACTTCACACATTCCTGAATTACAGGCAATTTCCCATACAAACAGATTAGCTGCCCTAAACCTGTGCACAAAGATGCCACACACACACAAATAACAAACACTTCACAACCAATGGTTTACGTATGTGAAGGAATGAGCCTCACAAGTTGAACATTTTCAAGTAATGAGAAAAATAATTGCCATTCAAAATAAGCTTGCATAAATGACATTCGCCCCCCACACACTTTGTTTAGTCAGTGATTGATTGTTTAGTTTGCATGGTCTCCATATTTATGACAAGAAGAGCTTTGCCAAATATAACTGTTGATTGGGTACGTGCAACAACAAATAAAAATAATCCTGAGTCAGCTGGAAAAAATGTCTGTTTCCTGCTTAACTAAACTATTGTGGTGAGAATAGAAAGTTAAGGCATTTGATGGAAAACTTTTATCACACTGAAAATCTCTCAGAGATATACCATACGTGCTGCAGCCCACTTTAATTCCTCAAAAACTTCCTCAAAACTAGTAGATTGGAATTGGAAAGTGCTAATCATGAGGACCTGAACAAAGAGCTCACTCACTGCAAGTGGTGGTTCTCTTTGAGGGTTCAGGAATCAAAGAAGTAAAGAAATTATCAGTCAGCTCAGAAAGTGGCCAACAATTTCAAAGGAGATGGAATGATAGAGGGAAAATAAATTTGAATAAAATTAATTTGTATATGAACCAAAGCTGGCTTGCTACTGCAATAGAACATGTGATGAATCTGTTATAGGGAGTATGTTCCATAATGGAATTCTATCATATTTTCTTGCTATTATCATGGCTTGGTTTAAAATTTAGCCAAAACAAGTTGGCAAAATTCTCAAAGCAGAAGCATGAAATCCTTAGTCTTCATGAACTAGTATGTTTGAAAATACTTGTTTTCCTATACTCATAGGTATTTTTTTTTCAAAATAAAAAACATAACAAGCATTTTTACGCATTAGCTGAATAGATATGCAAACATTCAATCTGTGACTATACTTCTACCATGTATAGTCACAGATTTGGCAATAATAATAACTTTACAAGATTGGCAGAAGAAAGAGAATGAAGAGAATTCCTAACATTCTGATGAACTCACAGCTCTATGGAAAACATTACACTAAGGGGGCACCATATTTGCAGATGTGTCAGATCTTTATAGTGTGGCAGAGTGAGTGCTCCTTCTTATGCATTCCTTTTCTGGAGTACAGTAACCCACAGTATTGGGTGTCTCATTATTTCCTATGAATTTCTCAAACCATGAGTGCTTTGCCTAGTGACAATCACATGAGAGATCTGTGATCAGCCCAGCCTTCCTGCCTTTCATAAACATGGGTCATAAGCACCAGAAAGTTTCTTGGTGAGTAGGTGAATATGTGTAAATCTATAAACAGAATTTCTTCCCCTCCAAATATTTTGAACCTCATCTCACAGAAGTCCCAACTAGCAAGGTTATGGGAGATTATAGGACATGAAATGTAAAACATCTGAAGGATCAACGTGAAAACTTAAGCCACCAAGTGGCAGAGGCCAGTCATGCACTATAATTATAAGGAAACCCATGATTCATCGCTATAAGGAAACTTGTTTGGGGTGGAACTGTGCAATATGTTTAACAATAACTTTTGCATCATGTTACACAATAAATGGGTACTTAAGAAAGTTGTGCCTTCTTTACTCAGCTACTTTAATGAGTTAAGAGTCTGGGTGCTCAGTTATCTTGAACATATGGCACTGGGGATAGAGCTGCCAAATCAGGAGAACTTTAAGGCCAGGGCTGTGGCTGCCGTCACAGAGATGCATCCAGTTGATTTTGTCAACCACAGCTGCTCAGAGCAACATAATAATAATAACATAATAAGCACCATCTCTAGCAAAAGAATACATATTTCCCTGATTGAAAATTATGTTTTCCAAGCCCATCATTGAAATGGCAATTCTACCTTTGTTTTGAACACATTTGTAAGTGCTGCTTGTAAGAATGTAATTTGATCAAAGAAAGTTTTCCAAGTTTTGCTTTGAACAGAAAACAGTCTACAGTAGCAGCTACAATACAACCACTGTGACACACTAAGTCACAGTGAGAGATAGGTATGTAATTTTCAAGGTGATGCTGTCACTCTGAAATCCTCGCACCTGAGAACCAGAGGGACCAAACCCTGACACTCAAGGACAGACCCTGAAACGTGGCAATTTTAATTTGGGGTCAGGAAAAGGATTGAAGACAGAGAACCATTCTTTTCCTTTTCCTTTTTCTTTTTGAATGAAGATTAATTAATTAAATGGTTGCTGTCAATTTATAACAACCTTGTACTGAATGCCTTGAAAGAGATCACTTTGCAGCATTTTCTGTTGGCTGGAATAACAGAAAGTGTGCATATTCTTGGTAGCTGAAATAATTACTTAGAATTATTAAGAAATTCCTGCAGCTCAGATCTGGCCTTGAGAAGATTATTGCCTAAAACTAGAGAGAGCAAAAGAAGTTCCAGGAGCTTTTTGCTGTCACCAGACAAAGTCTTGCAATACACCAAATTGCTCCTTTCATCTACTGGAGAAGTAGATGTTACAACATTAGCTTTTGTATCACTTACTTGTGTCCTTGACTTCACTATGAGTAATGAGAGTTTCATCAGCAGATGGAAGACCATAAAAAGAGAGGCACTTCGAACTCAGGGATATTTTTACAGTTTTTTGTGTTACCAATCTATTATAATCTATACTGTACTATGCTAATCTATAATTGATGCATTGTTGTTTGTTAAATACTGTTGTTTGGCCTTTTCTCAGGGGAGGGGCACAAGAGATACTACACTATCCAGATAAATTAGGGTCTCAGGTTTCCTTAAGTAGGAGCTTCAGCCAGAAATTAATCTCTCTCAGATTACCTCTGTATCATAGGTGGATATGTGAATCTCCAGGGGTGATGAGCCCACACCAACTGTAGCCAAAGTAGCCAATGAAGACATTTTATTAGAGTTGTAGCCAATTCCAACATCTGGAAACCCACCATTGCCCATTTCTGTCTTATTGACTAACTATTGCCCTTGAGGCTTGACCCAAGCATTACATAACTGTGCTGCAAAGAAATAGTATCTTTAGAGCTCATAGACTGGATGGGTTGTACGAGTTGTTAATAAACATAGTATTCTGAAGATAGCATCATTTCTACTACACAGTCCTGTCCAAAACATCTTACTGCATGAAGCAAAGGATAACATGAGAGTCAACAAAAGCTGACTCTCACTGGTAACTGAACTTGAAGATGAGACAAAATCCCTCATTACTCCAGAAGTCAGCAGGCTGGCTAAGTGAGCCCAGGGCAAGCCACACGACTTAACAAGCACTTTCCTTCAAGACATTGGTACTGCTACCTTCTGCTCACTCTGCCTAACAGTAGGTCTGGTCCTTATTGTGCCCAAATCTCTTTCAGAGCTCTTAGAAACACAAAAACCCTATTGTCTTTGGCATTAAATATTTTAGACTCTGCTTCACCTATTAGAAGTCTGACCACCAAGGATATTGTGTTGGAATTGCTAACATATGGGGTGGATGTGAATTGATGGCTGTGGCAATAAATTAGGACTGGGGAATGTTTGGTGCTCCAGATATTATTTTTGAACTCTGGTTCCCATCATTCTGCACCACTGGAAATGTTGGCTAGAAGTTGCTGGAAGTTTCAATCCAACAGTATCTGGAGGGTTGCTTATTCCCTCATTATTCTGCATTAAAAAAATCTTCACAGTTTTTGCTTTGAGGTACTCTTCTAACCTTATTTCCTGGTCCACAGTACTGCTACAATACAGTAGGTGGCAGAAGAAAACACAAAAAGGGCTACTATTAACAGAACAGGTGTTTGGTGGCTGCTAGGAAGCAGTGCAGCCAGCTGTTCTGGATCGCTTGCTTTCTACAATGTTCTTGTAAAGTATGGTGTCTGCTTCAGGGGACTAAAAGGGCCCAGTATGTACACTTGCACTTAAAATCAATATTTTAGACTATGTATTGGGTATTTATTATACCAAGACCCATTAACTGCAAAATAGTATCTAATGGGAACAATCTTCTTTCCAAGAAGGATGAATCCAAAACTTGAGAGATTTCTTTCATAAATGCCAAAATTCCAGGAGGTCTCCCACAGCTTCAGAGGTCTCCTTAAAGGAGTAGGATGTCCTTCTGGGGTCTGGAACTGGCAATTTTAATTCAGATATGTATCATTTAGTTGATCTCCTGTTTATCTTATATTAAGAAAGTGTTATTGTTATTTGTTTCCCCTGAGTCATTCTTTGGTCTTGCTATACTGTTTCTAAGTTACTAAGTGCATCCTTTCATTTTCTGTTTCACTCTAACTCTCCTGTCCTTTTGTATCCTTTCTTCCTCCTATGAAACAATGATTTATGCTTTTACACATGCATGCACACACACACGGACTTCTTGTTAACTGCTTTCAAATTAATTTTGACTAATGGCAACCTATGAAGGAGAGACCTCTGGGTCGCCCTATCATCAACAGCTCTGATCAGGTCTTGCAGATTCTGGGACGTGGCTTTCTTAATTGAGTCTATCCATCTGCAATGTGGTCTTTTTCTTTTCCTACCGCCCTCTATCTTACTGAGCATTATTGTCTTTTCTGGTGAGTCATGTCTTCTCATGATATGGCCAAAGTATGACAGCCTCGCTTTAGTCATCTTGGCTTCTAGGGAATGTTCAGGCTTAATTTGCTCTACAACCCATTCATTTGTCCATAGTATCTGTAGAACTCTTCTCTGGCATCACATGTCAAATAAATTAATTAGTATTCAATTATACATGTTTATATTTCAGGATCATCTCTAGTTCCTTCACAGCTGCACTTCCAAATCCCAATCTTCTTCTGATTGTTTTTTTTTTCTACAGTCTCCATTCTAATTAATGACTAAGCCAAAATATGGAAGATCTTGAACTATTTCTATGTCTTCATCACCTGCTTCAAAATTATGTAAATCATCTGTGGTCGTGATTTTTGTTTTCTTACTATTCAACTATAAACAAGGCTTTGCATTTTTCTCATTGACTTTCTTCAGTAATTGTTCCAGGTCTTTGCTATTTTCTGCTAGTAGTATGGTGCCATCTGCACATCTTAGACTGTTGATGTTCTTTCTTCCAGTTTTCACACTTCTTTCCTTAGAGCGTAATCTAGCTTTGCATATGATATGTTCAGCACACAAGTTAAACAGACAGAGTGATAAAACACAGCCTTGCCTGATCCCCTTGCCTACTGGAAACCATTCCATTTGTCTGTATTCTATCCTGACAGTAGCCTTTTGTCCTGACTACAGGTTATGCATCAGGACAATCAAATGTTGCAGCACACTCTTTTTCATGATATTTTTCATGATCAATACAGTCAAAGGCTTTGCTATAATCTATCAAGATCTATCAGTCTTCTGAAATTCTTTGGTGCACTGTATTATCCAATATATGTTTGCAATATGATCCATAGGGCCTTTTTCCTTCCTGAACCCAGGAAAGCTTGGACATCTGGCATTTCTTCTTTCATATGTGGTAAAAGTTAGTGCTGTAGAATTTTGAGCATCATTTGCATGGGAAATTAATGCAATGGTTCTGGCATTACAGCAATCCCTGGTCTCCCCTTCTGAGGGATTGGAATGTATATTGAGTGTTTCCAATCTGTAAGGCACTCTTTTGTTTTCCATAATTGTTGACAGATTTTTGACAGATTTTCATTAGAATTGGAATGGATTCTGTTTATGTTCCTTGAAACAACTCTGTTTGTATGCCGTCTGTTCCTGGTGATTTATTTCCCCAAGTGCTTGGGTGAGAAAAAGTGTAGCATACCCTAGAAGGCATGGGGAAATTTTGAGTTTAAAAGAATTTTTAAAATGCTTTTTTTAAAAAAAGTAGGGGCACAGTTAGGAGAAAAGTACAGCTCTCCAAAGTTTTCAGATGGCCAATGTGGTGCCCAACTCATAACTGTTGCCCATCGGTGGCTCCTGGAACACTCACCACCATCAGTTATCACTCCTACTCAACTGCTTCATCAGGGTGCAGGGGTGACCCAGGAATCTCAAAGGCCATGCCAGAAAAGTATAGACTCTGGCAGGTACTTCCAAGCTAGTAAAGCTCCAGGTACTGCCCCTCTGGTAGACTGTGCATCTCACATCCAAGGTGCCTCCTAGCTAGGCAATTAAGAGGCTTATCACCAGAAGGCTTGCTTTCAGATGATGAATTGGCCGCAGGAACTGAGTTCAATGTACAAAATTAATTTGCACTCAAGGAACTCAGCAGGGGGAAAGAAAAGGAGGAGGTGTAGTCTTTTCCTTCCCTGTAGACTTTGGCAAAAGCAAACTGTTTCTCCTAGCTTGTGTGATCTTCCTCACAAGTAACTTTTGTCTTCTTGACCACACTCTCAGGTTTTTTGGCAACATATGTCTTTGCTTTCATCTGTTAAACATAGAAGGGGATGTAACCATTTCCTTATATGGGATATAGTAAAAGAATACTACATTAGGGCTAGGTAAGCCAACAACCTCTCTGCTACTGGAGATCTCAGCTTTTGAGAACTGAGCTTGAAATTTTACTGTATGATGTCATAAGAGGATTAAATGAGCTCTGGCTTCATCAAGAATGGAAAAAGAATAACAAAGATGTGTCTCTAAGACCTTTGGCATTGTCACCTGTAAACCCTAGATGGACAGCTGTTGCTTTCATATAACAGTTCTGACCATATGTACATCATCTCATTCACTACACTCTTCGTTATTCCCTTGGAGCCAGCCCAGTCTCTCCATGGTGAACAGGTTGGCTTCTTCATTTGTAACAGCAAGTGAAATATAACTTTGTTTTTTCATAAACTCAGTGGACTAAAATCAGAAAACCTATTCCAGTGGTCTCCAAAAGCAAAAGTGGACATGCCAGTCATAAGGGGGGAAAAGGCACTATAGGGAAGACACTGCCTTAGATCAGAGCACTTGTCCATCTAGTTGTGTAGAGTAAAGTCTGACTGGCAATAGCTGCCCAGAGTCGAAGCCAGGATTCTTATCTAGCCCTAACTGGGGATTTCTGATATTTCCATCCTAGTTCTATATTAACTAGGCCACCTCTGCTCAGCTTTTGAAATCAGACAAGATTGGTATGTTCAGGGTTTTATGGTGGTATAATGCATGTATTAGGATAAGGAAAGTACAAAAATGGCATCTAAGCTTTTAGACTCTCCCAAAATCTTTCAGCCTAGATCAGTGATTCCTAACCCTTGGTGTTCCAAATAGTTTGGACTTCATGTCTCAGACTCTTTGATCGTTGATCATGCTGGCTTTGATTTCCTACACTGAAAGGCATGATACTGCCTGAAAATGTTTTTTTGTTTTTGTTTTCCTGACAATATATCCCTTCCAAGTACCAGGCAAAACTACCTAGTTCAGCTCTTTTTAAATTTTTTAACCTAGTACTGGCCACTGTGGATGTGTAAGATCACCGCATCACCATACTCTGAAGACAGTATACAAGTAGCTTACATGTTGTCAACAGTGTTGAGTATTAATTTTACTCTCACTCAAGAAATCTTGCCAGAAAGATTGGAAAAGATTTCTAATGTAAGCATTTTTTTTGTTTTGATTTCGAGTTTTACCCTCCTTCGAAAGGATTCAGAATAGGAACAGTTGAAGAGGAAAGGGGGGAAAATGAATAAGGAAAAGTATGCTTAACTTTGCAAGGGCGTACATTATATAGTAGTGATGAAAGAACAAGAGATCTTAAATAACATTAACAGTGTCTTTTCAAGTGAACATGTGTGGGCTTTATACATTCACATATGCCCTACAGGTGCACTGTGTGCTACCCAACCAAATTACAAAACATGACTATGTGGTTTGCTTCTCTGGGAAAGGATTGCTATAAAACGAGTCTAACTGGTTTGGTCTGTTTGTAATGAACATGGATAATAACGTTGGGCATACAAAATACAGGCTGACCTTTTTCTTTTCTTTTTTTGCAAGCAGGTCAAAATGGTATGTAAAATGTTTATTTCTTCCCACTGACATTCCTGTTCGATATAAGTACATATTTCTTTTATTAGGAGGCAGATGTTAATCTGTGATGCTTGAAAAGGTGTTGCTCATCTATAGGCAGATACTAAGAATATATAAAGTACTTGAGAGGAAAAGAATTCAGCAGGAAAAGAGACAAGGAAAATCGTTTGTTATGTGTCTGGCATAAGAGGTAACATGATGAATCTACCTGAAAGCAAAATAAAGAATTTTTGCCCCTATTTATGCACAGTCTTTCTGTTGAATTCATAGACCTTGAAAAAGATTACCTTTTTGGACTACAGATCCCAGATTTCCTGACCAGCATGGCCCAACCACTGTACACAACTCATATTAGTTGTCAATTCCTGCTGGTGGTTGTTTTTGTGTACCTTCAACTCATTTGCAGTTTGTGTTGACCTTAGGTTAGCCAAACCTAACATGGGGGTTTCTGGACAAGGTCTGTTCAAAGGTGGGAGACCTTGAGGTTCTCCAGCAATACCCAAGCCTCCATGAAAAGGTGGGGAATTATTAGCTCAAAAAGGAAGGCCTGTGGGAAGTGGGATAACCTTAACAAGATCTTTTCACCAGTGTATACCAGTACTGACTGTAGGATACCAGTTGGAGTTCAAAAAGAATGGTTTTATTTGAGGAAATTCACAAACACACGCAATACTGAAATAATCTCACAATTATATAAGACTAGTGTAGGTAAAGGAGGGGACAGTTGGATAGCAAGAGTTTTGGGGTGAAGTGGATGATATTTACCATTCCTGAAGCAGCAGAAGAGCAAGTGAGCTGTCGCAGATTGAGGGAGCCTGACGGATGTGCAATGAACTGGAATCGGGGTGAGGGAGGGCTGTTGCAGCATAACATACCGCATGTGGCCAAGGTGCCAGCAATAAGTCAATATCTGAGTTAGAGTTTAAATACATTTTTCTGCCCTGAGGGAAATGTGTGAATTGCTCTCTGGTAGAGCCAACAAAAGGGTCTGGAAGGTTCTGATTGCCTTTGCAGCCAGGTGACAAAGCATTGAAGGAAATCATGATAGCCTCTTAATTACTGGAGAGGTGAGAAAACAAAAAGGACTATTTCCATAGGAAAGAGGTAGCAGGATGTTAGCTTTTAGATATTCCTTCTAGCCATTTCATTTGCTATTGTTTTATAAGCTTGAGTACTCTAGAGAACCATCTAAAACTCATCAGGTTAAGTTTGCTGATTGATTCTTCTAATCTTATGACCTGGCTATGTTGAGACTTTTGTCCTAGCTTAAGGAAGCTTCCAGTCAGAACCCTTTTTCCACACAGCTTTTCAGCCATATGTGTAAGATTTATATTTATTTTGTGCCAGTTAAACAATGTTTATAGCCAATCATAATCTATCACAGATTGGGGGGGTACGGCATAGTAACATTTCCCAAGGTTAAGGGAGTGTGACTTACCCATGATCACCCAGTAGGTTTCCAAGGCTGAGCAGATCATCAAACACTGGTATCCTGGCTCTCACCGATTGCTGTTGTTACAGTCCAGTTCTGGAAGGCTGTTGGGGCCAATTTTGATAGGTCACAGCAAATGTTAAGACTCTCTTTGGTCAAGAAGCTTCTCATGAATACCTGAAATTAGACAAAGTGACATCATTGATTTTTGAAGGATTAAAAACGCAGATAAAGTTTGGACTTTGGCCATTCACCAAAACACCCACTTGGCCTTGAGTTATGCAGGTGTTGGCTTAAAATATACATGAGGGATATTACAAGATTCTCAATTGCCCTCTTATTAGTTAATTGTCCTCTCATAATTAACAAGAATATTGATTAACTCCTTCTATTGACATATTATATGACTGACCTCTAGTTTGTTAATTTCTGTATGAAACTATTATTGCTGAAATCAGGCATACATTTGTTACATCAATGATAACTTTGTTTGTAAACATTATGATAGTTACACACTGCTCTGGTCATCCAGACAGTGGACAGAAGAGTTAGATAACAAATAACAAGTAGTCAGTCTTGAGCAAAATACTAACCTTGCTGATGTATGTTTTATTCTGCTTTCCTAATCAAGCAAAATAGCATAAAAATGTGAAGCCTGAAGAATAAAATTGTCCTTCTGGATCACTGCTGCTAGTAGTTTGGACTGGATGCAGTTCTGATTATCAGCAGGATCCTTTGGCCAAAGAAAACCGTTTCATCTGTTTTATTGTATTGCATACTTTGCACTCTGTGTTGCTGCCTCACTTCCCACCTGATTTCAGAGCTCATCCCAGTTCCATGTCCAACCCGTTTGGATACAGTGGGTATGAGATTTCATCTCTCACAGGTAACTAGCCTCCCCGCTTTCCAGCCTAGGGGTTGTAGGTACTCCCAGTAATGTCAGTATTCAACATGCTGACATTTATTGTGACATATAAACCAGCACTGTTTTAAAATGCAGCTGAGAAAGTTCAAGAACTTATTATGACAAGAAGATATTAAATTTACTGGCCAGGTTTTTGAAAGATGGGTGCCAGAGATCTCTTGTAAAATTTCAGATTGCTTTGCTGTTGTCAGTTCAGATCACCAATACCTCCCACTTCTGCCTCCATTTTGTACTTTAGGGAGGATCTTGTAAACTTGTACAAAGAAAAAACTCATCAGATCATCATGACCTTTCCAAATCTCCCTCTATTTCTTTCTTCAACATTTTTTTCTGTCTTTTGCTTTTCCAGTAAAACACACACAGACACACACACACACACACACACACACATATATATATAGAGAGAGAGAGGCCCCTGTGCTTCCCCATTATAACCTTCCCCAAACCCTCTCTACTACAGTAAATGTAGCTCATAAATGCTATTAGAGCCTTCTCCTCACATGCCTTTTAAAAAAATGCACATATTTCTCTTTTTTCTCACCATTTGTCGGCACTTTGAAATATATTGAAACCACTAACCACAACCACTTTCATGTCCTTTCCTTGAATTTTAATACTGGGTCATCCCAACAGGCCTTTTCATCTTCCCTATTTATCAAGATAGCTTTCAGAATTGCTAATTCTACTTTGCCTGACAAAAAAAAACAAATTTTTGTAGCACTTTACTCACACAGAGACACATCTCAGGGCCAAAACAGCCCTAGGAAATGTTCATTTTGGGGAATACAATGCCTAGAATCCTCCAGCCAGCATGCCCACTGGAAGCTGGAGTCCAAAATAGCACCATTTCCCATTTGTGGGCCAAACTCCACATAATAGTGCATATCTGTGATTATATTTCCTGATAACTAAACCAAACATACAGGGTTGTTCCAGAAGGGTCTGAATATGTCTGAGTTCTCAAAATTCAGCTCCCTGATGTTACCCCAAAACATTGGTGCCACAAGGGCCAGCCTGCAATGCCAGTACCTCCTTGCAAAAGTGGGGAATGAATTAGGTCAAATTTGTGAATTAGCAAGAGGGGGGCAACTTAGCGAGATCTTTCTACCACTGTTTATGGGCTCACACAGGAGAAGAACCAGCCAGAGATTCAAAAGTAAGCTAAAAATGTGTTTTATTGAGAGGAATTCACTCATACATGCATACAAGATACACACAGTCAAACAATCACACAAGAGCTAACTGAAGGATAAAGGGAAGGAAAATTATGGATAGAGAGGCTGAGGTTTTGGGGTTTATAATTACCAGTCCAGAAGAGTAGTAAAGAAGTTGAAATGTAGCCTATACTTGTGTCTAAGGGCAGACCAGATCAGGATTCAGGGCAACATAGTGGGGTCCAGCATTTCATCTAACTGCCTCTGACTTCTCAAAACCAAGGGTTTATGTATTTTATTTCCCTCCCTGAAGGGGTGTGAGTTAATTGCTCTTCCAGCCTAGTGGACAATGTGAGTTACAGCACAGACAGTGGGGTCTGAAATGGATTGATTGTTTCAATGTCTTGGTTGAGTGAGGGTTTCTGGTCAAGGCTTTGGTAGGATATGCATACAGCCTTTGCACCTGGGCACCTTATTGTTTTCTGAGGTAGGCAGTTGATAGGATTAGCTCAGAGCCATTAGGTCAGGCTTTATGACCTGACCATGCTGGGATCGTCTCTGACTTCTTCCCAGCCAGTGTTCCTTTCCACATGGCCTTTCCAGCCATAGGGGTGTATAATTTATATTTTATGCCAATGAATCTGCCAATTAATATATTTTGCCAATTAGACCATATCAAAGCATGGAGGTATATGGCCTGGTAACACTGGATTTTGTCAGTTGTTGCCACCCTATCCACTCATTCTGTTCTTATGGGGGCACTGTTCATAGAAATTCCTTGGTTCTGCACTGAGCTTTTCCAAGGTTTCCTTAAAACCAAGAACATGGTTTAGTGAGATGATCCTGTTTTTTGGAGGACAAATTTTCTCCTCTATGATTTTTTTTGTTTTTCCCCCTTATTGTTATAGTGTCCTAGTACACTGATGCACTGTATCATTGTAGCTCTTTTAAAGAACATAGAGAAGAGAGGAGAAGAAAATGATCCCTTTTTGTTCAATATGTTTCCAAATTAAAAAGAAATTCACTCAAGAGTAGAAACAAAATATTGCATCAGCTGCTGGGAAATGCCAGAAAATAGTTCAGGACAACAGAAACGTCATTTGGATATTTCAAATAACCTTTGTACTTACTGCAGCAATAAATACTACAACTTCTTGTCCCATTTGGAGGAGCAGAGACTTGTATTGTGATATGAGTGACTGTGTGTTTTCTCTTCTCCAGCTAAGACAGTGGTTCTCAACCTGTGGGTCCCCAGATGTTCGTGGACTTCAGCTCCCAGAAGCCCTGAGCATTGACCATAGTGGCTGGGGCTTCTGGGAGCTGAAGTCCATGAACATCTGGGGACCCACAGGTTGAGAACCACTGAGCTAAGAGCATCTTGAAGGGGGCAGTCTCAGAAGCTAGTCCACATGGGAAAGAAGGCTGGTTTAAGACAACTTTCTGTCTGAGACAAACAAAATGTCTTCCACCTGGTTCCATTTAGAGAAGACAAAAGGGCTGGCCATTGACTCTGACTTTTAATACTGTGTTACCCTAATTTTCTGGGGGTCCTGGGAGTCCCAGTCATCAGATTAGAGTCAGGGAGGTCCCTGTCACCAGATATGTTGCCCAAGTTCCCAGGGGTCCCAGTCACTACCAGAGTTTCCGGGGTCCCGGTCACTGACCGAGCTCCCTGGATTCCCTCAAAGGACATCTAGTCTGATCCCAATTTTAAGGGGGTTTCCATGTTGCACTAAGCATGTGTCCAGCACACACGAGAGGTAGGGTAACCTTGCAGGATCTCAAAACCCAATGTATACCAGGTCAGGTCAGATTAAAAACTAAGCTAAAGGTGTACTAAATGATTTCTTTGTTTTATTTCTATAAAATGTAGGTCACTATGCACTCACTCACGTTAGCAATCACACACACTCAGAGCCTAAAAGAAAATAAAAGGGAGGAAAATTGATAGGGGATTTTAGACAGAGGGATTTTTAGGGTAATACTCCACCTGATCCAGATGCCCAGGAAGTCAAAGTTGAAACAGAGGATTGAGAGCGGTGAAACTCAGCACGAGGGAGGGGGCTGAGGGGAACGCTCAGCAGACAGAGTGCCAGCAGTTTGGGAGGAAAATGTAAGCTAACCCCCGAACAGCTAAAAACATGGTGTTTTTATAGAAAAAATATACCTGGAGGGCTTGTTCTCTCCCGGGGAGAACAATAGCAAGGAAGGCTAGATCAAAAGCCCTCAATGGCGAACATCTTCGGCTGAATGTTCCTCAGTGTCATGTGAATAACTCTCCCGAGTGAGACAAAGGCGTAGGTAGAATGGAAATTGCCCTCACTTGGCAGGCTGATTGTGATTCTATGGAGCTGCCATACCAGTGCGAAGGGCCCTTTGTCTGGTTAATGGTCAGAATGTCTGGAGGGGTCCCTGGCTACGTGACAGCTTGAGTCACTGGCTTGGCCGGAATTTTTTCTAACTTCTGCCTTTTAGCCATTCCTGCCTACGTGCACTTACAGTGACCCTGTCAGACACAGGGAATGGTTTTTAATATTAGCCACATGGGGATATCAATTTGATGTGGTGAATTAATAAATTGTAGACCCTGGGAGAGAACTATTAGCCATATTAACAACTGGCAAACGATAACATCCTCCACCCCTGGGAGCAGTGAACTAACTTACTTGGAGCAGGACAGGCTTGTGGCCTATACAGTTCTCTCTTCTGATAAAGGAGAATTATAGGGGCAGGTAGTATTCTGGAGAAGTATCCAATGGGCTGATGCTGCCATTCTCCAGCATTCAGTGCCTGAGATAGCACTTGTTCCTGGCTAACGACGCAAGCAACTCTGCCTCCCCCCAAACCACAGATCTAATAATATGGGTTACCATAAACACAGCAATTTTTTTAAAAGTAAAATGTGTTTGTCAACTCTAAATGTAGAGAAACTAGTGACTACAAGGGAGACTGACTTTTTGGTCATGGCATCTCAGCTGCAAAAGTATTGCCTAGCAATGTCTTTGTGGTATTTTCAGTGGCAACTGCTGACCGTTTTGTTCGGCCAAGCCTTTTAAGTAATGTGTCCTCTGGGACTCTCACTTCTAAAATCTTGGGGATCATTGTGTGTTTTGTTTCTATTGCTGTATTTTCATCATGTTTGATGTCATGGTTTTATGTCTTGTTTCACATTTAAATCTACTATATAAAAGTCTGAGTTTGTGAGTGAGTCTATCTGTTTTTCTGTGTCAGGTAGGTGAAGATGTCATATGATTGGCTATGTGAGGCGAAGACCTCATATAATTGGCTGGCTGTGAAGATTCTATGGAATCCTGGGGTTGGCAGTTCAGGGAAGGACCTTTAGAATTCTCAGCCAGAAAGTTCAGGCTGGTTGCTATGGAGATGAGACTTAGCAGCAAGAAGGAGGGCAGTGTATTCCCTCAGGAACCCAACCTCTGTATGCTAATAACTCTGAATACAGATTGGATTGGGAATATGGGGAAAAGTTACAGGTACTGGACAAGACAGTTTGGGGAGTTAGAGACACAGGATCTCAAATCTTTTTAACATGTATTATCTATGATAAAATGAAATCCCAAGCAATGTTGAGTGCATACACTAGTTTTATATATAACTATCAATTGTAAGAAAAATTATGGGGTGGCATGTAAATATAATAAATAAATAAATAAAGTATGTGGTGATGAAGGTGATTTTTCAATTGTATCAATGAAAGCACTTCTGGACGGAGGGTTTCTAGCTATTAGTAGGCATTGTGTAGCTATTCCATCTTTTTTCCTTAACAGATTTTCTGTGGTAAGGAAAAAGACTGAGGAAGCCATGGAAAAACAAGGGAGGGTTATGAAAGATGTTTTCAGTCAGAAGCCCCCATAAAATTCAGTGAATTGAGCCAGGGCAATGGCATGGTAAAAGCCTCATCTGAAATTCCTCTGAGAGTAGAATTCATTTTTAACTTTAGTTCTGAGATACAGGGGTGGAATTGTATGATATTTTGAGGTTTTTATCTCTTTTTGATGTGGTCAAAACGTTCTGCTCAGACACTGCTGAGTAAAGTTCAGTTACTCATAAAGGTTTATAGCTCGTTAACTTTTCTTTTTATTCAGCCTCTGAAATGTGTCATAGCCAGTTTAGTGGCTGCATATTTTCATGCCCATGAAACTAATAAAACTGCACAGGCCTGGTTTCAAAGGATGCTGTGAAATAAATTTTTCTGTGCAAGCTGTGGAAAGATTGGCAGCTTGCATTTGCAGTCAAAAAGAGATCCTGCACCTTACAAAATATGGTCTACTCCTAAGAAACAGCGCAAACCTATACATGTTTACTTAGTAATAAGTCCCACTGAGTTTAATGTGGATTATTCCCAGGAAAGTGTGCATAGCAAGGCAACTAAAATAAACACAGCTTTGCAGTGGTTTTCCCATTTATTAACCATACTTAAGAGCATCAATTGAGGCCACATATCAGACTCCCCGCCATGTTTTCAGGAGTAATGTGTTCTAAAGTTCCTATTTTTGGTAATAAACTTAAGCCCTTTCCACACGGGGTAAAAAAAACGGCTTAGGGCGACCTCACCCGGAGGTCGTCCACACTGTGGGGTGCACTAGGGCGGTTTGAAAAGTGGAGGTTCCACACCTCAAAGCGCCCTCGTGCGGCCGCAAGGGGTGGTGCGGTGTGTTTTTTAAAAACCACATTTCATGTGGTTTTTAAAAAACGTGAGCACGCTAACCCATTGCAGCGCCCCGTTTGAAACTGCAGGGATGCACTAGCGCGTCCCTGCAGAGCTGCCCAGGGGCGGGCTTCCGGCTGGCGTGCTGCCCTGATTGGCGGAATGCCGCCAGAAGTCGCCGGCCGCCATTTTGGGCGCCGCCGAACGCTGCCGAAATTCACCAGCTTGTGGAGCGGCAAACGTGCACTCCCCGCAGGGATGGAGCAACCCACTTCCAGGTAAGCTCCGCCCTTGCGTGCACCGCCCCGTTTCCCCGTCCTCTGTGTGGAAAGGGCCTTAGTACAGTACTGCAAAGCTTTTTTTGCAGAATGATGTTATGAGGCCAAAGTGCAGACATCTAATACAGTATTGTAACTATAACATAATTCAAAAGAAGTGTGAAAGCCAACTCAGCTCCTGGCCAATTTTTGGTTTCTTGGGGAGCAAACAACCCAAAGCATTTTCTCATTACTATCTGGGGACCCATGTCAAACTTGGAAAACAAATGAAGAGTACGCTTGCTGTCCTGAGTGCTTTCTTTGTTCCTCAGAAGAGAGCCATCCATCTCTTGGCATCTTATTTGCATGTAAAATGTTAACGTGACTTCAAAATGGTGAGTTAGCTTGTCCACAGATCAGAATGAAAGAAGGGAGGTATAGGCTCCATTACACAAAGCTGCATACTCCAAGAGCATTTTATTCCATGTTTTTAATGTTTTGAATGGTCTTAATTCTTCAAACAATTTAATGCTACTTTAATATCTTTTAAAAACATTTTTAACTGTGTGTAGTTTTATTGGTATATCTTTTTATCTGCGAGGCAGAAGGAAGTATGAGAAGGAATTGTTACAGGGATCTTGCTTCTGACAGTCACACTGAAAATCATTTGCAGGAGGGACTGGGAACATCAGTCTCCTGCATCCTGACCAACAGAAGATCCTTATTTTTAGGAGCTGCTGTCCACTAAGTCCAAACCGGAGCTGGGTTGGGGTCAGACCAGGAGACGTGATGTAGCTACATAGCTACATAACTACTTTAGTTTAGTTAAGTAGCTGAACTAGAATCATAGCCCAGAATTTTTTGAAGCTCACCTTTCTGCCCAGGAGTGTTACAGAAAATCTTCACTTCACCTGGACACACATTGTTCAATTAATTTCAATGGGTTTTCCTTTTTTCTACAAGAGCATCATCTACATATCATGTTTTGACTCTTCGTAACGTTTACAGCAGTCACTCTGGCATACTTGTTAAGTCATAAATCTTGAGAGCAATTCAAGCTTTCCATTTTAGCTGTTTTCCTTGCAACATATTGGACTCACATTATATTCACTGAAACTTATAATATTCTGTCATCTTTAAAAGTTAATATTTTCCAAGCCATGTCACTTTTTTTTGACATTTAATGAGACTAACACCTGCTTGTAGCTGAACTGGTTCAGCACTATATTTTTCTATTGTGTGCCAGTTTTTTCTTGTTTCTTTATGAATCCATTAGCTAGAAATGGCATTAGAACCCAATCAAACTTTACAAGAAGTAAAGTTCATATGTATTGCGCTGTGTAAATGACATTTGTTGATCTAATCCTGAATTGTAGAAGTAATCAGTTATTTTATTATTTATACAGAATACTATTGTAAGTGTAGTTAAAGAAAATACATGATTTGGCTGTTTGCAAAACATTTTTGTAATGTTTGAACTGTGTCAGATGTTAAGTCATGGCTGACCTACTTTGATCCCGGTCTTTTCGCTTTGTAGTTGTTGATGTCAAAAATACACCTCAAGACATGAAACTCCAGCGATAAGACTCATCTGCTGCCACTGCCAGTTAGAATCCAACAAATACTTCCTCAAACAGGGAGAATAGATAACTATTTTCTTAGAACGGCTTCTGGTAGCCATGTAGTTCAAAACCATGCAATATCTGAACCCACAGATTTCTGAATTAAAGTATTTAGACATATCTGTTAATTCATATTGACAAGTACTGCATTTATCTCAGAATGTGAACAAGAGTACTTAGACTATAAATTCATACCAGGCTATCACAGTCTTCTCATATGTTGATGCCAGAGATCAAGGTCTTTCTATGAAAGTATCTATTCAAAAACCCTTTAACTGTCATGGTTCTGTCCTGTAGGATGTCGGATTTGTAGTTCAGGAAGGTACTTAGAATTCTCGGCTAGAATTCTCTAGTTCTGTGGACCAGAGTTCTTCAGCAGAGAATTCCAAGTACCTAACCAAAGTGCAAATCCCAGGATTCCATACAGCCACGTCCATTAGAGTGGTATTAAACTGCTGTAATTATGAGATGTGGTTACACCCCACATCTGTTGTCTGACATACAGCTGCCATGCTGGTAGTGGCATAAGGCCATTAGAACAGTGGCAGCAGGCTTACCGCTATCCCTTAGACCCCAGATGGTGATATCATAGCAGGAGCAGTGATAGGCATGGGACAAGAGGTGCGGTGTGGGAACTCTAATACTTTTCTACCCACTTGCTTATGATTCACTTTTATTAGTAAACAGCTACCTTGGAGACAAGAGCCAGAGTGGTGTAATGGTTTGGGCATTGGACTACAACCCTGCAGACCAGCATTCAATTCCCCACTTAGTCATGGAAATCCACTGGGTTACCTTGGATGTGTCACACACTCTCAGCCCCAGAAAACTCCATGATAGGTTGACCTTAGGGTCATGATAAGTTGGAATCAACTTGAAGGCACACAACAACAATTGTGGAGACAGCTGAAAGAATGTCTTGGGGGAAAAATATAAGAAGAACAGAAGAAAGGGGAAATAAGTTTGATGGCTCTTTTTGGAATAAGCATAATCTTTTGTGGACTACAGCCCACTTCTTCCAAAGCATCTGTGAAAAGAAGGAAAAATATTCCTTTCTCTGATCCGCTTAAGCTATGAACATATAGAGCTGCCTTAAGCTGCACCAGACACTTGGTCTGTGCAGCCCAGTATTATCTTCCCCTTCAGATGTTTGTTTTAGTAAATTTTATTGAACATTTTCCAATACAATAAAAATCAAGAGATATACAGAGGAAAAACCAGAAACCAGAAAACAAGAAGAAAGATAATAACAGAAATAGTAAAGAATAATAAAGAAAGGATTTACATTTAATTTCCAGCTTTCCTAAGAAAGATTATACATGACTAAGTGAAGTGACTTCTCCAATTGTAAACACCATTTTTATAATTATGCTTATTTTCCCAACTATACTAATTATCAAGACCTACAGTTAACACCTCGTTCTCTTTTTCTTGCAAAAAGCCTGTTAAGGGGTTCCCAGTCTTTCAAAAAATCATCAGTGATTTTTATATAATCAGTGTTGTTAATTCATCCATTTGAGCTAAGTCCTCATTCTCTGTTATTGGTGTATTTTTTCCTTTTCTGCATGTATAATCATCTTGCTGTGGTAGTCATGCATTGTATCTGTCCATACTTCTGCAGTTGATCACCCACCAATCCCGACAATTCAGGTTTCAATTGCACATTAGCTTTCAGAATTGTTTCCACCATACAATGTATTTCATTCCAGATTTTTTTTTTTACTTTTTACAAGTCCACCATATGTGGTAAAAAGATCCCACCTGTTGTTCACATCTTCAGCGCACATTAGAAATATCTTTATGCATTTTGGTTTGTTTTTCTGGTGCAAATACCAGCAATACATCATAAAAGTTCTCTTTAAAATTGTAACATAGTGTAAATTTCATTTTCTTTGACCACATTTTCTTCCATTGTTCCAACTGTATATTATGTCCAAATTTTGCACCCACTTTATCCTACAGTCTTTGATCTGCTCATCTTCCATCTCTATTTTTAATAAAAAGTTATCTCATCCCATCAATTAAATGTTCACCATCTGAGCACAGCTGCTTCTCAAATTCTGATTTGCCCAGTTCAAGCTCACATACCGTATTTTTTATCCATTTTAAATCTTTCTACTATTTGTCTGGAAAAAAAGAAAATTGTGATCTGGCAGTAATTCTTCATTTGACATAATTCTATATTGTTCTTGGTCAAGTTCCAGAAAATCTTGGTAGGTTAGCCACTTTCCTGTTGCTGCTGTCTCCTGTCCATAAAGAGCCTCTTGCAATGAACCCATATAAGTGTCTTATCTGTTCCATATTCTTAACAATGCACATCTCACATATTGATTATTAAAACTCTGTTCATTTTGGGAGAAAACTTTATAAGATGGACACAAGCTATCTACTCTAAACAAAAGGCACAAATATTAGTTAATGGAGAAAAAACAAAGATAACAACAATAAATAAAGGAACAAGACAGGGTTGCCCCCTCTCTCCATTACTATTTCTAATAGGGATAGAAACTCTACTAATAAAAGTGCAGGAAGACCCAAACATCAAGGGGGTTAAGATAAAGACGGAAACCTACAAAACTCTGACCTTTGCTGATGATATTGTGATTATATCTGAAAACCCAAAACCCAGCATGGATAGATTACTTGAAATATTAAAAGAGTTTGGAGATGCTTCCGGATTTAAAATGAACAAAGAAAAAACACAACTGTTAACAAAAATGTATCAAGACCAGAAGAAAGTGAGATTGAAACAACTACTAATTTCACCATGACAAAAAAAGTCAAATACTTGGGTATCGATATTGTGAAGAACAACACAGATTTATTTGACAACAATTACAAGACAGTATAGAAAGAAATTTCAAATGAAGTACAAAGATAGGAAAAATTGGATCTTTCACTAGCACACACACACACTTTATTGTTGTATAGCCAATGGCCATCACAACTTTTACAACAGTTAAAAAATAGTACAGAAGTTACAGAATACTTATAAATTGCAGTTTAAAATAAGAAAACAGTGAATATGTAAATAAACTATAAAATCACAATATTAAAAATTATTTATTGAAGCCGCTTTGCTTCTGATAGAAAGAGGCACGTATTTTCCTAGTAGCAACTGCAAACTGGGCAACTGAGTAGGTGACCCTTGCTTGTTTGTCCGCAAGGAGCTCCACCACAATACTTTGAGGGGAACTGGCCCAGGAAGATTGGATCAATGGTATCACAAATCTTTGACGAGGTTCAGAATAAAGTGGGCAGTATAACAGGTAATGAATTATGTCCTCTATTTGGTTACAACCAAACCCACATTTCCTCTCTGCAATTGAGATACGTTGATATCTCCCTTCCAAATATGCAGAGGGCATCTGCTGAAACCTTAACTCTGTAAATGCCCTTCGAAGCTGCATGAAGGTCAGGTCTTCAAAGTATTGTGGCATTGCATGGTTGGTCTGAATGTGAGGATACCAAATAGAAAACCATGCCCCAACTATCTGCACTCTGTCTTGATTTGCATCATAGTTGAGAATCCAACTTTTAAGATCCCTATTACTAAGTTTTAAATAGGTCTCTTCATTAAACTGATAATTCGTTAGTTTGTTATGACACTGTTTTGCCCAACCTCCAACCCTTAACTCCTCCAACCAGCAGCGTTTACTAATAGAGCTATCCTCAAGCTCCTTTAACCTGCGCCAGAACCTTAAAAAGGCCAAATCTATCCTGGCTGCTAATGAAGGAATGCCAAGTTCTGCCCTCAGATGTACTGCTGGCACCTCAGGTGGAAGACCCAAAATCTGTCTCATAAATTGATTTTGTATCCTTTCGAGCACAACTTCAGCATTTTCTCCCCACATTTCAGCTCCATACAGCATTTGAGGGATGATTTTAGCTGTAAAAACCTTTATTGCAGGTTTTATTAGTTGCCCTCCTCTTGAATAAAAAAACTTTTTCAATGACCCAATAGATCGAGCACCCATAAGTTTAGTAACTTCCAGGTGTTGCCTCCATGTAAGGTTTTCATCAAAATAAAGCCCTAGGTACTTAAATGATTGTACTTGTTCTAGTGGATGGCCATCCAAAGACCATGTACTCTTATTGGGGTTCTTCCCCAAAACCACGATTTTGGTTTTAGAGTAATTAACTAGCATTTTGTCTTCTTGGCACCACTTTCCAAATTTAACTAGCATCCTTTTAAGGCCTATTTTATTTTGTGATAATAGGACGAGGTCATCGGCATATAACAAAATTGAGATCTTATAGTTGCCGATGGCCGGAGGGAAGAATGAGGAGTTAGATATTTCTGGAATCAAATTGTTAATATAGAAATTGAATAGAAAGGGTGCCACTACTGGGTAGAGTAGCGACCATAAAGATGAACATTCTACCTAAAGTGAACTTCCTTTTCCAGAACCTCCCAATTATTACAAATGATAAACCGTTTCGAGAATGGGATGAAGAATTAAGAATTTTTCAGGAAAAGCAAAAAATCGAGAATAAAATTACAATCTCTAAAAGATGCCAAAGAAAAAGGAGGTATGACCCTACCAGATCTGAAGTTATATTACCACACAAATTGTTTAAACTGGCTCACAGAATGGATCTCGTTGAAAAAGAAAAGACTATTACAAGCAGAAGAATCAAACTTACCTTTTGGATGGCATGCTTATATTATATATGACAAGGCTAAGATTAACAAAGACTTTTCAAATCACTTTTTAAGGAGATCCCTACTAAGAGTTTGGTTGAAATATAAATCATTTCTCTACTCCAAAATTCCATTATGGACATCGGTACATGAAGCTTTTTATAGATGAGAAATACCGGGCTGGAACAGATGGATAACCTATCAGGATCTTTTAAAGATAAAAGGCGACTCAGCTGAACCTAAAACCAAAGAGGAATTGATAAAAGAAGGATACAACACACACTGGCTTCTCCATAGACAACTACTAGAAAAATTCAAGATAGATAAAAAATTATATGGCATTGAATATAAAACCACAGAATCTGACAAAATCTTACCAGACAATGTCACTAACAAAACAGAGAAAATCTACAAACTACTATTAAGATTCAACCAAGAAAAAGACTCAATAAAAGACAATATGATTCAGGGGGGAAAAGACTTGAAATTTCCTATAAGCTCAGGTGAATGGGAAAATTCTTGGAATAACACTTTGAAATTTGTGAAACCAACTAAACTAAGGGAGAACTATTACAAATTACTATACAGATGGCATCCATCCCCATTGCAGATAGCAGAAATGACAAATAATAAAAGTCCTAATTGCTGGAAATGCAATGAAACAGGAACTTTATATCATACCTGGTGGAGATGCTCTTTGTTAAAAAGATTCTAGAAGTAAATTCATAGGAAGATAACAGAAGTCTTAAATGTGCAATTCCCATTATGTCCAAAAATATACCTGCTGAAAATGACAATAGTTCCCCCCAACTGAAACTATTGAAGAAAACAAAAAACAAAAAGCACTATTATATATGATAACTACAGCCAGAATCACACTCGCTTAGAGATGGAAAGATGCAATGACACCATCAATTGAGGACTGGCTAATGAAATTAGATAGACTGAAAGAAATTATATCTCACAACTCAACCAACCAAAGCAGCGAGATCTGGAACCTAATCTCACCCTCATGGGAAAAAACACGGGGTAAACTAGCTATAACAGGTTTCACAATGTAGTATACACACTACAGAGGAACAAATGAGTGACTGGTAAAAAAATCAGGAAAAAAAAATCAGTTCCAAATTAAGATCTAACTTGTGAAAGATAAATAAACATACATGATCTAGACTATTTATTATGAGACTAAAATGTATATATTTTTACACAGTAGGGTTCTGTTAATAAATAAATAAGTAACACTAAGGCCATTTCCGCACAGGGTATTAGAAACTTTGCAGTCCATCCTCCAGGGAGGACGTCCGCACCTGGGAGCGGACTGGGTCCAGACTACTTAGTGTAGTTCCACACCTCAGCCCGTTCCGGAACAACCCCAAGTGGTCGTCCAGCGTGCTTTTGAAAAACCTGTTTCTTGTGGTTTTTCAAAAGCACGAAGCGCGCCAGTGCAAGCCTGCTCCCTTGTGCAGATTTGCAGGCTCATGATCTGCTGGGGGCGGGCTTTAGGCTGGCGAGGTTCAGTGGTTGGTCAAGACCCTTGACCAACTGGAAGGCGCCATTTTTGTCCCTGGAGCAGTGCGGAGCGATGAGCACGCACTGCTCCAGAGCAGCCCGGACTGGACTGGGGAGCCAAAAGACCCAGTAAGTAGCATCACGGGGTGATTCCCTCGCCCCATGCAGAAATGGCCTAAGATAAACATGTTGTTATATTGACGAATATCAAAGAATTTTAAATAATATTGGAGAACTTTAGGACAGATATTTTATCCTCCTTATTCTTGGAAAAAGAATTTTAAAAGTGTTAACAGGACCTAAAATATGATTAACAATGATGTGACATTTAAAAGACATTAAAAAACCTTCATGATTGTAAATATGTATGATTTAAATGTACAATGTTTTGGGAAAAATCCGTTGTTGATGTTGAAAGAACAATATTTGGGAAAATCCTATTAGTATGTTATTTATTTAAGTTTAATAAATATAATTTGGAGAAAAAAAACCTCCGTTCATTTTAGTATTATCATACCATATATAAGCACGCGACCCTAACCTTTGTTCATTTTTCCTTCTAAATCTAGCAATCTCTTATTTGTTAGCACATTCCACTCTTTCAACCAAATCAAACAACACAGAGAAAAATATCGTTTCAAGTCTAGCAATCCCAATACCCCTCTTTCTTTTGAATCCTGTAAAATTTTATATTTAACTCTCAGTTTTTTTCCCTTGCCATGTAATTTCAATATGTCACCCTGCCATTGTTTAAATAACACATCATTGGTCAAAATTGCCATTGTCTGGAGTAAAATAGCATTCTTGGCAAAACGTTTCTTTTTATCCCTGAAATCTCTCCAACAATGATAATTTAAGTTTCAGTCATCTTTTCAAGTCTGTCTTGATATTGTTCCATATCTTAACATAATTATTCTTCAACAGCATACAGTTCATATCTGTCACAGTGATACCTAAACATTTCACCTTCTTCTCAGTTGTAAAATCCAGCTTATTCATCATTTGTATTTGATCCTCTTTCCTCATATTTTTGTTAACATCATCATCTTTTGCTTGTTTACTTTAAATCTAGCCAATTCTCCAATGTCTCCAACAACGCTTCTATACTATCCATAGGATTCTCTAACACTAAGTCATCTGCAAATGCTCTTAGTTTGTATACTTCCTTCTTGATTCTTATGTCCTTAATTCTTACATACTTAATCCTTGTCCTATTCAGGACTTCATACAGAGAAGAGTGGACACGCTTGTCTTGTTCTTTTTTTGATGTCACATTGTTTACTCAATTTATCATTAACCAAAATCTGTGTTTTCTATGTACCATTAATTGTCTTAATCCATGTAGTGATCAGCAAAACTCATCTTGTCTACAGCTCCAAACAAAAAGTCTCAGTTCAGGTTATCAAAAGCTTTTTCTGCATCTCAAAGTATAAGCACTTCCAGCTTTTCATTATGTTTTTCTAAATATCTGAAGATGTCCAAGATGCATATAGTGTTGTCATGTAAGTGTCTTTCCAGCAAAAGTTCAAACTGGTCTCTATAGATAAAATCTTATAAAACAAAAATGGAACTTTTCCAAAAATTTTCTGACATAGCTATTGGTTTCGATGGTAAGTCCACAGATCATCTCCTTTTAGCCACTCTTACTTTAGATCTTGGACCAGAATTCATTGTATCCACATCCATCTAAAGGCATCAGTTTAAAGGTGCAGGGGAGAAATTGAGAAATTGAAAATTTAATTTTTTGAATATATTTTATTAAAAGTATACCACATATACCGACAAAACAATCAAAAGACAACAGACTACAACCACATAAAGTACAAGGAAAAAAGAAAATAGAAATAATATAAATATATCCTAAATACTAATGACTAAAAACTATCACAAAACACTAACACTAACATGCACTGCCAGACAACAACATATTAAAGCAAAGGTAGTTTCCCAGTTTTCTAATATGAACTATTATTGATTATATTAAAAGAAAGCAACTTCTCTAACTACATATACAATTCCAAAAAATGTTGATTATTAAATCCAACTCTGATATTGCAATAATTTTCATCTTGCAAAAATCTTGTTAATAATTCCCAATCTTTGGTGCAAGTCATCACCATTTCTCTCTCTTATCAATACCATCAATTTCTCCATTTCATTTAAGTCCAACAGTTTTATCAGCCAATCTTCTTTCATTGGAATTTCTGTATTTTTTGTTGAAATATCTATATAGAGAGTACAGAAGTCTTGCATCTATCATTATATAGCTTATTATCTTGCCCTATTTCTTCTCCAGCCAATCTTTTACTAATCCAAACAGATACAGTTCAGGTATTAATAACACATTGATTTTCAAAATGTTGCACACTGTAACATATATTTGATATGGTTAAAAAGTTCCCATCTGTTCCTCACATTTCCAACATACTGTATTTGCTGGCATATAAGACTCATTTTCTTTTCCAAAAAATACTGTTTGAAAATGGAGTGTGTCTTATATGCTGGTGCGTCTTATACGCCGGTGTGTCTTATACACCGGCAAATTGTATTTGCCGGTGTATAAATGGGGTGCATCTTATACACGAGTGTGCCTTATATGCCAGCAAATATGGTATGTTTGAGACTTCTTTATGTATTTTGGCCAATTATTCTGGATCCAAATACGATTGATACATCATAAAAAATCCCTTTAAGTTCATATGACATTGTAAATTTAATTCCCTCCAACTACATTTTTCTCCAAGTTCCAACTGTATATTATAGTCTATATGTTATTCCCACTTTATCATATAATCTTTAACCAGTTCTTCTTCCATCTCAAGTTTCAACAAAAATGTATATATTTTACTAATCAAATGTTTGTCATGAGCACAACTGTTTCTCAAGTTCAGTATTTGTTCAGTTAGTAATTTCTTAAAATCCCTCAGTTCGTGCTTTTTGCTTTCTATTATGGCTATTTTAATAAAAGGAAGCCCCTAAAAAAAAGTCTCCAGTCAATTAATTCATGATCATACAGGCAAACATTTTCACAAGAAGTACAGGTCTCATCTATGTAGTCTCTTTTTAGTGGAATTCCTAAGATTGTATTTCCCTTGGTTTGAGAAAGAGACTCTGTTGTAAGGCCCCACTTTGGGGGTCCCTGATATTCGTATGGTTTGGATGGGCACCATATCTAATTGGCAACACATTTTGTTGGCTTTGATATCAAATTCAAGGCTGAGAGGTGATGGAGAAGTCAAACCGAGGGAGAGAAAGAATTTGACTGTAAATGTGAGAAGGATAGGTCAACTCGAAACTTTCTCCAGGTAAGACTGAGTCATTTGTCAGGCAAATACACACCATTCCTGTGGATAATAGGCTTAAACAGAAGCTGGAATTTTCCAGGGGATCCAACTGTGAGGAGCCCACCAGGACACTGATTGACAGATATCCATCCCTTGTACACCTGGATTCTTTCCTCAGAGCACCCACAACAGACAGCTATTACAACATCCACCGTGTCTTTGTCAATCAAAGTACTAAGCCCATCAACAGGCAAAAGACCCGTTGTCCACAATGGGTTCCCTTTGTCTTGCATCTGGAAATTTCACTGCCACAGGCTATTTTCAGGGTACAAATACCCCTGATTTCAGGATGCCCAGTGCAGTCTCTTGAAAGTCTACCCATCACTCTGTCCATCTGGCTCCTGAATGAGAACTGTCCTTAGGTCCTATTAGCCAAAATACATTTCTGCTCTTCAGTACTCTTCTGGACTGGTGATTATAAATCCCCCTCCAAACCCCTCAGCCTCTCTATAATTTTTCCTCCCTTTCTCTTTCGGCTAACTCTCGTGTGAATGTGTGATTATGTGTATCTTGTGTGCATGCATGAGTGAATTCCCCTCAGTAAAACACATTATTAGCTTACTTCTGAATCCCTGGCTGGTTCTTTTCCTGCGTGAACACTGGTAGGAAAGATCTCACTAAGTTGCCCCTCTCTGACAGCCTCCTGATTTTGAACTAATTCATTCCTCACTTTTTCAAGGAGGTATTTGGCATTGCAGGGTGACCTTTGTGGCACCTATATTTTGGGGTAACACTGTGGCACTTGTTATCCTTTACAGGTAAGCTCTCCAAGTGATGGGGCAAGCTGGTAACATTCAGTCCTCCTTTCCACCTAGGATCATTTGCCATTATCATGACAATTTGATCACCAGAAGAAATTGTAGGACCCTCTTGAGTAATATTCTGGGCCCTCTTTATTCAGGGGGCAATTTTTCACTGGTTCTATGACCAGCAATTATCATATGACATGTCCTCCCTTCTGTGGAGCTCACTAGCATGCCACCATGTTGTCTTGTCTCTAGCAGTGCAGGCAGTTACTCACAAACAGCACAGCTCCTACACACAAGGTGAGAGTCAGAGAATGTCTGAACAGAAGGGCAGCCAAGAGCAAACAAATCCAAAGGGGCAAATCCAAACTGTAGTCCAAACAGGCAGAGTTCCAAGACAACCAGATCCAAGAGCACAGCACAGGGTTTCAAGGCCAAAGAGACCAGTTGCTGACCCTGGGAGGAAAGGCCAGCTGGAGCCCTCTTTTATCTATGGCTGCTGCCACCACAAGTATTCCCGCATTAGGGCTTGTTTACTATTTAAACGGGCCGAGCAACAAAAGCCTTCCCTTTCACAGCATCTCTGCTGCAAGGTAGGTGTGTCACCTATGTCTTCCTCTATTCGTTCCCCTGGCTCAGACCCTTGTTGTTGTTGTGTATTAACTCCCTCTGGACCAGCTGCTGGGGACACTTCAGCCTGTGGGGAAACCTCTGCCTTGGAGTCAGAATTCTCCTCCTCGCTGCCACAGTCCCCAAGGCAGGGCATGACATCTGCCTCCAGGAAGTCCCCACCTTTTCAGATGTTTTGGAAGACAACTCCCACAATCCTATACTATGGGACTGCATTGGTTGCACCTTCTTGGAATTGATCCTAAATATCTTAGAGAGCAAAAATGTCCACTTCTTTTCTGCTGTAATAGGTTCTCTTCTAGTTCTCCAGCACAATTCTTTTCTAGCCCTAGTAGCTGGAATGACCAGAAACTGGACTTTAGCCTTGTGTGTGCAAAACATGTGCTCTGTCAATGATTATGGGAGACTTAAGGTGGGCAAAGCTACGTTTGACACCATGGACGCAACAAATAAGGAGATGGAAATGACAGCACAACTGTCATCCCAAGAACTTATCTGTAGGTAGACAAATGAGACCCTTTTCTAAAGGGCCAAAATGAATTTTGAAGAAATTCTCAGGGGCTGCATTCTTCTGGTTGTTGAGACCAAGGGCAAAAAGGATGGGACCCAAAATACCAGGAAATTTAGCTCTTACTGCCAGCAACTAATCCTTAGGCAGAGTACACCAGAATGGGCAAATCCCCACAGAAAATCAAGGAAACTAGTGACACCACAGAAAAAGAGGCATGGCCATCAGGAGAATCCTAGAGAGCCAAAATGGGATTCTAGAAAGGTCAAATTCGACTGCAGAACTTGAGGTTCCCAACCACTGAGGTAAATCAAGCTAGCTGTAATGGGAGTGAAAATATCTATAGGTTAGCATTGCCCTTTGCAGCTTGCCATAACTGAAACTACCACAGGTGCCTATACAAGACTTATCACTATAAAGAATAGGGGAATGAAAAGGATTCAAGATTTTCATTCACTTTGGTAGGTTTCTCTTCGGAATGCAAATGGTTAAGGACCTTGTCCTAACACACAGATATATTGTACATATAGATCAAATGTACTTGTGTGATGGGAAAAGAAATATCTTTTCTTGAAAAAGTTGGACCATTAATTCAGAAAGATATCCAAATCTATCTCAACTTTTTGGCTCTTGAGATCTCTGGAAAACTTGCAAAATTTAGTTCTCCCATGAGAAACCTAATCCCTCTTTGAGTCAGAGAGGCCAATAAAAATACCACAAAGCAGTCTGTTTTGCTTGCTTGTTCTAACTGAAAATAGGAAAGGCAAAATAAATTAAAACATCTCAGTCACTAGAAAAAGATGTATTTATGTTTATAAGTGTTTAGGTCTTGTTTTCTTTTTTAAATAACGAGACTCCATCCTTCTTTAATGTATAAAATCTAGAACTCTGCATCTGATACAGACTGATGAAGTCACATGAATGTCCATTAACTCTGCATGCTGATCAGCCACAGTCTTTTATAACGGCTTAAGTAGTGGTAGAGAAAAATAGATCACCTTATGGAAGTATTCTGTGTTGGAGATACACATGCATGTAACATGCATGCATACAGAACTTTATGAGAAGATAGTACGTGCTTCTTTTTCCCATGGAAAACTTTGATACAAGAAGTGAAAGGCTGACAATAATCAAGAAAATAACAATAATATTGCCGCAGATGCACTTCTGGATTTTTGTTGCAAGTTTTCTTCTGTTTACCCCTTACGTCTGGTGAAAAAGAACAGATTTCAGTGAAATATGCAAAGAACTACTTGTGCCCTTTCTGTCCTACACTGTTATAGTGCTATTATTCCGCTTTCAACATCCTATGGAATCCTGGGACTTGCAGTTTAGGGAGGGGCCTTTAGAATTCTCAGCCA
This sequence comes from Iguana delicatissima, assembly GCA_948472985.1. Classification (NCBI taxonomy): domain Eukaryota; kingdom Metazoa; phylum Chordata; class Lepidosauria; order Squamata; family Iguanidae; genus Iguana; species Iguana delicatissima. The sequence goes on from CAOKZL010000002.1 coordinate 293,760, forward strand.
GAGAGCTCTTTGGCCTCAGTAAACTACAAACCCCAGAATTCCACAGGATGTTGAAAGTGGAATAATAACACTAGAACAGTGTAGTGAGCAAATGGCCTTGGTTTCCTTGAATTCCTTTACGGACCACTCAGGGGCTTGCACAGTGTAAACTTTTACTTAGCAGTGTCAATACTAAATAGATTTTTTTTCATAGAAATCATAGAAATATATGTGGACTTATTCATCATGCAAGCATTCATATGTAACAGAGAGAACTAAACTTTTAAATTTTTAACAAATATACAATCAAAATGTGTTTCATGGTTCTTTTTCAATATTGTGAATATGAAACACTCATCTGCTTATTCTTACATTATCACAAGAGATGATGATGATGATGATGTACTGTTACTATTACTATTATTATTGCTATGAAAAAAATTGAGGCTTTCTTGCTGTTGAGGTAACAGAGTCAATGGTTTGACCTTGCGTTGCAGAGACATAGCGTTTAAAACAGTGGTTCTCAACCTGTGGGTCCCCAGATGTTTGTGGACTTCAGCTCCCAGAAGCCCCAGCCACTATGGTCAATGCTCAGGGCTTCTGGGAGCTGAAGTCCAAAAACATCTGGGGACCCACAGGTTGAGAACCACTGGTTTAAAAAATCCACATGAGGACCTATGCTAGATCTCCCCTGTCAAGCCCCAAACCTCACTTTTTAGCTGCAAGAGTTTTCCTCATTTCCATTTAGTGGCCAGTGGAGAGTGGGAAGCATCGGAAAATCTTCTGGCTATGTCCTTACAGCCAGACACAGAACAATGACATCATCTGCCAAAGCCTCTAGAGCATTCTCAGAGGTCCTGACAGATGATGTCACTGATCTGTGTTTTCCTACAGAAATACAGCTAGAAGCTTCTACAGTGTGGGGTGTGGGGGGGGGGGATGTGAGGTTGATAGAGAACTCCAATCTCTGCAATGACCCAAAAAGTGACTTACAATGATACAGGTTGGATTTATTCATCATAAGTCACTCAGAAGATCCCAGCCAATCATTATTTTACAAAATAAGAAATGGGAAATTAAAAGTAAAGTAAAAAACAATTTTTCAAGATTATGAGGTAGCTGTTAATTACACTGGATTTTTAATCAACCATAAAGGCAAGGAAGTGAATTTTCAATGGAAGGGTAACCCTGGATGACTCTAGCAGACAACACTACAAAGTTACACCATCTAGAAATCTAGCTTCTTGTTCATAGATACTTCCTACTGTATGTCTATGCCAGCCCAAGACATTCTGCTGCCAAAGACAGATGGACAAAAGCTGCTCCTTTTCCTGATTCAGCCAAGTTGGATAATCTTATTTTGTCACCTGAGCAGAAAAGTACTGCAAGTTTCTCTTCCTGGATTGAAAATATAAAAGTAATAGAGTGTATTAACTACCTATTAATATCCTGCCTTTTCATGATATGCTGTCTGAGCCAATTGCTTCATTCTGGTAATGGTAAGTTTGGCTTTGCCATATGCTTCTAGACCAGTGGTTCTCAACCTGTGGGTTCCCAGATGTTTGTGGACTTCAGCTCCCAGAAGCCCCAGCCACTATGGTCAATGCTCAGGGCTTCTGGGAGCTGAAGTCCACAAACATCTGGGGACCCACAGGTTGAGAACCACTGATCTAGACCTTACATTTTATCCCTAAAAGTCTTCTGCATGATTCATTCTTCATGGCAGAATCAGTGGTCCATTCCATGATAGTCAGATTCAGTAGGGCTGTTTTGTTCTAATACAGTCAGCCCATTACATTTGATATTCAAGGATTTGATTATTTGCAAGTTTCTTCAATTCCTGCCTCCACCCCCACCCCCATCCCCACCTCCACCTCAGGCACTTCTTTTCTAGAGGAACCTTCCCTTCTGGTGGCTCGAGTCAGGCTATGCAGCCCTTTTAAAAACCCATCTCTAGTCATCCTCATCCTCCTCCACCAGCTGCTGAGTGTCCAGCTAAGGAAAGCTTGTAGCTCGATTTCTCAACACTGTAACAAACCCTCTTCCAATGCCCCCCACATACCCAAAGAAAGAGATGGATGAGAGAGACCCTTTCTTCTCCTTTTCCTGAGCTGGTTTGGAGCCTGACTTCCCACTGTCCCCACAATGTCTCAGCCCCCTCCCCGCAACACATATTTTGATATTTGTGATTTTCTCACTTTTGCAATGGTCCTGTGCCCCTAACCCTAGCAAATGTGGAAAGCCAAATGTACTAACAGCTGTTAAGCACAGTTAAGGCCCTTTTCACACAGCATTTGCCATGCGAAAGGGTGCCTGGAGCATCGCACGATTGTGACGAGTGATCTGCATGATGCACTCACAATCGCGTGATGCTCTAGGGTGAGGCAGGTGCCGCTCACACACTTTTTCATTTTCTGCTTTCAGCCGAAAATGGTGCGCAATCACGCATTGCTCCAGGGCCCCACATGCACTTGCCATGCATGCAGAGCCTCCAGAGCCACGGCAGTCGCACTTCCTGCCCCAGTACAGCCTGGGAAACTCCCAGGCTGTGCTGCGGAAGGAAGAGGCAGGGCTCTCACGCTACCTGCTTGGGAGCAGGCAGCTCGTTAGGAGCTGAAGCAGTGGGGATGCGAGGTCCTCTTGCTGGAGGCTGCTCACACGATCCTCGCACCCCAGCGCCAAAAAAAGGTAAGCTGCGGAAAGGGCCTAGATCTCACTTATTTCAGTGATCCTTAAACAAGAGTAATGAGACACGGGTTTGCCTACTGATGGCACAATTGCTACTCAGAAGTCATTCCATTTGAGTTCAAAGCCTCCTCAGTCCCTGGTAAATTTGTTTGAAGTTGTAGCTGTTCATTTATGAGAGTAAATCTCAGTTAAAGGTGGAGGGGCTTCTGTTGAGTAGATGCATTTAAGATTTCTCAAAGAAGGGAATATACACACTCAGAAAAGATAAGATCAACTTTAGATTAGGAATGCATTGTTACCCAAAGTGGTGCAGGACTTTGAGGTCCACCCACAATGCCAGCATCTCCTTAGAAATTGGGTAATTATAGCTTAATAGAGGCCTGGAAGAGGAGGATAATGGCAGAATCTTTTCCTCTGTGTATGCCAGTACTAACTATAGAGAGGAGTCCAGTTTAAAGTTAAACAGAGTATTATATTTAGATTATCAAAATACTCAAAAATCCATTACTCTCAAGAACCATACAAGGCTATTGGAAAGTGAAAGGTTAGAAAGAAGGAAGAGGGGAGGGAGGGGGAGGGAGAGGAAGGAGAGAGGGAGGGAGGGAGAGGGAGAGGGAGAGGGAGAGAGATTGGGTGAAAAGGTTACCAGTCCTGGGAGAAAGGTTGAAGTGGTGTCTCAGACAGCATCTGAGGGTAGCAAGAATGAACTGAAGTCTGGGCACCACGTATTACATCCAAGTACTACAATTTGCTGAGGCCAATGCTAGGGTTTGTATATCCTGTTTCTTACCCTCAAGGAGGGTGCATGGACTATGCAGTAATTGCTTAATCTTAACTCTAGTTAATTCTTAGTCTTAACTCTAGTTATCAAAACATTGATAGGAGTCATGACGAGATCTTAATGTCTGGTTGGGCAGGGGATCGAGGGAAGACTTCTGTAGGGCAGGATCATAGTATGGTCCCTAATTGCTTCACCTGGGCAGTTTCACCTTCTATTGTATTCAAGCGTGCACATAGCCTGAGGTCTTGAAAGGATTATCATAAACCTATTATCACTAAGTTTTCTTACCTAATCCTCTCTGAGCTTATGACCTGACCATGTCTAAAGTCAGCCTGATTTGGCCCTCTTCTGACAGTGTGCCTTTGACCATGTTTTCCAGCCATAAATGTATTCAATTAAGAAAATAGCACATCCTGCAGAATGGGGGTGTAGGGTATGGTAACAGCATCTTGTAGGACTGCAACTCCCATCAATCCTAGCAAGAACAACAAATTGTTAAGGTTGATGGGAATTAACAGTTCCACAGCATCTTAAGGGCCAGAAGTTATCAACCTCTGCTTTGGATCAAATGTTCAAATGAGGGTACATTTGGTCTTCAATCCCTGCATACAAATTTAGATGATGGATGCCTTAAGAAAAGTAGATCAACAATAAAATACTAAGTTCTGCAACAGTCCAAAATGCTTGTTTGAGTTGTTTTCTCTCTTAGTGTGCTCCAGACTTTATTCAAATACTTCTTGTATTTTCTGGCATCAGATAGCCAGTTTTATGTGTCCATGCTTGGTCCCCCCCGCCTCAAGTAAGTAATGGTGCCAGATTTACAAGGTTGGAAAGTACAGCCCTCTGTTTTATAGAAAGTACCTCCCAGACTGCAGCAGTACAAATATCATTGTAATGTAAGTCAAAACAGATCGAAAGAGGTCACTTCAAAGACCCAAAGATTAGTCACCTGGGTCTTTTCTCTCAATTTACCTCTTTTCAGAGTTCATTTTCTTCTTAGGGATTGTTTTCCTGAGAATCAGAGCTTGGAAAGATTTTTGAACTAAGAATCCCACAGCCATCATGGCTAGTGAGGGCCATGTCAGTTGAAGAATTCTGGGAATTGTAGCCACCAAAATACTATTCCAATTCTTCTGAAAACTTACAAGAGATGTCCCTTGATCACAACAGACTGGTCCTGAGGTCATTTTGTTTTTAGTTCCTACCATGTGCCTACTGTAGATGTCCCATTGGCTCTGAAGCCCAGAGTTCTCTCAGTCTTTGGCAAAAGGATGACATTGTCATCTCCCCTGCAGAGAATGAAGTTGTTGAATCTGGGTTGCTGCCAGTGATGATTTTGGAAGAGATCCTGACCCCATGCAATGGTTTCCACTGGTTCTGTGGAAGTATGACTTCATTCATTGTGTTCGCTTTATGAAACTCCACTGAGCCATCCACAAAAGGCTCCCACAGGTCAACCTGGGAGGGAGAGGTATGGCATGAATGAGACATGAGACTGGTAAGAAGAGATTCCTGTAAATCTGCAATTAAAGAGAAACTTCTTGTGGTCTCTGAACTCTTGTATTCTACATCTTTTGTAGCAGCTTTTCAACACCCTGCAATTTTTCTGTTGTTTCTAGAAGAGTAAGAAACAGCTTTGGCTTTCAAAAAGATCTTTTCCGCTAACTGGACAAAATCAGCCAGAACAGCATCCACAGCCTACACATACCAGATCTTGAAATCTGAATGGGAAACCACTTAACATACACATTTGTGTAATATCTGAATTGGCCAGTGCATGGTTGGCAGGATACATGTATTCAGTCTGCACGGATGGATAAGATTTACTATCCTGGAGCTGGAGCTTTGACATGGTCTGGAGTAGCTAGCTTTTCCCGCTCCATTCCTTACCCATCATTTACCAACAAGGAAATGATGAGACAGACAATAGGATTTGGTATTAAAAGGCCACTTTATTAACGATTTAAAATTTTCTCTATGAACTTTAGCAATTTGCAGGTAGGAGGAGCCTAAAGTGGCTTCCAGCTGAGGCCAGGGGTTCCAACCTGACCTCTTCCTCAGCCACCCCTGCATGAAGCCCTGAGTGCCACCATTCTGACTGGACATCCAGCCAGCCATCAACAAGTGAGACCATCCTAGGGAAACTCTCCCCCATGACCCATGATATAAAGGGAAAACATGACTCTGGTTGAACCCAAGGATAATCTCCTTTCCCACCCTCTAGGCCTCATAACCTACAGAAGCAAGTCTGGAGCCATCCCGTTCATCAAATCAATGCCCAGTTGTGCTCACCCAGTTGTGTCTCTTCAATTCTTGGAAAAATTCCAGGAGCTACCTCGCATGCCTGATACCAAAACAAACCATGGCACCATTTCCCAGAAAGTAAACTGATGTGTGAAGGTGTTCTGAAGCTCCCATTTCATGTTCAATATCCTCCCTCCAGAATTACACCCCATTAAAATAGAGTAGAAACTCACTCTAAACCTCTATGTTGGTCCTTGCCTCAGCTATAGCTCTAAGTTTATGGTGGAATTTGTGAAACCCCAGCCTTACATCACAAAAACAATGCAGGAAGGGCCATCAGCGGCATGCAAAATTAAGATGACCAACTAGCTCCTGCAGCTCTTGTAGAGTGACTTTCCTTAATTCCTACAATTTGCCATTTGTGATATCATTGTTAAGTGATATCAATTATATGTCTAAGTGATATCACTGTTAAATGATATCAGTTTATATACCTAAACAGGTAAGGTAGGTGTGTTACCCTGTTTACTGGGGGTCCTGTGAGGGACACCAAAATGTGCTCAACTATAGGTGGGGAAAATTAGCTCAGAGCACTGCTTTAGCATTACGAGAGGCAGAGTAATTTAGCAGGATCTTGTAACCCAATGTTTACAGGGTCAGGCCAAGCCAAGGAGCGCACCAAGTTTAAGAATAATTGAGATTTTATTAAATACAGACAAACAGTGTATGCAACACTCACACACAAGTAGCTAAGGAAAATAAAGGTTGGAGTGGTATAGAGGGATTTTGAGAGGGATTGTCGAATTGAGTGATACGACACCTATCCTGAAGCTTGAGTTTGTTGGTCTGGAGTCTCAGTACGTGGGACTGAGGGGACAGCTCACCAAACAAAGCGGCAGCAAGGCTGGATGAAAGTCCGGAGCAATCCGAGGTTGCTGCGGTCTCAGCTACTGGAGCTGAGGGAAAGGCTCACCCAGGCAAAGCGGCAGCAAGGCGGGATGGAACTCAGTAGCAATCCGAGGAAGGTCTCGGAATCAGGGGTTTTTATAGGGTGAATTGGGACTGCAGGCTATGCCCTACTTGGGGACAACAATGAGTTTTGGGTGCAAGACAATGTCTCAGAAAGGTCACAATTTAGCATGATTGAGTTAAGTCCGAATTGACAAAGAGATAGACTATATGCAAATGCTCAGTGCTTGGCATTTAAGCTTCTAGCTTGCCAAGTTACCTGCTCAGGGCAGGGAGTCCTTTGTAAACAGCGTGCATACATAATGAGGGTGTTTGCAGAGAGGTCTCCTAAAGCGGTGATCTGGCTATTTCTGGCCTGCCTGTATGGTCTTGGGATATTGCAGCGTTTGATGGCCGAGCCTAGTTCTGGGCTTGTCCGGGGGCCTCACAAACACGTGGAGAGGGGTGGTGGAAGAGAGCCGAATTATGATATCAAAGTGATATCTAGTGCCATCGCCAAGGAGGCCTAAGCTGCAGTAGCAGGTGGACTGTGCACTGAATTTTCCAAAAGCAGAACATGAGGCCCTAGGGGTGCCTGGTCCATGTAGAAGCCACCCTCCAGTGAGAAGACCAATAGTTCTAAATGTTTGATGTGAACTAGGAGAAAGCAAAAGGCCAACTTTAAGTCTCCTTTCACTAGTTCCATCTTTATGCCAATGTCTGAATAGCTGTGCCTAAGGAAGAATAGAAAATTTAGCAATGTTCCTAGAGGATGGTGTAATTTACTAAATTTCTTTTTGGGTAAACTAAATAATGAATAGGTCTGTATTCATCAGGAGTCTTTTTGGTCCAATAACTAATGGAGAAAGGCTCAAATTGAGAACCAAGAGAACAATTTAGGACCTACCACTCTCTCCTCTTGAACCACTTTGTCAATCTGCTATCTAACTATAGATTTCAGATGCTTAACTGATTTCAAATTACCATAAACAATAAGGGTTGATGTGGAAAATCTGAAAAGGATACTTAAGCCAGACTTAAAACCATCACATATGCTATAGGCATCTGAAACTTCGTGATAGACATGTGCCATGGAACTAACACGTCTAGTTAAATTGGATGTGCCATCTTTAGGAAGTGTCTATCAAGCTTTTTGTCCCTTGTATCCTAAGTGTTCCCTGGGCTTTTCTTTCTTGGCAATTCCAAAAGGAATGAAAAGAAATGAAGACCACTGCAACTGGAGAACAAAACTCAATATAGAAAGAGTTGTTGTGAAATCTGTATAGGCTTCCCAGCCTGGCCTCCTGCTGTTGGGGTCCTATTAACTATATGTCTGCTGTGAGATGCGAAATCTTGCATGCACCTGACTGAGTAATACTCTGCATATATAATTGGACTTGCAGTAGATCTCAGCAAAGAAAAGGGTTGATTACAGCCTTATACTAAATAATTTACCATGAAAGGACATGCAGATCTCACAAAGTCTACAATGGATTATAAATGATGTCAATGTACTAATTTGGTGATATGGTATGCCAACTTTGCTATCTAACTATGACCGCAGCATAAATAAGAAAACCTGAGAGTAAGGTTTTGGCCCCACTCTTTCCTAGGTTTCCTCCTTTCTAATCACTGAGATCTTCCAGCATGTTTTTCTCTCTCATTCCCTATAGAGCACTTAAAAGACATTTGCTGACCTAGCATAGCTGTTTGCAGGCCTGATGTTCTGTGGATAGAATCCAATAGGTAATTATCTCTCTTCCTGTGCAAGGAAGTCCCAAGTTAAATCCAAGGTCCCCCAAGACCACATTTCTAAACCCTACAGATAGTAAGCCGCATTGCCAGACTCACCTGGTCCATGCTATCTTGCCTGGGAGTCTTGAGACAGAGGCACAGCTTCAGTGGGCTGACTAGACTCCTTCAAAACATTGACTCCATCAAAACAATGCTTATGGCAGCATCAGTTTTCGGTACCATGCCAATCCTTCCCCAAGAACTGCCAACAGTCAAGAATCTTATTAATAACCCATAGCCTGTGTGTGTGTTTCTGAGATAGTGGGTGGAACAGGTGGTTGTAGTCTGCATGGACAGGGTCCTCTCTAAAGCTGCTACGTGCTCTAAACTGGTGCTAAAGTCATTTGTTAATGAAGGTGAAATAATTTGGGGGAAGCACTTAGCCAGAACACTTTTTCAGAGGCTTTTCACTTATCATCCCCTGCTCCTCTTGTGGGCTCCATTGTAATTTAGTGGGAGTTCTAAATGCTGTGCCAATGGCAGGAGACAAAATAACCGCTAAGCGTGTTGTTCTATCTATATACATCCATCTAAATATCTACATCTCTGTGCGCATGCGCATGTGCGTGCACACGCACACACTTGCACAAACCCTGCTAAATTGCCACTAATGCTGCCATTGCTTTGTTGTTGTCGGTGGTGGTGGTGTTATTACTAGAGTAAATCAAACGCAACAGTCTATGAAAGCCTGTTCTAGAGATTTCTTTCTCTCAGTTTCAGAGGTGCTACAGGATTCCTTCAGGCCTTTTTATTTCAATACAAACTAACACATTTTGAATACAATCAAAATCTTGCATTAGTAAAGCTAGCGGCAAAAGAAAATGGGATGGAGGAGTTACTGCTAATACACAGTATAGGCTTTCCCCATTTATCTGACAGGTTAGGGACTGGAGGACTATCAGAAAACAGAACTGAGTGAAAACTGGAACCCATTACTGTACTGCAGGGAGCATAAAGGACTTATGGAGGCTCACTTGGGACCAACTGCATGTGTTCTGCTTGCAAAGTCTCTCAGCCAGCTTGGCACATCTTTTTCCATCTTTGTCTCACTTTACAAGGAGCGAGGGGGGGGCGTAGCCAGCAGAGTCACCCTAGCAACAGAGGGAATTTAATTTGATTGGTTCGCTGACTAAAGAACCCAGGTTAGCCAGAGGGAGGGGCTAGGTGGATGAGTCAGCAGAACAGAAAAATAACAGAAGCAGGGTTTGAAAAGGAGTTCCTTCTGTGAGTTTGAAAGGAGAAAGAGTTCCGAGAGAGAGAGAGAGAGAGTGTATTGGGGAATTGTTCGCCTGTTAAGAACTGGAAGTGCTTTTCTGTTTGATGACATTAATTGCTAAATACTTTGCCCTTATTAATTCTTTTAATAAAGATTTTATTCTATTTTTTAAAAGAGCAGCCTCTGTATAGTGTCTCTTTAATTTGAACTCAGTTACACACCCTACCACCAGTGACACATTCCATTGGGATAATCTGAACATGCTTTATCCCTGTATTCACAAGGGTTGTGGGCTTAGGGAAAGCAGAAGGGTGACTGAGTGTGGAGAGGGAACCAGGAGGTGGTAAATATATAAACGCGATCTGTCACAGCCCTGGCTGGCCCAGAGCTCCACATTTTGACAAGCTGTTCCAAGCGAACCTCCATAGGCAAGAACTGATGAAAGAGTGGAACCTCCATTAAATTAATGGAGCACATCATTAATTTGGGAGTGTCAAAAGATAAAGGAGCATCGAATTTGGGAGTTGTCAGATAAAGGGGCATCAAAAAGTGGGGGTTTCCTGCATAAAGGCAAGAGAAAGCCTAGCACTAGGAAGTCTGTAACCTATCAAGCAGGGCTCAGCCTTCAGTTTGAAACCAGGCCTATAACAGCCTATGCAGTGAGATACATTGGAACTATTGTTGATATACACTCATCAGGGTACCAGCCATCAGGGTGTGACTGCACCTCCTCCCCCATGCAGCCAAGTAGCCCACCCCAAGGTCAAATTAAAACAACAGTAGAAACAGATTCCTGGTTCCCAACTGCCCAGAATAATATATCAAGTCCTCACAAGAAAACTGATCTGATCCAGGCTGGAAATGACCAAACTATCAGTAAATTTTCCACAGTGTTATTGGTGTGTGTATGTCAAGGGGATAATTTATACCCAAACCAACCAAATATAGAGGGCAAGTGGCAGGCCATATCCTCACTAAGCCAATCGCACTTCAACTTGCCACAAATGGTGCTAAAATGGCTTGACTACGCCTCAAGATCCAGCCCCCTCCTAAAGCATCTGCTATTCATCCTCCCTTCCTCCCTGTTTCCCATCTACTTGCATGTGTGTGGAAGACCAGGAGGATCTCTCCCCTACAAATTTTGCTTCTTCTTCAGGCTTTCAGAGGAGGGAAATGCTGGCAAGGTTGCCACCAAGTTTAATCCTATAAGGCCTGGCACTCATCTGAGCCCTCATTAAAAAACAAAAACAAAACCTCTCTCATTGCCTCTCAAGTAGGCCCACCAAGTATCCTGAACATTGGTGAAGACAACAAGGGCAGAGTTTGAGGCTGAGCAAGCACACTTATAAATCGGCATGCTCCACATCTCCCTCTCTGTGCTTGGTGCCATAAGCACCAGCATGCCAACAGTGCTTTACCCAGTCTGGTCCCTCTTCCCAGAGGCAAGCCAAGGGGTCCCCTCCCCTGTATTTGTGCTTTGCTGCATAGGAGCAGGACCAAATCTCTTTTAAGAAGCAACTAAAAAGAGGAAGCCTGAAGCTGACTGGGCAAAATGAGGCAGCAGCAGATGCTGTGAGGATAGAAGATGAAATCTCCAGTTAGTTTTTCTTGAACTCCCTAGTATAAATCCAGTTGTTGTCGCAACTACAGTCAACCAGATGAATCAATGGAAATGGTAATCAATGTTAGTATTCCCTTGACTGGGTCTGTTCTATCTGGGACTAAGAACTAAGTCATGATTTGTTTCCCTTATGTAGAGGACAAGACTTGTGTATGCTGCACACTTGTCAGGGACCTTCTAAACTAGCCTGCTCACCCAGTTGTGGTGGAAGACCAATTGCCAGGGCAGAAGCATTACTATATTTGCTGGTGTATAAGACACATCAGCGTATAAGATGTGCCCCATTTTCAAATAGTATTTTTCAGGAAAAAAGTGAGCCTTAGACACCAGCAAATACAGTATTTAGTTGGGGGTAAAGTACCATCTTTTGCTTCAGGGAGCAAAATGGTCAGAGTTGGTCCTTCCAAGAACTAGTATTCCCTCCGGCCAAGAACCTCAATCAGCCAACAGGTACTTTGACCATCTTTCTCTGCTTAACCTCCCCTGATCTATTAATGTAAAAGAAAGCAAGATGATAGTCTGCAACGTGCTATGTGCCTTTAGTTTAAGGCAGAGAAGAAAGCTAAAGAATTATTAGAAAGAGTCTGATTAGAAGAAAATCAGGAAAATCAAGAGATAGTATGTGACTGAATCTCCCTGCAAGAATGCAATGGCCAGTGATCAATTCCCAAATTTGGCTCTATGTAGAGTCCAGCAGCTTTCAGCACCATAACTTAGGACTTGTCCTTCAAATGTACTATTCTGGCTAATAGACCTCCAGTGTATCAATTACACTCAGGTTGTTCTGCTTTCAGCTTTATACATCTGGAGCTTTCCAGAGTTTTGGGCTGCTAGATCAAGACCACATGAGACCACTGAAGTGTCAAAGGATATCATTGGCAACATCCCAGTAACAAATCTCTACTCCATCTTTGCATGGTCCATTTAATTGAACAACCCTATCAGTGGCAGATGTTTTGCAAAACACATTTTTCACTTTTATGTTCCCTCTTTTTTCTTTTCTTTTCCTTTCTTTCTTTCTTTTTTTTTATTAAATGAAAGTTGTAAAGCTATATGTTTAAAACACTTGGACTAAAATGTTTTATTGTGAAAATGGATAAGATTTACTTTCCTTGAGCTGAAGCTAGGGCAAAATGTTCATATTATGGACAGACTTTCACATTATGACTTGAACAAATGTTCATTTATTGTTTATAAGCGTATAGCCAGATGCTGAATTGAAATGCACTCCTGGAAACTGCAATGAAACCACTGTTCAGCTCTCATAGGCCCATGAGTTTGACTCACGCTAGGTTCACATAGCAGATACCTGTTCAACACTGAAGAGAGCCATTTGATATAAGAATTCTGTCATCCTTTCCCAACCATTGTGGATGAAATGTGTCAGGTTCAAGCATTGTGTGAGGATTGATTGAGATGCATGTTGACTTTTTGACTACAACTTCCCAAATCTCCAGCACCATTCTGGGAAACATAGTTCAAAGAAGTAGTTTTTTCCAAGCTTGAGGTTGTTTTGAACTTCTAGTATTCATTTGTCTATCTTTTCCTTCCACAATATTGGCACCAGTTGGTAAGGACCTCACACTAGGAAAAACAAGGGTCTGTGTCTTTATAGAACATTCCCATTGACGTCAGCAAGAATCAGACTTGACTATGAACATTTGGGATTTGACCTTATGTGTTCCAGTAGTATGAACTTTTGCTTGCAAAACACAGATGGATTTCATGAGAGGGATCTCCCCAAGTCAGTGAAGTTTTCCCATCTAAAACGTGTTGGAGGAGCCAAATTAGGAATACTACCTCTGTTTGGAGATATTGGACAAAAGCATTCTCTATAACTTCTGGATATTTGTGCAGAAGATAACAGCAACAGCCAGTCCATAGTTGTCAGAACCATGAGAATCGGAATTGTTATCTCCTATATGGAGATACTGACATTTAAGGAAACAAATACATCAAAATTAGATGGTCTAGAATTATGGATGCATCCAATTATTCTCACTTTGCTGAGAAATGTGGCTCCTTTACAGGAGATTTTTTAAGAGGCCCTAAACAGATGTAAAGGAATTCATGACCCATCTTCCTTCCAGCTGTGATGAAGTTCTGAGGGTGTGGCTATCTGAAGTACCAGTGCACCCTGAAAGCAGGCAATCAGAATAGCACCTTGGGAAAGAAACCCAGGCCAGTAGTGTGTGGGAGGGGCTTATGGCTGATAGAAAAAATATATATAAAACCATGTACCTGTTAGTTTTTGGATTCCTTCATTGAGAATCTAACAAGGAGCTGGGGAGTAAGAGTCTCTTAGCCAGGGAATGTGGCTGTTTGGGAGGATGAGTTCTAATTGGAAGCCTAGTGAGAAGCGGAAGAGGAATTAACCTTAGTAGAACCTGGTCAGAGAATGTGATCCAGATTGGGAGTTCAGCCTTTGATGGGAGTTTAGCCAAAGTGCTGTTATTATGATAGTTGTGCCTTTTGTGAAAGCCTAAAGACATAATTGAACTGTTTCTGAGTAGGGAGTTAACTACTCTCTATCTAAAGAGTGCACTGAAGATATGTAGCAACAATTAACTGCATATGAACTCTAATACACTACCTTAGACCATTTCCACATGAGACTGTTATAGCGCTATTTTTCCACTTTCAACATCCTATGGAATCCCAGGATTTGCAGTTTTGGGAGGGGCCACTTGGCCCCTCCCAAAACTGCAAACCCCAGTCTCGTGCGGAAACAGTCTCATGCAGAAATGGCTTTATTCTTATTGTTATCTTAATAAATGTTACAGATTATCTCTGTAAATACCGACTCAGCTTGAGTTGTCTACAGAAATACTACCATAAAATTATTAGGTGGTTCTAAACAAGCATTGAAATCCTTGTGCTTTTACACAAAGTTGGTGTTGTGCAGGAGAGGCAGAGCTGTGTGGTGAAGACAGGGCACCTTATCAGATTTGGAACCGCCACACCATCAATCTGGGAGAAGTAAGGACCTGTCACACCAGCATTCAATCAGACTGAAGACAATGTTTCTTGCCATTACTTTAAATGTTTTTGTGACATCATCATATGGACAAAAGGTTTTGTGGCCATGTGATGCAATTCAATTGGTTAGGACCACTTAGTTAGCAAGATGATATTTCCCAAGGTATCCTTGGGAGAGGGGTAACCCACTTCCAGATGAGTATATTTCATCCAACTTCAGCAATGTAATATTGTGCCATTTGTTAAGGTATGACCCTTCCGAGGAAAATCACTTAGCACAAGGATGACATTCGTGACAGGGGGATTTTCAGCTTTAGAACACCTTTTACCAGGTCACAGCACAGGACTTTCACCATAGATAAGCCCCATATTAACCACTGACCCAGTGGCTATGAGCTTCTGGAATTTTTCCAAGTTCCAGTAACCACATTAGATGGTGTGGCTTCCAAGTAGTCTTTAATATTATTAATGTATTTGTTTTAGAAAGCAGATACTGAAACATCAAATGATAATGCAGAATCACCATCAATATCCATAAGAGAGAAGAGAGGGAGAGAGTTAAACAACGGTTATTCTAACAAGTGGTTTGTATCAGAAACAGAGGGGAAGCTCTGGGTTAGCTGGGACACATGGGCTCTCCAACCAATCTTTTTATGCACAGCAGGAGGGGGCAAACTCCAGTCATCCTAACATTGCTGTGACTGGAATTCTCTTTAGCCATAGCCAGCATTGCTAATGGTTGGGGATAATAAGTCCTGCAGTCCAAAAACATCTGAAGTCATAAGTTACCTTCCCCTGGCATACAACAATTCATGTGTATTTGCTTGGCACTTGACCATATTTTGTCACTCCTTTTCCTGCTGCTTTAGTCTCTGTTGCCCACAAGGCCTAGCAATGGGGAGGAAATGATGATGATCTGGAGGATTCTTGGACCCAATGCTCAGTATGTATCATAATTAAACTCAGAAGTGAATGACCAGGCTGTTTTCTGACTGAGGAAACAGCTTGGTTTAGTGAGCCAAATTCTGAACCAAAACAAATAAAGTCTATTATGTCAGGAGGAGGCTTGCCTTCTGGAAAGTCCTGAGCTTTTAACCTGGGGGTTAGGTGTGGTCAGGTCTTCCTAGAAAGGTGGAGGGAGAATACATAGATGATACTTTCCGTATGGGGGAACAAGGATCAGCATAAGAGTTGGCCTGTAAGTAAAGCAATCAGGACTCTGGGAATCAGAACTTCAGCTGTGAAGTTCTGCATAGTTTCCATGTTTATTCAATCACAACATAATAATCTAATTACATGTGTTTTAATCTACATTTACATCCATTACTTTGCAGTAAAGACAAAATCTTTTCCTGTTCAACGTTATTCCAAATGTCTTTAGATCCAGCTCTGTATATTAAGATATATATTTTATGGAACAACAGTTTTTAGACTGATCTATTGCATACCCTCCAACATTTCCCACATGAAAACTGGGACACGTGTGGCCAAACAGCATCGAAACGTGGTCAAGATGGCAAAAGTTGTTAATGAGAAAGAATACAAAGCAAGGAGAGACTGTGGCAGTTTGCTTTTGCCTGAACCTACTGGGAAGGGCAAGATTCTTCCCCCTCCTCTTGTCTGCCTTCTCCTGCTGAGTTAATTGATCACAAACTAATTCAGTTTGCAGCAACTGAAGTAAACTAAGGACAAAAGGGAAAATGAGGGAAGGAGAAAGTAATTAGGACATTTTTAAAGTGGCTGAAAAAGTGGGATGACAGAGAAACAGTTGGGACTGTCCCTGTCAAATCAGGACAATTGTGGAGTATGCTGTTGCTATACTGAGAATCAAATTATTAAAGGCTTATCCATTTAAAACAAGAAGCATGTAGGAGTGATATATACTGGGTAAATTCTTAAATAGATAAACATCTCAGAAGGGAATGTCATGTGTTCTGTGACAGTCCCACTCATATAGTTCATGACATATCTACAACTGCCTGGTAGGTGAGGGGAGCACAAAATTTTTAGGTGAATCTCCACGTCTAAGGCATTTAAACTGACTGCTACTGATTAGTATAAATGTCTTTGCGCAAGTTACAGACAGGAGCCCTAACATCTACTTTGTCTTATGGTAAGCTCAGGGAACTGCAAAGTGCAGAAAACAAAGTCACATTTTATAATATTTTCAGAATTTATTGGGCCCCAGCTTCTACCACCCCACTGTTTTTTCTTTTGTTATGCTTTGGCTTTTAGCCTCTGAAGCAGGAACAGAAGAAGTTGCTCTTGAAGGGCAATTTGGTGCTGCGTTTAACCTCACACCATTGATAAAATATCCCTGAGATGAGTGGTTCCCATGCTTGGAGCCTAAGATTTTGTTGGATTTTAACTCCCATTAATGCCAACTTCAGCATGGCCAGAAGTTCTGAAGACCTACATGTTGGGAGCCTTCGCTCTATAGAAGAATGAGTAACTTGTGGCTTTCCAGAAATTGTTAGATTACATTTCTCATTATCCTCTCCCATGCACCATGCTGATTTGGAGCTGAAGGGAGATGCAATCCAATTAGGACCACAGCATCCTACTCCTCCTCCAGAACAAGCATCTCCACTTCTTCCAGAAGCTTGCTGCCCAATCGGTTGTGGTCTGAGCAATTCTGGGATATAGGAAACTGTTTTTTCTCAAGTCATACCATCAGGACATATTGGCAGGAGGTATTTCAGATTTCACTCAAGATTTCCCCCAAACCCAAACAGAGGATGCCAGGAACTGAACCAAGAACCATTTACATGAGTCGTATATGCTCTGCCACTGAGCTACAGCCTTTTCCTGTTATGCAGACAGCAGGTAGGATGCATATCTACAACTATTGAACCTAAAACATCTGTTGAACTAATTTAACCCTAATTCTATATAAATGACTCATGTTTGGTTTGAAGGCTAAATTATATCAGTGAACACCCTCAGTGGCAGCTAAAACAAAACATCAAGCTAACAGCTTTCCAGATGATAAAATTATGGCTTTGACAAAAGAACCAATTAATACAGTACTTGCATAGCAATGGCATAAGTGGATGCATTGACTCCCATAAAAGCAGCTTCCTGCTCTGTTCATACTGATCTATGTGGTTCAAGCATATAGTCCCATTAGTTTGTTTCAGCACAAAAAGATACAAAAGGAACCATTGCATCTTTGATTGTTGTTGTTGTTGCGTGCCTTCAAGTAATTTCTGACTTATGGCAACCCTAAGGTGAACCTATCATTGGGTTTTCTGGGGCTGAAAATGATACACCAAAGGTCAACCATTGGGTTTCCATGGCGAAATGGGGAATTGAACCCTCTCCAGGTCATAGTCTAATGCTCAAATCACTATACCACACTTTGATACTAACTGAGAAAAAGAAATTTCTAACATAAGCTTTCATGTACTCCAGAAACATCTGATGAAGTGAACTGGACTCCACAGGAATGTATGCTAAACATTTCATTTTAGTCTCTGAGGTGTAAATGATTTTAAATAATATGAATGAAAGCCAGCCATTGTCTTCAGAAGGCTGTTGTTTATGCTCTTTCTATTTACCCAGTTAAATAGTCCATTTTAAAAAAAGAAAACCTTTTTCACCTATTGGATGCTATCTGCTCATGAACAAATATATATTTAAGGTACTTTCATTTGAGGTTTTAAACTATTTATTAATGTAGTATGCTAACTAATACAACATACAATAGTTCAGGAATAAATTGTTTTCCAAGATCTGTTTAATTATACTCTCAGGTTCTTTTGTTTCTGCTGAAGAAGATAAATAAATAGGGGGAACTGGTAGTCTTGAACCACGACCAAAAGCATGATCTTTAGCATACTAGCACAGATGCTTTTTTTTTTTTCAGATCACAAATCTGCACAACACTTGGCTGTATATTCAAACCAAATGTCACTAAACAGCTGGAAAGAACCATATTTGCATTAAGCATGGTGTGCTACAAGGTTGAATTATAAATGGCAGTAGAAAGTTTCTGAGAATGCAAACCTTCTGTTTGAAACAACTAACCTTCAGGGGGGGGGGGGAACCCTAGTTTTTTATCTCATATGTCATCCTATTGTTGTAGGATGCCGACTCAATTCTTAAATTCCATCCTGGACAGAAAATTGTCACTGCTAGCTCTTCTTCTCAGTCGTACAGCTTCACTTGAAGGTTATATAGTGGGTTGTTTCATTGTCTTCTGATCCACATTCCACTTGTAAAGCACTATAATTAAAGCAGTGATTAATGGGCAGTGGAATATAGTGGAACTTGTCTCATATAACCACCCTACTTTTTATGCCATAAAACAGGGCTATGCAAGGAAAGAATTCTCAGTTCATCATTGCATTTACTGGCCTATTGTCATTTTTCAGTTAGAGGAGACCCATGCAATGTATTTCACTGTTAAAATCTCTTTTCATTTCTTTTACAGTTAATATCCAGGTAAGGAATGGGACTTAACTTTTTGAGGTTTCTACCTACAATTAAGGTAAAGCTTTTCTTCTGGGCTATAATTAATAGAATCCTAGAGCTGGAAGAGACCACAAGGGTCATTGAGTTCAACCCCCTGACAGATGGCCATCCAGCCTCTGTTCAAAAACTTCCAAAGAAGAGACTCCACCTAACTCAAAGGCAGCATACTCCACTGTCAAACTGCTCTTACCATCAGAAGTTCTTCCTCATATTCAGATGGAATTTCATTTCCTGAAGTTTGAAGCCATTGCTCCATGTTTGTCATGAACAGGGTAACTCACCTCCACAAAACTCACTCTGAAGTTAAAAGCAGTTTATTCCATTGGTTAACATGAGCAACATAGCACACTTATACAGCAGTTTCCGGCTTACCAATACAAGCAATACAAGCATTCATTGGTCAAAATCAGCCACTTAGCTTGGAGTGTGGGTAGGGGAGGTGGGGGCAGGTGGAGGGGCAGGGGGCGAGGGCACATAGTACGGGGACATGGGAGCATGGCCATGCCACTGCAGGGGTGTGGCCATGTTGTGCGAGGGCATGGCTGCATCACATGGCGGCATGGTCACGTCATGTGGGGTGCCCTGCCCTCATCGCCGCCCGCCGTCTGTATACCAGTGGTCAAAATCATAAATTCCTCCATAAATCTGGCTGGCCCCTCCCGAAATGGCAAACCCCAGGATTCCATAGGATGTTGAAAGTGGAATAATCTCACTATAAGAGTGTAGTGTGGAAATGGCCCTCATTTCTGGATCAGCAGAAAACAAACTTGCTCCATCCTCCATACAATATCCCTTCAAATATTTAAACATAGCTATCTTAACCTTCTGTTCCCCAAGCTAAACAGATACAGCTCCATAAGCCACTCCTCGAAGTGCATGGTTTCCAGGCCTTCTACCGTTTTGTCAATATCCTTCCTGAACTGTGGTGCCTAGAACTGGACACAGTATTCTAGGTGGTGTCTGACCAAAGCAGAATAGGTGGTAGTATCAGTTCCCTTGACCTAGAATTAGGCATTTAGACCTAAATCCATATTCTTTACCTTAAAAAAAAGAGCCTGAGGTTTTACAAAAGACAGAGACACCCTGAATTCCAGGAAGATTTACTGTACTGCTCCTTATAGACACCATTTCTATACAATGCTGCTCTCCCATGTCATCTCATTGCAATCCTGGTTGCGCAATTGCCAGGAAGGGAGTACAACAGGAAAGCACCTCTCTATGTCTGACCAGTTCCCAGCAGAAGAGAGTGAAAGCAGCATGCACTTGCCTTCCACAGTGTAGCTGGACTCTTTCCTATGCTGCACTGAGGAAGGAAGTGCTGCCTTCACACTTCCTGCCCTTCCACATGGCAGGTAAGTATGGGAGCGTTGCATGATCATGGGCACTTAATGGATTTAACCTGTTAAGCAAATATCCTGTGATCATGGTGCATGGGGACAAGATGGCAGTGGGACTGTGACAATATTGTGCAAAAGCATGACCTGTGAACTGCTGCCATCCCATCCCCATAGCAGGACTGCGACACCATGCAGAAATGGCTGGAATTTAAATTTTACTGTCCTTTGTCTCTGACCCCACTTGATCAAGAAAGGCCTCTGCCTACACTGAGTTCCCTCCAGACCAACTGAACTATGGCAGAGACATCTAACACAAAATGTAGGGTGGTGACTTCAACACCACCACCTTTTTTTCCTTTTTCTTTCTCTTGTATGATTTTTTAAACATCTTTTGCTTAACGAGGAAGCCAGTAGAACTTTGAAAGCTTGTATGATGTGTTTTGTGCGTTTTGGCTGACCAATGAAGGTATCACTCTTTGTGGAATTTGGATATTTGTTTTGCTGTATGGTCAACATGGTTACCCACGAATGTGTGCGTGTGTATGCAAAAATATTCTTTCTATTGCAGAGGAGAGAAAACTACAATAATTATTCTTCCTTGTATGTGAGAATGAAATAATCAAAGATTTACATCCCAAACCCCAATTAAAGTAAATCAATTGGATCCGTTACTTGAATAGGGAATAAACTGAATCGATTACTTGAATGGTGAGTCATACACATAGGTATATCCAATTAATTTGAGGGTTTAAGCCAACATCATCTTTACCATTGACATAAAATTTACAGATGTTCTCTTTAGAGGTGTACACGAAATTTCAGGTGCCTATCTGCCCAAGTTTCAGAGAGATAAGAAAAGCACTCCTCATTTCATAAGCAGCTTTTAAAAGCATATAGAATGAGACTAATTTCTGCCTAAAATATAGGAAGAAACCTGAACAGGTAGAAGAAAAATATTTAAAATTCTTAAAGGAACTATAAGGTACTTTTGAGCAGAATTTCCACAACAGCTTGTGGTTCATATCTCTGTCTTGTAGTATTGTAGTGCAGAAAGAAAATGCTATAATTTTTATGGTCTTTAAGAAATATATAACAAATATTTATCCTGGAGGACTTTTTGCACCCTAGACATTCAATGACTTCTCCACCACATCCCAATTTCATTCCATTTGAGCAAAAGCTTTATGGCTCATTCTGCTTTTGATTACAGGTCAACAGTGAGCCTTTCAGCTTCCAACTCTCATTGGAAAGCAAAATACCTTTTAATATTCCAACATTTTGGAGAGCTGTTGTAAGATGCTATTGAATACTGAAAAAATCCTAAAATAAAAGCTATGCAAAGATCAGAGATGCAGGAAGGCACAGCAATGAAGGGTGGAAATGCAACTTCCTGTGGCTTCTGCCAGAGAAGCAGAGTCAGCAATTGCAATTGATTAAAAGGTAGCAAAATCAAGAGACTCCAGAACCATTTTCGGATCATTTCTGATCCTAATGCAGTCACAGAAACAAACGCAGAGCTAAAGCCAATTTGGGGTGGGGTGAGAGGTACCTTTGCTGTTTTTAATTATATTAACAAAAGCATGATTAACATGAAGCCTTAGTATGAGACTGGATTCTCCCAAGAATGAAGTAAGTAATTACTCTGTTCCATAAAGATGCTTACAAAAAGAATTGGGCCTTCACTTATACAGTGATGTTTTTCTAATCAGAATTTTTTACTCAGCTGTGTGGTAAGATCACATTTTTAAAGAACTGTGTTTGGTTCAAATATACTGACAAGCTAGGAAGAAACACATTTTTTTTAATATGGTCTGTTCTACTAGACCATGGATCATTTGAAAGGATCACAGGTCCAGAGTCAGGCCTCTATAATGATCTAAACAACTGTGCAGATTCATATAGTGGATTAGATTATCCTTCCAATACTAGACAATTTATGGTTTAAAAGATTTACTTGGATAATATTACATTGGATAGATACAACATCTCTGTTCCAAATTAAATACAGAATCATAAACTGAGGTAGGCAAGTTTATCTTTCTGGGAAATTGCATGGGAGTAGTCCAAGGCTTTGTCTGTCCCCATTGAAGGAAGACAATTTGCAGTTGATTCAAAGCTGTCATTATGAATATCAGCATTTGAATCATTTGAGCTGGCTATTTTATCCTTATTCTCTTTCTTGTCTTTATTCTTGGGAGGAGAAGCAGCAATATACTAGCCTGAATTAAATTGCAGATTACAAGTAGTGTTGATTGGAGCCCAAATATAGTTTGCTCAAGTTTGTTAATCTTTCCAAAAATCTTTTCCACCAGTGAACTGGTCATAAAACAGTGATCTCTCAGGTAAGAGTAAGTGTGTGCAATATCATCTAGACTGCCATTAGCAGTGTGGTGGGTCTCACTAGCTTCATCCATGACATTTGCTTGAGTAGTCTGAAATGGAGTAACAGCATGGATGCCTGAAACATGGGGACACAGAGCGCTCACTTCCAATGGGCTCTGTGTGCCAACTGGTGCAATTTCATCTTCTTGATACTGGTCAGTGTGATCAATAGATTGATTGGGGAGAATTTCAAGTAACACATTTGGCACAATTGGTCATCGCTTGGGTCTTTGATATTACTGTCTGTGAGTGATGGAAAAGAGTCCTTTAGTGATTTGGAAGCTTTCCTAGAATTATGGGAGGGGTTCCTCTTGGTCACTTTTGTATGGTTGCATTGCCTACATGTCTTTACCATGTCAGTATTAGAGATATTAAGAAGCAAGGGACATCTGGTCACGACATTTATCACCCCATTGATTTCCAGTGTTGATTTGGCTGATCTGGCTGGCTAGGCAGGTGTCCCTTCCTCCCTCATAGCTCCATGTGCGTCTTTCCCAAAGCTGGGCACTCAGTGGAAGAGGACAACCATCCTAAATAGAAAGAGTGAACTGTTCTTCAGTTAAAGGTATACAATCGCTGTGCTCCCCTACTAGATGCTCCAAACATTAAATACATCATTTGTTGACCTGAAATCTAAAGCTTAAGTCACCACAAAGGATAAGCATCACCAAAAAAAGAGAACAAAGGAAAACAATTTACATAAAATGTGCATAGTTGATTTAAACTGATAGACAAAAATTTAGCTATCATTAGACATAATTACTATAATTCAAGTAGAAGTACAGTACAACTCACCATAGCATGGAATCTTTCCCTTCTTACTGGACTTACCTTTGGAAAACATTTTCAGTTGCTAATATTCTCTATTTGGCCTTTTGGCTCAGAGCAAATGAAATGTATAATTGGTCTTCAATTTGCCCCAAATAGTCTTCAGCCTGTCACTCCTTGTTCCTAGATAACTTTACCAGTCTTTTTCCCCAACTTCAAGTAGCTCTGTTACCTTGGAACTGCTCACAGCAATGCCCATACCAAGAGGAGAAAGAAATGAGAGTACAATGAAAAGTGTTAATTGGCTTTCAGCAAGGTGGAAAAATTTTCATTGTGTAAACGTAGCTTACTTGGGGAAAGGGCTTACTAGCACATGTTTTTTAGTCTCTCCCCAAACCAAGCAAGCAGCAGTGTATATGAACCATGGAAACAAAAGGGTGACTCTTAAATATCTTCTGTTTTTCCACTCCCACTCACCTGTCTTCTTTTGTGCTTGACTAGGAGGAGGTAGGGGACAAAAATGGAGAGAAAGACACTGTTTCTGTAAATACAGGAAGCCTCCACCTTTTGACAACTCACTCTTTTGATGTTTTCCAAATTAAAGACAAGTTCCATTTGTTCTACTGAAGTTCCACTCTTTCCTCAGTTCTTTTTGTCTATGGAGGCTCAGGTGGGACCACTTTTACCTGTGGTGGCTACTTGCAAAGCACACTGAAAGGGGGAGTCCCAAGCCAGCTGAGAACTTGCAAGCAATAATGTGTGGTCAGTCCCAAGTGAACCCCTATAAGTCCTTCATGTTCCCTACAATCCAGTATATAAGTTCCACTTTTCAACAAATTCTGTCTTCCAGCAGCACTCCAGTCCCTAACCTGTCAGATAAGCCAGGAAGGGCTGTACATCCTCCACTTTTTGGGAAGACACGGGAAAATGCCAGACACGTGACAGGAGAGTACCCTTTGAAATTCAGGGCATTCCAAATGAAAGCCAGACCTGTGGTCATTCTCTATCAGACTTGTACTTAGGATAAGGTTTGTCAGAAGGAAATGATGGCTTGGCTAGGTTTGGTTTTTCATTGTCCAAACTAACAGATGTATGAGTGTGATTATATATGCTTTCTGGACTTTGTGAATATTTTGTGAACTATATTTCTTATATAGAGCTGTAAATGAAGGAAATAAATAATCTGCTGTCATGTGCCCTTTGTGCACCCCGCTGCCCTCAGATTTCTGACTCTCGCGTCTATCTGAAAATTTCCTGGAAGATATTTTTATCTGAACTTACTTTTAGTGACCAAAGCTTGGAATGTAGCTTCTCAGAACTGGCTACATTTTATTGGTCTTATTCAACCAGGCATGTGTCAGACCATGCTCCAGTCAAACAAGCCACAGTTAGGTATGATAGCA
The DNA here is from genome assembly GCA_948472985.1 of Iguana delicatissima. Lineage (NCBI taxonomy): Eukaryota > Metazoa > Chordata > Lepidosauria > Squamata > Iguanidae > Iguana > Iguana delicatissima. Next base: position 318,376 of record CAOKZL010000002.1, read on the forward strand.
ATACTTAAGATGTGGCTGGACAAGAGCTTCTAAGGGTAATGACAAACTGAGTCTCTTTGCTGCTCTGACCAAATAATTAAATTTTGTTTGGAAGTGGTTTGTTCTAGCAGAAGTTCCCAGATGCTCTCAGCTTAGAAACTCCTTCAACTTCCTGCTACTGCTCTTTCCCTTCTATTCATCTAAGTGCTCTTTTTCTTCCATCACCCCATCACCCATTGACTGAGGCTGTTTTCCTCTCCCCTTATCCTTCCACTCTGGTGCTTCTTCTGTATAGTTCTATATAGAACTATAGATCAAGGAAATAAATTACTATTGTCTTTTGCTTGTATAATGGCTGCAGTGAGGCTGTTTACGATGTGTTCAAAAGCCAGGACTCAGTAATAAACCACCCATGTAGCTTCTGCTTTCAGCTACTGTTTTTTGTTTTGTTTTTTTGAGATGTGTGTGAGTGCAGGTTATAAATATAATAAATGGATAAGCTGTATAGAGTCTTTCCAGAAAGAATATTTTCCTGGACACATGCTGTTTTGGATCTGCACAATGTATAAGAAGAAACATTTGTACAGTGTATCCAAGGCTATCTCTCTCTCTCTCTCTCTCTCTCTCTCTCAAAGTAAGAGAGCCAGCATGATGCAGTGATTTGTGTGCTTGACTAGGATTCCAAAGAGACAAGGGTTCAAATCCCCACTCAGCCATGGAACCTCACTGGGTCACACTTTCTCAGAAACCCCCCCTTGAAAAAATGTTGCCAAGAAAATCTGTGATAAGTTCACCTTAGGTTAACTGTAAGTCAGAAAAAACTTGAAAGCACATGATCACCATATCACATAATAACATGTATCACAATAGCAAGACTGATCACTTTTGAAGAGAAACAAAAGCATCAACAAAAGCAGTAGAAACAAAAGACATATTACAAAAATCAAGCTTTGTTTGGTTAAACTGAATGATTAAAACTGAAAGAAACATGAGGTCATTTCATATAATGTTTTGGAACTGATTGCTGATGATAAACAAATTGTATTTGTGCATATTCAAAAACTTATTTACTAAGCTTGCCTACGTGGTTAAAAAGGATCTATAACACTTCCTTATGTTCCTTCAGCAGATGTTTTCTTTTTCCAAAATACCTAACTTTACTGTCATTGCCTCTTATATGTTTAACCTACAGTTAGATAGGCATGTAAAAACTGGGTTTCATGGAGTTTTGTGTAAAAGGAGTATCCTCAATTGAAATACAAAGTGTTACCATACTGCATCTCTCCATTAATTAAAGAATACCCAAAGATGATATACAACCAGCCAAAGGAATATCAAAGAACCAGTTAGAATCCAGTGATTCCCACTTCAAAATCTAACTGAAAGAAATATAGTGCAGATGTTTCTGTGCTGGACTAGAACTGAGGAGACTCAGCTATTTAACTTTCTTTATATAGAGTAGTTCCAAGAATAAAATAGGTTGGTGGTGAACCTGTTCACCTTCCTGAGCTTCTTAAGCAAGGGTAGGATAAAAATGAAGTCAATAAACAATAATGGATTGATATTGTATTTATTGTTATTGTTTCAATTTTTTTATTATCCAGCTTGATCTTTGATGTGGTGAGTACCAAGGTGCCCATTCTTGATCGTTGTTCTCTCAGCTTTTGCTTTGGGTGTTGAAAACTGTCTGAGGTCCAAAGGTCACACATGCGCTTCACCAGAACTTAGAGGCCTATGCCATGCCCTTACTCTCCCAATCTTTATTTTTACAATGTCTTTTCACCAAACTTTCCTTCCCCCAGGGTGTGGTTAACATGCTTTTCATCCCCTACTCCATTCCCTGCCTGCAGCCTATATTAGGCCTAGGATAGTCTTTTTTCAAACTAGGAAGTAAGACAATTTACTTAGGCATTTGCTGGGCCTAAAGCAATTCAGGGGCTGAACAGAAAAGAGTTGATGAGCGAAAGAAGGCAGGATTACAAGGGCCATTTCCACACTACACCCTTATACCACAATTATTCCACTTTCAACATCCTATGGTATCCTGGGGTTTGCAGTTCAGGGAGGGGCCAAACCCCAGGATACCATAGGATGTCAAAAGTGGAACAATTGTGCTATAAGAGTATAGTGCAGAAATGGCCTTTGTAGTCCTGCCTTCCAACAAGTATGAAGAAAGCTAGATAGTACCAATATTGAAAAAGTAATCTGAGCCTGAAAAAGAAACTTTTTGAATTTCAACTCATAGGCCCTTTCCGCATGCGGCGAGGGAAATGCTCCCTGCTGCTACTCACCGGCTTTTTGGTGGGTCCGTTTGGGTTCGTCCTGACAAGGAGCAGTATGAGCTCGTTGCTCCGCACTGCTCCAGCATCCAAAATGTCAGCTTCTGGTTGGTGGAGGCTCCCCACCAACCGCTGAAGCTCGCCAGCCTAAAGCCCACCCCCGGCAGATCTACAGGCTCACACTGGTGCGCGCCTGCAAATCTGCACCGGAGCATGGGAATGGAGTGGCACGGAGTGGTGCGCTCCGTGCTTTTGAAAAACCTGTAAAAACAGGTTTTTAAAAAGCACGCTGCATGACCACTTCGGGTTGCTCCAGAGCAGACTGAGGTGTGGAACTGCGACAAGTAGTCCGACCCAATCCACTCCCAAGGTGCGGATGACCTCCATCAGAGGTCGCACCGCGTTGTTCTACTTACCCTGTGTGGAAAGGGCCATAGAATACCCACAGTAGCCATGTTGGCTGCAGGATTCTAAGAAATGTTCCAGCTTTTTCAAGCTTGTTTATAAATCATTCTATTCATGGGTCCAGCACTAAAAATTAAAAGTCCTTTCCTTCAGTGTCATCTTCATAAACAATGTACCTGATGGTGTAAATATATTTTAAAAAATGTCTGAAGACAACTTGATTGGAAGATTTGAGGATTTATTGTAACTAGAATGATCCAAAACGCAATGCTTGACACATTTGGCAATAATATATACGGCTAACAAGGCTTAGGTTTTACAAGTCTACTTGTAAACAGAAGCTTCTCCTCATCAGCACACATCTGGAGTACAATTGTGGAGACACATCTGGGTGCAATCCAGTAACATGAAGTATTATTGTTAATGCCATGGCAAAGGGAAGTGAAGAATGCCTAGATCAGTGGAAAATCACATGAACATTCCTTTCTACCCTCTCACCTCTATCTTGATTGCCCCTAAATAGTTAGAAACTATTGTCTCAATGAATGTATATTATGAAAGATATTTCTCTGGAAGAAGAAGTACATTGATATGAAATCAAAGATGTCTAAATGGAACTACTTTGACAATAAAAAAAGTTGATTTACTACTGTTGTATTTAACATCAGCAATCATTTCCAGAATATTTTTGGACAGCACCTAATACTAAATATGCCAATTTTTAAGCTGGGTTAAAGATATTTAATTCCTACAGTACCTGATGCCAGTCAGCCTATTATTTCTCAGTTAGATTTCTGCTGTATCTGTTTTTCATTTTAAAAGCAGAGGAACATTTTCCTGGAAGTGGTTTCTTGGAAAAAGAAAGGGCAATTTTTTTTAACCATTAGTTGTATGACAGAAAGAGAAAGGCTGACCTAACTGCATGTATGCATCTCCTCAGTGTCCTGCTCAACCAACCCACAGATGTCTCAGCTTGTTACTTCAGAAACAGACTATTTCATATCATTGATCAGAAAGAATACTGAAAGAAGATATTAAACCACAAGTGAATGTAATATCTTTGTGCAATACTTTACCTTCCCAGTTGGTTCACATTTACTTACATTTTGATGTGTTTTTGAGAGACACAAATCAGACTTACAGACTTAATGGCTTTCAGACTTAATATATTAAGAATTGACTAACTGAAGGTAGTGGCACATTTTTGTGAGTTGTTGCCAGTTGCCTGTATTTGTACAACGTCCATGCCAAGACTTAACACTCTGAACTGAAATTGCTGGTTGGAAGAGGGTGAGTCCCCAGAACAGGAAAAGGCTGTATTAGAGGTGGAAATAAATGTCCATCTATGGTCTTCAGACAAACTTTCAGAAGAAAATGACATAAGTCCTAAATAATAGCAAGTATTCAGTGTTGAATAACTGATTTTGTAGGGAGCAGTCAAACTGACTGTAAATATGAGTACCTCCTAGGCAAACAGCATTACATCCTGCATCTGTCCAGTAAGAGTACTAACATGGAGATCATCTCATGTGGGTCATTGTCTAGTCAAGCATTCTATAATATCTTCCTTGAGGGAGTGGTTGTTTCAGACAGGCAGTCAAGTATGCTGTTAGTTCGTTCATCTTAGATGACGTGCTTCAACTGAGGAAGGAAGAGATTTCCCACCCACAATCCTCATGAAAGAAAGCCTAGATGGCAAATTAATCCATTCTTGGATAGCTGCCTGCTTGCTGCTTTCATCTTTGACAAAGAATTCTGAATTGTGGGAAGAAGTTTCCTACCTCCTGTTCTTGGAGAACTCTTACTGAAATATTGCTGATACCATTGGTTAGATTCTGTTTAGCTTCTTTTAATTTGAACTCATCGAAACCTGACGTTCTCAGGTTATCTGAAACCACTCTCTAAGCAATACAGGCATAGCAGGACATAGGAGTTAACCAGAGAATCTCATTAACTTCTTCTCTTTCTGAAAATCATGGATTTAGCCCAGAGGACCTAGGTTAGTTTGCCCTAAACTGAGATCACAGCCAAGATTTCCTTGTCTTTGATATATTCAAAATGAGTGTCTGTATATGTAGATTAGGGGAAAGACTTCTACACCTCTCCTCATTTATGAATCTCTCTCTCTATCTCTCCATCTTATTTTAGTAATTTCTAAACCTCAAATTGCTTTGACCTAACTCCTGCTACCCTTGTATTCTGACCCCAGCTCTCTGTAGCACCCCACGCATTGCAATAACAACATGGATCTTAGAACTCCCTTTGTCTTGTGAGACTTCTTCTTTCAGTTAAGATTTCCCAGTCCCCAAGCAATGTTGTGATAGCTAATTATTTGCTCTATCCATTTATTGTTTTCCATTTATGAAGCTTCACCATAATATTTGCTATTCCCTGTGGAATTATTCTGTGTATTTTGATTCTTGCATCTTCAACAGAATGCCCCATTAGATAGCTCTGTATAATTGTGGGTTACTGCATCCAGAATGATTTGTATATGCAGAACATGTGTAAACTCATACCTATACTCTGAAAGCATATCTGGTAACAGATTCCATACACAAATTCCATACTCTGGGATATAAGAGAGTACTAATAAGTAAACGTCAAGTTTTTACATCTTCAAGCATGAAAATACCAAGCATAGATTCTATGTCGCAGATAACTGGGTGTGAGACTGCCAAGTGGCAAAATCTGCAAAAAGCAATGACAAAGATAATTGGCTTAATGCAACTGACAGTAATAATTATAACACTGAAGTGCCTCAGCTTATCAGCTCTGTGAGCCACATATTATCAATTTAATAGATTTGCTACCAGCTATAAAATGGGGCCATTATACCATTTGCTTATCTAATTGAAAGGGACTTTCTGCCTGTGCTTCTGCCACCAAATTTGTATCCTCTGCACACCACTCCCAACATGATGAATCAACCCAATTACACTTGCAGTGAAACTACCCTTGTATATTTAGAAGATATTTAGTTACCAGGCAATCTATAGACCTGTGCAGCTAAATCTGCTAAGCTGAGATATAGCTTCTACAAAGGAACCCCACCTTCTCTGCATTCTGATCATCACCAGGTAATTTGCCACTCCTGTTTCCCAAAGTTCTTAATCACGTGGAGAGCCTCTGTGCCTATAATCTGCAAATCTTAACCCTTCATCTACCCCAACCCTATGGCACATATTTTACTACATTTGGTGTTACATCATTTCATGTCAACTGAGACTTGAAGAAATCCTATGATAGAGTTTTCTTGGCAAGATTTATTCAGAGAAAGTTTGCCATTTTTCCCCTCTAAAATATAGCCTGAGGCACCCGGCATTCCTAGGTGGCCTCCCTTCCAAGTACTATCCAGGCCTGACCCTAATTAGCTTTCCAATCAGAAAGAATCTGGTCTTCAGGGTATTTAAACATTGCCACTTTACTAACATGCAGTCTGACAATCTCCACGGAGCCCAAATAGGGCTATCAAGCCTCAAGATGAATGTTGGCAAGTTTAGGGGAACCCTAAAGTATGCAAAAATATAGAAAAGAAACTATTAAAGCAGAAAATATATAAAAGGGTTAGATTCAAAACATGTCCAAAATGAATACTGAACATGCTAAGGAAGCACAAAATGCTCATCAGCCATCGCAGGAAGGGGGACAAAAAAAGAAAAGAAAAAAGAAGTGGATAAGTTGGAAGGACAGTCTTAAAAAAGCTATGGATAGCTGGCTGGAACCCTGCAGAGGAGCACTCCAAATGGCAACATTTCATTTCAATTCATTTCATTTGCATCCTTTGTTCAGCTTTGCATTTATAGTATTGTGCCACCTGCTGTATCTTGTACTGCTTAATCTTTGGAGCTCATTTTGTAAAACGTTGTTGTTGTCATCCTTTTTACTCAGGTTCATCACTTTGAAATAACAACTTATGAGTCGAGTAAGCAGGTGTAATGAGATGCCTTTTGGTTTTTAAACCAGGCCAAAATTAAGTTAAATTTCTAAAGTAATGTATTAAGTAGGGAAAGTCACCTGCTTGGTGTAATAGCAACATTTTCTATTTACTTTTCAGTTTTCAAGAGGAGTTTTATGCATTCTGACAAATGTTTTCAAGGCGTATGGTATTCTTTTATGAGACAATGAATCTAAGGGTTTAAAAAAAGAAAAAGAAGAAGGAATAAAAAAGTAATGGGCAATGCAATGAACAACACAACAACACCCTGCAACATTTCACAAGTGTAAACCAGGGCCATTTCTGCACTACACTGTTATAGTGCTATTATTCCACTTTCAACATCCTATGGAATCCTGGGGTTTGCAGTTTAGGGAGGGGCATTTAGAATTCTCAGCCAGAGAGCTCTTTGGCCTCAGTAAACTACAAACCCCAGCATTCCACAGGATGTTAAAAGTGGAACTGTAGCACTATAACGGTGATGCGGAAATGGTCCAGGACTCATTTGGCCAAGCAACGTCAGAGTGTAGTAAAATAGCAAAAGTTATTAATGAAGAAGTACAGATAAACTAGCAGAGGCCATTTCCGCACCATTTTAAAATGGTGCAGAGTGACCTCCAACTGAGGTCTTCTGCACTGTAGAGTGGACTGGGGTGGACTACTTTCTATAGTTCCACACCTCAGTCCAGTTCTGCGCGAGCAGAACTGGTCGCATAGTGTGGTTTTTAAAAACCTCTTTTTTGAGGTTTTTAAAAAGCACGGAGCGCACGAAGCCGTGTAGGTCCATCGCCCGGCTCCGGAGCAGATTTGCAGGCGCGCACAAGTGCGTGCCTGCAGATCTTCCGAGGTGGGCTTTCAGCTGGTGAGCTTCTCTGGTTGATGGAGAGCCTCAACCAACTGGAAGCCGCCATTTGGGACACCAAAGAGCTGTGGAGAGACGAACCCGCGCTGCTGCTCTTCGCGATGGACTCGCCCGGAAAAGGAAAAATCCGGTGAGCTCCGTTTACGGTTGTTTCCCCCCAACACCTGGAAAGAGCCAGAGATTACAGCAATTTGATTTTGCCTGCGCTGACCGGGAAGGGTAAGACTCTGCCCCCTCCTCTTTTCTCCTCCAACTACCTGAACGCAGACTACTTTTCCACTTCGAATTCAGTTTGCAGCAGCTGAAGTAAGCAAAGGACACAGTAGGGAAGCAGAAGGAAGAAAGAGAAAGTAGGATATTTTAAAAGCATCTGAAAAAGTTGGATAACAGAGGATTGATCAAGACTGTCCCTGCCAAATTGGGACAGTTGAAGGGTATGTACAACATGCTATTTCTTGAATATTGTAATAAGTTACAACAGTTAAAATTACTGTTAAAAACAGTCCAGTCTTTGCTTAGGTTATATCTACTTTGCTAGATGATAATTCACATATCTTATGAAGTAGACTGCCAAAAAAACCCCACCTATTGTGGTAAATATATTAGCCTGTAGAGTCACATGACTTGTTGTCAGTTTTCAATATCTTTGATATCCAAATACTGTCTTTGGCCCTTTCCACAGCTTACCTGCATCTGTTATCATCCCAGCATCATCCCAGCAGAGGTTTTGCCGGGGTGGGAGCGCAGGCGCCAATGGTCCCCTCTGCACTCGCTCACTCGCTGCAGAAGGAAGCACCTCTTCCAGCCACAGCACAGCCAGGTACTGTCCCAGGCTGTGCTGGGGCAGAAAGTGTAGCCATTGTGCCTCCAGGGCCTCTGCAGCTAAGGTAAGTGTGGCTGTGTGGCAGATGGTGGCACGATCACCAGTCATTGACAGGTAAAACACATCAATGATTTGCAGTGCAATCACGCTGCCTGGGGATGGGAGAAGGACGGGACTGCGACAACATTGTGCATAAGCGTCATCATGATCCTGTCCTTCTCCTGCCTCGATGGTGAGTTGGGAGGGTGAAATGGAAAGGGCTGTAACCATTTATATACCTTGGCTGAATAACAAACCTGAAAAACAGATAACTTTGAATCAATGAAAACGTTTTATTTAAGATGTTATTTGATTTTTAAATTCCTAACCCAATCCTTTGGAATGAGTATCATTACATATTTATTATTGTGAAGTCTTTGTACAGCCAATCTATAGCTAATGTATTTGGGCTTTCCATATTTTATTTAGCTTATTGCCAAAAATCTGCAAGAAAATCCCCGGGCAATTCACATGTAAGATTTGCCATTCCTCTGACTGCTAGCTAGCTATTTCTCTTTGCCTTTTATGTTCTCTCTGAACAAGTCTAGTGGGATATTCAGTAAAGATAGTTAAATTTCTTTGGTTCATTTAGCAATTTTAGATTTTCTTCAGTCTTCTGGAGATGTGAAGAGATAGAAGAGTCAGAGCTGTAGTCATAAAACATTTTCTGCAGTAAAATGTTTGTGTCAAAGTATATCATGCAACTGGCTTGGCAGAAAGATGGCTACTACTGCTGCTTGGGCTACTTTCTTTCCCTCTTCCCCAGCTTCTAGCTGAAATCTAGTCCTAAATGTGTCTTCTTGCAAATAAATCTGAACCTAATTCAAATATTTAAAAGAACTTTTGGAAGGCATATAAATATTTTACAAATTGTTCAACAAATTTCTATTGCATATTAATTTGAGGCATGAAAGAAACTAAAAACATCACTTGAATTTGTCAACATTTTGTCAAATGATGATGCTTTTATAATCACATAGATCAAAATCTCATAAAAATTATGCAGAGTCCTGTTCAATAAAATCAGCTTTCCTTTGTTTGCAAAATGTATTTGCTATCGTTACTTCTGTGATCTCTAGAGTCTATAATGAACTAGTTTTATTCAGTTAAAAGGTCCTTGAAGCTTCTATACAAAATCAGCCTTCTTGATTATACATGCTGCCAATGACTTCTCTCATACCAGCTACTTGAGTTAAGTTTCCATCTGCTTGTGTACCTCTGTCTGGGTTCTATGATAACTAATATTGCAAACACAATTGCACTTTAAGTTTCAATATATATTTTTAACAATACAACAAATTATATATTATGCTCTGTCCCCAAAGTTCCAGACATCCAATGAGGTGCTAATGTAGGACTTGATGGCAGGACTCTTCTGCCTGTGCTGCTTAGTATTACTGCAATATCTGGTGCAACCTTTAAGTCCTTCAAGTGAAAAGGGCCTACTCTTAAACTATGGAAACTGAAGGTCTTCTCCAGTTCCAGCTCTACCTTTTTTCTGAACTCAACCAACAAGTACAGCCCCTTCCTTAGAGTTTCCTCACCCACTAGACTAAACCAGTACTCATAGGGGTTCTTCTAGGAACCAGGGATGGAACTGACTAAGCACCAGGGGGTACAAACGAAGGGATACATAATACCTTTCTCAAGTTAGTAACAACAGGGTTTAGTTTACTGAGTCTTAATAATATCCTAAATCTTAAAATTATCCTGTGACAGCATTCTTAGCCATAGCCTGTTTCAGAATACATTCTTCCGGGAAAAAATAGAAAACTAGAGGTAAAAGTTGTGGGCGCCATGGTTTGGTCTTGATTGTTGTGAAAAGAGATTGAGCACAGTTCAAAATTTGGCCATGTGTGGGATTACATTTTTTAAAAAGTCTGCTTTTGAAATATTGGTTTCATATTACTTTCCATTTGTTTATATGACTGCAAATCCAATTATCTGACATGAATCTTAAGATACTTTTTCTAATGTCTGAAAATTATACCTATGGAGGAAGCTAAGACAAATGTCTGGGGACTAAATCACTTTGAACCTGCAAATGATGAAGCAGTTGTGTTACATACATAAAGTGCAATATTTTTTGCAGAATCCATTTTGAAAGAGAAAACAAAAATACTAATTGATTAGACTGATGTAGTTAATCTTTTTTACATGGAATTGGCAGGAAGACTGAAATGCATTTTAAATGAAAGCAAATGTTATTTTGAATATTGGTTGAATTTTATTAATTCAGTAAAATTAATACAATCCAGCCTTTGAACATCTTAATACTTGATAATCGGAGAAATCAACCAATAGCCAAGCTTCATTTGAATCACGGTTCTGAGGAAGTTCTTTCTGACATATGTAGATTCCCTTGAAGTCATAGGTAAATTCTCACATGGGAAATGCTTGATTAGTTGCTTGGCATCTGCTCACCCAATCATTTGTCTGTTCATCTTTAGGAAAAGTTCATTGTGATGCTTGTTTCACATGTTACCATTAGCTTATCTGCTGAAGTGATGCAGTACTGAATTAATAATTTAAGAGGTGTAGGAGAATCCATGAACTGGAGAAATGGACTGGACAAAAGATATGGGTGGTCGCAACTATGAGAAAGCTATCACTGGGGGAAAAAAATCTAGATTGTGGCAAAATCAAGATAAACTAAAACAAACTATACATGATCACATGTATGATATGTAAAAAAACAAACAAAATGATCTAATAATTAGTTGGCTACTAATTATTAGTTCAACAACAGAACAGAAATAATACTTGCCTTTAGTTCTCTCCTTAAGTTATGAAAAAGGCTTTTGACAGGATTTATTTGCATTCTTCTTCAATACATTTAACAGGGGGAAAAAATCTTCACATCATATTTTATGAGTTGATTTAAATTGTTTAGTCCAAATGATTTTATAATAAGTCAATTGTGTTTAAACTTCAACTACTAGACAATTTTAGAAGAAATAGATACACAGCTCAAGATAAACATACTACATATTTTTCAAGTGGCTGACATATCTTTCTGAAATGAGTTTGGTTTATGTAATTATTCATAGGCCCTTTCCACACGAGAAGAGGAATCCGCGTAGTGACGGTTCCGGGCGGTTTGAACCGGGTTTTTTTGTATCCGCGCTAATGCGCGCTCTCTATTCATACGTCTTATGTTTGATCCGGCTTAGCGCGGTTTCAGAGATCCACACGTTGCCGTCCTGACCACCCCCGCTATTAACATAACCCCGCCCACTATGGCTGTGATAGGCTGTCCACGCCCACGGCCCACCCCCCGTTCATCTCAGGGGCGAATCAGCGCGTATCTGCGCTTCCAAACAAGTGAGCAAGAACGTGATTGCGCGGATCAGGGGGAAAAGAAACACTTTTTTTCCGGTTTTTAAAAAGCACGTGCAAGCACAGTTGGAGACGTTTCTAAACGGATTGACGTGTGGAACTTGGAAATTAAAGACGACTCAGCGCGCTTTAAGGTATGGAAGACCTCCGTCAGAAATCGCGCTACAGTGCGCTAAAGCGTTTTATTACCCCCGTGTGGAAAGGGCCATAGTCTATCATTTTTTTTTACTTTATAAACAGAAATCCAAAAAAGTTAATTCATGATATCAGTTGTAATGTTACACAGTATTCTAAATAGGAAGTAAAAGTAGAACAAACAAAGAGAAATTGAAACATTATCTCAATTTCATAGCATCTTCCATCCTGTATACCATATTCTGTATTTTATGGCATCTCGCCTTAATGTTCTTCTCGATATTGCTAATTAATTTCCCTAAATATAACTAAAGTACAATATAATAAATGTAAATTTGTTCTTAACCCTCAGTGGAAAAACAGGAGCAATTGTTTATTTAAGCATCACCTCACTATAGTGTAAAAGCTCTACACCATTTGTTCTACACTCTGTTCTCCAGTTCCTCCTTTTTACCCTACTTTAGCTGTAGCAAAACATCGATGTAGCTTAATAGAGTATGAAAAACCCAAGGGGTAAATATGATACTTTTATACAAGATTAGGTGGTAATTTAATCAACAATTAATTTACCCCATTTGTCTCTGAGGAATTCTGTAACTGGACACCATTGACATATTATTTTATCTAACTTCCCATTTATTCTACAGGTTAAGAGATCTTTTTCTTTAATCTCAATGGTTTTTATCAGCCATTGCTCAATCGTGGGTATATTTTGGTCCTTCCATAGTCTGGAAGGACCATAGCCAGACTATCATTCAAGAATAAGTCCATGACTTTAAGATACATTTTGGGATCCAAATAATACACTGGGATACAAACAGTATACAACAGCTGTTGGATTCAAAATCTAATCTAACATATAGCTTTTGAAAGTGTACATGGAAAAAGAACAAAACAAGTCAATAGTTGCCATAGAAGACTTTTAATCAGTGGAGGATGTGCACAAAACCCCATACCTAATCTTGATTTCTATCATTAAAATCCACCCATAGATTTCTTGAGGACAAGACCAGTGGTAGCTTTGTGACATAAATGCCTGGATCCTGAGGAGGTCTTCCATAACCCCAGTGGGCTGGCACACCGAGGTTTGACACTTAAGAGGAGTGGAAGGGACTAGACATCCTCACCAGAAACAATGCCAGAACAAAAATAAAATTCAGACAAGAAGACTAACCAAGAACAGGGTCAACAATCTGATAAATCATCTCACTGTGTTTTCTTTTACACTTCTGTTCCAACTGAGGCTGATGGCAGTGTCTACAGTTATGGTCTTTAGAAGCTGTCAAGCCCAAATTGTGCACTTCTATCTCAGTCTCATTGATCCAAATAGTGGAGATTTAAGTATACATTTATATCTTTCCTCTTAGAATCAGTAGAACTTAAAAATGCTTAATCTTTGGGTGGATTATGCCCTTTGCTGAGTGGGTAGCTCCAAGTGTTTATCTATCTTCTACCTGCAACATTAAACTAAAGTGTGAAGACGTTTCAAGTAAGGAAATCGATAAGAAAAAGCAGGATAGATGCAAGGAATCCTCAGTTAATTTTTAAAAGGATCAAATCATTTTTTTTTAAAAAAAAATCTGTTCAATTTTTTTTTTCCACATTTGGTTCTTGAAAGTTAAAGCCTCATCTGAAAATGTCTTTCTTAGCACCTAGGAATTTGAAAAAACATTGTTTCAGGGCCGAAGCCTAAAAGCACTATGATGGTGTTGGCTAAAAATGTGAAAAATGTCTCACTCCTGTCCATTTGACTGTTTGTACTCTCTTTTAAATGAGTAATATCATGCTCAGATTTCCTTAGATTCATAAACACAATTGGAAATTTTGAGTCAGAAGGTAATCTGTTTCAGTCAAATGCTATGAGGTTGGAACTTACATAATGAACAATTCCCAACAGATTCTTCCCATAAAAAATATGGTACGTAACCTAATTAGTCATTTTTGCATCCACTGATGCAACATGAACATTAAGAACATTTTGACTCTCTTTCCAACTGATATAAAATAGATTTTAAAAAAAAAACTTTGGCTGGATTGTACCCCTAAACGGAATCAAAAAAAGCTAGTTCCATCTGCCCACAAAGGCTCTGAGTTTGTTTCCTCAACTTCTGCCCTCTTCCATGCCACATGTTAAAACAGTTTTGAAACTGAGGGGACTTTCCATTTCTTTTTAAGAGCAAAACATATGGCTCTCCAGATGTTTGATGGACTACAACTTCTACCATTTCTCACAATTGGCTAAACTAGCCAGGGCTGATAGAAGTTGCAGTGCAACAATATCTGGATGGTCATATTTGCTCCAGACCTGTTTTGTAGAGGAGACCAGTCTTATGCTTGTGGAAAAATGTTCAAAATCTCACTGAATGTGCCCAAACCTTGACTATAGTTGCCCTTCTCATTCTAGTCATCAATCTCTCTAGTTACATACGGAAAGGTGAGTTGGGAATTTTTGGCACCGTTATGTGCCAAAATGGCAGTATCCACACATATACACACATAGAATAGGGATCAGAAACGTTGTTGGAATCCTAAGATTTGGAAAAGGGCAGGGAAAAAAGTCAGGAAAAACTGAAGTGTCCTCTTCCCTTCTTGTTGTTGTTGTCGTTGTTGTCGTTGTCGTTGTTGTTGTACGTCTTCAATTTGTTTCCAACTTCTGGCAACCCTGGAGTGACCCTATCACATGGGCCATTTCTGCACTAGACTCTTATAGTGCTATTATTTCACTTTCAACATCCTATGGAATCCTGGGGTTTGCAGTTTAGGGAGGGGCCTCAAAGGATTCCATAAGATATTGAAAGTGGAATAATAGCACTATAACAGTGTAGTGCAGAAATGGCCATGGTTTTCTTGGGAAGATTTGTTCAGGGGGGTTTGCCTTTACCTTCTTCCGAGGCTGAAAGAATGTGACTTGCCCAAGATTGCCCAGTGGGCTTCCATGGCTGAGTGCAGATTCAAACACTGGTCTCCAGAGTCATTGTCAGGCCAGCTTTATTCTCCCTGCCATGTTTTTAGGTAGCTGCTTTACTCTGGTGCTTAACTGTGCTTTACTGTGTGGTGAGGAGATGATGGGATCAGCTGGGAAAAATGTGTTGGGATATGTTATTGTAATGAACTGTGGTAAGAGTACAAGAGTGAGCAGATTGATGTGGTACAAGGTTGAGCTGTTGGCAAGTAGAATGAAACAATAGGAAGGGGACAAAATAGCCTGGAAAAGGGATTGTTAGGATTAGCTAGGAAATAGAATGGAAGTGTTACCAGCCCATACACCACCCAGATTTGATATGGCTTAATTGACAAAATATTATTTAATTGGCAAAACATATTAATTTGTATTGACATAATATGGACCCTGATGTGACTGGACAGAGGAAAAACACTGGCTGAACACATGCACTGCAAGGCACATCAGAGATCACCTCCAGGTGGAGCCAGGTCATTGTCAAGAAGTCACCAGATAACTCCAGAGATAGTAGGCTTAAACTAGCTGCAGCAACTCTACTGTCAGATAATAGTGATGGGAAGTTCCCACCAAACCACTGATTGTTTGAGCCCTTCTTCCCACTGACCCGTGCATTTTCCTCATTGCCCACATCTGTCCACCATTACAGAACTATCATGACAGCCATTAACTGTTTGTCACCTATTACTAAGACCATTTCTGCATTATGTTGTTACAGTGCTATTTTTCCAGTTTCAACATTCTATGGCATCCTGGGGTTTGCAATTTAGGGAGGAGCATTTAGAATTCTCAGTAAACTACAAACCCCAGAATTCCACAGGATGTTGAAAGTGGATTAATAGCACTATAACAGTGTAGTGCAGAAATGGCCAAAGATCATCAAAACTGTCCAGACCTCATTGTTCTCTCTGCAACCTCCTTTGTTTACTCAGCCAGAGAGCCATTAACACCCTTGTCCTCCAGGCAGATTTTTGGTATAAAACCCCTCAGTTTTGACCAGTTATCTCACAGTTTCTCTTTTGCTGAATGCTATGTTGTCACTCTGATTTCTGAAAAAATATTGTCCTCAGATGCAAGCCTAAGCCACGTTGCTGCTTTCTTCACTGCTCTCCAGATTTGTAATGATCACCCCAAGCCCTGAATACTATCAACCTTTCCTCCCTTTCCTTTCAGTTAGGCTTGTGTCAGTGTGTGAGTGCTTGGACCTTGTGCATGCGTGGTTGAATTATTTTTAATAAAACACATTTTAGTTTACTCTTGGAATCTCTGTCTGGTTCTTTCCAGCAGAGATCTCATAAACATTGGTGGAAGATCTTTTTAGGCTACCCTCCTCTTGCAGGTATCCATATTCAGTCTCTGAATCAGAGTCTATGGCCATTTCCACATGGGGTTTTTAAAACGGGGCAGAGCGTCCTCCAGGGAGGACATCTGCACCTAGGAGCAGACTGGGTCGGACCTACTTAACGTAGATCCACACCTCAGCCTGCTCCAGAATGACTCCAAGTGGTCATCCAGTGTGCTTTTGAAAGACCGCTAAAAACAGGTCTTTCAAAAGCACAAGTGTGCCACTGCGAGCCTGCTCTCTTATGCAGATTCACAGGCTTCCAGACCCTTCACCATTTTTGTCGCCCTTCTCTGGACATGCTCCAGCTTGTCAATATCCTTCTTGAACTGAGGTGCCCAGAACTGGGCACAGTATTCCAAATGAGGTCTAACCAAAGCAGAATAGAGTGGTACCATTACCTCCCTCGATCTAGACACCATATCCTATTGAGGCAACCAAGAATTGCTTTGGCTTTCTTGGCTGCCGCATCACCCTGTTGACTCATGTTCAGCTTGTGATCTACCAAGACTCTCAGATCCCTTTCTGTACTGTTATCCAGCCACATGTCCCCCATCCTATCTTTGTGCATTCCATTTTTTCTGCCTAAGTACAAGACCTTATATTTCACTCTGTTGAAATTAATTTTGTTAGCTTTGGCCCAGCTCTCCAATCTGTTAAGGTCATTTTGAATGTTGATCCTGTCCTCTGGTGTATTAGCAACCCCTCCTAATTTGAGGTCATCTGAAAATTGGATCAGCGTACCCTCTACTCCTACATTGATGAAGATGTTGAATAGCATTGGGCCCAGGATAAAATCCTGGGGCACCCACTAGTCACTTCTCTCCAAGATGAAAAGCAGCTATCGGTGAGTACCTTTTGGGTTTCGTCAGTCAACCAATTACAAATCCACCTAACAGTAGCCCTGTCCAGCCCACACTTTACTAGTTTCTTTGCAAGAATGTCATGGGGAGCTTTGTCAAAGGCTTTACTGAAATCAAGATATGCTACATCCACAGCATTCCCTTCATCTATCAAACTTGTAACCCTATCAAAAGAGAAAAGATTGGTCTCAAACTTATTTCTGAGAAATCCATGTTGACTTTTAGTGATTACTGCATTGCTTTTTAAGTAATTACAAACCGACTGTTTAATGATCTGCTCTAGGATCTTTTGTGGTATTGATGTCAGGCTGACCAGGCAATAATTATTTGGGTCCTCTTTTCTTCCCTTCTTGAAGATGGGGATGATATTTGCCCTCCTCTAGTCTGCTGGGACTTCTCCTGTTCTCCAAGAGTTCTGAAAGATTATTGCAAGTGGTTCTGAAATGACTTCTGCTAGTTCTTTTAATATCCTTGGATGTAATTCATCTGGCCCTGGGGACCTGAATTCATCTAGTTTAGCCAGATATTCCTGTACTTCTTCTCTACTTATTCTCTTCTACATTTCCCTTGCTTCCTCACCTGCTCCCCACCCCCATATTGAGTACTTCTATCCTTTGGGGAAAAAACTGAGGCAAAGAAGGTATTGAATAATTCTACCTTCTCTCTGCCCCCTGTTAGTAATTAGGCATCTCCATGCTGTGACCCTCTAATTTCCTTGTTTTTCCTTTTGCTGCGGACATATCTAAAAAAGCCCTTTTTATTGTTTTTAATGTCTCTGGCAAGCCTGAGTTCATTCTGCGCTTTAGCTTTTCTGACCTTCTTTCTACATCTCCGGGCTATTTGCTTGAATTCCTCTTTAGCGGTTCCACCATTCTTCCATTTCCTGTACATGTTTCTTTTAACAGTTAGCTCAGCTGATAGTTTTTTTGTCAACCATTCTGGTTTCTTTAGGCACCTGCCATTTTTCCTCCTTATTGGTACAGTTTCAATTGTACTTTCAGTATCTCACTTTTAAGAAATTACCATCCGTCATGAACTCCTTTCTCTTTCAGTATTCTTGACCGGGGGATTTCGGCAAGTAACTCCCTAAGTTTACAGAAATCAGCTTTTTTAAAGTCTAGGATGCATGTCTAGCTACACTTGGCTTCTCTTTCCCACTGAAGACAAATTCCAAGAGAGAATGGTCACTCCCTGCTAAGGATCCCACCACCTCCAACAAATCAACAAGTGTCATCTCTGTTGGTCAGGATCAGATCTAAAATAGTTGATCCCCATGTTGCCTCTTCCACCTTCTGGACCATGAAATTGTCTGCAAGGCAAGTGAGGAACTTGTTGGAACTTGTGGTTTTGGCAGAGTTTGACTGCCAACATAAGATAGTTGAAATCTCCCATTACTACTGCATCTCTCGTTTTTGAGTATGTGGTCATGTGCTCCAGGAAAGCATCATCCAAGTCCTCAGGCTGGCCCAGAGGCCTGTAGCAAACTTCCACAATCACATCCCTATTATTTCTCGCTCCCTTAATTCTTACCCATATGCTCTCAGCCTGGCTTCCTGGATTTAAGTCATGGATCTCTTCACAGGTGAAAACATTCTTGACATATAAGGCTACTCCTCTTCCTTTCTTGTTTGTTCTATTTCTGCAAAATAGGTTATACCCCCCTATTTTCACATTCCAATCATGAGACCCATCCCACCAGGTTTCAGTGATTTTGTAGCAGCTTCCATCCAAAGGAACAGGAAGAAACACACTGTATAACGTCTGCCTTTGAAGGAAGCTGCAGGAGTCACTTTTAAGAATTTTGAAGCAAAGTATAGCCAGTAAAACTTCTCCACCCACCCTTGAAATATTCAGTCTGTCTGACTTCAAAGGAAATACCTACTAAACCACAAATATATCAGTTACCATGCTCCTGGGACTATAAGTAAGAATTAACGATCAGCCTCCAAGTTACATATTGTTTTGTGTTGTACTATATATGTAAAGCATTTTCAGGCTGTCCTCATAGCATAAGAATCTCTGGGAGGCTAACAGCTAAATTAAAGAAAAAATTGAATTCAAAATCAAACATAAACCGTAAAATCAAAGGCAACATAAAACATGACAACTTTACAAAACTCACAGTACTCTAAAAATTAAACATACAACTTTTAAAACTGAGAGGCCAACCCCCCCCCCAAAACTTCCAGAAGTGCTTCTGATCCACTGTGTAGATTATTTGAAAAGCTTAGGTCAGGGGAGGGTAACACACAGCCAGCAACAGCCTGCTCAAGATGATTTTTACCTCCGTTCCCTGGGCTACCACAGCTGATTCCAACACACCAGTAGGCTTGCATCCATGTCCTGGTAAATAATCATAATCATAATCACATAGATGTCCTGGTAAATATCATAATCATAATCACAATCATGCTTTATTTCTTACCTGCCACTCCCCAAGGCTCAAGGTGGAATACAAAAGAAATTAAAATACAACTGTTTTAAAATACAACTAAAAACTCATCATAAATTAAAATAGATCAAAGTACACTAAAAACACATAAAATACATTAATTTAAAATTCATAGTTAAAAATTGACTGAGTAGGCCTGCCAGAAGAGATAGGTCTATAGTACATTTTTGAATTCAGACAGCCTATTTTGCTGTAAAATTTCTTCTGGCAGGTAATTGCACAGCTGAAGTGAGGCCAATGAAAAGATCCTCTGGGTGACCATTGCCAGTCTATTCCTGGCTGGTTTAAGTAAATGATGCCCAGAGGACCTGAGTATATAGGGCATATTGCATGGGAGGAGGCGATCCTGCAGGTAACTTGGATCTAAACCATTTAGGGTTTTGAAAGTAATAACCAACACTTTGTACTTTGCCAGGAAACTAATTGGTAGCCACTGGAGTGATTTAAATATCAGTGTGATATATGCTCACTCTTCAATGTGTCTGTACCAATCTGGCTGCCATATTTTGGACCAGTTGGTGTTTCTAACTTGCTACAAAGGTAGTCCAATGTATGGTACATTGCAGAAGTCCAACCCTGAGGTTGCCAGTGCATGCAGTACCATCTTTACAAGGTAAGATATTACAAGGATAATGACACAAGGGGCAGCCCTTTGGCAATGTCGCTAAGCATAATGCATTAAATGTCAGCTGCAGTTTCAAATAAAAAACATCAATTCTAACAAATTCTAACATCTATATCTATATATGCACATACATACACACACACACACACACACACACACACACACACACACACTTTTGAAGGCAAGGCTCTCACCTTGAGCTTCCTCCCCCTTACCCTGAGAACTGGAAAGAGGGTCCAGGCAATAAGACCTGGAAGCCCTGTATGGCATGGTAGCCACAAAATTACTTTTGATATGACACTTCCTAGACCTAACTGTCTTCAAACAAGGTATATACTCTCCACACACCTTGTTTTACAGTGGAAGTGCTGGTTTTTCCTCCAGAGCATACCTGAATTTCACTGATGTTGCAAAGGAAAGGTTTATAGCTCCAGAAAGTTGCTCAACTTTGGTTTAAGACCTAAGTTTAGAAATGATTTCTTATTCCTGGGGGATCACAGAAGTTTCAGGGGCCCCACAAATTACTCTGGCAGCGTATAGACAATCCACACGCTATATTTTACTTACCTAGACTATAAGATGAAAAGAAAGGTCTTTTAACTGGTTTTGAAAGGACTGCAAAGATGGCAAAACACGAACCTTTCTGGGATGGGTTTTTTATCACTGGGAATGCCATGTTTAACATAGCCCTTTCCCTGATAGGCACACACTGACAAGAGCCTCTGAAGATCTGGATATGCACAACTGAGAGAAGGCAAAGTAGTGTTCCTGTTGGTGTGGCTACAAGCTGTTTAGGGCCTAAAGAGTAAAAGACTAACTTGATCCAGAGAATGCCCTGGGCCAATGCAAAGGACAAAGCCCACATGTAAATACAGAGGAACCAACCTATTCCAATTTAATGCTCTTCTATTCCTATTTTGGACCAACCTTAATTTCCCATCTGTTTTTAAATGCAGTCCCATGTACAACCATTGCAGTAGTCCAAATGGGAGGTTACCAGATCGTGTGTGATTGCATTTTCCAGGTTCTGTAGTAGAAGAAAGATATTAGCTAGAATAAATAAATGAATAAAATGAAATCTATTATTGCAATCTTTCCCAAGCTAGTTTTCTCCAGGTGGTCATGTGATATGAATATGACTGGAATCGTGGTCCATCACATCTGGACAACTTCAGGTTGGGAAAAACTTTTCTTTTTTGGTAGGGTAAAATTGCACATTAGCTTGTATAACCACATTAGTGTAGAGAATAAATGGAAGAAATGTAGGAACAAAAGGCAATGAAATTTATTTTTCTAATGATAATTTCTTATTTGAGAAGATAAAAGCCAAATGGTGACGGAATATGGTATCTCTAGCCCACATACCAGCAATGAAGCACATATAAGTCTATAGAAGAGCGCAAAGTACATCTGGTGGAAGAAATCTAGAGCAACAGCACCTTGGAAAGTGATCAGTAATGCTTTTAGACTTCTATATCCGTTTGATATTTTTATCAGATTTGGCAGCGCAGCTTTGCTTTGTTTGAATTGTCAGTGAGTATAAGAAATGTTTTCCAAAGATCTTAGTGTAACACATGTGTTGGACTGTGAATGTTATCATACGCGTTTCTTAATAGCAGTATATATCCACTGTCCAAGGAATAAAGCACCACAACTGAGCAATTATTATAAACGTCCTTTACTGAACAGGAGCACATTTTGGATAGCACAGATTTTCCTCTACTTATTTCATATTCATACTTTTGACCTGCTCTTTTTCCTAATTCCAGCTCATCTTTGAGATGCTTGTATAGGTGTAAGCATCTTGCTCTATGATTGTAGGAAGATTGTTCTTGTTGTATAGATTTTACATCACTTTGCTATTCTGTAGATCTGTAGGCCTAAATGTCAAAAGTCATTTTCTATTGAGAAGAAATTGCACTTTTGTAACATTTGTGTTTTATGTCATTGTTATGTTGTGTTATAAGCTTCCACGCTGATACAGCAGTTCATGGCATCAGGCCTGCGGGACATAGCACTGAAATCAAACCATACCAGGAATTAAAAAAAAGGGGGGGGCATAAACGTAACTTCAAGCATGGGATACTGACAAAATATGAGTATCCTAACAACTGGTTATAAAGACCTGATGGTATGTAACTTTGTTTCTGAGTGAATTCCACTGTTGAGCTGCCATTACCAACAAGATTCTGGTACAGACAATACTGGTTTTAACAAATGATACACTCTTTAAGCAATGGCAGAGGGCAGAGGCGGATCTAGGGTGGGGCAACCGGGGCTTATGCCCTGGGCACCAGTGTCGGGGGGCACAAAAAGAGGAACCCCCTGCCTGACCCCTGCCACCATTCCCCACTCCCCCACCCACTGCTGCTCACCCCTCCTCCGCCTACCCACCTCTTGCCCCTCCCTCTTGCCCTGCATACTGTTGACCTTTGGTATGCCACTTGCAGAAGGATTTGTCTAAATTTTTTTTGACAAGGAAAGAAGCCCAAGACGCAAAAGAAAGAGGAGGCTTGGGCTTACTGAACTTGAAATTGTATTTTGCTGCTTGCTGCCTGTTTCGGCTGAAAGAGTAGATAACATTAAGAAACAGAAGGTTGTTCAAGTTAGGAGAAACAAAAGAAACACTATGTGAGAATATCTGGGGAAAAAATGGTTGCAAAACATGTTTTCAGAGTGTTTGGGAAACCCTGATGAGGGGAACACTGGACTGAATAGTATCTTTGCAGTTTGGGGTTTATTCTGATGAAAAATTGCATATGGTTTTTTATACAGAAAACCCCCAGCACTTTCTACAGAAATGTTATTTACTACACAGAAAACGTTACCTTTCTCACAAAAACCCATATGCGAATTTTGTTCAGAACAAGCCCCAAACTGTGAATCATCTTCAAATGTTGAGTAAAAACTCTCATAGCAGAAATAAAATTGCTAAAATTATTCATGTATCCTTCAAGAATGAAATTAGTGATGAATTACATCCCTAGCAAAAAGGAACTTGCACATTGTTAGCTTTACCACTTGGCTCCACCATCCTGAAAGGGCATGAAAGTTCACTTAAAACAAATAAGTAAGAAGTTTAATGTAAGATATTTTAAATGCCAGTGAAACAGACTTCTTAGCTCTTATCTGGGGTGTGTTTTCTCAGAATTTATCAATACCTTGGCTTGAATTCAGTTAGGGATATTTGCACACATAAGTCACACTATGCATGTGAGGCCAAAAATTTAGCATTGCACAACAAACTTAGACTAGAGTTCATGTATCCACACATGTAAGTATAAGGGGATGTGCTTTTTTGTTTTGTTGTTGTTTTCTTGGTGCTGTGGGGGCTGGTATTCCCATCCTCTCTGTGCAGTTCCAAAAACTCTCTTAAAAGCCCAAAGCTGCTTCACATGGGCATTCCATGCTTCCTGCATTCCTGCAGGAGCAGGCAGTATTGGAGAAGCAGTTGGTACCCTGCCTCCGGTCATGTGCACAGTGATCACAGAAGTGCTGAGACTCCAGGAAGACCCTGTAGATCTCAGAGCTGATGTCATCATTGTGTGTCCAGCTATGGGAGGTGAAGCCAAACCTTTGCCAATCCTGCCTGCTCATGTTGAAGCATGTATGAGGCAGCTTCAGAGTTTTAAAATAAGTCAGGGGGTAATAAGTCAGAACAGCCTAAAATCCACATGCAAATATTTGCACTGAACTGAGGAGATGATAAATTGAGGCTGTATTCTTCTGTTAGCAGTGGAAACAGAGTTGCACAGGCAGCATGTTCATCTGTGCTTTTTCTTTGCAAGTTGCACATTGTGCATTGTGGTTGTACATCCTATAACTTTGCATTGTGATTGCACATTTTGGTTGTGCACCCTATAACTTTTTAGAGTCCCATCCAGTATGAGGTATGAGGCACAGTTTGGTGTAGGAGAATTCTGGACAGTACCACTTCAGAAAACAGGTAGGAAGTCAATGTGCAGGATAGGCAAAGGAGCTTGGACTTCATATCATATCTTTTGTTGTTGTGCACCTTTCCCAACTACTATTTTTTAAAGTTTTAGCACTGGATTGTGAAGTGAATTAAAGTATTAGAGAGAAAATTTCAATATGTCCACTCCTTGAAAATATTTAGACAGGGAACAAAAGAGTAAATCCACAACACGGCTTTTCTTCCACACTTGTTTCCATCGAAATCAATGCTGACATTATAAGGGGTTGTATCGTAAACTTCAACAGTCACATATACTAAGAAACTTCTAACAGACATATATTTCTGCCTTAGAGAATCATACAATGGCCTCAGTCCAACATCCTACCACATGAACTGACATTTCAAATTATGACTGAAATCCTGCGTTGAGGAGATATAGTATAAACGTTCTGCAGGTGTCACCCCATGATATGTCTCTTTTCTCAACTTCTCCAGGACTCATCTTTTAACTACTACAGCCCCCAATTCACAGCCATTTTAGAGGCTGGCAGGAAGTGAGAACAGCAGAGAGGCATCTAGCTGTAGGGACAGAGCCAAATGCGCCTTCAGTGCTCACCATGCTCCACTGGACAATAACTGTGGAGTGGGGGTTGTAGCAGCTAAAATTGAGTCCTGGCCTGGGGCTGACCAGTGGCTGAGGTTTTAGAGACTTCTAACTTCTGCAACAACAACAACAACAACAGCTTATGAACTTATATCATTGAAGTCATTAACAGGATGCCAGGCATTCATGTGGGAAAGACTGCAATGAAGTTCCAAGTGGTATTCTTTTTTGTCTCCAGGTCATAGGAGAACAAATCAATAGAAAAACAAGAATACACTTTAATTTAATTTAATTTATTTTATTTCTATGCTTAGTTTCTCCCAGTACAAGACTCAAGGCAGCTTACAACAAATTAAAACAAAGTACAGTTAAATACTGTTGTTGTTGTTGTTGTTGTTGTTGTTGTTGTTGTTGTGTGCCTTCAAGACATTTTTGACTTATGGTGACCCTAAGGTGAACCTATCACAGAGTTTTCTGAGGCTGAGAGTGTGTGATGCATCCAGAGTCACCCAATGGGTTTCCATGGCTGAATGGAAACCCACTAGGTGACCTCAGTGGAAAATTGAGCCACCATGCTGGCTCTACAAAAGTTTAAGAAGAAAAACAATTATATTAAAAAGACAAAGTTAAATCATGTGTTAAAGTCCACAAAAAGACTGAGGAAAAGAGATTATCTTAGTCATGTCCCAGCACTGATAAGATAAACAAACAGAATACTACGATTCTATGTTGTGGATTTCTACTTTGATATAAAATTGGACAAAATGGCCTTTGGGATCCTTTCCAGCTCTATGTTTCTAAGATTCTAATATACACCATAGAGTTTTCAGTTATACTATTGGGCTGCAATTCTACCTCCTCACCTGCACCAGCTCAGATCAACAATCTTCCTAGGCAAGTGTCTTAAGAACATTATTTCAACAAAAATACACATAAAAATGAAAAGCACATATAACATCCTAGATGTCTCAAAACAAAATATTCCCGGAAAACAAACTGAGATATCAACACTAGAATTTCTGTTCACTTTCAGTTTTCATTTAGTTCATCTACTCTCAGTAGTGAACTTTAGCTTGCCTGAGTGATTATGCATGTGTGTGTATTTGTGTGGGTCTGTTTGTAGGTATGTATATGTGTGTTTGTATGTATATATAGATATAGATACATATTAAAATTCATTCCTGAGTGATGAATAATGGTGCTATTGCATTCCATAGTTATAACACTAAAGTCCATCATACTTCTTCTAATATTTTAGAACATAGTCATAAAAGCCAATGTCTGTTTTGCCCAGCAGGAGGTAGCAGAATGCTCCACAGGCAACAGATGATATTTTTAACAACATTTGGGAAATATAAAATGCTTTCAGTATTTTTTGCAAACCTTAATATTGCATTTCACAGTAGATCATTTTTCTTCCTCCAAGAAAAAAAATCCATTTGTAAGCAGAAATGTTTGGAGCATTGGTTCTAAAACATTCACAGACTTTTAGCATTTTTGTTAGGCTGGAGCACTTGGAGTTCCTCATTTTCTTAAAGCATAGATCAGATTTCTTCAAAGGTCTGCACCTGAAACCTTGTAACTACATAAACACACTCATTTCGGTCAATTCTGATGTTAATTTCTATGTGATAGAAACAGTGGCTTGATTTTACTATTTTTGTCCATGTTAAGCATTTTGTTTGAAAATACAACTGTGTGGTGAGAGCTAACATTTCATATGTCATTCAGAAACACCCTGATTTGTTAAAAACCAACTCTCCCCACAGGACGGTGCCAAAATGAAATATTCACCATGTGAAACTGACTGGATAAAATTGCCTTTCAGTAACTTTACCTTATTTCCAATCCAACTCCACCCTTTAACCTAGAAAGTTAATTAAATCAATCCAAGCTAGTTACATCATTGGGATGTGTGATATGGTCACAGTGACACATGCCTTAGTTACATTCCATTTGGATTACTGTAACATACAGGATATTTGAAGGATCATATCTTCCCATCTGAGGCAGCATGGTTTAGTGGTTTGTACATTGAACTATGATCCTGGAGACCAGAGTTCGATTCCCTACTTGGCTATGGAAACCCACCAGGTGACCTTGGACACATCACACACTCTCAGCCCCAGAAAACCCCATGATAGGGTCTCCATAATTTGGAAATGACTTGAAGGCACACAATACATCCGTCTTCCCACATGAGCCTTCCCATACTCAAAGGTCTCTGGGAAAAGCACTTCTCTCTATCCCACCACAGAGACAGGGTCTTCCCAGTGGTTGCAGCTAGGCTTTGAAACCCTTTTCTAAGGAAGGCTAGAATAGCTCTTCCTTTCGTGTCTTTTTAGGCAACAGATGAAGCCTTTTTCATTCCACAAGCTTCACGAAATCTATTGCTTTTATAAGAAAAATGGCCTTTTTTGTACTATTTTGTCAGTTTAATACTGTTTTAATCTCAACTTTTTGTATATTTTTAAACATATATGGAGGGGATTGGCATGTAATTTTCTCTGTTTTGTATGATGACTTGAGTTTGGAGGAAAGAGGTGGGGTCTATAAAAGGGACGGATGGCTGGCTCCATCCTCCCAATATTCCTGCCTGCTAGGCCAGCAGCTTGAACAAAAAGAGAGCTTAGAAGCAGCTTCACTGCTTCTTCATTTGTCCCCTTCTGCCTCTGCTTTCTGTGTTGCTATAGGTGTATGTGTATATTGAGATATAAAGATGATAGGTAATAGGTAGATAGATAGACAGATATAAAAAAATGGGATTTAAAAGGAGATCAACAGTGCTCCCTCCAAGTTGGTTTACTCCTCCTCCTCCTCTCTCTCTCTCTCTCTCTCAGAATGATATAGGGCAGAGAAGGAATCTGTGGCACTTTGTATGCCCCAAGACCCTCCAGAGGCCACATAGACTATTGAAAAAATGTTTAAAAAGTGACTGCAAGTCCATTTACTGTTCTCAAAAATTAGGTGTTTTTTTTTTAATCAAATAGTACAGGGAGATTTGGAAGCCTATTTGAAAAGTAAAAGGCCTCTAGGAACAGCAATTCATCCTCCTCCCTCTTTTTTGGACAAAAAAGGGTTGGTGTGGGGATATCTGGAGTATGTGTGTAAGATCCTAGGGCCGCACTTTGCCCTGGCCATTGTAGGTTCCACCCCCTTTCACTCAGCCTGATGGACACTGTTGGCAGAGTGCCTGAAGATTGCAGCCAAGAGGCCCACCCTTATTTGCCACTCAGTGGAGAGCCCATTGCCAATTCTCCCAACTCTCAAGGGCCCAGAGGAAATCCATTTACTTAGGAGCTGCCATCTCAAAGCACTGTGTGTTTCCTGGAGCAGAAGTTGCTGTGGGCTGTGAATGTCCCTCTCCTTTCCCACTAGAAAGGGACAGATGAGAGCAGAGCTAGCTCAAATGGGGGTTGCCACTTCAAGGAGCTTGAACTCCCTTCAAGCTGTGGTTTGTAAAGAGAGGGCATATGTATGCAACAGGTCATCAAAGCAAACAAGCACATACACTCACACACATATAGACATACATGGGTATGGACACAGACATATCCCTTTTTTGACCATATTTCCAAGAGCAGTGGATTAACAGCTGTTTTTGGCTGTTTGCCTATTTCTTTTGCTTGCATCTGCTGGAATGCAGAGGAAAAAATACGCATGACACTTATGCAAGCACAGCAAGTTTTTTTGGCCCTGAATACATACATTATTTGGGGTTCAGCAGCAAGTAATGTTTTTTAAACACTGAAATGTCTAGGACTATGGCCATAGAGAGAGTTATAGCTATGACAGTATAGCATCCAAGTCATAAAAATACATTTTTAGCAGATTTTAAAAATGGAAAAGAGCTGTGAATTTTCTACCTCAAAGTTTTTGTACACTCATCTTTTTAAAACCTTATTTATAATTTATTTAGAACCATCTTAGACTCATAAGATTTTATTATGCCTTAAATAATTGGGACACGTGTAGTCTTTTTCATGTAGGTTTTTCATGTGTGAAAAATATCTATTTCTTGCCAATTTGAGAAGAGGTACTTTACGTCATCATAGCATTTTCCTGTATGATGGGAAATCTGAGTCTAGGCATCTCTCCATCCCATAGCTAGATAATTACAATGCCAGAAATAATGAAATAAATAATAAATAATACAAACCCACCTTCTCTATGACATCAGTAAAAGCTGGTTAGATTAAGGCCACTTGGACAATTAAGAATGAACCTCTTAATTTCAGGGGTCTTAAGGCAGAACAAGTAGGTTGCGGAGCATGGTAATACCTTTTATTAGGACTACTTAAATATTACAACAAGGCTGGAAAAGATGCCTAGGAACAGATTTACCAACATATAGGAAAAAATTTTAGCACCCACTTTACTACAAGGGAATTTCAGCCACCTATCTTGCAATTTCACTTCAAATTATTTTTTTAATCCTGGTGTACCACCTAAATTTCATCTCCATCTCACCAGATAACAGAAACTGTTGTGTTTCCCAGTTCCTCTGGTCTAAGTCAAGTTTTATGATTTAACATTGTTTAAGGATGGGAAGGAGAGAAACCATCAACTGTACACCTCACCAAGCTGCAGACTTATGCTTTAACACCTTTCTTGTTGTCAGCTGCAACCATCTTGAAGCTTCAGAGTAAAACACGATCCAGTCTATCAGCCAGATTCTGATGCTTGTTCTTCCCCATCCTCTATTTTTTTCTGCCATCACACCTGTTAGATAGTTATGGGAGAGCTTAAAATTTCACACTGCCTTTGGAGCACTTTTGTAACATTTTAGTGGTTCTCTGCATTTTGTTTTTTCACGTGGACCACACAACTAAATTATGGGATGGCGATTTCATAAGAGCACAGAACTTCTATCAACCAGCAGAGGGAGCTCATGCTTTCACCTTCTCATTCCTTTACCTCATCTAATGCAAAAGAGTATAAGAAAGTAGATTTAAAGCTCAGTTTCACTCCCACCAACAGAGAAGGGCCAGTTTATGTTGAAACAGCACATATGATATTTATGAAGTCTTTGAAGAAATTGCCTGTTGGTTACTGTGACGAACCTGATGGGAGGGGGTCTTGACAACTGAGAGTGTTTAAGCTGATTGGCTGGTGAAATGGAACCTTGGATAGCCCAGGGGAGGGGCTGGTGGAAAGAGGAAAAATAACGGATTTTAACTGTCCGGTGTGTGTTTGGAGAGGAGTGTGATTTGTGGTGTGTTTGGGAGAGGTTGGAGATTTGAATAGCTCTGTGGAGGAGAGAACTGAGAAATTGGGTGTACGAAAGATAATGAATGAATTGAAAGGGAGAGAGAGAGAAAGGTGTGCTGTTTATAAACATTTAGATATGAAACACATTTAAAATAACAGTGTTACAATAAATGTTTGAAGTTCTGTGTTCCTTAAAACAGTATCACAGAGTCTTATTTTGAATCCTGGAATATACACGCTACCAATAATATTAACTTGACCTTAGTGCCAACAGTATCACAGTCTTGGAAAATATAAATCATTGCTGATCCTTACATCTGGGAGAAGGGCAGATTTAGGGAAGGCAGTAAAGAGGGAAGAGTTCTGAAAGGAAGAAGCCAAGAGGGGACAAGAGTGAGGAAGGGACTGCGTTCTCAGAGAGGGAGAACTGAGGCAGACCCATTTGTCCTGGCCCTGGCTTGATTCAGAGATCTCCCTGGCTGTTCAGACCTGAACACAAAGAGGCTTCAGGCTGGGCAGGCCTTGAATGCGAGGCTTGAGTGTGCCTTTCGCATTTGGCACTGATGGGCGGTGGTTTTTCCCCACGTGTTTTACAGTTACTCATCCTTTTTTTAAAAAAAAAGAAAAGAAAAAAGTGCATTTTAAGAATGAAATCTTTGTCTTGGGGGGGATTATTTAATCCTTATTCAGAAATACACAATGGTTAAATTGGTTTAATACTGGCATGTTTGTGAAACCCAGACTATTCGGCAAGACTTGTTGGCTGAATGCAATTCTTTCTGTAGTTTCGTTTATAATTACATTACTATTTATTATTGTCATTAGCTTGCAATTACTTTTGAATGAGAAGTCATCGTGAAATAAACTGGTCAGATGCTTAGAATATGTACAGTGCACTTCTATGTAGATATAGTTCTATAATGAAGATTTCCATACGTCTGTAACTCAGCTTTTCATTCTGCATCAAGTGTTACACTGTGAAAAAGAAAACCATGAGTACCTGCAATGTCAATGCTTGACATGTGTCACATGTGAGGAATAAATACAAGCTTTGACACTGGTGGAGGCACGTAACCTCTGCACAGAATAGGAAACAGAAGTCTATTTTACAAAGCCACATATAAAACCAAAAACCATACAAAATTTCAGAAGCAGAAGCAAAACCGCAAACAAGATACTGTCCTTTTGCCACATAATCTCTCAAAAGAGGCTCAATAAAATCTTCCCCAAGAAAATTGAGTGTCACTTTTAGTAAGAGAAAAAAATATCTTTCAGGGCTGAAAAAAGGACGATCACCACCACTCCAAGTGATATCAGTTAATCTAAATTCCATGGCCCTAGAGATGGTAAAAGGCAGGGCTTGTGGAAATTATATCAAAGTTTTCAGTTATGGTCAGATGAAGTTTACTTTCTTGTCATTAATAAAAGTTAGAATAAATTAAGCATGCTAACAGTGCAGTCCCATGCCTACACATAAGTAATCCCTACTGAGTTTAATGGGACTTATTTGTGACTAGGTTTAAAAATTTCTCACATTACAGCGGAAGTATTTAATTAATTATTAGTTAAACTACAAAATACAGGCTTCTTAATATATACTGCCAATTCTCTACTAAGTATTTGTGGCTATTTAAAACTGACTGGGCACTATTAACTAGACATGATGGAAGAAGAGGGAGTCAGGGCTTTCTGCCTGAGCAGCATATAGGTGAGAAAAGTATCCCAAGTAACTCAGGCTTGCTTTGTTGACTCACAAAGTAGACTACTTTTCAGATTCAAACCTGCAAGGTCAAGCCAGCTGTACCTTAGAAATCAGGGTCAGTCCAAATCAGATTTGTCACTTCTTCTTTCCTGTCTGATTTCTGGATATAAACAGTTACTCTGGTGTCATTTTAGATAAAGAGCCCGATGGGTCTGGGAGACACCATATATTCTGTGCAGTGGTTGGAAAAATTACTTTTTAGGATTACAACACCCAGTATCAAGGGGCAGGAACAATATTGGCAGGAAGATTCTGGAAGTTGAAGTTGAAAGAATGAGGCCATTTCCGCACTACACTGTTATAGTGCTATTATTCCACCTTCAACTTCCTGTGGAATTCTGGGGTTTGTAGTTTACTGAGGCCAAAGAGCTCTCTAGTTGAGAATTCTAAATGCTCCTCCATAAACAGCAAACTCCAGGATTCCACAGGATGTTGAAAGTGGAATAATGGCACTATAACAGTATAGTATGGAAATGGCCTAAGTTTTCCAAGCTCTGGACTTAAATACCTAAAATGAGTTCTGGGAATTTCCAATATGGAAGCCTTCAGACAGCAGAACTTACTGACACTTTTGTCCAAGAACTGATACCACATTAACAATACTGGTCTCAACAAACAAATGGTCATGTTGTAGAGGAGTTTTATATCCAAATGAATCCCAAAACTTCAGATAATAAGAGACAACACAAAACCTTAAAAATTATCTGTTTGTAAAAACCACTTTCCCAGGATAAACCCTTGAAGCTGAACTCCTTAACCTGAAATTGTGAAATTATTTAATATTAATTTTACCTGATATATGCCATGAGGAGCAATAAATCACCACAAAACCACACAATTGTGCCTCACAGTATGCATACAGAGCCTATGCAAAAGTGCTAGCACATTATGCCAGTACCTTCCTGCTATATTAATCAGTGCAATATTTTTTCTTCTTGCTTGGTCTTCAGCCCCAATTGTCACATGATGGTTTAAGCTCACAACTGCCACTAGAAGTATGCTAGAAGTTGAAACAGAAGGCATAATCATTTCAACTTGTATTTTTAGTACCGAGGAATAGCACACGCAAGTTCAACAATTCTTCTAAACAATAAATAGAGGCGAGATTTATTTTCAGGCATTTGTTTTTTTCTAAAGGGTACAACTTCATCTTCAGAAGTCAAAAGACCTAGCCTGTAGAAATGGAAATCTACAGGACTGCTTTATGTCTAAATTAAACATCCAAAATAGTATTAAGTATTTATTCTTTGTGAGAACCAGGCCCTTTTCACATGGCATTTGTCACGCGAAAGGGCCTCCAGATCATCGTGTGATTGCGAGGAGCATTTCAGACGACGTCCTCAAAATCGCGCAATGCTGCCAGGGCCAGCAGGTGCTGATCGTGCACTATATCATTTTTGGCTTTTAGCCGAAAATGATGTGTGATCGTGCATCATTCCGGGGCCCCACACACACTTACCATACGTGCGGAGCCTCCAGAGCCACAGCCCTCTCACTTCCTCCCCCAGCGCAGCCTGGGAAAATACCCGGCTGCGCTGCAGAAGGAAGAGGCGGAGCTTTCATGCTGTCTGCTGGCCAGCAGGCAATTCCTGTGGAGCAGAAGCAGCGGGGATGCAAGAGGCTGCTCACGTGATCCCTGAGCATCCGTGTCAGACACAGGTAAGCTGCGGAGAGGGCCACAGAGTGGTGTAGTGGTTTGAGTGCTGGGCAATGACTCTGGAGACTAGAGCTCAGTTCTATGCTCTGCAATGGAAAACCAGTGGGTGATCTTGGGCATGTCTCAGGGGTCACGCTGTCCACCTCAGAAAGCCCTATGATAGGTTTGCCTTATGGCCACCATAAGTCAAAAACAACTTGAAGGCACCCAATAACAACAACTTTTCATTGTTTGGTTATCTTTCCCTATGCTTTAGGAAGCTTATGGGGAATTTGTTGAATCAGTTCCCATTTGAATCCAGAAAATACTGGATCTTTATGGCAATTTGAGAGAAGGAGAAGCTCTAGGCAATGGTCATCCCATGCTAACTTCAGTTAAGATCTGAAACATAACCTATTGGGCAACACATCACAAGACAGATTGCTTTTCCCAAGCTTCTATTTTTAGAATCTCTCTCAAACTGATCTATTTTAATTTTGACACATTTCCCACCACTGCCAATAAAGGTGCTTAGAATGCTTTCTTTAAAATAATTCATGGATTCTCGACTGCTATTTTTAAAAAGTAGTTTGTTATCATTATTCATGGCTCATTATTTGAAGAGTGGGGCATTTGTGACATTAGTAACATGTTTTTTATTTTTTTAAAATGCACTTAAATAAGAAATCCCCAAAAATAGCCCCTACCTTAAAACAGGGTTATAGGAGCAGTCGTTAAACTTAACTATTACACTCCAAAATAAAATGCTATGTTAATTCACAGAAAGAATGTGATTATCCTCTTGTTTTCCACAAAAGTAATGGGGAAAGTTTTTAGTTGTAGTTTGGTTGTGCTGCCATCTTTTCTAAGAAAACCAGGCATTCTAGCTAGTTGGCCAAAAGGTTTTGTGAAAAATGGCAATGCATTCAGTTCCCTTTTCACTTTAACTAGTGGAGTCTCCTCCTTACAATAAAACAAATGCAGTGAAAACAGGGTCACTTTCTCTCATTGTGTTGCATATTTGGCAAAATCACTTGAAATATCTTCTGTTGAAGACTGGGAAAGAACTTAAAAAGAGAGCTACCCAAGCCAATTATAATTTTTAATGTTAATCTGCAAATTAGTGCTTATTTCTTTTTGAAGCTTCCATGGGGAAGGGAAGGAGTGCCCATGGTAAGTGAGAGGGAAAAATGCCTTAACCCAAAATGCCAGGGTAAGCTCTCAGAGCACAAGTTGCTGGTGTTCAGGAAGCATGTAACTATTACTGTGGCAGCTTACTCCTGAGGTTTCACAGTGGGTTGGTTTACAAAATCATAATATCAAACAATTATTTCATTAACTTTATTATTCTTGGAGGAAATTTCAAATTCACCATACTGATTATTTTTTTCCTCCTCAATTAAATCATTCTACATCTTCTTCTTTTTTTTCTTGTTCTACCACTGCTTAGGGCAAGTTGCAGTTTTGAAGTTACACTTCTAAGGAAAATGTTCTGTCTTTCAACCAAAGAAATGCATTGTAAATTTGTAGAGAACATATATAACTACTTTTTCAATGGGCACCCAACACCTTACAGTATTGCCATTGTATTTGAACATTCCTCAAAGAGGTAATCTTGTTTGAGGAAGATGTATTGATATAATATCCACAGAATGATTCAATGCTAACTCAGTTAATCACACGCACTGTTTAAGAGTCTGACTCTGAAATCACATTGGGTACTGTTTCTTTAAGAGGTAGTTAAATACAAATGCAGATTCAAACCTATCAGGATTTTTCCCCTGAATAGCAGTATCAAGTTTTCAGGGTGTAGCATTAACTGATAGTGAAACTGCTCATTGGAATTATAGTCCATTTTATATTTTATAGCATTCTTACAGACAAATTTAAACACTACTATATAGCCTCATGGCCAAGGGGACTGACTGACAGTGCCTTCTCCACAACATTATTTTGAGAGGGTTGTATTTATTTGATGTCTTGCCATAACAATATTTATAAAGATGCCAATAAACCTTTTGAATCAATAGTTGCACCCTAGCCTCTGCTACTACAATGCAATAGATTTTACAGCAGACCTCTCTGAGCCTTTCTGCACTACACTATTATAGTACTGTTTTTCCACTTTCAACATCCTTTGGAATTCTGGGGTTTGTAATTTACTGAAGCCAAAGAGCTCTCTTGCTGAGAGTTCTAAAGGCCCCTCTCTAAACTGCAAATCCCAGGATTCCATAGGCTGTGAAAAATGGAATAATAACACTGTAACAGTGTAGTGAGGAAAGGCCTCTGATAGTGTGTTTGGTATAGCTGCTTAGGATTGTAATATGCCTTGTACCACCTCTGAATAATTTTCTGAACATGTACATCTGCAGGTGCCCTGGTGGCGCAGTGGTTAAATGCCAGTACTACAGCCACAAGGTTGCAAATTCGATCCTGCCGGGCTCCAGGTTGACCCATTCTTCCATCCTTCTGCAGGTCAATAAAATGAGTACCCAGTTTGTTGGGGGCCATTAGCTAGTGCATTGTAAACCGCTTAGAGAGCACTTAGCTGATAAGTAGTATAGAAACACACATGCTACTGCTGTTGCTATTGAAGTATTGCTTCACTAATATGGAGCTGTGACCCACTCAGATGAGTTAGACAGATCATAGTTCCTACACCATCACCCTGAATTCCCCAGAGTCAGATGAAATGACTATAGTTACATATTACAGCCACATCAACAAAAAGATACAATATCAATATAAAGTTTCCTAGATGGTAAGTGTGGACAACTACAATGATTCAGAGCCAATTTTTGCCCCACTCAAAGCATGGCAGGCAGTACCACCCAATTTTCAGTTCGAAGAAAGCCAAAAATTGCATCTAAAAGCAATAAGAAGTTCTGATTATTGGGGATGTTTTGTGGGGAGGGCCCCATGTGCAGTGACTGACAGATTTTGTGTAATAGGGAAGGAAGTTATCCAAAATATGGGGAACTCACATACATGGGGGGAGGGATCAGAGTGTAGGCTGCATGCCGTATGTGATGCAGCTGACTGAGGAACATTATGATCTTATGAGCCTGCTTTAACTGGCAGCCACTGTGCCAGAACCAGTACTGGTACAGGTTTTCTGTACCCTGCTTCCATAGGACAGCATAATTCCAAGGAGAACTCAGATTCAGGCATGTCACTGGTCCACTCTCATATCTTCCCAGCCAGGGACCACAGTCCTCCCATGAATCTCTGACTCTGAGAGTTGCAGCACAATCCTAACTAGCAAAGATCACAAGAGCCAACTGAGTTGACGCTAAGCCTGTTGAAACACATGCTCCCAACATATGGTCATTTCCTCACTAGACTGTTATAGTGTAATTATTCCACTTTCAACATCCTATGGAATCCTGGTCCCTTTCTGCATGTTGGAAAATAACCGGGCGAAAACGGGACTCGCCAGATTTCTTCTCCGTCCAATCGAGTCCGTCAGGATGAGGAGGAGTGCAAGCTCGTCGCTCCGCACTCCTCCAGCATCCAAAATGACGGCTTCCAGTTGGTGGAGCCTCTCCACCAACCGGAGAAGCTCACCAGCTGAAAGCCTGCCCCCAGAAGATCTGCAGGCATGCACTTGTGCACACCTGCAAATCTGCTCCGGAGCACGGAGATGGAGTCATGCGCTCCGTGCTTTTTGAAAACCTCTAAAAAGAGGTTTTTAAAAAGCAAGCTGAGCGACCAGCTCTGGTCGCGCAGAACTGGACTGTGGTACGGAACTACCAAAAGTAGTCCGATCCAGTCCACTCTACGGTGTAGAAGACCTCCATCGGAGGTCGTTCTGCACCATTTTAAAAGCCCGGTGTGGAAATGGCCCTGGGGTTTGCCGTTTAGGGAGGGGCCGGCACTATAACAGTCTAGTGCAGAAATGGTTTATGAGTGCTGGAAGTATTTATGACTAGCTTGACCCTGACCTAACTTCACGCTGGCATTGTAGACGAAGGAGATTTGAATCTGTTGTAACTTGATTCCTCCCTTGGCCGATCTTTCTTCTGTGATCACCTCTCCCACTTTTTGGCTGTTCTGGCAAACTTCAATCAGTACAGCAGTTCTATTGACTGATTGCTCTGTTGATAGATATTTGGGATCAGGCAGCAAGAAAAGAATTGCTGCTAACAGAAAAGCACTTCAGAAAGGTAATTCAGCAGGTTAAGAAGAGGTTTGTGCCTAATCCTAATCCCCTACAGCTGCCAGATCTTTGAGTTAGGACTGCATTTCTCCTTGAAGTGTGAGACTGTAGAAACAACCACAAGCCTCTTAAGAGTTACAGTCCACATTTGTGGATGGAGAGAGACAGAGTGGTATAGTGGTTTGAACACTGGACTATGTCCCTGGAGACCAGGGTTCTATTCCCTTCTTAGCCGTGGAAACCCACTGGGAGACCTTGGGTGCATCACACACCCAGAAGACCCCATGATAGGGCTGCCGAGGCCACATTGAGATATGAACTGCTTCTTCTGGCCTATCTGTATTTGGACCCTTGCCCTCCTAGATCCTGCAGGAGTATAATGATGTTATATGTGAGTTTTTATTTGGAAGCTTGTAAGAAGTTTTTTTAAAAAAAATATGGGTTTTTCATTGTGATCTGAACATTAACTGTTTGTGCAAATTGTCCTTTTCACCAACGAGATCATTAACAAATCTGCTCTAAGGTCTGTTACCATGTGCATCTTGGACACACATGTGGTACATAGATATTGGCTGCAACATTAGATAATATCCATTCTCTACTGCAGTAGAGAGGAAGTGAAGGAATAAGAATCTGCCTGGTGTTTTCAATGGAAACATTTTAAGTTGTACTTCTTTTACAGGCATTTTAGAATGAATCATCATTACCAGGAATCTCTGTCTAAGCACAGGATTCTTGCTGAACTCCATTACTCTCTCTCCTTTCTGGTATTTTGTCCATTTAAATAGATAGCAAGTAGAAGCATCCCACCAAAACAAGGATATTTCTTTGATGGGAACAATTCTTCTATAGCACTGGACTTCACCAGTTTAGGGTCACTTCAGAACAATCTCCTATACTACAATACAGCAGGTGGAACTGAAGCAAGTGGCTGATCTGAAAGGTGCTCTGAAAGGTCCATGTTCCAAGACGTGAGAGGCTCATCCTGAAACCAATAGTGCTATCAGAGCATCTTCCCACCATACAGTAGTGGAATCACCATACAAAACTTGGTAATATGATAACAACTAATGTTCCAAATAGAATCATTTCAACAAGCCATATATTTAACATTATGTGCAATGTTATAGAAATAAAATAAAATCAGGAAGAAACTGGGCTTCTAACAAAACCAATATTGCTGAGCAAGTAATAGTTGTGAGGTTTGCTAAAAGTGCACTTTGCTACTGAGACCTTTGCATATTACAACCTATTCATATAATCCTATTTCTAGGCCAGCAATATGGTATTAGTTTCTGCATTTATATTTGAATTTATATACTTTTTTTCATCCAATGGCCCCCAAATTTCTTGGAACAATTTAAAATAATTTTAAGTATAAAATCATCAAGTCAAAACACAGACAAAACTTAGGACACAGCAACAAAAACAATTTTAAAGCAGAGTCAGGACCAACAGTTCTTTTTCTTTTTAACAATTTTTATTAGAATAAAACAACATAAAACATAAGATACAGAAAAGAAAAAAAATCCAAATTATACATACAGAAAACAAAACAATAGACAAGACAATAACTAAACTAAATCATTAAACTAACCAATACTATCTACTACCAATTAAAAAGGAGGTTCCCATACAGCTTTTAGTAGAGTAATAGTAACACTTTTAAAGGTAATCTAATACATATTGTTAGTTATTAATGTTTGATGTTAAAAATTTAAACTAAAGAATCAATAATGTAAGAGCAAAATAACTTCATTCCTAATCAGGTTAATTACTATTATGGACTACACCATCTACAAAAGAAATACAAGAGTACATGTCTAATACAAAATCTTAAATTTAGTGTATAGGATGTAACTTCTTTTCTCAGTATTGCCACATTCTTATAGATCCTCATACACGTCATATTTCCATATTTTAATGAACATAGATAAAAAACTATTTTTTCCTTAAATCCTTAAATCTTTTCATAATTCTAAGTACAGCTCTCATTAAACATTGTTAGATCAAATCCAGTATTCATAGTCATTTTTCCCTTACAATAATATGAACAAAAATCTCAATAAAAATTAATAAAATAATAAAAATTAATTAATAAAAATTATATGATATCATCACTTGCCAATAGTTCTTATTGATGTTCCCTTATTCATATGATTTCTTCTCATATTTTAGAAAAATCACCTTATTGAGAATCTTATTAACAGGTCATCTTAACTTTTAACACAGTGGTTCGCAACCTGTGGGTCCCCAGATGTTTTGTGGACTTCAGCTCCCAGAAGCCCCAGCCACTATGGTCAATGCTCAGGGCTTCTGGGAGCTGAAGTCCAAAAACATCTGGGGACCCACAGGTTGAGAACCACTGTTTTAACGGATCATCTTAACTGAGTCTGTTGTCTTTCAGAAGCAGGTAATCCCCTTTTTTATTTTTGCCAGACTTTAAGGACCAACAGTTCTTAAAGTCTGGCAAAAAAAAAAAAAAAATGGGGATTACCTGCTTCTGAAAAGACAACAGACTCAGTGTCAAGCAAAACTTCTGGGGAACTCCTCTAGAGACTTACCAGGCAGAAGGACTAATCTATAGTTTGGTACCCCAGATAAATGTTATTAAGACAAATCTTAACAAAGTGACAGATTTGCCTGGTTGTAAGTAATTACTGACATTTTCCCCCCAATACATATACATGAGATGTTTGCCCTGCAGAAATAACAGCTAGCTGGCAACATAAAAAAAAGTATGGGGTTGAATCCATACTTAGGCATGTGCAGGAAGAGACTAGAAAAAAGCTGAAAATTTTACACAGTAGATTAGGGGCCACAGATTAATGAGGTGAGGAATGGCTGAGGTGTTGATAGGAAAGGGACTATACTGTACTGACAAACTGGTTGGAAATGCTTGATATCACTAGTCATAGAAGGTGGCTATGCCCAGTTTGGGAGGAATCTCCTTTCAGCAAATTTCCCTGAAACTCAGTAACCTCACTCTAGCATGGGATGGGGGAAGAGAGAAGTGCTGTTATGAGGAAGAAAGACTGAGGAAACTTACTTCTGCCAGCCTCACTGGATACAGATAAATCTGGATCCAACTGCATGTTCAATGTGTATGTGCTAAGAGTGCAACTTCTGATATAGAAAGAAAGAAAGAGAGAGAGAGAGAGAGAGAGAGCATTGGTGGGGAATCTTACATAAATTAAATTCTCTAATAATATAAAGAGACTGGTTTGAATATTTGGCAAGCAGCATAAAACAAAGAATTTCAGTCCAATCATATCCTGCTTCTAGTAAGTTTTTTAAAAAGAGAAAAAATAACACTCTACTCTTATTCAAAGGTTAATATTTGTATTAGCGGCAATTACCTAAAGGTACATTAATATATCATACTGGTCTATTAGATGATCAAACATAATCATGCAAAATAAATAATATTCAATCAAAACATCCTTTTTCCTCCCTCTCAATTATTAATCAAACCACATTTATCAAAAGGAAGTAAAGATACCAAGCCTAAGCCAGTTTGAAAAGACCAAGGTAAGCAGTGGACTTTATACTCATTTAGAACAAATGAAATGGCTATTAGAACCCAAAAAAAGAATGCAAATACTATTTCAACATACTTTTTAAAAGGATTTAGTTGGCAGTTGCGTACAACTATGCTGCCATCCTTCTGCAAACTACTTTGGCAAAGTGGTTGAAATCCTTTGGCAAAGTTCATGACTGTTCAAACATATAATGAATGGGGCTACCTTATTGGTAAATGTGAAAGTATGGCATTCAGCAAACTGGTAGGACAGAAGCTAGTAAAAGGAGTGTCACTGCTTGAGCCCAGCCAGGAATTTTTCAGGAATCCCATCTTGAATTTTGGTAGGACATACATACCGTATTTCTGGGCATATAAGACATGCCAGCACATAAGATGCACCTCATTCATATGCTGGCAAATAGTATTTGCCAGCGTATAAGATGCACTGGTGTATAAGATGCATGGGCATATAAGATGCACCCCATTTTCAAACAGCATTTTTCAGGAACAAAAGTGAGTCTATGCCAGCAAATGGGGTAGATTCTACACAGATTTGAGCAAGTCTGAACACCTGAAAACTATTTAGCAACACACAGGTATGGAGGCAATTTGCTTTGTATTTGCTGGTGGCAAAGGAAACACCTAATTCAGCGGTCTTTCTAGATTAATAAGGTATCTTTTCTCACCAGGACTGGTAGGGCATCAGACCAGAACTGGGGAAACTCAAATCTACCATGGAACTCAGTGCATGCCTGATGGTTCTCTCTCCCTCTCTCTCTCTGGGCATTTCTGCACCAGACTGTTATAGCGCTATTATTCCATTTTCAACATCCTATGGAATCCTGGCCCCTTCCTAAACTGCAAACTCCAGGATTCCGTAGGATGTTGAAAGTGGAATAATAGTGCTGTAACAGTCTAGTGTGGAAATTATCTCTGTCTAACAAACTTCAAAAATTATTGTGAGGATAAAATAGAGCAGGAAAGGGGCAATATTTGACATCCTGAGCTCTTTGGGGAAAGCGAAAGGCATACATGCAATATATGATAAAACTACTGCCTTTCCTTGATGACTATTATCCATTAATTCATAGGCTGTCATTCTCACAGTAATCCTCCCAGGGGCCCTTATATCATCACCTGTAAAGGGTGGCTGTAGTGTGCATTTCCTACAAAGAGTGAACTGGACAACTGTCACAGAGTCCCCTGTAAAGCAGCCCTCAATTTTTATTTTTATTTTTTTTTTCTGTGAGGAGGTCTTTTTCTGTGAGGAGGTTTCTCCCTTTCTCTTCCCCAGCTGCTCTCCTAGTTTTGTTCCTCCTGAACAGCTAGAGGAAAACGATTTTTCTTCTCTTCGGAAGAGGGAAAGCGTTTCCATATCGCCCTACTCGCCACACCGGCTGCACCTGCTGGATTCTGTCCACCAGTCTGCAGCTGGTCAGAGGCGCGGCACCTCTGCCAGGTACAGGGCGGGAAAAAGTGGTAACCTGAGTACGCTACTAGAGCCAGCTAAGCTCCTGCAGCTGAGTGTAGTGGTTTAAACGTTGGACTAGGACCCCGGAGACCAGGGTTCGGTTCCCCCACCGATGACCACGGGCGCGTCACACGTTCCCAGCTGCAGAAAACCCCAAGTTCACCTCAGGGTCGCCATAAGTCAGAAACGACTTGAAGATACAGAGTAACAACGGAGGAGGGGTGGGGAAGTGGGGTGAGCAGGTGAACCGCGCGCACACGCCGGTGACAA
The DNA here is from genome assembly GCA_948472985.1 of Iguana delicatissima. Lineage (NCBI taxonomy): Eukaryota > Metazoa > Chordata > Lepidosauria > Squamata > Iguanidae > Iguana > Iguana delicatissima. Next base: position 360,967 of record CAOKZL010000002.1, read on the forward strand.
ACTATGCTTCACGCCCCCGCCGCCTGGCATAGGGTCAGAAAAGCAGAAAAGCGCGCGCACTCGGCATCCCCAAGCTTTGCCTCGCGCATCCTCGGCCAACTTCTCCTCCACGAGCTCCGCCCTCCTCGCGAGCTCCGTGGTGCTCGGACGAACACACCCTCGGGGCTCTCGGCTGGAGAAGTGGGAGCGCGGGGAGCGCTTGGGCTACGTCAGCGGGCGCGCGCGGTTCAGACTCCGGCTCTTTAAAAACGGCGTGTAAGGCGAGAGCGCGCCGCCCGCGGCTTGGGACTCACGGCGGCACGAGGGCGAAAGAAGCGCCTGTCTCGTGAGCGACGGAGACGGCAGCGAGCGAGCCGCCGCCGCCCCCCCCCTTTTCCAAGTCGACCACACACTCCGCCACTCAAGAGTTTGGGCTCTTGAGGGAGAGCGACGGGTGCTCCCTAGGCTTCGGAGCGCCCCGCTCACCCACCCCATTCGGGATACGTTTTTGAGGGAATGTCAGCAGCTCCCTCCACTTCTAGGAAAGCAGGCCAGCAACCCTCCGCGTCGCCGTTCGCCCCAGCTTTCGCTGGGCACCATGGACACCTCCCGCTCCTCTTCCACCGCCGCCGGCGCCCAGGCGCTGCTTCTCCTCCTCGGCTTGCTCGGCTCCAGCCTGGTGCCTCCTGCTCTGGGGGAGGCGGAAGCGCGGCGGGGAAGCGCCCGCGGAGCTGCCCGCCCGCCTGCCACTGTGAGCCGGACGGGATGCTCTGGAGGGTGGACTGCTCGGACCTGGGCCTCACAGGCGTGCCCGCCAACCTCAGCGTCTTCACCTCTTACCTGTAAGTGCCCTTAGCGCGGCGGGCGGGCGGGACGGGGCTTCTTTCTCCAGCCAAAGCCATGTGGGAAGCGGAGACGGAAGGAGAGGAAGGGAGGGAGTTGGGAGTTGGGAGTTGGAAGGGAGTTATTAAAAACAACTCCCTGGCAAAAGCGATTAAGGTGAGGAGGATAAGTGAGCATCGATCTTTGTGTCGTCCTCGACCAGTTGTGTGGTGAAGTCTAGATAAGTAAAGGACAGCACTATTCAGAATAAACCATGCCTCTTAAAACTAGAGGAACCTATCAGTTTGTGCTCCCGTCCCCTCAAATAAATTGAGAACTGCCATGACATCTAAAAGGTTTATTTCCTTAAAATTGGCAGAGGCTTCTTTTTTTTTTTTTTTTAAAAAAAAACATTTCTGGAAGAAAATCGTTTGTTTCTTGTAAACTTGTCCAGCTGTAGATAGTAAGGCTGATGTAGAATTTTGATGTTGTAAAGGAGCAGGGAAGGTCTGTGTGGGAGGGGGCATCCATGTGGAGGTGGGAGACACTTCTTGAAGAATAGGGATGTCTGATAGCCTTTTTCTCACCTCACTGTAGGTGCAGAGAAGGGGCACATGGTAATCTCTCTCCCTCCCCACACGCAGACACCTAGCACTGCTCTAGAATTAGTTTTGCTAATCTGATGCTCTTTCACTTAAACTATGGAACAAAAATCCAGATGCATCATGGACCTTGACACTTTGCACGACATTTTAAGGAGAGAATTGGACTCTTACCTTCTTTCATGAGCATCTTAAAGATTTTTTGAATTTGTTAGGAGTCAGCATTGTCCATGTCCTCAACAAAGTTGCACACTGCAACCATGCAGTGAGAGTACTGTAGACAGTTCCTTAAAACCTGGGCTCTTCACTTCAGGTCTCCAATGTGGTCAGTGTATATTCCCTTCTGCACATTGCAAGATCTTGCCTGTAGTATTCTGAGATCATGCATGTTGCATTTATGCACTTTTGGAGGTATGATCTAAGTCTGTATTAAAACTCCTGGAGTTTGCTTGAATGGTAGCGGAAATTCCTGTCCATTGCAAGAAAGACCAGGAAACAGCTGATCAAATGAGGGAATTTATTATGGTTTCTGAGGTTAAGGTTGCTTTGGATTGCATCTTTGTGATGTTCTCTTATGTGGTAACTAACTTTCATATTAAAGTAACTTTATTGGTACGTAATTGTGTTGTCACAAGGGAAGGAGTATTGCAGCGCCAATTAGAATGTGCATGTCAGTAGTGGCTTAGAGAGTTTTGGTGAAAAAATATAGCTAGGAGGTTGTATTCATGTTACGGTATAAGAACTGGTCTGTAACCTGTGGCTATCTTGTGTGCATTTGTGTGTGTGTGCAGGGAAGCTGTGATCAGCTGTAGAATTCCTATTCGTGCACATTGGATAATCTTTGCTTTATTCTGGTACAGCTTAAGCTGTTGTGCAAACAAGGATATCAAATCAGAGGCAAATCCACTTAAGATGTGCATAATACTTAGAAGTGAATTACAACAGGCTTCATAAAATATATGATTTATGTGTTTCCTAAAATTGTTTGCAAGGTGTGTCATTGTCCAAAAAATCATGCTGTTAACATCTGTATATTGAAAAATTGAATATAAGCCGTTTACAATAGTTGTTATGGTATTATCCATTTAAAATACATGCAAATTAAGTTGCTTATTATACTATATGATGTATATGATATGTATGATATATTATATTTGTATTGTATTTCAATTTCAATCGATTGTTCAGTTGCAGATTGTATACAGAGTAATTTATATAAAAAAAACGTAAATTTGATTAGATCAGCAGGATGTTGGCTTTATCTCTGCTTCCCAAAGAGGGGCTTTGAACTACAGCATTTGATTTAATATTTAACCAATCTTTGTATCTAAACTTAAAGAGGTAAATAGGACAGGTGCCCATGAGTGCTAGCATCTTTGCTAGCATCTTTGTAGAAGAAGAATTCACAGTCTAGAATAGGATCATTTGGGGTCTTCTACTTGGAATCTAATAACGAAGGAATTATAGCATCCATACGCTCCTGATGAAACTAAGTACAGTGTTGGAGTAAAATGTACCCATAATATATAATGTTTAATAAATGAACATGCATCTGACTTAAAGTTTTCTACTGTGTGTTTGCTTAACTGTCTACATAGCAGATAACAAATATATGAACATGATGCCTTTACATTTTTGCAGTGATACATAAAGTAAATGATGTTAGAAGTGGTGTAATGTTCTTCTTTACAATGATAATGAAGTGGGACTATAAAAATGAGTTATGTTTATATCTATATTCATCTTTGTTCTGTGTACAGTGACACTGTAATTGTTCAGATGCATTGACATTTTTCTTTTCTGGAGAAAATTATCTTTCATGGCAAAGAATTTTGGCTTTCTGGTAGCTGTAAATACATGGCAATACCAGTAAGGCAGAACTTTCATGTGAACAGCTTTTCATTTCCATATGCAGATCAACATGGATTCAGAAAGCAGAGCTGGTATTTTCAGTGCTATGATAGATTCTAGTCAGCAAAAATGTAATGTTTTACTGTAACTGAAACAGTAATTCTAAAGATACATACCTAGGAGTAAGTCTCATTCAACTTTCTGGGGCTTCTGAGTAAGTGTGCATAGCATTATGCAGTCTGAATACCATCTCCAAAAGCAATTACCTTTTTAAAATATGTCAGCTTAATTGCCCAGTATGTTATGAGGCATATTCAGTAGTATTACAGACTATGAATATATTTCTATCACCTTGGAACCTTTAAGACTTACCCAGGCATGTATTCAGATCTGACACAAGATCTTGAATACTAAGAGCCAGTGGAGTGGAGTGGTTTGATGGTTGGACTGGGACTTTGGGAGACCAGAGTTTGCATCCTCACTTGACCATGGAAATCCACTAATCAAATCACACTCTTTCAGCCTCAGAGAGAGGCCATGGCAATCACCTCTGAGTAAATCTTGCTAAGAAAATGCTAGGTTCACTTTAGGATCACCATAAGTTGAAAATTTTACTTAAAGGCATGGAACAACAGCAGTTGAAATACAGTTTTGTTTACTGAGTGAGAGAGTATCAGGTATTCAGAACAGAGTACATCACATGGGTTTTGAACTGATGTAATGCTTCAAGGTATAGCAGGGTGGTCTGGACACTTTAGGTTATTTCTGAAGACTATGGATACTCTGAGTTTTGTTTCCCTTGGCACTGAATATCTACCATCAAACTTCCCATCTGTAGGTATCACATGTGTTCTGCTGGAAGATCAAAGGCATTGAACATGGTCGAGATAATCTTTATTGAGAAACGTATATCATAAAAAAATAAGTCTAGGCACAATAAGGTATCAGATGGTGATATTTAAGTCCCTCTTGAAACTTTCTGATATGAGAAAGCTGTTCTTGAACACCAGGAGGGGATGCTGCAACACTATCTTGTGAATTTTGAGCCATTGATGGATATTCATCTAATGTAAATACATTAAAGAAGTGTCACACTCCATTGATATAGATTCTCACGTGACACATTGGGCTAGGAATTGAATTTTGCATTTTTGAAATAATATGATTTTATGAGAAATGCCATTTTTCATCAAATTGAAACAAAAGTAAATTGTTTTATTGTTGTAATACCACAATTGGTTAAACTTTAGATGGGCTTTCTCTGCTGCACAGACAATATTTTGGAACGTTGTGTGTGTGCCAGTCATTGTATTAATTCTTGTGTAGTGAAATTTCTCACTTAGAATAAGTTAAATTTAAAGTTTAAATAAATCTAATATAAATCAGAACTTCAAAAAGCATTAGAGGTAAAGAAAGTTTAATTTCATTTGATGTTAAACAATTAACACTGTTATTCCAATCCATATGAGAACCCCTTCATTATAAAAAGGATAGGCAGAACAAGTTTGCTTCAGTGGCACATCATCTTAGCAAACTATACATCAAGGATTTAAGATGTTCAAAGACTGATAATGTTTACAGCCCTAAGTAATTTCTACTTTAGTGGCAAAGGTATTTGATTTGTATAAGAAAATCTGTGTAATACCTGAAAACTGGACTTGAAGGACTTTTGCCAGATATTTATTGAGTTCTCATTTATAGGAATGCCATAGCTAAACATACATAAGCTGCCCCATTTTTGCATGTGTTGTGTAACCAACTATACTTTATCATCTGATGTTAAGCATGCTACTTATTTATCTTTTTGTGATAAAGAAGTTATTTGGAATTATATATGGTGATCTACTGGCTAGTGGGGTGCATATTTACCCTAAATTAAGCATGCATAATATCAGGCCATAGCTGTCTTGAAAACCAGTCAGCAAAGCAGGAGTAGGGAATGCTTGGTTCTCCAGAAGTTGTTGGATTGCAACTTTCATTGGCCCTAACTAACACAAACAGTAGTGAGGAATCATTGAAGGTGCAGTCCAGCAATATCTGAAGATCTATCCCTAGGTTTAAGAAAGATATGCAAATATATTAAGCAAAGTAAGTTGACTTTACTACTTTAAGTGGGATTTACTCCCAAGTAAATGGAATAAGATTTTAGCATTAATCACATAAGACTGATAGGTCAGGACTGACCTTGAAAAACCAGAGAACAAAGAGTTATGAACTGCCCCTACATTTAAAGTAGGTTTCCAATTATTAGTTCCTGTGATAGGTGGAAAGATAGTTCTCAGTTCTTTTGAAGAAGGTAGATAACATTATGTTAATGAGGACTGCAGGACAGGATATCTTAGTTCAGTTGTCTAGCACAAACCTTAAATAAATTATCTAGTGACTGTCCTTTGCTACCATTTAATTTAAACTGATGTTTGACTGTAATTACTGTAATTACAGTGTGGCGTAGTTCTATCTCATTTACCATGTATGTCTTAGAGGGATGCTAAATGGGCTTGAAATGATCTGCGCTACCAGGTTGCTCAAGCACTTGAAATGTAATACTGGTGCCATAGAATGTTACAAGTGGGTTTTTTTTAAGGGTAATGCTCGATGCTGAGGTGGTTTTACAGGTCAATAAGAAAATGGTGCACATTGGCTTATTTTCCTTAGTAGGCCACTCTCAGTAAAGCAGTTAGTGGTCCTGAATATATTTGTCAGCAACCTTTTCAGAAATAGACAGATCTTTGATGCTTCAAATAACATAAATATTTGCACTAATATATCTGTTTGCAGTGATCACCAGCTCCTTTTAGATATCATGCCAGCTATAGTTAAGGAAGCTTAATTATTGCTTTTAGTTGTACAAACCACGCGGTTAGGTAAGGTTGCAAACCATGGTTTCTGCTTGTTCTTTTCAGACATTTAACTAACACAACTCTAGAACTTGGGAAAGTTAGTTTCCGGATTATATCTTCTACTTTTCCCGGTACTGGCCACACTGGTTTGAGGAATGCATTTAGCAACGTGAGTGGTTCAGAGTTTGGAAACAAATGTGTGTCTCAATTACTTTTGGCCTATTCTTCATCTGGAAGCTAAAGCCATGGTTTGGATTCTTGTGTGGCCAGCCTGAATGATGAATTGGCGTGATGTCTGAATTATTTATTGTGTTTTCTAGGGTTTAGAGCCATGCTTCTGTGCTCTGAAGACATGGTCAAATTAGGTATGTTCATTTCATGTGTGTTACTCATTCACAAGTAAGGAGAAAGTGTTTGCTTGTATCACACAGGTAAGCGTCTTTTGACAATTAAGATTAGAAAGTTTTCTGTTCAATAGGGCAGAAATATATTTAAACCAATCTTATAGTTCCTGGGCCCTAAACTTCCATCATAGTCACCTTGGTCCTTAATGACGACTATCACTTTACAATGAAATTAGCATTTAAGTAATGAGTGAACAGTCTGGAATACTGTTCAACATTAAAAAAAATTTTTCTGATTTCCTGATGTTATTGAGCTGCAATCCTTAAAACACTGAAGTTTTGAGTAGTATTGCACAATTAGTTAAGTAAAAGTCAAGATAACCCAGTTATATGGATGTGCCTAAACATCTGAGATAGGTTTGCATACTGATACAACATAGTAGACGCCTCTGGCCAAAATTTAAATGCTTTTTAGTACCTCAGATTTCATGAGGAGACTTAAATGCTTTTCTTTTCTTCCTTATTGAAATGGATGGAACTTATATATCCTTAACTTTAACAGGCATATATTCTGTTTTTCTACTAATCCTAGATAGTTATATCATAAAAGTGATTAAAAATGCAGAGAAATCAGATAGGTGGTTTGTTCCTGCTTATTGTCCCCAAAGTGAACTCTAGTTCATATATCAAAGCATATTTATGTTATGTACAGTATCAAAGTATGTTTAAAGTACGATTGTTTCCTTTCCATGTACAGCATTCAGTTCTTTTTGATTTAATGGGAATTCCACATGCTTTTGAGATTAAGTTGGAAGTCTCTTTTTTTTGGTTGCATATATTGTGCTTTCTTATTGCTGTGTTGTAGTAAAATCTAAGAGCCAGGATCTACAAGTCCTTTACACGTGGAACTTCCATTAGGTTCCTGTAACAATTCTTTACCATCTGAAAGCCTTATCTCTGTTTAAGGAGAGAGTAAATAACAGAAGCCAGAGAAGGGAGGGGATCCTTTCTTTTCTCCCCTTGAAATCTTACCTATGCTTGTGACAGAATCAAAATGCAGTTTCCTTACTTTTTTTCCCTATGTGTTGATTCTTGTTTGTGACTATGGGTTAAACCCACCACAAAAAAAATAATTTCAGACATGTTCTTACTCTTATTCCCAAATTTGTATTGTGAAACTTTTACAAAGACAGCCAAAAAAGCACAAAAGTATGTGCAAGTACTCAAGAGCTCCACGCAAGATGTTACAAAAATCAGGGAGGAAGAAGAAAAGGGGCGGAGGAGATTTAGGCCCAAATTCAGTTGTTAGTGCCAAGCACAGAATAGTAGGCGCATTGAATTAGCAGGAATTTGGTAGGTTGATACTCATGAAAGTCCAATTGATTCAGTGGGTATATACTAGTTGGGACTAATTATTGGAATTAGGCCTAGAACTTTTAATTTTGTTGCCTGTATGTTGTTGTCTGAGATGTAATAAAGAGGAAACGTCTGCAGAATCATAAATGGGACTCATCATATGATGTACTGGTAGTAGTTCTTGTACAGGATGTCTTGGAGGTGTTTCCTTGGTAATGTTGCAAGTTTTCAAAATAACCATAAGGAAGAGTCAAAATTTGTAGTGTGTGACGTTGATAGAAAGAGATTATTAAGAAGATTGTGTTCTACCAAATCAAATGATTTCAGCAGTGGCAGAGCTTGGAGTGTGTGGAGGGAGGGGACAGGAGGGGCGAGGCTACAGCACAGGGGGTGTGGCCGCAGTGCGTGGGGGTGTTCCTACGGGTTCGGCTGCCCCAAAAACCTTCCCCCCAAGGCCAATCGCCTCCCCATCTCTACACAACTGGATTTCAGTTAATTTAGCCGTGTATTTCTTTGCAAAATTAACATATTGTCCACATTAATAAACTACTGTATTTATGAAGGGCTGCCACCGCCCATGAGCTTTTTTTTTTCTTTTTTTGTCATCTTGTTCAATTGATACAAAAAGAAAAGCTTTTCAGTTCTCAAGTAGAGGAGATCCCTTACAGTCAGATACACCTGCCAGGCTTATATGGAACAAGCTTTCCAACTCACAAATAAAGGACATCCCTTAAAATAAGAGATACTTGGAAACCCTGCTCATTCATAGGGTTGCCATAAGTGAAAGCCAACGTGATGGCAATTAGCAACAGTAACAACAATCACCTCTGGATTGACTGGAATGGGGAAAGCAATAAATTTGATTCGCCATTTTGAAAGAATTTCAGTGAATTCCAAAAAGAACTTAAAGATTAATTAAGCCCTGTAAAGTATGATGCTGTAATCTGTTACGCTGTGTCTTAATAAAGGGAAATTTGTAAAGGCTTTGGCTTCATACCGCTTAACCCAAGTATTCCTGGAATGAACCCAAAATAAGTCAGTGAAACAACAAGGATATTCCAAAGTGCAGGCTAAAATTGGCCTCTCTCCCAGGCAATTCCATTTGTTCTTTCCATGCCTGTATTGCTAATAATTTGATATGTCCCATTCACAGAGGATCCAAACTATTTTTATTATTGCCGGTACCCAAATAAATATTGTGTGAGAGAAGTCCCATTTTAGAGAACTCTCCAACCAACTTTCAGTGTCTTGAAAGTAAAAACCTACAGACTACATTAAGGGAACCTTAATTTTTTCCCTCATCAAAAGATTGCCCAATATACATTTACCTTAGTCTGAACTTTTGTAAGTTGAATATAAATGCTACTTTATGAATAATTATCATTATTATCATTATCATTATTATTGAAAGACAGCATAAATACAACCTTTCCTGACATTTAGTCAAGCTGTAGAACTAAAGGAAATAGGCAAGGAAAAGAATTCTCTTTGTCTCCATAGTTTTATTAGTTTATTAATATTGCTTTATTAGAGAATTTTAAGAAGGATATTGTTATATAAGCCAAGTATTCATTAACAGAATGCAAATACTTTAAAAATTCATCCTAAAATCTATTCTTTGATTTAAGAGCATTTCAGGTAAAAAAAAAAAAAAAGAGGTTCAAGAGAAGTTTGAAACTCACATATTAACAATATGGAGAAAAAAATGATAGCCTATTTAGCTGTCAGTCAGATCTTTATGTTGTCTAGCTTACATCTAAATTCATTATTCTTAGAAATAAATATTCTTTACCTTAACACTGGTGTAACATCTGAACCTGGTGAACAATAATTCTATGAATACAAATTTAGGAGAAAATAGATACAACCAGGAATGGTCTTTCAACACTGAATCTTGATGCATTTTATGAAAACACAACCCAAACCAGTGTCTTTCCCTGTTTTACTGAATCTCTGTGTTTCTTTTTCAGGGTTGTATTCCTTTAAATGTGGGTTGAGTTGAAAAGGCCTTGCACTTACTGGTGTGTGAGAGAGGGAGGGAGAGACTCTGACTGACTGGGTGACTGGGTGACTGCTGTGTGGAAATATGTAAGAGGATGGGAGGGGGCTCTTTAAACTAGTTAAAACACAAGGATCTGGTAGAGTGAAAGGTACCTTCAGTTTGGCTTAGTGTCTGGAGTGCAGACGACAATTGACCTGACAGAGGGAGCCTGACTCCAGCTGAGAACGCGTGCATGGAGGTGACCTTCCCAGTCAGAATGCCAGCCGAGATTACACTTTCTGCAACTGTTCCCTTGTTAACTGAGCTTTTTCTCCAATGCATTTTGTCTTTCAAAGGCTTGCTCAATTGCAACTTGAATTTGGAACAACCTGGGATGCTTTTTTTTCATCCTCTCTGTAATTCCTGTCCATTCTTGTTTATGGCTCTGATTTTTAATTGTTTCTACTTAAACAGATTGGATTTACATCAAAAATGAGTATGTAGTGTAGAACTGTTAATTCTTTGCAGTAATTCAAAAGTTACTGAAAATTCCGGTTAAGCTTCTGTGCTGTTCATTAAGTTAGGGATGACAGCAGCCAAGCCTGTGGTCCCCTTGTGGCCCCTGAAAGTCAATTTTCAGATCCCAACAGCCCCCCAGGACTGCACACCCAAATCGACCTCAAATACTAGGGACCTTTTAAAACAGCTATTCTTGAGTCTAAAATGGTCCATCCCAATTCACCCAAAAATGTAACAAAATTGCGCAAAATATACCCTGAGGGCATGGGGGAGGTTTATTGGGTCAAACCACCACTACTGCTACCACTATTATTATTATTATTACTATTAATTATTATTTGTTTGTATCTTGCTTTTATCTCAAAATTGGGCCTCAAATTGGGTCACACTTTAGAACAATATAATTTGAAAAAAATATAAATAGTACACATTAAAATAGAATTAAACTGTAAAGAATTAAAATAACAGCTCAAAAGAGAGAAAAAACGATAACAATTAAAATTACAACAGTGCAGTACCCCCAAACCTGTTCTTAAACCCCTTTCTGTATGTAAAGCCCGCCTGATTAAAAAGATTTTAGCCTGCTGCTGGAAAGACAATAAGCAGGAGGCCATTCTGGCCTTCTTGAGAAAGGAGTTCCAGAGTCTAGGGGCAGCCACTGAGAAGGCCCTCTCTCATGTTCCCATGCTTGTCATGGTGGTGGGACTGAGAAAAGGACCTGTCTCAATGATCTTGAAGCTGGTTTATACGGGGAGATACAGAGATTATTTTTTTATAAATAAAATATTCTGAGGTCAGTGTTGCAATGGGTGGTGCCCCCTTTTAAAATCTGCCGGGATCAATACATTCCCCAACACCAGTCTCTGACATTTGCCCGTCTTGACTTTTAACTGATAACTTATTTAATTTCTGAGGACCTGAGGCAACATTCCTTGTTGCTAAACAGAGCTGAACTTTTGGCTGGTTTGGTTATTGTAAATGGGAGTGTTAACATTACAGTATTGATTTATGAAGTGCATAAGTCATTGTGTTTAACTCTTTCAATATCAGTGAAATAGGTTAACCTCAGAAGGCCTGGTTCATAACTCAGCCATGCCAAATATGTCAATGGAGTATTACAGAAATGGTCACAGTGAGGGTTCCCAGATCTGAGGGTTCCCAGATCTTAGGATTCCACCTTTGCCCCATCTCATATCACCCCCGCCCCACATATAAAAGTTTCCTAAAACCAAAATAAGAATCAACAGATGCAGTGGTCAATATCAAAATGTTTCACTGAATCAATGAAACAGTAGTAAAAGATTGTAAAAGATTGCCACTTTGTGGCTTTCTGATCTTACTCTTAACTTTTCCCAGTTCTGTTCACCACCTTCCTCACCCTACTCTAAATACTTGAAGCTACACTGCAAATTCCTTTCTTGGAATGAGTCATAAATGGATTGTTCCGTTGTTAGGGGAAAAGCGGGCTACAAATGTCTTTCTTCTTCAGCTCTTATTAGGCATTTGATTATTTTTCATTTAAAGTCTTGATTTCTTTTCTTTCTTTTTCTGATCCTCTTTGTTGTTCTTTATCCCTTAGTTTCCTGCACTCTGTCTCTCATCTTCTTTGGCCTTGTCCTGCCAACACTCATCCTTTTCTTTCCCTCCTCTCTCTTTTTTTCTTGTCCTGTAATTCCCCATCCCAACATCTGTCAACTATTGGTTAAATGTCTTATATTGCATAAAATATAACACACCCAAATATATGTCTTCATGTTTTAGAGATGTATTGTCTACTTTTTTTTGGTGATGTACCATTTACCCCATAGCAGTGGCAGCTGCCCCCGTCTGATAACTTAAGCAGTTCTGTGTATCATACATAACATTGGCTCTTTGTTGCATGACAGCTGGGTTGTGTAGTCTTTTGTTCCCAGGTATGCATGCAGTGCACTGGGGTTCAGTGTTCTGGGCCAGTATAGAGAAAGTAGTTTTGGCAATTCTACCAAGAATGAGTAATGTTCATCTCCCAGTGGAAAAGTCGGAATAAAGCTCTATAGGCTCTGCATGAAGTTAATAAAAACTTAAATTCTATTGTTAAGGGTTTATTGACTTACTGTTTTAACAGCTCAGACATATTGAGCTATAGTAAATGTATGAGCCATACAAGCAACTTTTTCCTGCTATCACAGCAACTAAAACACAAATACATGATTTAGAAGTGTGGCTCTCTTGCCAAAATATATATGTGTCCATCAGTGGTTTTCCTAACATTTCACATATAGAGTTCTTGGTCTTATGCCACTGGCTGAACTCTCAGGGAACTGCTGTGCTTTTCTGAATCTCCAGACAGGGAAACAGATTTCAGGATGAGTAGCACCAGGGGGAAGGTGGAGGGTAGATGTTTGATTTTTATTTACTTTTTTTAATGTGGGTTAGCTTTAAAAACTGGGTGTCTCTCTTTACCCATTCCCCACTAATACCACAGCTTTCTGGCTGTGTGTAAAGGGGTTTGCATTGTGCAATGCTGATGCAAAAAAATAGGATCAAGGCAGGAAGTGGAGTTGAAACTCTTGAGCTTTCTCATTTGACGGCTAATCCAAATCCTTGAAGCATCAGTGTATGGCCTAGAAAGAAAAAATCCATGAGGGCTGAAGATGTCCCTTCCAGAAACCCCAGCAGCAGCATAGGATCTAGAACAACTCAGCAACTCACCACATGTCATGTGTACAGCACATGGGAAAAAAATGCCTACCCCATCTCTGAGTTGCAGTATTACATAGTTAGCTGAGTTTTACATTAATTCTGGGCTCATTTCCCTCATGCCTGTTTCCACAATCAACTCACACAGTTTACGTAGAAATATTGGTTGTATTTTATATTGTATTTTAGGGAAATTAGAGGAGGAGGAGATTGATGTGTGCACAGGTGTACAGTTCCAGGGTGCTGTAATTCAAAGGTGGTCTCTTGAAGAAAAGCCCCCCTTTACTGGCAGACTTGTCCTCTTTCCTTGATTTTTACAAGGTATGTTCATAGTTTTTACTTTTCCACAAGAGGCAATTTATGGTCACACAACACAGAATGTTCTGTTCCAAACTAGGAAAGACTGCAGGACTGTTTTTTCCTGAAACTACTAGGAAAGGCAAGACTCCACCCTCTCCTCTTCCTCCTGCTGAATTCACTGAGTGCAAACTACTTTTGTGCTTTGAACTCAGTTTGCAGCAACTGAAACAAGCTGAGGTTGAAGGGGGAAAGTGAGAAGAAAAGAGCAAAACCAAGGCATGTTAAAACAGCTGAGAAAGTGGAATGGAAGAGGACCTGCTAAGTGTTTATTATCAGCTTCAGCTGATACTCCAACTGCGCCCCTTCCTAGAATTAGGTCACCGAAAGATGGTAGTGCAGTGGTTCTCAACCTGTGGGTCCCCAGATGTTTTTGGACTTCAGCTCTCAGAAGCCCTGAGCATTGACCATAGTGGCTGGGGCTTCTGGGAGCTGAAGTCCGTGAACATCTGGGGACCCACAGGTTGAGAACCACTGTGGTAGTGCATCAGCTGGTAATCTCAAAGTTGGGCTTCTGCAATGCACTCTACATTGGGCTACCTTTGTACCAAGTTTGGAAACTCCAACTGGTCCAAAATATGGCAGCCAGACTGAATACAGGTACAGCTGGGAGTGAACAATATTAAAATCACTCCACTGGCTGCCAATTAGTTTCCGGGCAAAGTACAAAGTGTTGCTTATTACCTTTAAAGCCCTATATGGTTTGAGTCCAGGTTACCTACAGGATTGCCTCCTCCCATAGAATCCACCCCATACATTCAGGTTCTCTGGGGGCCATTCACTTAAACTGCCTAAAACAAGACTGGTAACAGTCACCTGGAGGACCTTCTTGTCAGCTGCCGCTAGTCCATGGAATGGCCTCCTGGAAGAGATCCAACAACAAAATATGCTGTCTCAATTTAAAAAACTGCTAAAAACTTATCTCTTCTGATAGGCCTACCCAATCTATTTTTAAGTGTAATTGTAATTGTTTTTAATTGTAATTTTAATTGTGTTTTTAACTGTACTTTAATTGTACTTTTAATCATGATATATTTTAATCATAGTATGTTTGTATTAATCATTCTATATTTTAGTGTATTTTAATTATGATTTTTAGTCTTATATTCTGTATCCTGCCTCGAGCCTTGGGGGAGGTAGGTTAATAATAATAACAACAACAACAACAACAGCAACAACAACCAGGACAGTTGGAAGGTATGCCCTATTCACATACCTAAGGTGCATCTGTACAACAAGCCAGGAATCCATTGGTACCAGAAGAGTGATGCATGCTGCTTAACTGCTCCTGAAGCCATGGACCTTTACTTTGCAGTTGGTTTATTATGTCATTTGGTGGTGGGCAACATTCCTTCTGTGGTTTGTTCTTTCCCAATAAGCAAGGGAAAGTGTTACCCTGATGACAGACTTCATCCTGGGGAATATAAATTTGGTATCAAATATGCCCGCCATGCCAGAGAGGTCGCCCGAGTGGCTACTTAGACAAAGAGGTGGAACAACCGAAACTAGGTCAGGCCATGAAAATCCCTAGTCACATTTCCCTTAGGAAACCTCAGGCTAGACACATCCGCACTGACAAAGGGTCCGCAGCCAAAAACAGCCAACTTGAGGAGATTATTGGGTTTTCTCCAGGTTGAGCAACTCTGACTTTAGAAAGTCCTACATGGTGAGGTCCATCTGCATGAACCAATCATGCAAACTACCAAGTTGCTGTTGTGCAGCATTTCTCTCTCTATTTTGGCCATTGTTCTTCCCAGGAGAAGGCCTGCCCTCGAGGTATGTTCTGCCTATAAGTAGTCCCAGTTTTTGAGAGCCTCTTTGGAGAACTCCCTGCCACACTAGCAGACTGGCAATCTGTTGAGTGATCCCCTCAACAGCCTCTCTTTCCTGAGTTCTGTCCTTTTTGCTGCTTCCTGGACTCAAGACTTCAGGATAGGTGCAGTATCACTGCCCTTACACTCTCTCTGCTGAATCTCCCATCAATTTTCAACTCTTTCCCATCTTGATAGGCCTTGTGTGCATGAGTGAGTGAATGTGTTGGTGCGTGAGAATACATTTATTAATGAAAACCATTTGTTAGTACATTTGTCTGGCTTTTTGGCTTGGCCTGACCCTGTAAAAATTTGGTAAAAAATCCTGCCGGGTTACCCTGCCCCTCATTTGGCTAAAGCTAGTGATCTGCTAATTTCCCCAATCTTTGCATTTTTGGAGCGAATTACAGTGTCCCCAAAGGGACCCTCAGAAGTTAGGGTAACAAAAGAACTTCAAAACTAACTCTGTTTTCTTTCTGTGGTTTCTTGGATGAGATCTGACCGAAGAAAGGACGCTGTCTGCTATCAAATAACACAATAAAGGAACTGAGTAACTCCACAATCTGTTTAGCTACTCCTACTGCAAACAAGAACAATCTAGCAGTGTACATCAGTTGCTGGTTCATTACAAGTCAGAGTTTCTTTGGACCCTGGCTTGTGAATACAGCCATTGTCTGGCCGTTTATTGTTCATACTTTCAATATGTATGTTTACACTATCAGAAGGATGGAGGCTCAAGTCACATTTACAGTTACAAGTGTAACAGTAACATAAAGCATAGACAAGAAATCACACAGAAGGCATGTTTGAGATTTCATCTTTCAGCCAAACGGTAACAGAAACTAATATGGAAAAACCTACAAGTAAACCATGCATTCA
Organism: Iguana delicatissima; assembly: GCA_948472985.1. Classification (NCBI taxonomy): domain Eukaryota; kingdom Metazoa; phylum Chordata; class Lepidosauria; order Squamata; family Iguanidae; genus Iguana; species Iguana delicatissima. The sequence goes on from CAOKZL010000002.1 coordinate 376,987, forward strand.
GAACATTATTCAACATGGTTTTAAAACAGGCAAAATTCTGTCTTTATTAAGTGTGCATTTACCTTCCTCTTTTAAGCAACAAAATAGGTTATCAGAATAAACGTAAGCATTTCAAATGTCAACACTAAATCCAATGAAATGACAAAATGTGAGCTGAATATGTTTCAGAATCTGAAAATTGTAGCACATAATAGATAGTTACAGAGGATAATATAAATAACAGGTTTTATTGATATACTGCACAGGACACAAAGCATATGGTAATCTGGAAATTATATTGTCAGGCAGTACAAGGACATATGATATTGGACAGCTTGATAATCATTCAGTATTCCACTCTCCAAATATTTGTAAATGCTGCTGTCTCTTTCGACCATGTATTGTACATGTTTCGGCTCTGTGATCTTCAGAATCAAAGGAGTTGTGCGGAAGAATAGAAGACCAATTTTGATGTTAAAAATATCAAAACAAAGCTTACTATATTACCTGAGATATAAAACTGTCACATTCAGATATCATTGTTGCTTGAATATCTGACTTTATTTCTGCAGGCAGTTCACAGAGTTTTTGCTTCTGTGTAATGATAAGTTCTTATTTTATGTAGATTTTTTAAAGGGTATTTGCTCTGTTGTGTACACTGAAATGAAATATGATTATGTATCAAAATCAAGTGTCTTCATTTGTGTACGTATTGTTATAAAAAATCAGACCAGTTGCTTAGTGCTGGATGTTCAATTGTCTTTTTTGACATTACAGTCCTTCTGTCACATACGCAAGAACCAAGAGTGGCAGAAATCTATTGAGTGTCTTCTGATCTCTGTAGACAAGGGAGAAGCAGTGTGTCTTTTTATATCTCTCCTGCCTTATTGCTAGCTGTAGCCTACTTGGACTAGCGGCTCTCTCCCGCTTTCCTGTAATGCTCTGAACCTCCCTGAACCATTATTCTCCCCATCCCATCACTTACAATCTATTTCAAATTTTTCAGGAATACCAGAAAGTATTGGCAAATTATTATAAACCTTAAAATGATGTTCCTCCATATATGATGGACATGCGCCTTATTAAAACAGACTCTCTCAAAGAGGTGGCAGATCTAATTTTAGCTTGTTAAATGACACTTATGTCATCACTTTCACAAATATTCTTGCTATTAAATCAGGAAGAAAAATGTGGTGTTCCATATGCCCACCTTGTATGAATCAGGTAAGAGTCCCTGTTCCACTGTTGATGTGTGGGAAGAACTGTTCATTCAAATAAAGGAGCAGACACAAATGAAACATAATGTCATTCAGTGTCATTCAGTGCAGTCTCCTAATGTCATTTATAACAGAGGGGAAGGAACCATTTCTAGTTAAATATAGCTCAATTAGTTAAGCTGCTTGGCTTCTGTCATTTACAGAGTTCACTTCCTTTGCTAGAAGGTTTCCCTGTGTCCATTGGACATGACCAACCTGGTTCTCTTTTTTCATCATATTTATCCAAATATGTCTATGTTGCCATGCATTAAAAAAAAAGTAATTTGTTGTACTACTTCTTTGTTTAGATCATTCAGATGATCAGGACAGTCTGCCTTAAGATAATTTAATGACTGAGGTAAAAAAAAAATTAAGCTTCTTTGACAGCAGGGGGCCACTTATTAAAACATACTTTTCTGTTTACTGTTGTGCTCTAAAATCTCTAAAACCTATTACCTGCTTAGAGACCATCCAGGATTTTAAAAAAAATAAAATAACGTAATCATGGGGTTGGAAGAGACCACAAGAGCCATCCAGTCCAACTATCTGCCATGCAGAAATAGGCACTCAAAGAACTCTTAACAGGTGGCTGTTCAGCCTCTGTTTAAAAACCCTCAAAGAAGACGACTCCATCACATTCCACAGCAGCACATTCCACTGTTGAACTGCTCCTACCATCAGGAAGTTCTTCCTAATGTTTAAGAGGAATCTCTTTTCTTGTAGTTTTAATCCGTTGCTCTGTCTCCTAGTCTCTGGAGCACCAGAAAACAAGCTTTATTTGCTTCATCTTCCATATGATGCCCTTTCAAATATTTAAACATGGATGTCATGTCACCTCTTAACCTTCTCTTCCCCAGGCAAAACATACCCAATTCCTAAGCTGCTCTGCATAGGGTGTGGTTTCCAGGCCTTTTACCATTTTGGTTACCCTCTGCTGGACATGTTCCAACTTTTCAATACTCTTCTTGAATTATGATGACCAGAACTAGACACAATATTCCAAGAGAGGTCTGATAAAAAGGGAAGATGTGTGTGTATATATATATATATGGATTGGGGAGCAGTGCTAAGTTTTGTAATAGTGAAGTTTTGTGAAGTTTTAAGCTTTTGATCAAATTCTCTCCAATTGTAGTTCTTTTGGTCAGGGAAGCTGAAGTAATACATGGCAGGATTGAAAGTTTAGTGCTCTTTGTTGGTTCTTTCTTCCAAGAAGAGTAAATTTGAAAGAGTTTTTTTATGGAGTCTGTGTGAACCAGCATTGTGTAGTGGTTTGGTGTAGGACTCTAGGGTTTGAATCTACACTTGGCCATGGAAACCTACTGGGTGACCTTTGGTAGATCACACACTCAGCCTCAGAGGAAGGGAAAAGCAAACTCCTTCTGGACAAATCTTGCCAAGAAAAACCCCATGATATGTTTGCTTAGTGTCATTGTAAGTCAGAAATGATTTGGAGGCATACAACAGTAATAAAACATAAGGAGATAATTGTATTGTTTTAAACCCTTCCCCCACATGCACTCTTACACAAAACCTACCATTTCTGCTTATCTGGGACTAAGGAAGCTTGATCTGCTCCTAAGGAGCAACTATATTGCAAATTTCATCCAATTCTGCCCATTTTTTTAAAGTACAGTATTGACAGTTTCCTTTTTTAAATATAAGTTAAAAGGAAACAGTGTAGCATAAAAGTTATATTTATATGAAATTCAGAAAATATAAACTCTTATGGGTATACTGTGCATACAAATGTCATTCGGTGATGACAAAAAAGGAATAAAATTACAGCCATTTGTTCATCTTCAGTGACAGTTAATAGAGAGTATGAAAAATTTGATTTCAGATTCAAACAAAATCAGATCAATTTGAATTGGACTGTGCTGTTTTTCAAATAATCTTTTCTGGATTTGAGTCTAAAACTAAACTGCATTATTTGTTCTATGGTTCAGACAACTCAGCTGACTGCCTTGGAAGTCCATTCAATTCATTAACATTAAATCAACAACTAGAGCTTCTTTCTGTCTCTTTGTAGCAGGATTAATGGATTTAGCCATGATTGGGACATCTAGCAGTAAAATCTCTTGCTGGGAAAGCTAGGAAGCTTGACTAATTCCCAGCAGTGCTGACTTCATAAACTTTCATTTCAAACATTTGAGTTTGATGGAAGATTGAAGATAATGACTTCATGCTGCTGTCTTTGAATATGATGCACACAAAGATCTGATCTGTAATAGAAAAGCTGCAGCATATGAGCACCAACATTACTCATGTCTTAACTGAAGCTAAATACATGTTACCTATTATTGTGAATTTTTTTTTAAAAAAAAATTCAATATGTACAATGAACTTGAAGCATTAAATTCTAGGTAGGCAGGGCAAACAACAGCACAGGGATAGACAACATGGTTCAAAAATCTTATGTTTTAACAAGGAAACTGAAAGTGTTAGTAACATGCTTGTGAAAAGATGTCTTGATTGTGATAAGACCACCAATTTTCGCTAGCAAAGCAAACTGCTATTATATTCTCCCCCCTCAATTCACACAGCTTCAGAATCTGTATTCAGGAAAGCCAGCAGAAAAGTGGGTGGGGGCAAATGGAAAAATATTTTCAGCCTGTCTGACAAGACTACAAAATAAGCTTGTGATCAAAGGGTCTTAAATACATGTTACTGGTGTGACAAACAACATTTTTGTCCCTTTATTAGATTTATTTTTCTTCTGAAAACTGCAGTGACCAGAGTATAGATTGTGAATGAAGGCTGGCAGGGTTGTATTCTTTGATTCCTAATTAACACCTTCAGTCTCAAAGGAGAACTAACAGAAATACCATAAAATGTTGCAGCTGCATTGTTATTCCGCTTGGTTGGTTTGTTAAAAGTCGGCTGGGCATTGGCAGCTGCAATAAAGGGAGAGCTCAATGGATGTTTTGTATTGTGCCCAGTGAAGTGAAAGAAGGCAACCATTTTATTTTGAAATGGACAGCTGCATTGTGAGGTTTAAATGGATCTAAATATAAGATCTACTATTAATGGATAGTAATTAACTATAAATAAAGGAACACCGTAGCCAACATGCATCTATAATGTCTACGCCACACAACTTTTAAGAAAAGTTTTCATGAGGAAGTAAACTTTTGCAGAACTTTATGAAAGTTCAGAGTGAAAAACATTCATAGTGCAAAGTCTTTAACACTGGAATTAAAGCAGTGTTTTTTGAACCCATGCTTTAAAATATTCCACTTATTCCTGAAAGGTGGAAGATAAACTGTCTTTTAATACTGCGCTTATTTCTACCATCTACTTTATCAAAAATAAGTTCATTTCCATTCTCAACTGAATAAATTGAGACACTATTTTCATTTTATACTCTAGAATTCTAATTTCACCATAATACTGAAAGGAAGCATTTAAAGCTGGATCAGGATAAGTTGGACACACATTCAGAAAATGTGGCCAGAGAAATATGGAAATCTAGACGTTTTATCAAATGTTTGCTAAGGTTCCTTGTTCTTTTTGTGCACGATGAGTGAACTAAAGAACTTCAGTGGCTATGTAAGAACCATTGTTCAAGCCACAGCACTTGTTATAAACAGAGTCTGGACTGGCCGTGGGAAATACCTTCATATTTGACATAGCCACTATTTTAGAAAGAAAAGGGGTGGAATTGAAAGTATGGAGATTTTTCTACTGCATTCTAATCAGCCATGATCTGCCTAATTTGCTTTACCTATTAAGATAAACTAATTTTCCTGTAGTCTGAATAAAAGTAATTAACAAGCACATACTTTCATGTTTTAGAGAATGACACAGAATGGGAGAACAGAAAGGGTAATGGTGGGAGCAAAATCAAACTTTTCAACTCATCTGAGAGCCTTGTTCATACAAAATAGGATGCTAACTTAGGAGATACACTATGTAGCTCATGCTGCTATTTCAGACTATGATATTTAACATTAGACTTCTGTATAACAATGTAATGTCACTTTTCTTTTTTTTTTAGTGAGTTTAGTCTCTGTTTCCCAACCAGGTGGAACAGGTTTATGTTTAATAATAAAAGAATCTTCTTCAGAGTCTACAATGCAGCTTTAGTCTCATAAGTTCTGTTTTAGATTAGATTTTGTTAAGTATCAGCAGAGAGCCAGTGTGGTGTAGTGGTTTGAGCATTGGAGACCAGGGTTCAATTTCTTGCTCAGCCATGGAAACCCACTGGGTGACCTTGGGTGTATCACACATTCTCAGCCCCAGAAAACCCCATGCAGGGTTGCCTTATGGTTGTTATATGTCTGAAACAACTTGAAGGTATGCAATAACAACAATAAGTATCAATGACTGAAATATGACCCATTAGTCCCTGTTTTACAAAGCTATGTTGTTGTTTCATTACATTGTTGTTACATTTACTTCTAGTAGTCCTATCCAAGAAAAAAAGATCAGTTATTAAATAAAAAGATGCAGGTATGTTTATTTTTGTTTTAATCATTCTAACTAAACTGACTCCATTTTGATTTTAAGTTTACTCTTTGCAAGCTGTTTTTGTTGTTGTTGTTGTTCTTTATCATTCAGCTATGTATAATCCTAGGTTGTCTGCTATATTTACATTCTTCATGGATAGGCCTACTTGGCTTAGTGTGCAGAATGGAGTTGTCTGTTTTATGGGGTGAGATCTCAGGTAAAAACAAAAGATCTCAGGTAAAAACTATAGGAAAGTACTCTTAGCTATAAAAGTGGAAGAAGCTACTTGTCCTTTCATTCCTTTATTTCCTGCTTTACCTTTCACTTTAGTCTCATTAACCTCTTTTTGTCTTCCAAGAGGATATTCCTCCACCACATCATTTTCTCTTCTCTTTTTGTTTCCCTTGTCATCTTACTCTCTTGATTCAAATTTTTTTTTACCCTAACTCTTCCTCATCTCCTTTCTTCTTATTCCTTTTTGTCATAAAGCCAAGAAAGATTCTGAGATTGGGTTTAAATTTGATCACAGCTTTAATTGTGATCAGTGAAGTGAGGCACCAAGGACATTTCTTTATACTCCGTTCTACCAGAGGAAAAGATCTGGCTCTCTCTGGCTTTTGGAATTGTGCCTCAATACTGAGCTGTCTTATTACAGTGCATCTTTGTGCCTAACCATACAAACTTTTCTGGCCAAGGCTTGTAGCGCTTGGAAAATCATGCCATCACACCTTTTAATTCTGCAGTCCCTGGAGCATACAGAGCCATTTCAAGATCTTTCCCTGAAAGCAACAAAGAGCTCTCTCCATCTATCACAGTACCAGTCTGTGCCTTTTAACAGTTCCGTTTCACCTCAGGTAAATAGCATCATCTCTCCCAGCCCCACAGAATTCCCTTGCACTAGCAGGGTTTAGCATGGCTTGTGAGGAGACCTTTTTCCTCTTATTGTTTTCTTTGCTAGCTCTGCTCCTGAAGAAGAACCATCCCCATCTTTGTGTCCTGATCTTTTCAACTCTCCCAAAGTTCTCTCACAAACCAAACATGGGTTCTGGTATGAAAGCTTCTGTAACAGGGGAATGTTACCAGTGTATATGTGCCAGTTTACTTGTGATTTCCCTTATTTAAATTTCTCACAGATAAGTAGGCTTTTGATCAGTTACCTTCCGCAATGCTTTGCTGATCTTCTGTCTTATCTCAGTAATATGGCTTAGTATCACAGAGCCTGGAAGTAGTGCATTAAAAGTAATAGAGATGGGATGAATCCAGAATTTTCCAAATCCAAATCCAGATCCAAATCCCTGGAAAGTTTTGCGAATCCACAACTCTCACGAATCTTGAATCTGTTGAATCCTTTTTTTACAAAAGGGTTTTAAAAGCAAGAGAAACAAAGCACTTCTACTGAAAAGTGCTTTGAAGCAGAATTTGACATCTTTGTTTAATGAAAAACAAATTAAATAATAGTTTTCACTTCCAGGAAAACATACCCATACACTTCTTCTTAAGAATTACATGTAATTTGGAAGTAGCTCCAGATGTTGGAGGATGCTCAAGATGATGCCATCTCCTGGATTGACTATTATAAAAAAAAAAAAAAGGCAAAGATAATCTTGCGAAAGACATACTTTCTCAGCCTTAGCAAAAGCCTAGGCAAAGGCAAACCTCCCTCTGAAGAAATCTGGCCAGGACAATTGTCATACTTTTCCTCAGGATCTCCCCAGATTGAAAATGACATGAAGGCCCTTTCTACACAAGCAGGAAAATGTGGATTATTAATTCCACATTTTCCTGCTTGTGTAAACAGGGCCACATACTACAGTACAGAGATAATCCAGGTCAAAACTGGATTTTCTTTGCATAGCTCCTTATGGCATCCAGGGGTTTGTAGTTTGATAATGCACTAGCACACTTTGACAGAGAAGGCTCTGACACCTTGTCCAACTACGAACCCCAGAACTGTGTATGAAAGAGCTTTGCAAGGGAACCATGCAAAGGAATCTTCAGCTGTCCTTGAAATCTCAAGAACATTGTACTTTCCAGTCAAGTCTCAAGTCCTGCAACAAGAAAGGCACTTTAAAAAAACAAAAACAAAAACACCAGCCTCTAGCGCAGTCTCAATTCTCTACCCTGATGTCCAGTCTCAAGTCCTAAAACAAGGAAGGCACTTAATAAAAACAGACTAACATTAGCCTCTAGTCCAGTCCCAATCCCTACCCTCCAGTCTCAAGTCAAAAGAAAAGGAAGAAGAGAATAATTACCTTGCAGAGGGAGGCAACTACAGGGGCAGGCAGCAGGAGCGAGCTTGATCTGGGGCTCTCGCATCAGCTCAGGCCTCCGGGCATGCAGGAAAGCGGCTCTTGCTGGCCCTGCTTGCCCATGTAGGCCTGATCCAGGGCGCTCGTGCCAGCTCAGGCCTCCAGGCGTGCAGGGATTCAAAAGATTCAATTCGCCTGTTTTGGCCCAGGGATTCGGATCTGCAAATCTTGAATCCTTCCCAAGGATTCAAGGATTTGCGGATTCAGTTGGCCCATCCCTAAAAAGTAACTGTATCAGCTGTAACATGTTGCATGGGAGATAAAAACAGCACAATATTAGTTTTATAAAGTAAAATTACCGACCTGGTAGCAATGTTACCTTTTTGTTAGAGAGGAGTAAAATTTACTTTTGCTCCAGAGATGGGATTGGGGGCCAATTTTTAACATTTGAAATTAAAGAACTAATTAAAAATGGCATATTACTAATGTGCTTTCCATAGCGGTAGAATTCAAAGACACAGCTGTTAGTCCGGACCAATATGCAAAGGGATCTTGTAGCACCTTTGAGACTGAGAGAAAGAAGTTGGTAGCACAGACTTTCATAGACTAAGGCCATTTCCACACCTCACCGGTTCCTGCCAATGTCCCGTCACAATCCCGGCAGCACCTTTGCCGGAATGAAAGCGTGACAGGAATGCTCCCCTCTGCACCTGGCCGGCTCCCTGCAGAAGGGAGCATGAATGGCATGCGCCTGCCTTCCACAGCACAGCTGGCCTCTTTGCTGTGCTGTGCTGGGGAAGGAAGCGTGCGGTCGTGCTTCTATCCCTTCAGCATGGCTGGGGGTGACAGGAGTGCAGCATGATCGCAGGTGCTTAACAGATTTTTTCTGTGAATCTCCCATGATCATGATGTGTGCGGATGCGCTTTTTGCAGGACTGCAATGACGTCTTGTAAAAGCACAACCCGTGGACCGCTGCCATTGTGTCCCCATCACGGGACTGCAACACCATGCAAAAATGGCCCTTGCCTACAAGATCCCTCTGCATGTTACTAATCTATTATACATATAGTAACAAGTAACTTGCTATTGTTTCTAAAAAATTACTGTTTTTAAGAAATAAAAATTTAAAGTCCAGATTTTAAAATAATATCCCAACTTCTGAAGTATCATAAAAGAAAACTGCCATAGGTTGCCTCTGTATTGAAAGAGGGAGATTTACAATACCTAATGCTTTATTTGTTTACTTGCAGTATTTTAGACCAGTAAAACCATCAAGGTGAATAAATCATTTTTAAAAACTGTATAGAAATTAAAGTGAATACAGCAGTATAAAATATCCAGCAGAGATAAACCTAATCATCCAGTTCACATTCCATATTGAGGGACAGGTATTTTTTCCCCCAGTTTTCAAAAAGAAAATGATACTGTGTGAGCAACAATGTTGCCAACTGAGCCTCCCTGGGGCAGGCATGCCATAGAGAGAATACCACAACCACAAAATCCCTTTCGCTGTTTGTTAGCCAGAGGCTGACCAATGTTTGCGAAATATCGCAAATAAACTTCCAGTGACAAACACGGCAAAACATGCTCATATTACAGAATGTCATTCTTTGGTTATTCTGGTCTCAACCTGTTTAGAACTTTGCACCTTGAAATTCATAAAATAAGCTTGTGCCAATGGACTTCACATGTTTAATGGACAAACACTAGTCCATGAGTTGTGTACATCCCCTGAACTCCCTTTTTCACAGCCCCTGAAGATCATTGTCTAACCCTTGACTCCACTCCAAAGTGGGGGGTTTTGCCCAAAACTACCTGAAATCCAAAAAACTTGCACCTGCAAGTACAGCAGCTTATCCTTGAATGGCCCCTAGCATCTGCCAAGGTAGCCTGAGGTAGCTCCTCAGAGCATGTGCAGAGTGCTGACAGCAGCTGCACTCAAGGTCACATTGCCTCATTCCTGCCATCCACTTAGAAAAACCTTTACGCACTCACATTGGATGCCTCGACAGCATCCCCTCCCCAAAACAAACAAAATCTCTCATAAGGCTGATATGCATCCTAAAATGAAACCAGAAGGGATATGATATAACTTCTGACTTCTTAGAGAAGCTCCATGGGGGAGAGAGGGTTGCAGAAGACAGAATTGGGTTTGTCCATCATGCAGTTACCCATCCCCATCTTTAATGGAATTTTGCCTGGGAACAGATCAGCAGCCCAGGTAATAGAAATATATTTTTGTTGTCACACCTTGGGTCTCATGATGGGAGAAAGGCATCATGTGATCCAGTGTGTGTGTGTGGTGTGTGAAACAAATGAATGAGTGTGGTGTGTGTAGGCTCCAGTCTCCTGATCTAGGAGTTACATTCTCCAATTCCAGTTTCAAAATTTCTGTCATACAATGATAGACTCTAGCAATTGTACTGGACTTTCTGTACGTTTGTCAGACCTGTTAATTCTACTAATTACTGTGAGAGCCAGCGTGATTTAGTGATCTGAGCATTTGACTGCAACTCTGGAGATCAGAGTTTAGATCCCCACTGAGTGAATCACACATTCTCAGCCTCAGAGGAAGGCAAAAGTAAACCCCCTCTGAACATATCTTACCAAGAAAACCCCATGATAGAGTTACCTTAGGGTCACTGTAAGTCTGAAATGACTTGAAGGCACACAACAATTACAAATTCTTTTTAAAAGAGAAAAGAAAGAAAAACTCTCTTACATATGCAATAGCATAACAAGCTAAATTAATACTCTGTGTGCATGTGTGGTGGGTCAATGTAATGTGTGTTGTTTGGAAGGGGGAGTGGGCTTTGGAAAGGGGAGTGGGCTTCTTGTCTCTTCCATTCATCAGAGGTCGTGGTGATTGTTAGTTACAGTGAGGAAAAGAATTACAGGACAGGCTGAGGAGAAATGGAATTCTTTCACACCAATGGATAGTTCTGAGGTCATGGTTAAACTGCATTGTAGTACAGGCAGGCTGAAGAAAGATAGACTTTTAGTTTTGGATTGCTGCAATATGTCTGCAGTAAATGATGCAATAAAACTTGAGATTGTACCCTGGGAAAGAGTGAGATTGTACTCTAGGTGATACTACTTTAGTTGTGTATACTTACAAACAACACACAAAGTACGCAGCCACTGCCTCCAGAATTACCTACAGAGCATCTGTGAAGGAAAAAACAGAGAAAAGAGGAAAGCAGATTAACCTGCCTCATTGGCTACCCTGGCATATTGAAAAAGCATAGATCTATAACTCTCACCACTAAAATGGAAACCATAAGAAAAGTGGAAACTGTTGAGAAGGAAATGCATTTTGGAAGAAGCTTTCATGTAGTCTCTAGAAGATTCAAAATATTTTTGTTTACTTATGCAAGGCTTAACTGACTTGTTTCATTTCCCAAATGCATAATATTAATTTTGTATAAAAAGTCCACTGAAACCTGTAGAACTGCTGCTCTTTTTTGTGGTATAAGAACCTATTCTTTTCATGCCGTTTCCACCTCTAGTACCAACATTTTTGTTAAAGAAGTAAAACTGAAGAACACATCTATTTCATTAGCTGAGGTATGCCTGTACAAATCTACAGGTATATCTCAAAGTCAGAAAAAGCAATAAACTTTATGGGTGCAGACCACCAACATGTTCTGTTGCAATGATAATAATCTCATCTCTATTATGGACTGGTAAGCCTTGTGTGTATCTGCAAACACATGTATGGCCCACAAGCTGGTCAGCAAGTGATATGTTAAAATAGTTCAATAATTAAGGACATGATCCAGTCAAAGTAGAGCCATCAAGATCCACTGATTGCTGTAGGGAAGATCTAAGCAATACTATCCCCCTTTCTGTTGGTTGCGTGGAACAGCATATTTATCTAAAAGTATTGGATCCATTTATTTATGAGAATAAAATCTGACACACACACACCGCCACATATAATAGACTATACAGATAATGTGTAACATCCTCAACACTTTATCTTGCAACAGCCATATGAGATCATGTTTTGTGTTTTGTGATGCTGCATTTATGTTAAGTGTCTTTTTCTGAGTGTCTGAAGGATTTGTTGTGCAAATCTTCACTTGTCCATTTGTATGATTTTTATAGCAGGGAGGAGATGTTTCTAACTTACTAAAACTTCATTTTTGCCTCTTTCATTTATAAAAAAAACTTAGACAAAAGTACTAGAACACATCTTGCATATTTCTGTTAATTACATCAGGTATCATGGCCAAGATGTTGATCTCATTTAGAAACGATAAAAGAAATGAAAAGCAAAACATCCCTATTGCTTTTTTTAAATCAGCATCATCTTTCAGCATCAGCATGCTGAATTAGAAGGAATGTACCTTTTCATCTTTTTTTAAAAAAGCAATGTAATTGAGCAATTGTCAGTTTAAGATTCCTGAATTCAAACTGATCGTACATAATGAAAATAACAAGCCATTACAAATAGATTTCAATAATTCACCAAAGAATGTCTCTACCAAGCCTTTGTGGCAAATGTCTTGTTTGCAAGACAAATGCATAGTTGAAATAACAACCCATGAATGCCACTGGTGAAATGGCTATGTACACAAGGTGAATGCTAACGCTTTTCTTTCTGAATGGATCTTTTAATCTAGGTATTATCTAAACTCTGAAAAAGCCCTCAGTGGCCTTACATACAGATTAATGGGAAAAGCTGAGACCCAGAGTTGAGCTATTTGAAGGAAAAGTTTTAAAGATTTACTGATGGTTGACAAATGCCATTTAAGTTTCAAAGCCATCAATAACCTATTGAAAAAGATTTAAAGGGGAAACTCTGCCTCTATAGAAAGAGCTGACTCTCAGTGGTAGCTATCCTCCCCCCACCCCACCTTCACTGGCTTCCTTCAGTATTTGAAACCCAGAAACGTGTGGCCTTGGAAAAGAAGATAGTAAAGCCCCTTATAGAGGTATTTGCATATAACTGATTGTGGAAATCTGCTGTTGTGCATCCATGAGAAGTGAATAGAATTGTTCCCAGAAAAGCTTCTAAAATCGTGGCCATCTTTTCAAAAACCTTTCTACTAATAGCTTTTTAATGTAGAAGTTGGGAGTGATAGAATAATAATTGGATGAATCTGAAGCATCGATCACATCCTGTATCCTGATCAATGTAAAGTGTTAGGACATCATTTTTCTTCCATGTTTTTTTTTAAAAAAATAGTCAAATTCTAGTTCTATGTATGTGGTATATATCCTTTGCACTGTAGATAAATTTCTGAAAACATGGGTATTAAAACATTTAATAGTAAGAGAAATAAAAGCACTGTGGGAAAATTTACCAGTTCATAACACCAAACTAATTCCCTTGGTATGTATAAAACCTGGTAAAGGCTGAGGTAAGTAAAGTTAGCATTTGGAAGGGGGAAAAAACTCCAGTCTAAGGGCCTTTCTGCACTACACTGTTATAGTGCTACTATTCCACTTTCAACATCCTATGGGAGCCTGGGATTTGCAGTTTAGGGAGGAGCATTTAGAATTCTCAGCCAGGGAGCAATTTGGCCTCAGAAAACTGAAAACCTCAGAATTCCACAGGATGTGGAAAGTGGAATAGTACTAGTTTAGGGTGGAAATGGACATATTTACACTTGCTTCTGTTGTTGCTCCAACAATCCCTATTCACTATAACAGTGCACTATAACACTGTAGTAAGGAAGGGCTCTAAGTGATAGAAAAGAAGTGAAACTAGTGCCAGAAGACAAGGAGCTACCCAATGGATTCAAATAATGATGGTGAGTTTTTTGCAGCTCTGCAGAAGGGAGTGAGGAGGACAGTTCTGGCACATAAAAGCACACTATTCTGTATGGATCAGGTTTGGATGGACAATGTTTTGTCATGAAGTCATTGCCAGCTAAACTTTCAAGAAACAATGTAGTATAATAGCTACACTAGATGAAAATTGCACTCATGTCTTGCTGGAGGGCTTCCCGTGGGCAACCAATAGCCACTATGTGAACAGAACAGAAAATGGCTAGATAGGCCTTTGGTTTGATTCAAACATATGTTTGCATAAGGATGAGACTAGATCTGGGAAGTCCAAGGTTCAAATTGGCACTAAGCTGTGATACTCACTCATGGACCCTTGACAAGTCACTTTGTCTTAGCTTTACATATCTCACATAGGTCTGAGGATATAGGTGTGAGCTGAATAACTTTCCATAGCGCAGAGTTGTCAGTACTGCAGCAGGGTAAAGAAAGGATCTTTCACCACACACAGTCAGAGAATTAGGAACAATGAACTTGAGAAGGTTTTTTTGTTTCTACCACGTGTGCAATGCTACAATTCATGATAGGCTTTCCACTCTGGTGGTGTGCAGGTAGGAAGACATCTATACAAGTAGGTTATTTCGTGGTAAATGGTCCCTCTCTGTACCCTGAAGACTGATTAGCACAGTCCATTCCAATTTAGCTTCAGGTCTGGTTGCATTGCTGAAAAGAGCCTCAGTTGGCTTGATGAGTGGTCTACACAGGAAAGAGGATGGTCATAGTGTGATTCTGCAGATTCTCCAGGATATCTACTTCCACACTACACTATAATAGTGCTATTATTCCACTTTCAACATCCTATGGACTCCTGAGGTTTGCAGTTTAGGGAGGGGCATTTAGAATTAGCAGCCAGAGAGCTCTTTGGCCTCACTAAACTACAAACCCCAGAATTCCACAGGATGTTGAAAGGGGAATAACAGCAGTATAACGGTGTAGTGCAGAAATGGCCTTTGTGGCTTTCAGTAGTGTTGACTAAGATAATCTTTTGTTTAGGCTTTCTATGTGACCTACCAGGTTTATTGTGCTTGAATGGATTCATTCTATTTGAAAGGCTAATTCCCAAAGTGGTGTAGGGAAACTGCTGGTTGGTCTTTTGGCGTTTACAATGCAAGTTCTATTGCTGTGTTTTCTTTTGTCCCCCATACTTCTTAACAAATACATGAAACTGCTGAGTGAGGTCATCTAGAGATCCAGGGTGATGTATCATGATATTAATGAGATGCAACTCCCCCTCCCTTTTATCAGGCTTATATGAGGGAGCAGAAGTACTAAGTAGGTGTCTGTGGTCAGTAAGTGTTCATCTGACTAGGAAAGTGTGGTTTAGCCCATTTTGTGTTAGGTTGCAGTTTCTCTAAAGGATCAGCTTCACTTGGGACAATGATTGATATAATGTTGTTACTAATAGCCCAAGATCCCTCACTATCCAAATTGCTGGTCATTAATTATAAATCTCCACCTTGTAAGTGGTAACTAAGGTCCTTTCCACACGAGGCTGGTGAATCAGTTCATGCTGTTTCTTACCAGATTTTCTGGGCTCGAAACAAGGTGGACTTTCCCTCATTTCCTTCTGCATAGCTACTGCGTATGTTCCATTCTGATTCGGAGAAGTGCGAGTTCATGAATCCACACTGCCTCCACCGTGGCCACTCCCACTACTCCCCTCACCCTGCCCCGTCGGCTGTGATTGGCCCTTTTTTTTTTGCATGGTTTAGTGCATCATTGCATATGTGCATATGTGCATACGTGCATATGTGCGTAAGTCCATACTACCCCCTGGCCCCTCCCATGAGTCCTCCCTTGACCACCAATTCACATTGGCACAAATGTATGTGTCTGCACCACTGTGAAAGTACGAACTGGATCAATCTGGAAAATTGGAAAACCGATTTCTTCCGGTTTTCAAATAGCGTGCTTTACCACCACATGGCGGCGCATTTAGTCGGAATTATGTGCAGAACGAAGGTACATAAAGGGAACCTAGTCCGCTCCAAGGTGCAGAAGACCTCCGTGGCAAGATGCATTGGCCCGCCTTAATAACCACGTGCAGAAAGGGCCTAAGAAGGATTTCTACTTATCTAGCTACTTACAGGGGTTTGTTGCTCTTCATGAATATGTCTGAACCTGTTCTTTTCCTTCCTTTCATTTCTGAAAGGTTTTCAAGAGCCCTTCTCAAAGTGCCCTTATTAAATATATAGGCCTTTCCAGTTATGTGACTTCACGTGTGGAATATTCTCACCTGGATCAACCCTGATGGCTTTTTTGGCACTATTCAAAAATCTACCTGCGTTCTATAGCTATATTTAATATACTTTCCAGCTTTTTGTATTTTAGTGGCTTTTACTCAGGCTTTTGCAATTTAAAAAAATCTGTATGATTTTATTCTATTTTAAATTATTTGCCACCCTCACAGTATTATTAGTTAAGGTGGTGGTGGTTGTGGTGGTGGTGTGCCTTAAAGTGATTTCCAACTTACAAGGTAAACTTGTCATTGGGTTTTCTTGCGAAGATTTGTTCAGAGGGAGTTTGCCATGGCCTTCCTCTGAGGCTGAGAGGGTGTGACTTTCCCAGGCTCACCTAGTGAGTTCTCCCTCTTGCTCACCTAATGTGCTTTCCCTAGTCTCCTAATGTTTACTTCTTGTTCAGAAGGTGTTCTGGCAGTATAGCCTGCTTGTCTCTTGAAAAACTACAGACTGTGAAGCTGTGCTCGGACAGTGGTTACTCATGCTACAGGTGTGAGTGATCTGTGTGTGAAGGAAAGAAGAAAACTAAATGCCTGACTGATAGACACAGAGCAGCCTCAAGCGGTCTTACAATACTCTCACAATCAATGGCCTCATAAGCTGCTAGTCATTTTGCTTTTTTAGCTCCTATTGTGCATTGCTCTTTGAAGACTCATCCTCCAGGTTGACAAATGAATGATATAATCTAATTTTATTTAAGAATAAAATTAAAACATTAGCTAAGATAATCAGTCATCCTTCCTTACAACTGTATGGGGTAATTGTTCTTTTTCATGTCTTACAACCCATTAACCAAATACAATGAGAGAATGACAGGTGAATATGCTTTTGTTAAGTTGCCCTGGTAATTATTGTTTACCACATAAATTATTACTACGTCTTTGACTTGGAAGCCGTTGGCTTCCAAGTAAAATGGCATACCATATACCAAGGAGTGGGGAGTGATTTTACAGCATTTTTCCTAATACATCCAGGAGCAGAGGAGAAAAAAGTTCAGAAATATCTCACCAAAAAATGTAATGTCAAGTAGCAGTCTGATAGATTCAACAACAATTACTGTTGATTGATTTAGCACGTATTGATTCATCACATAAATTAGATCCTTCCCTACTCCCTCTGCTAGAATCTGGCCTAAATATAATGGTAACATTGATGACCAACCATGGAATAATGAGACCAGACACAGGGTTAAATAGAGGCCACTTTATTCAACCTCAAACCTATTTACATTGCATTGATCTGGAAGGGAACGGGGGGAGAAACAACCTGATCTCGGTCTAGCTAAGGCCAGATGTCACCTTGTAGCTACCTCCTCAGCCTTTCCTTCAGTGAAACACCTGAGCCCTGAGGGTGATTAAATATCTGGGTTGCCCCCCAGCCAGCCATCTACTTTAAGGTAAATCAGGATACTCCCGCCCAAGTCCCAGGAGAGTCCTACCCAAGTCCCAGGAACCAAACCCCAGGTTCACCTCAAGGGTAGCCTCCTTTCCTACCTCTCAGGTTTCAGAATCTAAAGAGGAAGTTACAGATCTCTACCCTACACCAAGAAGATAGTTAGGGCATATGGTGAACTCTTCTATTCTCCCCCAACTACCTACTACAAACTACAGACAAGCATCCACTTAGCCTCGTTTCCCCACCAGGCCAACCAACATAGCCCTCACCTGGAACAACATGTTCTGACAAATTAACACCATCAGCTCAGTAAAGCTCTAGCTATCAGAAAACTATGGCAGGATACAAGAGAAAGTGGCCCAACCCCTTACCCAGGGCATTAAAAATTTCCTACAGGCAAGGTCCAGACATCAGGGCCCTTCTCACCCTGCCAAACTTGGTGGTGCAAAATGGGAGACCAAACATGGGTTACTCCAGGCCGGACTACTTTTAATAAAACAAAAGTCATGTAGAGCCTCTAAAATAAGGGCCTTGCTTTTCAGCAGGCCCGAGCATTGCCACCAAGGTGACTGACTAAAACAGTGTGCTCCTCAAACAAAAAAAGAAAGAAAGAAAGAAAGAAAGAAAGAAAGAAAGAAAGAAAGAAAGAAAGAAAGAAAGAAAGAAAGGCAACAAACCATTCCACTGGAGGTCTCTTCTCCCCACCTACTCCGCAGTAGCTTTAGAGGCAGTCACAATCTGAAAAGAATGAGTGCCAGATTTAACCCCATCCAGACCCAAACTCTTTAAGGCTTTCGAGATGACTGTCCAAAACTGGCACCCGGTAAGAGGTGAAAAGATAGCATAGAAAAAAAGGAACACAGGTCCAACCCTCGCCTCCAACATGTTGAACACATCACAGTGTTTTCTTGGCAAGATTTGATTGTGGGGGGGGGGATGATTTGCCATTGCCTTCCTCTGAGGCCAAGAGAGTATGACTTGTCCAAATTTCTGGAGTGAAGTGGGATTTGAACCCTGGTTGCCCAGAATCCTACTCCACTGTCCAAATGACTACATCACTCTGCTTTTATTTTCATTCCTCTGTGTTATTTTTTTTTTATGAGCCATTTTGGAAAGTCTTGCTTGTTGTTGTTGTTAACTGTTATCAAATCATCTTTAGCTTATGGCCGTCCTATGAGTGAGAGACCTTGAAGTCACGCTGACAATAACAACCCTGGTCAGGTTTTGCAAACTCAAGTCTGTGGCTTCCTTGAGCAAGTCTATCCACCTGTACTGTGGTCTTTCTATCTTCCTCTTGTCCTGCTGCCTTCTACCTTGCCAAGCATTATTGTCTTTTCTAGTGAGTCATTTGTTCTCACGATATGTCCAAAATACAACAGTCCCAGTTTAGTCAACTTGGCTTCTAGGGAGAGTCCAGGCTTGATTTGCTCTAGGACCCAGTTATTTGTCTTTTTAGCAGTCCACAGTTTCCACAGAACTCTCCTCTAGCACCACAATTCAAATGAGTTGATTTTCTTTCAATCAGCTTTCTTCACTATCCAGCTTTCACAGTCATAGAAAGGAAAATACAATGGCATGAATCATCCTAACATTGGTATTCAATGATATATATTTTCACAGTTGAGGTTTTTGTTTAGTTCCTTCAAAGCTGCCCTTCCAAGTCCTAGTCTTTTTCTAGTTTCTTGACTGCAGTCCTAATTCTGATTAATAACTGAGCCAAGGTATGGAAAATATCAACCTATCTCAGTGTCTTCATTGTCTGTTTGAAAGTTATGTAAATCATCTGTGGTCACTATTTTTATTTTCTTAATGTGTTACCCCACTTTCTGTCCTAACTTTCTTCAGTAATTGTTCCAGATCATTACAATTTTCTTCTAGGAGTATGAAGTCATCTGCATATGTTAAATTGTTGATGTTCTTCCTCCAATTACATACGTACTTTCCCAGAGTCTAAGCCTGTTTTAGATATATGTTCAGCATACAAGTTAAACAGATGGGGGGATAAAATGCAGCCTTGCCTGATCTCGTTGCCAATTGGAAATCATTCCATTTCTCTGTATTCTGTTCTGATTGTGAGAGATGACAGCTCAGAGGTCAGTGAGCAATTGATTGTGCCAGAAACAGAGCCAGTATTAGACCAAACTATCTTGCCAACAACCCCATCAACTGAAAGACAAACTGAGACAGAGTTGTTGCAACCAGTGCCAGAGGGAGAGGGTACCAGCAATGATTTAGGAGAATTAGATCCACCTTTGCCCCACAGCTTCCAATGACAGAGGAGCAATCCACAATTTTTCATGATCTACACAATCAAAAGCTTTGCAATAATCTATAAAGCACAGGCTGACTTTCTTCTGAAATCTTTGGAGTGCTCCTTTATCTAACGTATGTTGGTAATATGATTCCTCATGCTTCTTCCTTTCCTGAACCCAGCTTGGACATCTGGTGTTTCTCACTCCATAAACAGTAAAAGTTGTTGTAGAATTTGGAGCATCATTTTGCTTGTATGGGAAATTAATGCAATGGTCCCACAGTTACTACAATCCCTGATGTCCTCTTTCTTGGGGACTGGAATGTGTATTGAGTGTTTCTAATCTGTGGGCCATTGTTTTGTTTTCTTTATTTATTTGTTTTACTCAGAACTAGGCTAGATTCTGTCTCTGTAGCTTGAAGCTGCTGTATTGGTATGCCATCTGTTTCTTGTGATTTATTTCTCTTAAGTGCTCTGAGTACAGCTTCCACTTCCTTTTCTAAAATTATAGATTCATCTTCAAATAGTTCTTAAGTCATTCTTCAG
This sequence comes from Iguana delicatissima, assembly GCA_948472985.1. NCBI lineage: Eukaryota > Metazoa > Chordata > Lepidosauria > Squamata > Iguanidae > Iguana > Iguana delicatissima. The sequence continues at coordinate 397,149 of CAOKZL010000002.1, forward strand.
TGTATTGTTTCCATCAGCTTTTTCTTTGTACTTGGTCATGTTTCAAGATAGCGTAAAAAATATTTTTAACCATGTTAATGTACTAATTTTTCTATATATGTTAATGTATTTCTAAGCAAGTGTGTGATATTGGGATATATTGTTGTTTGGGGCAGGGTAGCCTGTTTTCATTATTGGTTAGAAGTAAGGAAGGTTGTAATGTGTTAAGCATATAATGCTAGTAAGTCATCTAAGACAGTGAAAAATGCATCAGAAAATTGGACAGAACACTGTGGGTATTGGGGACAAGGTTAAGGCTAAAAAGTGAGGCTAAGGGTCAAGCTTATTCTAAACACACTTTTTAAAATGGTATGAACCTTAGATTAGTGCTAGTTTAAAGTATTTGGCTCAGTGTTTTTTTGACATTCATGGGGAAAGGGCATACTTTTGTGTGTATGTGCCTTCAAGTGGCCTGTCAACTTATGGCAACCCCACAAATTTCATAGGGTTTTCTTAGACAAAGAATCCTCAGAGGTGTTTTTGCCATTTCCTTCTTCTGAAATATGGCTCACAGCAACTTGTGTTCATAGGTGGTCTCCCATCCAACTACTAACAAGCTCCAAGAGCAAATAGGATAGGATGCCTTTAGGGTATTTAGGTTATCTAAAGATCAAATCTTCCTATGTAAAATTCAAGAATCTTTAATTTTTTCTTTTTATCCAGAGTATATGTGTAGAAAAACCATCACTGTCTAATATTTAAATCACTTCCAAGAAGATCAAGGGAAATTGAAAGCTGATGATGCAGGAAGATGCTGGGGCCCTGTTGTGTTACAGATAGTGTGCAGGTATTGTTATTGGGCAAATTCAGAATGGTTCAGAAAAAAAGAAACACACAGTTTTTTACTTTGGAGGAAGGAGGTAATTCAGCATGAGTCCAGATTATCAGAAAGACCATGGGCAAGACTGATTGATTAATACTTTATTTCAGCCACAGTTCAGCAAAAATATGTTACAAAGTGTGTCATGATGAATTTCAAAAAATGAAGATAAAAGCAATGTAACCTCCTGCAACATGGCCATTTCCGTGTTGTTGGATGTTGAGGGGACAGGTGGAGACATGTCCAGTTATTCTCCTGTATCTGGGTTTGCTGCAACAGGCATCCACGGAGACTTTTGTGAGTTCTCAGGAGGTACGTGTAGATGAGACACCCTTTCAGCGTGGCATCTCTACTCATGCCCCATTCTCCAACAAGAAGAAGCCATGTCAGGAGGTGGACTGCTTACAAGATGGATTTTTGAGGAAGCTTGGTCATTCCAACCTATACTACAACAAAAATAATGAGTTGTGATGTTGCAAGGCTTGCTTAATACCGTCATAATTCACTAATAGGATGCCCACCCTTATATTGCAATACACACAAGTCTTATGATCCTCAAGGGAGTGCTTTTTCTCAGTTGTAGCATTGCCACAGGCCTGTCTGGTATGGATTTTTCTTGATCACTGCTCCAGATGTTGGAATTATTTTCACAGAAGGCTAGGATGGCCACCCTTTTTGCTATCCGTCTGCAAGCATGTAAATACCTTCTTATTTAACAGGCATTTGACATTAGATTGGGCAGAAAGGTCTTTTAATTGGGTGAGTGTGTTGTACTTTTCTTCCTGTTGTTCCTGTTCTTAAAATGTACTTATATTCTTTCAGATAAGTAGTATTGTAATATAGGATAGCTAATTTTTTAAAAAATATTATCAGGTGTATACTTGACACTATGGTGTATATTAAGAGAAAGGTGGGGTATAAATTAAATTAAATCAATTAAATAAAATTATTTTTGCTGCACCCACTCTTGTTTGAGATAGGATTCTCATTTTTTACAACTTCCCATCAATTTCAGGGTCTTCAAAATTCCAGACTTTTGTCTGGTACCAGAGTTATCCCTGTTCAGATGGAAGTGTAGCTGGACCACTAGCTGAAGCTGACAGAAGACATTCCATGCTATTAATACCACCAGTGACTTGAGTGACAGTAATGGACCTAGGAGAACTGCAAACTATAAAGCTTCTCCTTAATGAGGAGTGCAGTCTTCACAATGACACCACCCATCCAGTTAGAACAGTGGTTCTCAACCTGTGGGTCCCCAGATGTTTGTGGACTTCAGCTCCCAGAAGCCCTGAGCATTGACCATAGTGGCTGGGGTTTCTGGGAGCTGAAGTCCACAAACATCTGGGGACCCACAGGTTGAGAACCACTGAGTTAGAAGATCCCACCAACCAATAGCACCTCAGCCACATCTCAACCAAGCCTCAGTTTACTGGCCCTCACCCATCCATGGCCATGTTCAGACACTGATTCAGCACATACACTGCCTTAGTTGCTGAAAGCAAAAATGAAAAGCACAGCTATGTGTAAAGTGGTATACTGATGGCAATGCATTCCACACTCCAGAAAATCTGCTCAGAGGATCCATGTCATGACCAGAAACCTGTGGGTGACATAGGCTGGCATAACATGGGGTTATACCAATCTGTGTCATTTGCGGGATGTTTTGCAAGGAGTTACTCAAAGAGCTCTTTGCACAACACCTTGCACCCCCTCCCCCGACAGAAGGAAGGTTCCAAGCACCAGATCTTTTCCCCATGGCCATTTAGTGGCTGGAAAAGGGCAGACCAGTTCTTCACTTGAAAGGAGAAAATGGCCATCACCTGCCTAGACCTTTAGCAAAACACATCTGGTGAAGAGAGATCAGTTTGTGCCAGGTGTTCCATTGTGTTATTTTGAACCTAGGAAATGTTTATTGTGACCTAGTCTTACTTTTCCATACAGTATGCAAACTGACATTGATTTAGTTTGAGTGTGTTTTTGTGGGAGTATACATTTATATAAATATGGGTCTTTTTATCATCTAAGAAGTCAGATGATACAGAGTATGTTGCTTGAATTATGAAGTATTTATTAAAATCCATCATTGGCATTTTTTAAAAAATACATCATTGTCCAAGAGGCTTTATCTTATTGTCCCTATATAATTAATTTGACAGATTGGTTTTCATTTGTTGTAGTTTTGTTCCTTTGCCAAAGAAAGTCTTTTGTTCCTTTGCCAAAATAAAGGGATAGTGGCCATCAACTGGAAAGAAAGAACAGCATGATTAAATATTAGAAGAAAATAGGAAATTTAATAACTATTCTTGTATGGTTTAATAAATTAGCTTTAGAAGTGACTGCTAGACAACAGATTTCTAGCTGAGTACGAACAACTGTTAAGAAATATTAATAAAACTGCAGTTTATTTCAGAGTGTGCCCTGTAACTGGATGTTGTCAAGGAAATAGCTGTAAACTAATTTTTAAAGACACATTTATGTGCCTTCAAATGCGAGCTAAAAAGAATGTGAGACTCTAATATGAATAGCTGGCATGATAAAAAAAATTAAAATGTACACAGTAGCAAAATTTAGATCACCTGTTGATAATATCATTGGTTGGGCAAGCAGTAAAGAAGAGAGGAGAAGGCAAGGAGGAAAGGACGTTTTTTTAAAAAAGACCATACAGAAACATTGCTAGAGTTGAAATGGGCACAGTTTTATTGGGTTATAATTAATAAGCCATAAAGTTATAGTTAGTAAAACCTGTCTGCAGCCAAGGAAAATCAGTCCACACCAGTAAATCTGATGGGAACCCTAACCCAATTAATCTATTAAGAGAACGATGGGATTCCATATGGACATAAGCTACCAGGGACTCAAGCAGGCTACTTCAGTGCCTTCATCCTAAGATCTTTTAAGGAGATCTGCAGCAGCGGGGAAACAAGTGTGCAGGCACTGTTCCTTCACCAAATAGATCCAGTCCATTGCTTCAACCAGTCAATTAATCATTTTATTTATGCCTCACGTTTTCCCCAAGACTAGGGACTCAAAGTGGCTTACAGATAAAAAGAAATACAAATAAAATCTAGCTAAAAACATACGAAAATTCGGTGTATTAAACTGTTAGTAAAATTCAAAATATTTAAAACATTAACCACAAGAGAAAGGTGGAGAACCCTAGTGGAATCCCAGTGAAGCCAGAGGCAGCAGGAGCAATACATTTTTCAGTACTGAATCTGGTCCAGTTAAGCACTGTAGAGTGTTAAAATAAGCCTCTTCTATTATGAGTAACTACCAAATGCCTGTTGTGTTGCTTCTACAGCATGTTTGGAGGCATGTGCTCATTGTCTCAAGATGGCCCCAAGACCATTTGGGGCACCATTTATCTTCACTCTATCCCTGGGGCTCCAGGTATCCCTAACTTGAGCCAAAAGAGAGCTTTGTTGCCCCACAAAGAAAAGAGCCCCCTGTACCTTCTCAAGAAACATTTTATTCCTTGATACAAGGTTGACTCCAAACTCAGATGCTGTACTCTGTTGCACATCTGATTCTTCAGGCTTAAAACTGCTTTTGTCTTCAGGTTCTTCACCTGCTGAATCACTAGTGGCCACCACTGCTTCTTTAGCATATTTGATGCCAGCTGCTAAGCTATAATGGTTTTTATGCTCTGCATGAGAGCCAAAAAGGACAGTTCCTCTCTGATGTTCACCCAGATAAGCCTCGCCTCAGCTTCTGATTCTGGCCAGCAAAAAATAATTACAGAAAGGCCTATTCAATTGAAAGTAGAAAATGGCCATCACCTGCTTAGGCCTTCAGCAAGACACATCTGGTGAAGAGAAATAATGACAGAGAGGCCTATTCCAGAATAGAGGCCCCTAGGAAAAGGCCACTGGGGCATAATGCTTATGGACTTCTTTGCATCTCTTCCCATATGCTGTGAATGGGAACCCATTCTCACACAATTAAATGCCTTCTGTTGAATGTATAGACAGTGTCATTTAAGTTTCAGACTGCTTTCAGCGTCTTAAATGTAAGCAGTCCTGTTCACAGTGTTATAGTCTATTGTTAGTATATCTAGAAGGCTGCCATCTTTCTAAAATAACTAACTAACTAAATAAGACTATTAGAACAATTTTTTTTGTTTTTACACAGTGATTTTGATTATATTAGAATTTACACTGTTTTCAGAAAACAGTGATACAAAATGTTGCAATGTAGAATACTCCTATAGACAGCCAAAAAACTATATGCTCCTTTTCCAGGTTAGTCCATTCTATATCTCTCCCATCTGGTTTTCTGCTTTCTATAAATGTTACTCAACACTGCATTATCAGCTCTGTATTCTAATGACCCCAACTCACCAATTTTCCCCCCAGCAAGTGGTACCTCACACACACACTAGTGGCAAGAGCAGTGGTAAACTACTTTCGTTATCAAAACCTGTGTTCTTCCCCGCTGCTGGAAACATAGGCTGGGCTTCCAGTGGTTCCAGCTGCCTTACTCCACCAACTCATAGCTCATAGCTTGTGGAAGCAGGTGCAAGAATCAAAATAAATAAAATAAAAAATAAAAAGGAAAGGAAAGGAAAGGAAAGGAAAGGAAAGGAAAGGAAAGGAAAGGAAAGGAAAGGAAAGGAAAGGAAAGGAAAAATAGTCATCTTTACCACCTGCCATTTCAATGCCCTCTGCAGTACATCTGGTGTCCTGAGAGAGAGAATGAGAGAGAGAGTCACTCTGGAACATGTAAAAGGATTCCTGAAACATTATGGAGGAATTAAATAACAGAGAGTGCGTGCAGCAGTTAGATATCCTGATTAAGAAGCAAGGACACTGATGGTTTGGAGAAACAAACTAAAAGCTTTATTATGAGAACTTCATTCTAACATAGGAAAGTTACTCAATGTATTGATCCAATCTAGCTTCATTCCAAGGAAGACCTGAGAGAGGATTGACAGGAAGAGTTTTTAAAAAGCACACCTAAGAGTATCAGTTTACATCACGGAAGGATCACAATAGGTAGACAAGAAGGAAGGACTCACTCAAACTATCTAACCCTATTACCAGTGCCCTCTCCGAGGCATTCTTTTCAGTCCAAAGCATTGTTAAACTTTTAACAGTAAATGCAATGGCTGCTGCAGTAGTTCTTACAAACAAGAGTGACTTTGTTGTTGCTTGCTGCTGCTGTCCACTTCAGCAAAGTAAAGTGGGGAAAAGGATGGTGAACCACTGAGGGCTTGAGCTCTCAGCAGATACCCAAGAGTGTTGATCCTTATGTCAGGCCTGGCACTTGAAGAGCTGAGTTTTATATTACTGGAAGCATATAGGATAAATCTGGTCACAAATGCTCCACTTTGCATTCCATTTATTTTCTTTAGTTATCCAGGAAAATTTTACTGAGGAGGTTTTGTTAATGCACAGAGCCATACGGAAGTATAGCTTCATTCACTTCATTTTTTAAAAAGTCTAGTTATATGGAATAGTGTGTATAACTGATGTTGATTTGAGTCAGAAAAAACCTGTTGATTTCTGTGCCAGGAACTAATGTGGAATCTCATCAGGAAGTGTGTTAATATAGTAAGATCACATTGCACCCTTGTTTTGTGGTTCATTTCACTTGTTTAATGTTACCTGAGGATCTAATGTGCTAAGAGAGTGCAATAAAAGGAGAACATTGAGGATATTTGTTTGATTTCTCTGAAACAAAACACTTGTTGCAGTTTTAAAACAATTACATTAGACAAAAATTCTCAAGCTATATTTTAAATTCTACAGCTGGCTAGAGTAAAATGCATGTCAACTTGCCTTTTCCTAAATATATATAGTCATTTAGAGGTTATCATATTGCACAGTCTGTCTACTATATGACATTTTTCTCAAAAAAGCAGAAAGCAGCCTGATTATGCCAACTATTTTATTTTATTTTTTAGTGGTACATTGAAGTAGAAAGAAAAAAGATGGTTTAATAAGAAAAAGGTAAAAAAATAATATTTGAAAGTTGCTGGGGAAAGGGCCTGCTACACCATTTATTTAAAATACCAGATCTAAAATCGTTTAGCCCAAGTAAAAACCCATGGGATGATCTGCAATGATGTCTTGAAGACCTCTAATTAATTAATTCATGAATCTTTATAGGGTAAAAATTTCTTCTTCCTCCCCCTCCCCACCCACTACTCCTCCCCCTCCTCCCAGTATGCCACTTTAAAACAACTGTACAATGCAATTATGCTCTGCTAAAACTCTTGGTTTTTTGTCTCTACAGTGACCTTAGTATGAACAACATCTCCAAGCTGCCCTCAAATGTTCTGCACAATCTTCGCTTCCTGGAAGAGCTGTACGTATGCTTTCATTCATGATGGGCATAGCTGGTCGCTAGGCGCATTCCTGGGTTTGTCTCTCATACTTACACTGGAAACCAGTTAACAGCACGGAAAAGCTGTGAGTTTTGGCACATATGGAAACACTTGCAGGGGCAGCCCAAATGCTTGTGATTCTGATTCTGGAAATAGGCTTAACTTTTCTAAGCAGAGACAAAGCCATACAAATTAATTTTTTAAGAAAAGTTTTTTAAAGAGCTGGATTGCTATTTGGAAATAGTTAAGCAGCAGGATATTAAAAGTTTGAATGCTGGCTTGTGTTTATTAAAATAGCAAGTAAAATTATAATCAAAACCAAAACCTGCTGCCTCAGTCTGCCTGTGTCAAGGACACTTGCATTCATGTTTCCTAGGACTAAGTCATCTTGTTATAATCCCTTTTAATGACTGTTTCCTTACTCTTTAGCTTTTAGCATCCCTCAAGGCTAACTATGAAATACAGAACCCTATATAGCTTAGTTTGCTCTGTTTAAAAGTATGCTATAAAAACTAGTTAATCAAACACAGGGTCTCAAATGGAACATTGATTAAAAAGAGATGATGGCCAACCAGAAGAGGAAGGCACTCATTGCCCATGAGGGGTACATGTAACAAAGTGACCAGAGTAAACACTAGGAAATAGAAAATGCTTTCAAATCCTTACTCTTTATAACAATATCAACCAACAAAGTGAGGTACTGCAGGTATTCTAGAACACTTCAGTAAACAAAGTTCCTCTCCTCCTCATACTCTGCTTTCTAATCCAACAGCTAATGATATCGGATAGGTAGCAAACCACTTATCATGGAAGCTACAATTAGTTTAAAACACCCAAATAAAAATTTCCCTTACTTGGGAGGAACACCATGCAATAGCAAGTGTTTCATATGAAGATTGAGCCAAGAAAGATTGTATTTCATTCCCCACTTTGAAAGTCTTCAGTCTGAAGTCTGGCTTAAATGGGAGATTTGATTGCTAGGTATTGGGATGGTCCCCCCAAGTCTCAACCTTATTCTACCATACTTCCTATCACTACCTGACATTGAAATTTATAGTGCCTGATCATCTGAGAAAGTCCCAATGAGAATCCTGATAATTTACTGCAACCCCAGTACTCCAAATGCCAATACATTGTAGTGCTGCACAAAGAGTCGCCAGCCAGTCTCCTAGAATAGCCTATAATTGAATAAATGCCATGAGCTACAGAACCTATAGCCTCTTGATTGCTTCTGCAGCTTTGAAGGGGAAAGCTGGTAATGTTGCTGGAGCTAGTTACAGCATTGTTCAATTAGACATATCTAGTTTCCTAAGACTGAAAAACTGGTCATTTCAAACAAAAGAAGAATAGGCTAAGCTTCAGAAGGTTTTTAGTACATTGCTGTTAATCAACAATTTTACAGCAGGTGTCCTTTAGCAAAATAGCACACAGATAAATTCAGCTTAGGAGAAAAGTGGTCCTTTCCCTTCCTTTTCCAAAAGAATTAGTTGGGATTTGGTTTTAGATAAACAAGTGTTCTGCAGATCAAGTGACAGAGCTGTGTCAAAATTTATTTTTGCCTTGGGTACATGTGCCAACTAATAAAACCAAACTTTGTGCTGTTTTTTAAAGAATATGATATAGAACTTTTAGGTGCTTTTCAGTTCTACCTTTTTGGTAATATCAGTAAGGAAAAATGTCCAGATATGTCCAATAATTTGGCAGTAAATTACAAAAACATACAGCACAAATATAAAGGAAGTGGTTTAAATTTGCAAAGCAAAAATTCTGATTTTTAAGCATTAGAAATTTAACTACAGCTAGGGATACCAGAAGAATGTAATTTATCATGCATGATACCTGAATGTGATGAAGCATATGGAAATACATATCAAAGAGCAATTGGAAATAACAGTATTTTGCTCTCCATTCCATGGATAACCCTCGCTATGTTCATGAACTATTCATTCATGAATAGTTGTACCCTAGGTTGCAGACCCTGCTCTCAGACCAGAGAACTATATGGGTAGTAGGAGGCCATTCACCGGCTACTTTACTTAGCCACCTGGCTAGAGTTACATGTGCTGTAATTGTGCCATAGCATCAACAAAAGAGGTATGGAAGGAAGGCCTAGGAAGTAGAACCATGTGAGATATGCGTTCAGGCTACATATACAAAACATTGAGTATCTTTAAGAAGGCCATGATAAAACTAGCTGCCAGTTAAGTTCAGTCTTACAGTACAGTTTTGCTTAAGCCTTCAGAATCATGGCCTCTATATGCTCTTTGCTGTCAAAAACTCCCTGAGCTAAATAAAAAATAAATAAATAATAGAATTATTATAGTATTGTTGGTATTGAATCTCAAAATAAATAGGGTAGACCTAGGACATGTGCTTATATAAAGCATAACAACAAAAAAAGAATGACAGTATACACAGTATTTGAAAGGCTTTGATTTTTCAACTCGTAGACGAGAATGCATAAACATCAAGAGATTTTTCGTATTGAAGAACAATTTTTCTCAGTTCCACAAAATTTAGAACAGATTAGCTGTTGTACACAGCATTGCTTGAGAGAACCATTAACCATATTAGTGATTGTTCAGTTTCAATTGCTCTAGAGGATAATTACCTGTCTGCTTAGGAGCCCAAACTTTCCCACCACTGGGCATCAGTCTTAGTTGTCCTTGAGGGAGCATGCTTCTCCCAGTCAGCTGCTAAACACCTTAAAAAATCAAAGTGCTCCCTCAGAGTCGATGACTTTCGTGTCTGCCATGGACCCTGTATTTTAAGTCAGACTATCCCAAACATTCCTTCTAAATTTAGTAAAAATTTATCCAACTGTTTTTTCATGATGTTGTAGCAAACAAAAATATACATAATTTGTTTATATTGATTGCCTGCTTAAACAAATATGTAGCAAATTGGAAAAAGGCAAAAATAAATATTCTCATAATATGCACAAGAAGTAAAATTCTCTGTCTGGTGCAAAATAATGGTATGGCAACAACTGAAAAACAGTAAACTCAGTTTTTATAATGATTAGTTGATTAGAAAAAACATGTAGAAAATGCATATAACTCTTGAGTGGGTTGCATAATTGTATTCTTTTCCTTGTACTTCTCGAACACAGTCTAGTAATGAAGTTCGCTTTTACAAACATCCTCAGGAATCTGGAACTGACCACAGTGACCCTGGGCTTGATGAATTTTGACTGTTCTTATGTACTGGCATGCTTCTCAGTACAAATGACAGCTTTTGACTTTGCATATGGTCTCAACATGTGCCTTCCTCTGTGGTTATGATAACTTCTTATTTTTACAGCCTTGCATTGATGGAGATATATGCAACACATAACATTTAGCTGGGGTTTATAGCATAGTAGTGCTTATTGATAAGACAAGTCTCTCCTCATGCAGGCAAACAGCCAATAACACATTGTAAATTCCATTGCTACAAGACAGAATTGGTTTTATAAGCAGGAACTCTACAGCACTGGATAACACAGAAAAAAGTGGTAAAATTCTACTCAGTATATTCCATACTTTAAAGTAATAAGATTCACGTAATTATCTAATCTTGAATGTCTGTTTCCTTGAACACAGTCTGACATATTTAAAGCAAGGCTAAATTTTATGATCTCAAAAAGTAAAGGTAGCCCATGTTGGCCATAACACAAATGCCAACATCCACACTTGTTAAAAAAATTTTTATTAAATGGTGAACCAAAAGGCTATAAATAATGTAAGCTCTCACAATCTAAGGATCTCTTCCTCAGGCAAGATGTTACAAAAAACAAGGGTTGGGGTATGGATAGCTGATATTGAAGTCCTGGAGTCTGCATGATCATGGTCTTGATATGGAGATGCCTATAGACATTCAAAAGAAAGCACCAGCAGATGCTGATTTTTTTTTTAAGTGCATCCATATTGATCTGTGAGGCTATTGGAAGTAAAAGAGGCAGAGAAGTTAGTTCTCCATTTAAAGAGTGATTTCTGCACCTCAGATGAAGCATATTGATTCTTTTGAAAGTGAACAATGGAGTTAAAATAAGCAGTTTTTATGTTTACAAAGCCAAAAGTTGTTTCAGACACTACAGTAGGTGAAAAAGCAAGATCCTACGGTATTACCAGACAGTAATAAAATAATGTAGGAAGTCAAAGCTATGTTCAGCATCATTAATATGTCTGTTCACATAACTAAAATCTGATTGAGCATCTTCTTTGGTAGTATATGCAAGTTATGAGCCACTTGATAGTTACCTAAGAGTCAGATCAACTGAATGCTATGAAAGTTACTTCTGAGTAGACATGCATAAAAATGCAGAGTTTTTTAGTGATTTAGCAAGTTCCCAGTCTATTCATCCTTCAGTTATTTGAAGGAGATGCATTAGAGTACATACGATGTAGAATCATAGAATCAAAGAGTTGGAAGAGACCACAAGGGCTGTCATGTCCAACCATGACCATGCAAGATATGCCATCAAAGTGTTCCAGACAATAAACTCAGAATAATTTCTTCTGTTCTTAAACTACAGTAATTGCATTTATCACAGTAGCTAACTTGGGTGCCTTTCCACACCCTACCTTTTTGTGGAGTCCTCTAGTGGGGATCCCAACATTGGCTCTGCTGGGAAGGGAGCACAACAGCAGCACTCCCCTCTGCACCAGCTGGCTCTGTGTTGAAGGAAGTGCAATGGCCATGCCTCTTCCTTCACAGGAAGTGCAGCCAGATACTTTCCCAGGCTGTACTGAGGCAGGAAGCACAGCCATTGTGCTTCCCAGACAGGTAAGTCCGTGATGGTCACGCAATCATGAGTCATTGACAGGGAAAACCTATCAATGATTTAATCCGTGATTGTGCCGCCTGTGGATAAGAGAAGGATGGGACCACGATGACATCATACAGAACTGTCTTTCTCTTGTCCTCATGGTGGGTTGGGAAGGTGATGTGGAAAGGGCCTAAGTTTACAACTCTTGAAAAAGTAACAAGCCAGAAGAAATTTAGTTGAACTGTGGTTTAAAATAAGGCCTTTGACAAAGTTCCCCATGACATTCTTGCAAAGAAACTAATAAAATGTGGGCTGGACAGGGCTACTGTTAGGTGGATTTGTCATTGGCTGACCAACCAGACCCAAAGGGTGCTCACCAATGGCTGCTTTTCATCCTAGAGAGAAATGACTAGTGGGGTACCAGAGGGTTCTGTCCTGGGCCCAGTGCTATTCAACATCTTCATCAATGAAGGAGTAGAGGGCATGCGATCCAATTTGCAGATGACACCAAATTGGGTGGGGTTGCTAATACACCAGAGGACATGATCAAAATTCAAAATGACCTTGACAGATTGGAGAGCTGGGCCAAAGCTACAATAATGGATTTCAACAGAGGGAAATGTAAGGTCCTGCACTTAGGCAGAAAAAATGGAATGCACAAATATAGGATAGGGGACACGTGGCTGGATAACAGTACAGAAAGGGATCTAGGAGTCTTGGTAGATCACAAGCTGAACATGAGTCAGCAGTTTGATGCGGCAGCCAAGAAAGCCAACACAATTATTTGTTGCATCAATAGGATTATGGTGTCTAGATCAAGGGAGGTAATGGTACCACTCTATTCTACATTGATTAGCCCTCATTTGGAATACTGTGTCCAGTTCTGGGCACCTCAGTTCAAGAAGGATATTGACAAGCTGGAGCATGTCCAGAGAAGGGCGACAAAAATGGTGAAGGATGTGGAAGCCATGCCCTATGAGGAGCAGCTTAAGGAGCTGAGTATGTTTAGTTTACAGAAAAGAAGGTTAAGAGGGGACATGATAGCCATGTTTAAATATTTGAAGGGATGTAACGTTGCTGAGGGAGAGGGCTTGCTTTCCGCTGCTCAAGAGACTAGGACAAAGAGCAATAGATTCAAGCTGCAGGAAAGGAGATTCCACCTGAACCTCAGGAGGAACTTCCTGATGGTCAGAGCTGTCTGGCAGTGGAATATGCTGTGTGGTGGAGTCTCCTTCTTTGGAGGTTTTTAAGCAGAGGCTGGATGACCCATCTGTTGGGAATGTTTTGATGGGTGTTCATGCATAGCAGGGGGTTGGACTCAATGGCCTCTGTGGTCTCTTCCAACTCTAGATTCTATGAAAATATAACATGCGTGTGTGTGTGTTCAGAAATATGTAGACTGTTTTCCTCATGGTTCCCACCTCCTTTTTAATATATTTGTCTGTATGATAGTAACATTCCTGTTGCAGTCCTACACCCACTTTCTATGGAAACATTTATGTTAATTCTTATGTTATACTCAGTGGGCCTTGCTTCTGAGTAAATAAGATTGTACCGTAAATCACGTAGATTATGAAATTACAAATTCAAGGACTTGGAGAGAGATGTAATCCTCTCAGTTCAAGGGTAACATAATATATAGCCTGATACATGAACTAGTTCAACTGCGGTCTTTTGTTCATTTCTTTGATTGTCTTTTGTTGAATCTTCCAGATGTACATTTTAAAAAGAAAAGATAACTATCCAAGTGAAACCAGATCAGCCCAAGGTTCAAACTGTTTTGTCCTAGCGGTGTAATTGTATTAAAGTGAATAATATTCTGAATGACTAATCCACAGAGTGAGTTTAAACATGCTTAACCTAGTCATGTGTGTGTGAACCATTGCATTATCTTCATGGCAATACAGTGAATTGAGACGGGAGAAAAGTTACATGGACAGTCCATGCAGGATTCTGAGGACTGGGGCGTGCTAATTTAAACAAAATATTAGAATCCCAGCATTTCTTCTGATGAAGGCCCTTTCCGCACCTTACCTTTTTTCGGCGCTGGGGTGTGGAGATTGTGTGAGCAGCCTCCAGCGAGAGGCTGTCGCATCCCCACTGCTTCAGCTCCGCATGAGGGCAGTGCAAGAGCCCGGCTTCTTCCTTCCACAGTGCAGCCTGGGAGTGTGCCAGGCTGCGCTGGGGCAGGAAGTGTGACCGCCGTGGCTCCGGAGGCTCCGCACGCATGGCAAGTGCGTACAGGGCCCTGGAGCTATCCATGATCATGCATCATTTTCATCTGAAAGCCAAAAATGAAAAATTGTGCAAATGGTGCCTGCCCTACACTGGAGCATCATGCGATTGTGAGTGCGTCATGCAGATCACTCCTCACAATCACGCGACGCTCGAGGGGCCCTTTTACATGACAAATGCTGTGCGAAAAGGGCTGAAGTCACCCCTACAGAGATTGGAAATAAATTACCAAAAGTAATAACATCACCTGTAACATGTTAGCTTTTGAAGCAATGAAGTCATACTGATGTCCCTTTGGAAACAACATGACTGGTAATGTTGTTTAGTTAAATCTATGTTACAAGTTATGTGAGGGGTTGCAATGAAATACATGAGTTACTTAAAGAGCAGAAAATCTCAACTCTTTTTTGCAAACAATCTGAGTCTATTAAGCACAAACACAAATTTGTAGGAGGATAATTGGAAAATGGTAATCAAAAGAAAAATTTTCTCAAAAGAAAAATTGGAGTATGAAGATGTGATAAATTTGGTTAAGGTTATATCCCATATTCTGAAAATGCTTTTTGATATAAATGAGGACCTGATACTCTGTTAGCCAGTTGTGAGGTACGGGGAAGGTGGACAGATGGAAAAGGGTATTGTTAATTTTTTTCTGCCTAACTTGTAATAATATTGTAATATAGCATATATCAATGTACGTTAAGTAAGTAATTCATTATAAAGGGGAAAAATTTTAAAAACCAAATTTGTAGGAGGAGCTTTGGTGCCAAGTAAGGCAATATAGAGTTTATGCACAGATTTCTAGAAAGCTAAGAGTTAACTACATTTACTGGCATGCAATTAAGGCACCCTTTCTTTTACACACAAGTAAGGTTTTGAGGGTATGGAGGGAGCAGAGGAGGAGGGAGAATCACCCTTTTCTGGTTCTGCAAACTTTCTTATTAGCTGTATAAGAGCTATCCCCAACTGGGGGCCCTCCAGATGTTTTGGACTACAACTCCTATCATTCCCATACTAGCTAGAGAGTTTATGGGTTTCATCTAGAACAGTGGTTCTCAACCTGTGGGTCTCCAGATGTGTTTGGACTTCAGCTCCCAGAAGCCCCAGCCACTATGGTCAATGCTCAGGGCTTCTGGGAGCTGAAGTCCAAAAACATCTGAGGACCCACAGGTTGAGAACCACTGATCTAGGATATCTAGATAACATCAGGAAATGGAAAACAGTTTCATAAGATCATATAGTGTGTGTGCTGTAACAAAAAAGAGCATCAAGACTCTCTTTTCCTATCTAGCATCAAGACTCTTTTTTCCCTCCTTCGGCTTAGAGTAAAGCCATGATTTGGCCAAAGTTTCTTATGCAGTCTCTTCTCTCTCATTTTAATTTTGTTGCTGCTTCTCTTGTTGCTTTACTTGCTGCTGTTCCTCTCCTCTTGATACATTGCAAATTTGAAATCAGTGGTGTTAGAAACAAAACAGAAGGCTCAGCACCTATGGTGCTGCTTGCATGCGCTGATCCTTAACAAGATATGATTTCCAGCAAAAAAACAGCTGATTTGACGTGAGTGTCTTTCTTAATATTTCCAGTACTGGTGTTGAGATGGAATTGGAATGTAACATAATATGGATTAGACTAGACTCTTTGTTACTGTGCTCATATGTGTTTCCTTGCAGCATCCATTCACACTATTTTAAGAAATGCATCCATAACATAATGAATAAGGAAGTGGGCTGCAGCTCATTTGCTTGTGCAAATTGAGACAAACATAAACATATTTAAAACTGACTTCACTGTGACTGAAGGGAGAGGTGGATGAGTAACCAAGCAGAGCTCTGCAAACCAATGCAGTACACCAAGAAATACACACCATTTTTGTATTCACATACATCATTTTTGACACATGTGGGTCAAGGTATTACTGAACATTATTAGAGTAGAAACTCCCACCAGTGTAGTAGTACTGGATCTCTCTATTTGGTATTGTGTGTGTGGTAGTTGCCAGTGGTGAAGATAAGACTTGCTTGCTTGATGATATTCAGGTACCAGATTATATGAGTAGTGAAAATGTGACATCTCACTACACATGTGGTTTGATTGGCCATGGTCTCTTATAGCTAATGAACTTTGGCCATTTGTACGTGCTTGATGTCTACCAGGGCAAATACAAGTTATGAAAATGATACACCAAAGGTAGCTGGTCTATTGTCTAGAATTGTGTATTGTTAGCTACTGAAGCAGAACAGACCAAACAATTTTACATGCACCATAAACTGGATTTATTGAACCAAATGCATTTGCCCAGCTGCCAGTAAATGGACTGCAGAGTTATATGATGTTTTGCACAGAATGTTAATTATGACAAAACAAGGCTCTTAAACACTTCTTCTGACCCTGGAGTTTCCAGCATGGCTGGTCTTGTACAATTTACCATCCAAATTAATTCCACATGAAATGAAATTGATTTATCTTCTTTGATTTAACCCTGCAGACGTCTAGCAGGAAATGGCTTGACATACATCCCCAAAGGAGCATTTGCTGGGCTTTTCAGTCTCAAAGTATTGTAAGTAAGATGGGGTTTTCCTCCATATATTTATGTTATTTGTTAAATTCTTTCAGGATCTAATGTTGGTGCATCACTTTTTATTTAAGTGCCTTGTTTACTTTGACCAGAGTTTCTAAAAGGAAAGTTACATATGTTTTAGAAACATCTTTGGTTCACTGTGTTGAAGAAACTCTGAGCTTGAAAAGATGAATGATATTTCAAAAACAGTTTGCTCATCAGGTGAAATGTGTCTGGACAGTATCAGTCACAAATGTAATTTCATGTAATTGTTTCTTTAACTTCCAAAAAAAGGGCAGGTTTTATTTCTTGAAGTTCAGAGACATTTCAAATGATGATGAAAAACAGGGGATAATTTTTAATTCCACTTTTATGGGAAGGTGTGACCAGGAGAACACAAGTAGATTAATTACCGTAAAAATAGGAGTATGTAAAGAGACATTCTATATCCACATAGATTTAATCAGTGCAGGATACACTGGAAACTTTCTTCTTAAGCTAATTGATATTTATTGACTTTACGAAAGATTTCCTATCTACAAAAATGGATTTCGTTTTCACAAGTAGAATCAGAAGTCATCAGGACAGCGGTAAGCCCAGTGGCATCTGATGTAGTGGATTGTTTGTGCAATTTGTAGTGGTGTGGGTTGTCATATTTCACACACTCCCATATGCACGTGCACAGATGTTGAGGGGGCAGACACCTGATGTGAAGTACAGAGTGCTAGAGTTAACACCCAGTGTGCCTGAATTACTACCTGAATACACTCTCCAAAATGACCACAGAATCTTTCCCCATTCCTCAACAAACTGCCAGTGCTGAAGTTAATAGGCTACAGTTCCAAACATGCCTACTACATAGTCAGTACCACTTATTTTAGAAAAAAATATATCTGATACATGCCTAGTATTCTGATAATAAGTCTGCTGGATGATTTTCCCATTATTATGACTTTATTGATATTGTACTGTGCAATTAAAAGGAATCAGCTGAGTTCACATTTTCCTAAAGAAAATCAGTTGCACACTTATCAAGATTGGCAATAGGCCTATGTTGGGTTTTTTCTTGGAAACCACCACATTTTCAAATATTCTTAAGTGCTTTGGCAAAGAAAAATATGCAGAAGCACCCTTTATTGAATAGGAGAAAAAACAATAAAATCATGTACTTTAGCAAAAATGCACATAAAAATCTAAGTATTAGGAAGAATGTATACCAAAAGAGCACAATTTTTCAGGAAGGAAGTGAAAAACTAACTCCAAACAACATGATGGGGCCTAAATACCCTAAAGGTACTAGGTCCCATCTCATCTTGAAAGCTAATAAGAGTCAGTCCTGGTTAGTAGTTGGATGAGAGACTGCCAACAAATGCAAGGTACTGTTGACTAAATTTCAGAGGAAGGAGCAGTCAAGTATTCCTTTTCTAAGAAAACCTTGTGAAATTCATGGTGTCACCATAAGTCAGCAGGCCACTTAAAGGCACATATGCATACCACAACAACAACATGATATTTAGTTGAGACTAGGATGAAAAGATAAGGCTTATGTGATTCTGAGAAGTGCAACATAAATGAAACTTTTCCATCTCTGGTTGGTAGTGTATCGTAAGAGCAAAGTTTTAAAAGTATGTAGAGCAAAGCCAAGTCCCTTGAAAGCCCTAAACTGATAGGAAGAATCGATCAGTGAAACTGATAAAGCCAATGGCATGTGATAATATAATGATTCATTTCCCAAAGCTGCATCTTATTACATTTTTATTAATACAGTCCTTGAAAAATGTGTGTCAGACTAGTGATCTTTTCAGCCTTGATAAAATTTGCATCAGGTGAACTATCTTTAATTCCCCAAAGCTATAAAAATCATTCTGTCAATATACCTTTCAATGATAAGAAAAATCTTTCTTTCACATTTTTATGTTTGTTGTATTAAAATTCCATTTCCTCCCAAGTTTGGTGTTCATTGTCTTTTCCTCCCATCCTCTTTATACATAACAACAGCAAAGTGAAAAAGGCTAGGCTGAAGTTGCCCAGTCACTAAATTTGGACTTCAACACAGATACCACTAGCGCTAACATCTGAATGCAAAAATGTATTACTTCTCACATTAATGTGATTAAAGTAGGGGTAAGCTCTCTAAAACCCAATAATAATTCATAATAGTGGCGATTAACACCGTTGCACTTAGTAGAAGTATAATCTTTAAGGATATATTAGGACTCCAGCTTTGATTTTAATAGATATTAAACCAAGGTGCTTGTGGGATTATACCAGAGTAAGATAACAAAACTTAATTAAACTAAAAACACATTGTTTTCCCTGCCTGCCTCTCTCCCTCTCTCTGTCTCTCCCTTTCAATATACCTATATTTGTTTATTTGTACATACAAATGTAGAATGCTTCAAAACAATCTGCTAAGACAAGTTCCCCCTGAGGCCTTGCAGAACCTGCGCTCTCTCCAGTCTCTGTAAGTATAAGCATCTTTCTTACAATATTATAAATTATAGTTAATAAGATTATGCAAAAAGACATTGTGTGTGTTTGTGTCTTTATGTTATGCCACAAGGCATACTATTTTGTTTCTAAAATTTCATAAAAAGATCATATAATAATGAGTGTGAGATCAAATATTTTACTGTTCTCTTATTTCTGGCCTGAAAAATATCTTGCTTTTGCCTTTCAGAGGAATGATTAAAGGCTGTAGAACAGATTTAAGCAACATATGTTCCATACATAGTGTCAGCTGAAGAGTTCTAAAGTTCCAAAACTTTTTTTTAAAATGAAAGCAAGAGATGGTTCTGAAAAATATCACCAAACACATATTGAAACTAAAGTGCAAGTAAAAAAGAGGGAGCTTATGTTAGTGATATTTTCCAAATCTGGTGATTTGAAAGTCCATGTATCAAGCTCTATTGCTTTCTCTTCCAATTTCAAGCTCCAGGAGAAACTGGACCTGCAGAAATGATAAACTATAGAAACAAAGGGTTCTTTATCATGCTGAGAGTGAATGGAAGTTTCAACACGGTTTCTAAATGTACTATCTCTCTACCTTTCAGTCTTTGATGCAAATATCTTTCCATAATGCTAGAGAAGAGGAGGCCAAGGAAAGGAAGGAAGAAAGTTGAGTTGTGTGATCTGTTTAAGAGCCTGGTTTTTGGTGACAGAATTAAAATGAAAAAGAGCATGGTCAGTAGGAACTTTGAACAGCTGTGGAGCCCATAGCAGAGACAATGATAAAAGCATGTACAGAATAGCTACAATCACTTGAAAGAGGATAGTTGGCAATTGTGACCTTTTTGTAAAAAAGAAAACCCGTTTTCTAAAGGAGTTGTGCCAGTCTGATAAAAGTGCACAGTCTGATAAAAGTTTCTTGTTTCGTGTTGCCTGGTAATTTTCTGCCCATAAGGTATTCTTCTCTTGGTTTCTGATTTACAGTACAGATTACTTTGAAACTATTGAAAACAGGAAATCTTTTTTTAAAGGAACTTTAAAAAGCTTTAAAACAGGCAAGATGTGTTTTACAGAATAAAAGCTTTCTTGAAGATACAATAAAGGTTAGAAGTTAATTACATTAGAGGTGCTCTGTATGGATATTGATGTTCCTTTGTCCCATTTTCCCCATTTTATTGATGGCTAGCCAAGCTAACTTTACCGATACCCTACCAGTTGTACAGGTTATGACTATTCTTCTTTCTAGTTCAGGTATTTGCTAAATGAATTTTCCTGAAAAGACATACTTTATTCCCGGACATGGGAAGAATGTCATGGATCACCATGGGAAAAGTTTTCTTTTTTTTAACTTCTTCCACCTCCCCACTACCATGTATCTTTACAACTAGAGTTAGGATAAATGGCCTATTGCTTTCACCTGATATTCATGAAGCAGTTGCCTCACAGTGCATAATGATATTCATAGATAGTATTAATTTTAGATGTATTCACACCAGTCCTGCCATTGAGCAGAGTGAGACAACTGTGTGAGGTTGACTACTGGCAGGTTCCTCAAACCCTTCAAATATTCCCCTTTCTTGGGAAACAGAACTGTGTGCCATAGATCTTACCCTGCACCTCTCAAAAGCTAGCTTTCTGTCCTCAGGTGAGATGAAGGAAACTAGCCTGTTTCCAATGCTGAAATTAGATTCAAATGCCAGTACAGCTGTCTGTTCTATATAGAGCATCTTGTCCTTTGCATTTGGCAGAAAAATATATTTGGCTGGCTTTGTAACTTATGCACCTAAACAGTATGTTTGCACAGTTCTGTGACAGTGCAAGGACTCCTTTGTGGTTTACTCTCAAAGACTGCATAATGAACAACAGTTATGCCAAACCCTAGAACACCATCTTAGTATCATCTTGCAGTGTCAGTGTAGACTGCTGGAAAAATTCTGTGGGACTGAGCATCAACAAATCGTAAAGTCTCTCTCTTATGCGAGGCTTTTATGGTTGATCAATATGTATTGCAAGGAATATACAAATGCATATTTGGTCTGCAACATATGTAAAAAAAAAAGGCATCTCCACATTGCTCTGATGGTATGTGGCATCTTTGCAAACTTCTTAGAAACCTTAAGACAGTACAGGGTACTGGCTGAAAGAAACAAGTTCATTGCCTTTTTTGTACACTGGAGATAAACATGTGACAGGGAAGCCATGTCCATCTGCTGAAAGGTTTTGTTGGACAGGCTGGCCTGCAGTGCCATCAGAATGCAACACAACCTTATATCATCACTGTGGTTGTGAACTTTTCATCACAGACCAGATCCTGAGGAGACTGCTAGGCTGCAGCTGTGGAGAACCTATAAATACCATGAAAAGCATGCAGTGGTCCACACCTCAAAAACATGCAGTGGTCCACATCCTTGGTCAATGTTTGTTTTACTCTACCAGATTGGCATGGCATGGTATGGCTGTAACACCAGTTATTTATTTTTATTAATGCTGTGACACAAATAAAATTTAAATTACTAATTTTATATATGTTTCTTCTTCATTGTCTCTGTTGCTGACACAAGTGGATATTTCACTGGAACAGAATCACAGTTAAAACATTCTAGTGTTGAGTAGCTTCCAGCAGAACTCCCTTTCCAAGCCTTCTAGCACACATAAACAATGGACTTCAGCTGCTCTCTCTCTCAATTCTTTTTTGTCCATTGTATGAACAGCAGTTTAATAATGTCCTCTTGACTCCATTAAAGAGTTGTTTCTCCACCTCACATACTTGTACACTTCATTCTCATGTCATTGTTATCACTCATGTATTGTATATGGTTTATAAGCCCCTTTTTAAGACATGTAGTTTTTACAACTGCTAGATAGCTCAATGAGAAAATTACACCAAGTGTTTGTTTTGTCTCAGTGAGATACAGATTGTGTATACTTGCCCAGTCTGTCACAGCTATATGAGACACATCCTTCACAATCAGACTTACAGGAGACCTGTCTTCAACTCCAAGAGAAATGATAAAGAATCAGCCTTTGGATACAACTGCCGCCTCCCTCTATAAAAACCACATCTTTAAGGACCTGGAACATTGATCTCATACGATGCTAGGAAGGCACTTGCAGTACCAATTTTTCTGACAAATTTTCCTCATCCACAGCTGCATCAGTGCTAGATACTCCTGTTCAAATGGCTGAAACTATTGGCTTTGTGCCAAACTAGTCACAGATGACGCATTGTTACATCAGGGTGCACTTGTTGACATACTGCCTCAGATCAATCTCCCAACCACACCAATTTCAGAAAACTAGGCAAAAGTATATATTGACCTAGGTTAAAAACAGAACTCACCTATGGGAGGAAGGAAATGGCAGAGTGGAGAACCACATGTTCATGTTGAAAGACCAGAAGTGTCAAATCTAATTGTCTCACTTGTCCTTGTATCCAGAGGTTCCAAAGGCTTTTGGGTGAGCTGTGACATGATCATTGACCAAGAAAAGGTACTGAAAAGCATGAAAATGTGGTTCTCCACTCTGCCATTTCCTTCCTCCCTTAGGTGATTTCTGTTTTTAACCTAGGTCAGTATATACTTTTGCCTAGTTTTTTATATTTGATTTTGCTGTGTGCCTTCAAGTCGTTTTGGACTTATGGCAACCTTCAAGTGACCCTATCATGGTTTTTTCTTGGCAAGATTTGTTTAGAGGTGATTTCCCTTTGTCTTCCTCTGAGGCTGGGAGAGTGTGACTTGCCCAAGGTCTCCCAGTGGGTTTCCATGACTGAACGGGGATTTGAACCCTGCTCTCAAGAGTCATAGTCCCATGCTTAAACCATTACAACATGCTTGCTCTTCTTCAAAATCCTTCAGCCGATTTGAAGTATCCCTGCACTCCCCAGATACTTTGAGAGCTTTGGTCTTTTATATGGCTCAAACTGCTGCTTATTGTCATTTCCTATTAGAAACCCTCTCTTGGTTAACGAAAGCCTAGTGTGACTATCTGATTTCTACCCAGAATTTCTCAAAGTGGATTATGTCAACTATTTGCATGCAATATAAAATGGCAAAGTTGTCTGTGCCAATGCATATTAGGACTCATTCTAGGATTAGCTATGTCTATAGAGGTCTTGTGAAGAATCTCACTCTTAGATTTTAGCAAGGTGATAATCTGTTCTCAACTTTTTGACACACTATACAGTGGGGCCCTTCCTGCACCCTACCTTTTTGCATGGTCCTCCGGTGGTGATCCTGACAGTGGCTCTGCCAGGAAGGGAGCACGACAGGAGCACGCCCCTCTGCACTGGACAAACTCCCTGTGGAAGGCGGTGCGATGGACACACCTCTTCCTTCTGCAATGCAGCTGGGTACTTTCCCAGGCTGTCCTGGGGCAGGAAGCACTGCCATCATCCTTTTGGCCTTCCGCAGACAAGTAAGTGCAGGATGGTGGTGCAATCGTGGGTCATTGACAGGAAAAACCCGTCAGTGATTTAATCTGCAATTGCACCACCTGGAGACAGGAGAGGAGTGGGACCACAATGATGTCATGCAGAAGTATTGTTGTGGTTGCACTCCTCTCCTGTCCCCATGCTGGGATGGGAGGCTACTGAGGAAAGGGCCTGGATGTCCGGGGCAAGGCTGATATTTCATTAGGAAGCACAGTTTTGTCCTCTGCTTTGGCATGAATCTTCCTTCTTTCCAATAATTTACCTTACTGGTCACCAGTTTCTGTCAATTACAGAGATTACATAGAGAAGAACAGGTTGTTTACCCATAACTGTTTCTTTGAGTGGTCATCTGTGAATTTATACAACCAACCCTCTTTCTGATTTCTTGCTATTCATTTATTACAAAGGGCATTAGAACTGAGTGAAGAATAACCTGGATGTGCTGATTATGTGCACTGGGAGATTACAGAGTCGTAGAATCTTAGAGTTGGAAGGGACTCCAAAGGCCATCTAGTCCAATCCTCTGCCATGCAGGGATACAGAACTAAAGCACTCTCAAAAGACGGCCATCCAACACCTTCAAAAAAGAAGACTCCACCACATTTTGACGCATACCCTTCTACTGTTGAACAACTCTTACAGTAAAGAAGCTCTTCCTAATGTTTTAGAGTAGGTTGAAGGCAGGGTTCTTGCCAAAAGCTACTCAGCTAGAATGCTCTAACCATAGCTCTGTATATATGTAAGACTTTTTTTTGTATAAGTTCGAAGACAGCCACCTGAAAGACCAGGGCTGCAGATAAGAAACCTGTTTTCATTGATTATTCAGTTAATCTAGCTATTAAATTTTCATGTGGGAGAAAAACATCATCCTGAACCAAGAGGTTTACTTTGTTTTTAAGATAATGCATTTCCACATCTTAGCAGGCAGCA
The DNA here is from genome assembly GCA_948472985.1 of Iguana delicatissima. NCBI lineage: Eukaryota > Metazoa > Chordata > Lepidosauria > Squamata > Iguanidae > Iguana > Iguana delicatissima. The sequence continues at coordinate 421,688 of CAOKZL010000002.1, forward strand.
TTTTAGAAAAGGCATTCCAGCTATTTCCACACCTTACTTGATCTTGTTGTCCTCCGGTTGCGATCTTGGCAGGGCCTTTGCTGGGAAGGAGCGTGATGGGAACGCTCCCCTCCGCACCCAACTGGCTCCCTGTGGAAGGAAGTGTGACGGACACACCTCTTCCTTCCGCGGTGCGGCCAAACTCTTTCCCATGCTGAGCTGGGGAAGGAAGTCCTCCATCGCACTTCCTTCCCTTCCACATGACCAGGAAGGATGGGAGCATTGCGTGATCACAGGTGCTTAACAGACTTATTCCATTAAGCAAATATCCTGCGATTGTGACAGGTGGGTGTGGGATGACAGTGGAACCACAAGTCTTGTGAAAGCATGACCCCTGGACTGCTGCCATTCCATCCCCGTAGTGGGACTGCAACACCATGCCTAAATGTTTGCTGGCCATCCCAAATATTTATGGTTGATGAATTATATTCTTTATATCGATTGTTTTTAAAGAAGTTTTAAAACATGCTTAACACACGTTTCATATTTGTTTATCTTCCACCTGATTTTTTGCCAGTGAAAGCTCACATTTCTGATAGTCTTCAAAGTGTTGCCCAGTGCAACAAACTAACAGTAATTCTTCTGGATCTATATTTTAGTAGGAATTGCATAGTTTTACCTCTTTAAAACTGTTATACAAATATCATCAAAACATCAAATACAAAGAGATGTCGAAAGAAGGTGAGAAGGTAAGAGAAAGACAACTGTGAAGGTACCTGAAAGAAAATCCAGTATCTCTAACTGGATAATCCAAAAACATAGCCTCTCTCCTAAAGGGAGCTTTCAGTCAGTGTCTCCTTCTAAATTGTTCTTTCTCAGATCCTGCATTTGTATCTTCTTTGAGATAAAAATATATCATGGCTGTGGCCCAGAACATACTTTGAAACAATGTAAGGAATCAGTATTTTATTCTGAGATAAGATACTCTGTCTTTTTACTGTATTCTAAGTCTTCAGGCAAAATATGTTGTAGATACGCTACATATTATATATGTATAATATGTTATTAAAAGCGACACTGGATTGCATTGCTTATGTTTCATGAATTTTGCTTGAACATTTGGGCATTTTAAGTGACTGTACAATGAGTTTAATGTTATATCATTTTTTATATGTTGTCTATAGTAGAAAAAATATTTTTGTATCCCTAAAATGGCCCTCTTTTGAGCTTAATAGCTGGTTTTAAACTTTCCATGTTAGCCATGTATTTTCAGTGATAAATAAGATATTGTTTATGGCTAGTGGACTTAGCTGTGAGAGTGCCAAAACTTTGGTCAGTCCAACTAGAACAACTGAATGAAAATGTAACATTTCACTGCGTATTTTATAGATCAGCACACATTATTTACATTATGACAGGAAGCACAACCACTAATGAAATGTTTTATTATCTGCAGGCAGGAAAATGGTTCTTAAGAGAAAAAGAAGGCAATAGATAACAGTGAAGTGTTTGTGGTGGCAGATTTTAAGAGCACTTTATGAATGCTTTAACTTGGTTACATAGTTTGTAATATGTGGCATAGTGCTTCTTAGTCCAGCATGTTAAAAGTTAATTTTGCTGGATTTGAATAAGAAATCAATATTATAATTTCTGCATTAATGGATAATGCAAGTTTGTCTTAGGCTTGGATAAGTTTAACATTTAAAGTTCATATACAAACCTAAAACTTTTGCTTTTTTATTAATAAGTTTTGCTCTAAATACATTTTACATTTTCCTGCTGTCCACAGGCCTTGGACTAAATAAGGGGTGAGAATGGTATGGTCTTCCAGATGTTGTTGAACTGTAACTCCCAACATTCCTTACCATTGTCTATAATGATTAGGGCTGCTAGGACTTGCAGTTCAAAAACATCTGGAGGGTTGCACAGTTCTACTCCTGGGTTGAATCCACTGTTACTGATGTGTAGATTGGACCTAATGAAATCACTTTATTTGTAGTGTAACAAGTTCCATTTATTTCAGTGATGTGATTAATGTTTGATTTAGTCCTTTGTCATCTTCTGTGTAAATGTAATTCCAAATTGCCCAGTTTAAAACCGTTTTTATGCTTTCCGTAAAAGTAAGTATAATTGAATATAACAGGACTTTTCTGAATGAGTATGTGTAGGCTTGCACGTATTGAAGCCATTGGGATTAATTTAATCAGGAACTGGTAACTTTATTAAGGCCTAGAGGTAATCCCATTATAATGAGTGAAAAAAAATGAGGTTAAAGTACAGATCACACTCCAGAATATTCATGTAAACTTAATTCTGTTTATCTATGAATTTGTGAAATTTGTTGGAGCCAAGCAAAAGCTGTACTAGAGGAAAATCATTTGAATTCTGCCAGTAAGTTATTGGCGAAAATGCTTCTCTGGAATAAGACTGGGCTAGGCGACACCCTCCAGATGTTGTTGGACTGGAACTCCAGCATTCCTAGCTATTGGCATACTGGCTGAGGCTGATGGTGTTAGAGTTAGTAACCTTTATATGCTTACACTCACTAATTTCTAGTTATTCTTCCTACATCATTCTAATCCACAGCCATTTTCTTCTTCTCTGTCTCCTCCATTATGAACAGGTATTTTGTAAGTAAAGGTACTTCTGTCTATTTTTCAAAGAACACTAATCTTGTTTCATCTTTCTCTGCTAGACCCTTTATGTCTATGGATGGGTGCAGGACTGGTTATTGTTCAGCTTCTTCCTTTTAGATTTGGTTATTCTGCTTGATAGATCCAGTACTATCTCTCAGATTCCCCATGAAATGGGTTGCGTAGTTCAGCAGCATCTGGAAGGCTACATTTTCCCAACCCTGACCAAGTGTAATTTTGCAGTCAAAATGGAAGTTTTTGATATATTGAAATGTGTGTTTCCCTATGTGATATAGCTATAATTTTTTAGTCACATGAGCTGAGAGCATTGCCCAGATATCTGCATATATCAGGTTTTGCTTTCACTTTCAAATTACTGACCATCAGACTAAACCCAGGAAGGGAACTGTGCAGCCCTACAGATGTTCCTGGACATCACCATTGGCTATCCTGGCTAGGAGTTCTGGGAACTGCAGTTCTACAATATCTGGAGAGCCACACGGTCCCTACCCCATAATAAACCATGCCAATCAGACTTACCATCAATCTCCACTTTCAGGCAGCTAATGAGAACTCACAGGAACTGGCATCTGAGGACTAGGTCTACCAGTACGATTTGCTCAGCCATTCTTCACATCTTACAATGTAACTGAGGGCTGTGAGACATTTAGAAACTACATTTTTCTGCAGAGCTTCTGAGGAATCATATGTCAGCCATTGTGAGAAATTTAAAATGGCAGAAATGTAGAACAGCTTACAACTGTCCATCACAGAAAGCTGTTTTGCCCAGCACAAAAGCCATCCGCCAGGAAGACTCTTCAACCTGGAACTGGCCTGGAGCAAATTATTGCAAAATATACCTATTCTATAAATTATTGTTTAATTTCAGAGCATAAAATCTGGATTTGTATGGTGCAGGGCAACAGTATGCCTGCTGGTCCTACCGAAGTCATTTTCTCAGGCAGAAGCCTGCCTGGTGTCTTGCAATCCTTAAATGGAATAAGCAATAGCCTTGGCATCAGACGCTAAATCTGTAAGATCTAGGCCATCTATACTCCAGGATGTTAACTATGCAGGAGGGAGAAAATATGACTTGATTAAAGCTTTTCCCCCACTCTCCCTTTAATCAGTGTAACTGTCAAGCTAGTGTAACCCTTAAATCCTTGGCTTAGGCAGAAACCACACAGACAAGAAATGCATCTTTAACTAAATGCAAGGAAACTCTGTCTTTTCTTTTAAAGCATATACTTGAAAACATAGCACAAAATATGCTGTCGCTCTTGGTTGAGTATTTCTAAACATTTCCAGCCTCTCCAGTTTGTTGACAGTCTTTGTAAGCTATTTTAGAAGCTGTGTCCCTACGGCTTGCCATGTCAGTTATTGTATTGAAAATTAAATTGTGAAAAGGTTTTGACACTGAACTTTATAAATTTGTTCCAACTGACCTTGTCTCAGTTATTTGCCAGCCTGGCACAGAGCCATGGAAATTGTTATTTGTTCTCATGCAGTAGGTAGAAATATTGAGAACACAGTAATAAAATGGACATGACATTTTATGTGGCTGGAAATGAAGAAATGGGCTTTAAATAAAGAGATTAGCATGCTTACCACAAAGTCCCATTTCTCTCAAATGAGCTAGATTTGGTTTGTGAAGGATTACTTACAGTCTGCTTCCATCTACTGTCATTTTAATTCATAAAAAACAAATATTAAAGCATATTGCCTTTAACCATTCTCCATCGTTTTCTTAGCCTAATTTAATGGAGCTACAACTGATATGGTTAGCCTGCAAACAGCTTCCTGAATTACTATCTCCAGTCTGTAACATTGCAGATACACTTTCTTTCAGCAAAATGTTATCTCTTCCACTCATTGCTGCACTTGCCCCTTGTAGCATTTTGTTGAATGTTGAGCTTAAGAAAGAGTTTTGTGAAGCATTCTGTCTAGTTCTGTTTGGCTGTCGTCCTTTTAGGGACAGCTAATCAAATGATAAGAGCCTCAATTTTTAAAGGGAGTAGATCCCACAAACATTATGATCATATCAAATATGTTTCTTGATGAATTTTGTTTGAGAAAGGATCTTGTTGGGGTTCTACCATGTTTGCTTCTCCTCTATCAATTCTCCACTACAGCCACTCAGTCTGGTAAAATAAATCGTAACTGGCAGAACTGATAAGTCACATTTTTATTCTCTTTTCTGTAGGTCCTATCTGTTGCTGCACATGGTTATTAAGTGTCATCTCTGAATGTACCATTCCAGCCCTAGGTGCCATAGCTAACAATGATCAACAGATATCTGTTTTATGATTTGCTGTTGTTGTATCCCTTCAAGTTTGTCTAACTTTATGGTGACCCCAAAGCAAACCTATCACAGGGTTTTCTTAGGAAGATTTGATCAGAGGAGGTTTGTCTTTGCCTTGCTCTGTAGCTGAGAGAGTATGACTTGCCCAAGGTCACCCAGTGGGTTTTTATAACTGAGCAATCTAGCTGTAGTTACTATATTTTATAAAGAAAAATGGTTTTATTAATTTTATTTCACGTGGTCTCAAGCAAGCCATAACTAATTTAATTGATCAATTAATATTCTGCCCTTCTCTCAGTATTGGACCCACCTGAAAAATTAAAAGATTAGACTGTTCCATAAAGCAATTTTTAATACGCCCCCAACCAGATATATTTTTAGTGAATGTGTGGTAAAATATTCCCACCTACTTTTTCTTACGAGTGATATGTTTTGCAGAAATTTATAAGACCAGGCCTATTCCACACTTCATTGTTTCATCTATTTTTGGCTTTTGTGTGTAATTCCTTATTTGATAACTGTTTTGAACACTTGAAACTACAGAAATTGTGCAGCCCTCTAGATGTTGTTGGACTGCAAATACTAGCATCCTTAGCCAGCAGAGATAATAGCGAAGAATACTGAAAATTGCAGTCCAGCAATGTTTTGGGAGCTACCTGATTCCCACTCCTGCTAAGTAAAACAGTAAGCAATCTTGTGTCCTCTACATGGTCTGCACTGCAAATTTCACCAATCTCAGCTTTCATGAGTAGTGGTAAGAGCCTGTGAGATAACATCATGCTGAATACACATTTTGAACCTCTTTCCATGTTACATTTTGGCACATGCAAGTATGTACGTAGCTATACCTCTTTTTTAACTTCTGAAAATTTTAGTTGCATTTTTGTAGTTCTGATTTTTATCAGAAAAAATTATCAGACTTGATCTTCTGCCTCCAAACCTAAACTTTATGTATAATCATCATTGTTTTATTGATATTGTCATCATTGAATGTGACACACAGCCACATAAATAGCAAAAGTAAAATACTTTCCTGAAAGACCTTACAGGGAGAATAAAGGGAACAGAAGAATGAGGAAAGAAACTAAATTAACAAATGATATGTATATACAAATTCAGCATAATGGTTGGAGACAAAGGTTCAGGTCATAAGAGTTCTACAACAAATTTGCTTACCTTCATGGTTAATAGTCACAGAATTCAGCCTTTCTTAGTATGTAATTTTGATTACATCCAGTGTACTAATCTTTTGTGCTTGTGCTTTACAAAGAATATGGATAGCCCTGTCAACATTGTTGGTTCTATTGTACGTGTTCTTAAAGCATGGGTGATACATTCCGACTCCAGAGTAAAACAGTGATTTCTTTGTCTGAATAAGACATTACAGATTAAACATCTCAGATGGAACTCAGAGCACTTTGGGTAGTTTCAGTAGAAAGTTGCTAATACGTATCCCCCACATTTCAGCCAGTTTTCACAACCACCTCTCAAATCATCTGGTAATAAAAAATAAAATCATGGCCATTTCCTCACTAGACTGTTATAGTGCTATTATTCCACTTTCAACATCCTATGGAATCCTGGGGTTTGCAGTTTCGGCAAAGTATAGTGCGGAAATGGCCCGTGTTCACCATGCAGATGTTAGAGAACTATATTTTACAGTCTTCCCTAAAAGGTAACATCTAGTGCTCCAGGCTGGATTCTATAATAATAAAATGATCACCTGGGAAGTGTTCCAAGGGAAAATAGGCACTTTCCCCCACAGACACTCACATGGTTTGTCCAGGAACGTGAAAGCTGCATACCTTAGAACAGTGGTTCTCAACCTGTGGGTCCCCAGATGTTCATGGACTTCAGCTCCCAGAAGCCCCAGCCACTATGGTCAATGCTCAGGGCTTCTGGGAGCTGAAGTTCAAAAACATCTGGGGACCCACAGGTTGAGAACCACTGCCTTAGAAGTTCTTGTCTAGCTCTTACTAGCAGTGCTATGATGAAAGCTATTCCTAGTGAAAGTGCACTGCACATCAGCATGGAAACATCATCATATTCGATCCCTGGAACTCAGTACATCTTGTAAGGGTCACCTTGTCATTCTTTTAAGAATGTTGTGCTGAAGTTCTAAAAGAATATGTAATTATATGTCTTATATCCTAGTCCACCTTGGAAAAATTGCAGTTTTGAAAGATAGCTAAGAAATGCATTAAATAAAAATAAAAATAAAAATAAAAAAAATAACTTGGATCTCTAAAGAAATTAGATCACTAAAGAAATCAAGATGAGGGTAATAATGGTAACTAAGATATGTGTTTCATTATCACTTGTAAATAGTAGATAGTAAAAGAAAATATACAAGACAGAAAAACTGGGATACAGTGGGTCTAAAGAATGCAGAAACATGTCACTTTTTCTTGTTAAGGACATTCAGTTTTTGCCCCCAAAATCTAAATTCTACCTTTACGTTTCACTTAGACGTCTGGATGCTAATCACATCAGCTTCGTGCCTCCCAACTGTTTCAGCGGCCTGGTTTCACTCAGACACCTGTGGCTAGATGACAACTCTTTGACAGAAATTCCAGTACAAGCTTTCCGGAGTTTGCCAGCACTTCAAGCGATGACATTGGCACTGAACAAAATACACCACATTCCAGATTATGCTTTTGGAAATCTCTCCAGCTTAGTAGTTCTGTAAGTTTTTGGTTCTTCGGGTTGGGAGCTGTTTTGTATTTCAAGACATAATATCGTAGTTAACTGACTCTTTCAATAATTTTTGGCTGTTACCATATTGAAGTAATTTGTTTAATATAAATAGTGAGAAAAAGAATGTACTTTTAGCAGATAGAGTAGCAAAAATGTAAAATAATCAGTAGGTCCAAAAACTGGGTAATGGTGTCAATATAATGCTAGCATGAAGTGGAGGAGTTTGGGGCTGTAAACATTAATGCTTTTTTTATCCTTGCACTCAGTTTAAAAGGGATAGCATATATTGTCTTAATCATATAAAAGGATACAGAATGAATAGTTGGTGATCAAGCTTTGATTGCAGCCTAATCCTTTGATCTGCTGCGTAATAAACATTTTAGAATATAGTCACTTTATGTCACATGGTCGGTGTACTTCAAAGTGAATCTGTTGTAGGTTATCAAAAAAGAGATGTTCCGTTATCTATGGAAGGAGAACATAGAATGTTCACCTTATCCCTGTGCAGACATTATGGCTGGAATCCTCTTGGGGGAGCATAGCCCTGTAATGGTCCATTACAACAGCAAAGTGCACTTTGACCTCAATTGCAGAGTACTGCAAAGGTAGGAAGCCAAATTCTTCACAGTTGTCATTCAGAAAAGAATACTGTTTCACAGCAGGACAGAAAATTTTACAAGTCACAGAACTCCTTTAATTTTAATGCACACATACACATCCCATACCAGGTGCCAGCACTGGACAAACAGTTTGGTGCCAGCAGCTTTCCTTTCCATGTGATGACCATGAAGAACTGCCTTCTTTTCTTTGTGATACTGTGTTTGTGGCTTTCTTCCTCCTGATGCCATGCTGCTGCTACAGCTCACACTAGTGTGGTTCTGTCAGCATAGTTCCACAACATGATTTCAGTTATAAAGGTTGGAAGGATCAGGATCCAGTTTTGCCAATCTGTCTATGTCTGGCTGACTATATGTCACCTTTGCCCAGAGACCTGCATGTTTGGACCCAGAGCTGCAAACTCTATATTCCAAATGTTGGGGTACACCATATAATACAATCTGAACCTACATAGGCTGGATTCTAATATGACAGTCTATTATGCAGTTGTCACAAATCATAGAGGAATACCAAAGGATGATAGGAAAGTATCATTCAGATTCTCCTAACCTCATATACAGTCAAACTCTGGCAAGGGGGACAAAGTGCTCCCTGTTTCTTGACATCTATGAACATAGGTTTAGGGATGGGAAATGCATGAAATGTGAGAAAGTTGTGTAAATGAAGAAGGAAATAAGTTGTTACTCACTAACAATATCCCTTATTGGTGCTATTTTCACTAATGGATATTCTGCTTAGATTTCCTGATTCCCCACAACCCTGCCATACAAGTGGCTTCAGTACAGATATGTTTGTATCTTTAATTTGTACCTTGGTTTTCCATCAAAAAGTTGTGCAAGGACACAACAATAATCAAATGTGGATAAAAAATAAATATTTAGTAAAACATATAAAAATGGCTTCAAAACACAAGAGTAAGAAACATAACCACTACTCAGATGGTTAGACTCCCTTTGGCAGTAGGACTAACATATGTTCCAAAGGTCTTCCCCTCCTGACAGAAGGACAATAGGAAAGCAGAAAACCTAGGCTCCCTCAGCAGGAAACTGAGGGCCTTTCTGCACTACACTGTTTTAGTGCTATTATTCTACTTTCAACATTCTGTGGAATCCTGGGATTTGCAGTTTAGAGAGAGGCATTTAGAATTGTCAGCCAGAGAGCTTTTTGGCCTCAGTAAACTACAAACCTCAGAATTCCACAGGATGTTGAAAGTGGAATAGTGGCATTATAACAGTGCAGTACAGAAAAGCTTTCGTCACACATGCTGGAATTCAGATGTGATCCAAATTTGCTCTTGTGCTCAGACGTACAACCTGGAGATATCCAGTTGTTTTTTGTCATCAGATACATTAAGTCACTATCAGTCTGATGGGCTGTTTGTGAAAATCCAGTTATGAGGTTAGATTGCAGCCAGCCAATGTTATTTTTGAGAAAAGCTAGAGCAAACAGAGAAATCAGTGGCTAGAAGTTTATGGCAAGAATGAATTAAGAGGACAAGGAGATTAATGAAGAATCAGGGAGAATTAAAAGCTAGATATCACATCACTTATGAGCTATAGTTATACTAGTAGTTAATATTAATAGTACCACTTTCCCAAAAAATGTTAAGAAAATGTCAAGAAGAAAAAATATAATTGAATGTTTGTTGAGTTACATGTACCAACATTTTATGTCTATTCTTGTTATTTTCCTTTTGCAAGTGTATGACACACTTTTTATGTATTATCTTTTAGTCACCAGTTTGAAACAATCCATGCCCTGCTCTCCCCTGTTATAATACTTTGCCGTTTAGTCTGTATTGTTACTAACTCAGCCAGGACCTAAACATCATCACTTTATTGTCCCTGTAAATATGTATATATTTTTTACCATCTCTGCCTGGTGAAGAATCTTGTGAAGCTTTGACAGCTAGTTTGATATATTTTATGTCTTTTAGTTGGCCTACTAAAGCTGTTACAATGGATTTTGGATCTTGTTGAGCTTTTTCAGCAAGTTATATAAACCTTCAGGTCAAAGGGAAATCTGACACCATCTATGGTGGGGGAAAAACTGGGTTGACAATCAACAAAAAATGTAAATGGGATAGTAGCTTTTGGCCACGCTGGCTTTGGGAAAAATTGCTTGAAGGCTGATATGGAAGACATTCCTACTTTCCATCCAAACTGTGGTGGGCATAGCAACTACATTGTAGTTTGGTTAATTTGAAGTAGTTCTGATCATTTCTAAGTGTTTCTACCATATCTGCAAAAAATATGCACTTGTTTCTGAGATTCTTATTTTTAAAGAAACCAAACCAGAACAATCACATATTAAGCCTGCAGAAAAGCTAAATTTTAAACGCCAGTCCCTACTGTTGGAGGCATGAAAAAAGGAGAAAACATGAACAAAGGCTGAGAACGGGAATGTTGGGGTCAGAATCACTTAAGGCTGTGCAGTCTCAGTTCTATCAACAGAAAGCAGATGATTCTGCCACACAAATGACAGTGCAAGCCTTGGAACTCAACTCAGTATATGGCCCTTTCCACTCGATGCACCCAATCCACCATGGGGATGGGAGAAGAATGGGACCAGAACAACGCTTATGCACGACATCATTCTGGTTCTGTTCTTCTCTTATCCCGAGGCTGTGCAACCATGCAGTAAATTGTTAAACAGGTTTTCCCTGTCAATGACTGACAATTGTGCCACCCTCCTGCTATGCACCTACACTTACCTTGTCCGTAGAGGCCCTGGAAGCATCATGGCTGCACTTCCTGCCCCAGGGCAGCCTGGGACAATACCTGGCCGTGCTGCAGCAGGAAGAGGCATGGCCATCGTACTTCCTGGATCCCGGAGTACTCCATAGCGTTCCCCTCCTGGGAGAGCCGCTGCTGCCATCATCATCATATGCCACTGGGACAAAGGTAGGGTGCAGAAAGGGCTTAGGTTTCACCTGAGGTGAATTACTCTGTGCTCAAGCCTATAGCTGACTAAATTACAAAAACATGCTTCTAGGTTTACTTGAGTTACTTCTCAATATTTAGCTATGGTTTATCGTGTGCCTTCAAGTCATTTCCAACTTAATGGTGACCCTAAAGAAAACCTATCACAAGGTTTTCCTGGCAAGATTTGTTCAGAGGGAGTTTGCCTTTGCCTTCCTCTGAATGTGAGAAAGTTTGAAATGTGCAAGGTCACCCAGCAGGTTTTCATTTCTGAGTGCAGATTTAAACCCTTTTCTCCAACACTCAAACCACTACAACACACTGATTCTCTTGTTGTTGTTGTGTGCCTTCAAGTTGCTTCTGTCATACAGCAACCCTAAGGCAAACCAATCATGGAGTTTTCTTGGCAAGATTTGTTCAGAGATAGTTTGCCATTGCCTCTGAGGCTGAGAGAGTGGGACTTGGCCAAGGTGGCCAAGCATGAATTTGAACCCTCATCTCCAGAGTCATAGTCCAATTAGATATATTTCATTTCATATTCACTACTTATCGCCTACCTGGAAACATGTATTGAATTACAAAGTGACCCTGCCTACTTTCAAAAACCTGAAAGGATTGGGGTTGCTGTACTGCAATGATATCCTTATACTTGTAGTTTTAAAAGAATTTTTTTAGAACACATAATGCTTCTTTGTTTAAAATTCCTTACAATTCACAGTTTACAATTCTGATTACAATCTAAAATAAAATGCTTTAGCACAAGAAAGGAGAAGAGAGAGCAGGAACAGGTTTTAACTTAAGAATCAAGAGATAAACAGAGATAAAAAGTATATCACAGGCACCACACTCTAGAAACTAAAGAATTGTTAATTGAGCAATTTTAAAGAGCCAAATGTGGGACAGTACAAAGGAATGAGAACGGGTAGAAAAATTACCTTCCATGTATAGCCTCATAAAAGCTTGGCTTGCATATAATCATGCTGGCAGGGATCGGAGGGGCTTTCTTTAGATTTAGTCATCAAAATGTGTTTCTCAATTGTACTGTGTAGTTGGCTTTCTGATTTGTGTTCTTAACTTTCTTTTGCAGACATCTCCATAACAATAGAATCTACTCTCTGGGAAAGAAATGCTTTGATGGCCTCCACAGCCTTGAGACTTTGTGAGCTTTTTATTTTGTTTTGTGCTTTGTTTTCTTTGACATTCTGAAAAAGAAAAAAAAAAGATGAACATGCTTTTGGGATTATTATAGGACAGGTGATAATTTATGATGACTCCATAAAAGTAAACTTTAAATGATTGAATTGGCTTTTCCCTCTGTGAGACAATGTAGACAAGCAGTAATATTTGTGGACAGCTCCTAGTATCTGTCAAGGAGCGATCATGTCAGATTCTTAAATTGTTAAAATTGTGTCAGATTTTTGCACAGATTTTTTTTCCCAAGATTAAACTGTCAGTTTGTTCATTAGAGTTTAAAGCATATGATTCATATCAAAAATAGCATAATTGCAATAGCTCTCAAACATACATGCACTTTTTGAAGAGTACTGTAGTATAGGATTTAAGAAATCCAAAAATTGTAAGGGTAATCTAATCAGTAAAGCATGCGGATTTAAGATTATCCTTGGAGACAGATTAACTAAACAAATTATAATAATAAATAATGAAAAAATATATTACTGCAAATATCCATAAATAATTTGTGCTTCTGTAGATATCTATAGATATAAATCTTAAAATATATGTAGATAAAAATGTACACCCTTGTCACTGCAATATGAATAAAATAATCCCTTATAAATCTGGATAAATATTTCATTTAGTAATACATAATCTGTCTTAATGTGATTTTTATTTTCATCCAGAGATTTAAATTACAACAATCTGAATGAATTCCCCACTTCTGTCAGAGCACTCAGAAACCTGAAAGAACTGTAAGTACTGAATTAGGAATTTCTAATAATTGTGTGCTACCAGTGTTTGTTAGTTTATTTCAACAATGATGATAGCATTCATATAACTTGTGTATTCTATGTGTTTGAAGAATACCAAAGAGAACAAGAAGTACGCAACTTCTAACAGTGTTCTAGATTAATTTATCTATTTATTGAGGCCTGGAACTATGAAATGAAAATACAGTACCTTCCTAATGACATCCTCGAATGCAGGAAACATACATGTTACCAGTGGCAGCCAGTATATGTGATGCAGTGAATCTGCTCTTGGTTTTATTCCTTCTATTACTTTAAAGTGCTGTCTAAGGTGCTCAATGATATCATCCAAAGAGGTTCAGTACCTTAGAGAGTTCCTCTAAAGTCTACCGTCAAATCTGAGCAGATTCACTGCTCCCATGTCATAGAAGTCACTGGTTGCCATTGAATGTTACATATCAGTACCACTAGTTTTAGACAGCATGAACCATATAGGCAAGGGAGTATGAGGTGTGAAAACTGTGTGTTGTAATACAGAGCATGCTGGCCATGAAGGTTACCTATTGACTTTGTCCCAATAATTGTACCTTAGTCTAATAGGCCTCAAGTTCAATAGAAATGTGATATCTGCCATACAAGGAGCAGGAAAACATATCATTTGTCTAGGTGATATTCCCTTCATCTGGCATCTCACTTTCATTGGAGATCATCATGTCTGCCCATCTAAGATTAGTACGCCAGGTGTACTTCCAATGCAGGCATGGGCTATGCTGGTTTACTAACACTGAGTACATAACTGGTAGCTTTGAATTAGTATACAACTGTGGTTATCTTGCTTTTCTGATACTTTTGCCTCTGGTTCATGCTAGCTTCAACAGATATAGAAGATTTTTATTATATTTTATTGGCTGGATCCAGATTTGGCTGGATGATTAAATCCTGCTCCAACTCTCCTATTTTACTTTTAAGATATTCTGAGAGTCAAGGCTGAAAAATGGCTGCACAATATAAGTTAAAGTTAATTCTAAAAAAAAACACTTAGACAGAGCCTAACAGGATTGGTGGTGGTGAGATATTTATAAATGCAGCAAATACATGTATATATCCAAAAATGCAACATCTCTAATGTACATTGAGGAAGAAAGTGGACAGACTCTGGGAATTATTGTAGATAGTTGATTATTCTTACTATGAATGTAGGATTTTGTTTTGTTTTTTATTTTACTTATAAATGTATGGGGCCCAGAAAAACTCCCAAGATGACTTGTAATTTAAACAAATCTTTGTGTCAATAAAACAACTGATTTTTCACTCCTGGATATGGAAATGAATTAACGTTGCTGTTGTTTTTTAAAAAAAAATCAATGTTATAATGTTTTTCAATCAAAACATTGTATTTAATTGTATTATTCCAGTAAGCAGTCTACACTTTTAACCTTGAAATTCATCTATCATTTGGCACTATATCACACAGCCTATAGTGATGATGGAAAATATTATGCTGTTTTTACTGGAAATTTAAAAAAGGAATTGACAATTTTTTGTGGTTTGGCAGGAACTCTTGATTCTCCATTTTATAATATAATTGAATGAATTTCACTAAAAACAGACCTATAATTTCCAAAATTCTAGGAATTAATAACTAGATGAAAAAGGTGACTAAAATGAGATGGACCTACCTCATTCTTTGTAAAAACTTGGAACAATCCAGAGAGGTGGAGTTATGAGAAGGTTATAGCTCCATTTCAAATTGTCTAGGCCCATTTCAACTGGGTTTCAGGCACTGGAATGGCTCAAAAATCAGTTTTGGGTACCTAGACTGATTATCTTCATTGGTAGAGAAATAGGGGTAGAGTTGGTGTTTTGTTGATTCTCCTTACTCTCTCAATAGCATATACCACCATTGACCACACTGTTTTGGTGAAGTAACCCTGTAGCTTGGGAACTGGAGATAGATAACTGTTGCAGATGGTTTCTCTACTACTTGCGGGGTTGCTAAATGAAAACTGGAGAATTTCTCCTTGGCTCTGTTGCACATCTGAACCCCATACTGTTCAACATATATATTAGTGGTGCACTTACAGGTCACATAAAAACAAAGGGCCTCAATATGGCCCCCAATAATGTCATTGTTGCCATAACTCTGTGAACATGCACTCCACATTCTAGTTCCCTAGTATAAAGTATTATTTTTGCATTACGTTGCCCTTCACTCTCACTTTAAAACTATCATTTAACACATTTTAAAAATTTTCCACACAAAAAATTATTATTATCTCATTTGAACTTTGTGCATCACTGCCACATAAAATATGCTTTTCCAGATGCTAAAGGAATAGCCAAAAATGCTTCCTGACAATAAAGAAATCATTATAGTCTAGATCTTTGATCTTCCAGATGATTTCAACATGAACTCCCAGAAGCCCAAGCCAACATAGCTAATAGGCAGGGATTCTGGGAAATGAAGTCCAAAACATCTGGAGGATCAAAGGTTGAAAATTACTGGATGAGATAAATGATGTAGTAATAGGCTGCCTCAGTTCCAGAGTCCTTGAACACAAATTTTGATACCATCTAGAAGTGCTGTAAACAAGATGAATTCTCAGAGCCACCTCACTTATGTTACTTTTCCCGATATGATTAATAGCCCTCAGTTTCCAGAATCTAGACAATACATCTGACAATGTTTCAAAAATATAATCTTCAGAAATTCCTTTATTTATTCATATGGAGATTTTAAAAGTTATATGTTTCCAAGTAAATTTGAAAGGTTACTTTTTTGTACTATAGGTTCCAGAATCCTCAGCTAGCACGGGTAGTTGACATGCCATCTGAGAATTATAGTTCAAAAAAAATTTCTAAGCTCTGGCTTATCTCTTCATTTATTAACAGTGAACTTCCCTGCTGAAAGCATTGTACAGACAGAAAATGAGCCTAATCTATGAGTATAAAACAACCATATCATTTTAACGTATCCACCTAGTTTTTCATTTCCTCTTCACCATTCTTCTATCCATCTTCTTCTATATCTTTTTCTCACATCTTTTTCACACAACACAATTATAGCACTTCCATACAACTTCAACTGACATGGCTGCATCCTATGGAATCCTGGTCTTTGTAGTTTGATAAAGGATAGAGCTCTCTGGAGTTTTCAGTACCTAGATCCGCTTCCTCTGCGTGGACCATTTAACAGCCCTTTTCTTAGATAACTTTCCTCACTTTCTTAAACAGTTGAAACATACAATCCAGAGGCTGTTATCATACACACATGTGATTTCAGATGAATGGCCATGATAAAAAGTTGACCATTGTCAACATTAGACAGCAGCCAATCCTCTCTGCGCATTCGAAATTGTCATAGTGAAGTAGCCGTGGCCATTGCTTCATGTTCCAGTCATGGTCAGATAAGCAGTGTGCTACTAATTGGCAAGCCTAATTCTCAAAAATTTTTCTTCTTGCTCATTCATTCCCCTGCAACACAGCGACCCTGAAGAAGAAGATGATAAAACATTGTGGAAATTTCTGTGGAGTCAGTGTGAAGTTTTGACGCCTGCACAAATGTTCAGTGTTGTGCTGTACCTTAACTTTTATTGTTCTGAATTTTACCCCAAAACCAAGAGCAGTTAGAAAGTAACTAGTTATAATTAATTATTTACTTGAAATTAATATCTTTTGGTAATAATTAAAGCATGACTAATTTAAATGATGATTGTAACTCAGCAACTCCTTTAGAGGTTAATTTTACTTCTATAGTTACAGTCTGTAGGTGACCTCATTTCTTACATTGTTATTCAAAATGGCAGCAGCTTGTAGGGGTTTTTTTCTATGGGTTTTTTTTTTAAAAAGTAACTAAAATAACTGTTTTTGGTACTTCTAAATATTTGAAATGGAAGTGTTACTTTTGTAACTGTAATGATAATTAACTGCTATGGGGCATTAGAACTATTATTAATTACTTTTTAAAAAGTACTTTTTTAAGGTCTGGTCTGGAGACATAATTTTCCTTTGTATCCAACTGTCTGAGACTGCTGTGGTATGGTCACTAATGACATTTGATAATCTTATTGAGGGAATGCATCAGTGAACCATCCAATGCTTCAGTTTAAATCTGGGAAGCTTTGTTCATACCTGATTGAACAAATGAACATTTCCCACACAAATCATTACTCTTCCTGCTGAACACTGTTGCTGCCTTCATTTTTAACAATAGGTTATTACTCATGTGAATAAAATGCTGTAATTAATTTGGAGACAACTTGCTTCCTCTTTAAATGGCAGTGATTACATTGTCTATATTCATTTAAAAATACTTTCTTAATGAAACGGCATGAAAGGCTAAAATGTACAGGATGTGATTTTATGTATATTCACATTCATTAGCACCCTAATCAAAAACACATTGGAAGCCTTGTTGCATTTAATTGAGACTTTGTCTAATAAGAGGCATCAGAGAATAGTCTACATTTACTTATGTGGGAACACATCCCACTGAATTCATTGGGGCCTACCATGAACTAAATAAGTATGGAATCAGGCTGAGATTCCCATTAACCAAAAAAAAGAAAGAAAGAAAAAGAAACACCAAAAAACAAGTATCAGCTTCACTAGCTTCACAAAATATTTCATTTTGTATTAGGGGCATGGGTAGCTATGCAGATATTTAAGAATTTAAACAACTAGAGAAAATGGGCAGTTTGATTACCAATTTAGAAAAATGTCCTCTCTCTGTGTAAGTCCTACTTATCCATCCATCCTTGCATTTACTACTGTAATTACAAGGAACAAAGACTTTCATTGTTGTATCTGCCAACATTTTACTGTACAGACTTTGTCCTCAGTAACTGTGCATTAGCATTTCCCTAACACAAAAATTGTGGTTTTTTTCCACTTGCTAGAATGTGTGTCATACTTTCTATTGTTTCCTTTCTAGAGCATTTCATAATAATAATGTCCGGTCAATACCTGAACAGGCATTTGTGGGCAATCCATCACTGGTGGCAATGTAAGTACTTTGCTTTTCATATAAAATGTGAAATTATTTTCTGTTTATGTCACTATCTGTTGTGTTTGTGTACCTTATACAAACAGGCCATTACTTCTCAAACTTCATGAAATTCCACTCTCCTTCTGTACACATGAATAGATATTAGGTATCCCAATTTAGAAAATGCCTACATGCCATGTTTCTTTGCAGTTGAGGGTGGGGAGGCATGTAGAATTCTCAGCCAGAGAGCTCTTTGGCCTCAGTAACCTACAAACCCCAGAATTCCACAGGAGGTTGAAACTGGAATAATAGCACAATAACAGTGTAGTGTGGAAATGGCCTTTGTCTAAAGTAAAATACTTGGTTTATAATGTCTAAAGGAAACTTTGTCAGTGATGTATGGAAATGGGAGAAAATGGAGAAGGCTGTTGTAAACAGTCATAGCAAAGTCGTCCAGCACTTGAATGCTGCTTTCTGGCAGAAAGCTACAGGACCACCAGCTCTTTAACACACTGACAACTTGCTTTTTTGATGCTTTCAAATTAAGGACAATTCAATCCATTTAGGACAATTGAATCCATTAATTCAAGATGGAATCTACTGTTTCATCAGTTCTTTTTGCCTACAGAGGCTCGCTTGGGCCTCTCCCAAGCATATGTGGTCCAAAGTCTTGCCTACAGAAAGAACATATCCCCTGGTCGAATTAATGGAGCTTATCTGTATTGTAGGTATTGAAACAGTGGGCTTCCATTAGTTCTTGTTGCCTGAAGAAGCTCTCTTGGAAACCTTTATGCGCTGCTTGCAAAGTAAGCTCAGGACAGGGGAGCACCAAGCCAGCTGAAAGATTTTATAAGCAGCACATGCGTGGTCCTAAGCGAGTATCCATAAATCTTTCATGTACCTTACAGTGGATGGTTTCTGTTTTTCAATCATTTCTACTTTCTGACAGTGCTTCAGTCCCTAACCTGTTAGATAAGTGGGGGAAGACTGTACAACTGTGCAAGCAGAGCACTGTGCCCCACCCATGTAATGTAGGATCCCAGTCAGTACGTGAAGTAATGCTTAGTCTCACATCTGCCCATTTCAGATCACTCTAGGGCCATTTCTGCACTACACTCTTACAGCGCCATTATTCCACTTTCAACATCCTATGGAATCCTGGGGTTTGCAGTTTAGGGAGGGGCTGGCTGGCCCCTCCCTAAACTGAAAACCCTAGGATTCCATAGGATGTTGACTGTGGAATAATCATGCTATAAGAGTGTAGTGCGGAAATGGCCAAGATGTTAATTTTCAGAAATATATCTATAAGCTGTAAAATTGGTCTAAGACAAAATAAGTTGTATAACTGATCAATGTTAATGTGTAATGGTGAATAATAGTAATAATTATTGTTGTAATTTGGAGACCAAATTTATGAAACATGGAGAAAACCTGTGACATATTAAAAGAAATAGCCCTGGAGAACCAGCTTGCATGCAAGGCATCAAAGTTTTGATGTGAGCCTCTAATTTATTATATAAATATTTGAAGATATAAATCTTTGAGTGTTAAAATTCTCTCTTTCTTCATTTTCTTCACAGCCATTTTTATGACAACCCCATTCAGACTGTGGGAAAGTCAGCCTTTCAGCACTTACCTGAATTGAGAACCTTGTATGTATTTACGACTTCAAAAGCACTTCACTTTCAAAAAAAACTTCTGCACTCCTTTCAAGAAAGAGGAGGGAGAAACCACCACTAATTACGTTGTGTTTGCAACTTTAGGACATTAAATGGTGCTTCACAGATAACAGAGTTTCCTGATCTGACTGGGACAACAAGTCTGGAAAGCCTGTAAGTATCAGGAATATAGTTCATATTACCTCCAGAGCAGATGGTATTAATTATGGCAGATGCTGAGTTGCTTTAAAGTAACTTTTGAGCTGTCCTTCAGCTAGCCATTTGCAACCTGGTTAATCAACATTTTGTAGAATTGAGCTAGTTTGATGCTATTGACACTATGGTTCATATATTTACCAGGCCGGGGATCTTGTGGAGCGGGGGAGGGATTATATAATGAACATACAGGTGAGGAGGTTCCCCTGCTTACATAATGTGCATAGTGTGTGTATTACAAAAGTGTAAGAATCTATACAGAGACTGACACAAAAGTATGATTTATATGAACTTCTCCAAATCCTACTTCATGTTTGTTCAGAGGAGGAATCGTGCAAATTTTTATATGACTATTTACCTCGTATGTTAATGTTGGTGCATGATATAGGGAATTAAAAATTGCATGCATGCTAGTCCACACAGAGAGCAGGTGGCCAGCCTAATAACACAGATTAACAGGACCTGAACGGGAATGGGTCTCTGTGCTTCCATTTAATAAGTTCATGGATGAGATTGTTAACTCATGAGCCCTCACTGTGTGTAATTTTGTCACTAAACAGGACCCTTACAGGAGCTCAGGTCACTTTTCTTCCTGAAACAGTGTGTGAGCAACTTCCCAACCTCCAAGTACTGTAAGTATAAAGACACATTTACACTAAAACATACGAATTTGCAACAGACAGCATTATCATGTATATATTGTAGAGTCACAAAAACAGAAGGGGAGTTTCTCAGATAGTACATTTAGGTATGTTGTAACTTATTACATGGAGTATTCTATGCATATTTCTACTATTGGTTGTCATGAAATCATATTTTTGTAATCGTATTTTGATATTATTGATTATATGCATGCTTACTTCGTGAACATACAATTTAATATTTTTATTTATTCAGGACAATTTCTGTGATTTATGCAACGGGTTATATTATAAATTTTCCATGTAGATTCAAGCACTTAGATCTCTAAGCTCAAGGGTGTTTAAATAGGCATGTAACTAAGAAACTAGCGGCAAATCTATAATATAGATGTCATGTTAGACTGATTTACTAGTTGTACTACAGTCTATATAAAAAACAATTCTTAAAACTAGTATAACATATTAACATTGTCTGGAATCCCTTAACAACTACTTAGTTAAGTATAGTTAACTAAGTAGCTGTTACAGGATTCTGGACAGTGTTAATACTGTGTATCAATATACAATATACTGTATACTTAACTGAGTAACCTCCCTTGGATCATTCCCCTGAAAGCTGATGGAAACGTCATTCATCCATATTCCGATGGCTGGCAGAATAAATCTCCTGACACTTGGAAAAGTAGGTTGTGGAGTTGAGTTATGATCATGGCAATAATGTCACCATCATGACTAAATAGCAATTGTGAATACAAAACATCTGTAACTGTTTCGTATTCACAATTGCTACTTTGTCACTATTTTGACACTATTTTGACGCTATTGCTACAATTGTAACTTCCCCTCCAAATTATTTTACTGGTCATTAGCTTCCTGGAGAGAAGGAAATCCATTCTGCTAGCAACTGGAGCATGGGTGATTGAAAGTTCTGTCAGGTTTGGGATTGTCAGGCTAGGAAAATTTATTTAGTTAAGTATATTTATCTAAGTAGCTGATAAAGGATTCTGGTGTCTATAAAATAAGTAATGGACTGAACTATACTCAGAAGACTTGCAAAAACAGATAAGTCTTCATCATTCATCTAAAGATAAAAATGGTCGGAGTATATCTGATATCTGAACCACAGCAGATCTCAGGTGCATGTGGTGCCACTAGGAGGACTTCTCCAGATGACCAGAAGGAATGAACAACTCATAACAGAGATATAACCAGGTTCCAAATCATCTGAGGTTTTTGTTTTGATTTGAGGTACTTTCTTATTTTAAAGATTTCTTTTTTAATCAGCAGTGTGTGGACACCATGCTTAACAGGCCAAAGAAACCCTTTTTCTTTTCCTTCTCTCTAAACTGACCTGAGCTCATAAATCCTCTACACAATTCAGAGGGTTCCCCCCTCTGTTTCTACTTATTACTGACTCTTAACTTAAGAGGGAACGGCTTCCTCCTTGCTTAAATATTTTATTGGTATAATTCCATGTTTCAACTTTAATGTTCAGTACCTTCATTTTTACTCTATGCCACTTTAATTCAATTGAAATTTTGAACAGTATTTCTGGGATGTGTAGGAGACCTCTTTCTTATAAATGATTAACCAGTACATTACTGTAGCTTGCAAGAATGCTGCAATGTTAGTTTAATTACTATCAAAAGTAATCACTCTGTCTCTTTCTTTGTGAATGGGCCAAAAGCATGTTCCTTTAGCAGTTACATCATGATGAATATATCTGCTATTAGTTTGCCTGGGCAACATTTTAATAGCACTTATTGTAACACAGCATCATAGCACCCAACTGGCTTTATGGACATTTAGGGAAAGTTAAGTACAAACTTTGTTGGAGTAACATGTATTTGCCTTTGGGATATTGATCTCAGAAGCAACAAATGAAGTATCATTTCCAGCAAAGCATAGCCTAGCATCTAACAAAGCTGGAGTGGGCAACTTTAGAAGGTCATGGAGGCATTTTTTAGCCTCCCATAGACTTTGGCAAGTCTACACTTACCAGGTAAGGGCTATCCTAGATCCTGAGATTTCATTGCCAAACCTGAGACCTAAGGACAACCCTTTGTGATGCCATGGAATATAATTGTATTACAAAGGTGACATTATAATGAGCAACCTCTGGTAATGTCTTTGAGCATGATAAATTAAACATCAATGACAATTTCCCAGTATATTCTATTCAAGCCTAACGAAGAATAGATACACGCACACACGCGCACACTTTTATTGGCTGTGCTCTCACCCTGAGAGTCCTTCCCCTTGCTTTGATGACTGGAGAAGAGGGGCCAGGCCCTGGGAGTTAGGATCCAACTCTAAGATCTGGGACCACCAAAGGTTACATCTGCCCGTTTTTCAAAACAGACCACTCCTAACAGCACGTCACTGCAAAAAAGGTGGGGGGAATGGCAACAAGCATTACTGCTCTGTTCCACCACCACCCCCATAGTGGCTACAAATTGTTATTACTCACAGAGGGCAACAGTGCCTGAACAAAGCTAATTAAATTACAGGCTGTAAGCTCACTGGACTCATATTCTAGAATCCCTCATTAAAAGATGGTACAGATTGAATACCCCTTATCTGAAATGCTTGAGACAAGAAGTGTTTCATATTTTGGATTTTGGAAAACCTATGTTTGCATATGCATAAATTACAGTACTGTACAGGAGATCTCTGGAGAGCCCATAAACAAATGAGCAGGAACACTGCTGCCTCAAAGGCAGAAGCAGATGGTTGGCAGGCTCCACAGAGATCTCCTGTACAGTACTGTATTTTTTCTTTCAAATACAGGGATCAGATCTCTTGTATTCTCAGTCTTTCATATCTTCAGTCTCTCTCCATCCTCATGTCTTATACATAAGACAAGTAGTGAGCAAAAGAGATGTGAGGCTGGAGACACAAGGATCTGTGAAATGACAGGAAGTATGGATTTGTTCCAAGCATTACACTTGGATTCCCACCATTTCACAGATTCTTATGTCTCTGTCCAGCCTTCCATCTTGTTCATTCACTTTGGATTGGGTATGAGATCTGAGGCTGGAGGGAGACTGGCAGAAGTGGGTGTTTGGTGGCAAAAAGTTTCAGGCTCAGAGGTTTTCAGATTTTGGATTTCCAGATAAGGGATATTCAACCTGTGTAGAAATATAGGAGCCTGCCTCATACAAAGTCAGTCTGTTCATCCATCCAGCCCAGTACTGTCTATTCAAACTGGCAGTTGATTGTCCAGGATTTGGGCAGTGGTCTTTCTTATCTCCTGCCAGAAAACCAGAATATGAATGATGGACTCTGGTTCATTTACAACAATATATGAGTCTGTAGTTGTTCACTACTCCACAGCACATGAGGAGGATGTTACCACCCCTTACACAACCCCATCCTGTGGGATATCAAAATAGGCAAGAAATATCATTTTATAAAAACTGGACACTTATGGCTGGGAAACATGTGGAAAGCAGGACACTGGCTGGAGCATGGGCTAAGTTAGGATAGCCTCAGCCTGGCCAGGTCGTAAGTTCAAGAAGATTAGGTAGGAAAGCCCAGTGTTAATGGGCTTCCAATAATCCTTTCAGTAGTGCAAGCAACCAAGACCATAGTAACTGAAACAGCCAGGTACAGCTGGCAAGCACTCCTGCTGTGCGCATTTTTTACAGAGACCTTCCCATTTCACCTTACCCAACCAAGGCATTAAGAGGCTGTCAGGACTCTCATCAATGTTCTGTCACCCAGAGTGAAACAATCAGCCTGTTCCAGACCAGTTTGTTTACTCTGCTAGAAAGTCATTAACTCTCACACCTTCAGAGTAAGAAAAGAGGTATTTAAACCCTAGCTCCGATCCTGGCACTTTGAAGTACTTTGAGTATAGTACATCAGACATTACTCTGCACATTGGTCCTCAGATTCCTGTGCTCTGTGCTACCCTCGAACTGTGGTCTGAATCACTCTGTTTTGACCTTCATCTGAACCGGTAAATCTCACCCTCTACACCCAAAATCTGCCTCTATCCAACCTTTCTCACTTCTCTCTTCTCTAGTCTTGTGTGGTTCATGAGACTACTTGACTTCTTGTGTGTGTGTCTGCTGATTTCCAATAAAAACACCCTGCTTAAACCTTTAACCAGAGTTTCACAGTTAATACTGGTATACACAGGTGAAAAGATCCTGCCATTACTCTCTTCTCACAGATCTTGTTTGAGTTGTAATTTCCTCACTTTCTAAAGAGATGCTGCCACTGCTGGTAAACCTCAAGGTCCCCAACCTTTTGGGGTAACGAGCAGGAGGAATTATTATACATTGTAGTTACCTGATGTGATGTCTTTATTAGAAAGCAAGTTAAATTCCTTTATGCTATATGATAATAAAAAAAAACTATTATGAAAGGAATGCTATACACTATTGGGTTGCTTGATCTGGAGGAT
Source organism: Iguana delicatissima (assembly GCA_948472985.1). Lineage (NCBI taxonomy): Eukaryota > Metazoa > Chordata > Lepidosauria > Squamata > Iguanidae > Iguana > Iguana delicatissima. The sequence continues at coordinate 446,682 of CAOKZL010000002.1, forward strand.
TCAGAAAACCCTGATTCAATTATTTCTTGCAGTTGGCATTTCCTTTGCCATACCTTCCTGTGTCTAAATCCAAATCACATATAATTAGAGCATAGAGCTTAAAAGGTAGGATATGTTCTATAGTCCAGGCTCTTTTCTCAAGGCTCTCCTGTCAATATCCATAACTGATCAGTTCTCAGATCCATGGCTTCATATTAGGTGAGGCAACTAGGACATGCAAAAATTATTAGGCCTAAGGTGTGGTATATTCTGGGAATTCATGCATTTAAAGTCCCTGCTTTCTGAAGTTTCACTGCATCAGCTATTTTTATGGTTGCTCTATTTCACTCACGAGTTTCTCCACTCCAGTATTCTCTCTGTTAGCTAGAAGGGCCTCCTTACAGCAATATCTTCCCTGCCCATTTATGGCTTACACCTCTGAAGAAAGTTACTGGCGAGTCTTGTATTTTCTACAATCCATTTCCTTTCTCTTTGCCCTCAGTGGCATTTTTGCGGGGGGGGGATGTTGGGATTAATTGTGGACGTGCCCCCCTTCTCTAGCAGTTTGTATGTCATGCTTTCTAGTAAGAGAGGTCTTCCCATCACATCCATACAAATAGAAATTGACTTTCAGCAACATAAATTCAGAGCTTGGAAAGTATTTTTCTCCAAATTAAGAAAAATGAATCTATTGACATGCTGATCCATACTTCAAAAATGGTAGGATAATGCTCTGGGACCCAGAATATCATCCTACCATTGTTTGAGTTATGAACCTAATAGCTATTATAGTATTCTTTAAAAATATCATTCCAGCCTTTGCATAAATTTGAGCTAATTTTTTAAAATTAGCACAGGCATAAAACCTTACCATTTAAGGTTATAAAACAGAAAGAAATTAGAAGTGCCCAGTCTCATTTTTTTCTTTACAGAGGTAAAATTTGTATTAAAGCTGATGGGAGTTTTCCCTGCAGAAAGGAGTACAGGATGCAAATCTATTTCCCTTTTTTCTTTTTTACAATTTCTGCAAATTACCATGGCTTGTTTTTGATTAGCTATATTATACTATAAACGAGTCCAGATGTTTCAGTTATTCTGTAATTTGTTGAGTTTTGGCTCAAATCATTTGAAGGGCTTTTTTCTTCCTAGTGATTGATTTTCAAAGTTAGTTCTAGTTCCTCAAACCACTTTGCTTAGCTAAAGATATGGCAGTTCTAAAGGTCAGAAGCAAGATTATTTAATTTTGAGTGTAGTCTGGGAAGCTAATTAAATTTCACTGTGATTACAGCTAAAAAGATGAGATCCTCTAAGAATATTTTCTTAAACCAAGTATCTAGCATATTGTTTTGAACAATTAATACGGAACTTGTGTTTTATTTTTCAGAGACCTTTCATATAATCACCTGAAAGATTTGCCTCATTTTACTGGTTGTGAAAAACTTCAGAAAATGTAAGGTTTTTTTAAAAAAAACTCTTTTGATCTATGAATATGACAGAGTATACCTCTCATTCTCTGTAGTGCACAGTACAAATCTGTAGGCATAAGTTTGAAATTTGAATATGTATTTGAAATTCATATTTTGGGTTAGAGGTGAGATGTTTTAATCCGCCACATCACATACGTCTTCTTCAACTTTAATGGAATATAAGCCTCCTCAAGGAGGACAGATCAGTATAATCATAAGGGACTTTGAGCAGTAGAAGCAGTTGATGCTGTTGTTGGCCTTTCAGTATAGTAAGAAAGCTTCAAACTTCCATATAGAATATAGGGGGTTCCTGATACTCTTTCACTGTATTCACTGCTTTTGCTTTCCTTATGCTCCCTGGGCTTTGTTCTCCTCCTTAAAGATGGAATTTCTACAAAAAGATCTTTTACAAAAAGAATGTTTGTAGAAATTCTTTCTGTGTCAGGTCTTTTTGTAGTGCAATGTGTAGCTTTAAAAGAGATCTAAATTGTGACCAATATCCAAAGAACTGTATAACTAGTTCTGAACAGTCATGGACCATGAAGTAAGTCACTCATGAATCTGAGAGAACTTTTCCAAAGCAGCTTATAATATGTTTAGAGAGCTAGATATGGCCTGGTAAGCCATAAATAATTATTGGATCATGGATGGTATTTGAAATTCTCCTGAAATTAAATAAAGCCAATTTTTGTTCATTACAGTGATTTACATCACAATGAAATATATGAAATACAAGTGGGTACCTTTCAGCAGCTGGTTTCTCTGCATTCACTGTGAGTACAGCAATAAAAGAGCTATTTACCTTGGTACTGAGAACCATGGAAGCTCACATTCCTTTCTTCTGCCTGCTCCTTCATATTTTGGTTTCCATATTTTTTTTCCTTTGATCATTCAGCTTGCTGGGTTAAATTTGCCAAAGCAAAACAAATATTCTGACATTGAGCATTTCCAGCAATGAATTCACACAGCCATAAAAAAAAAATCTCTCTTGAAGTGGCTTTCATTTGTAGACTTCTCTGAAGAGATGGGAAGTTTGCATTAGTCACATAAATCCCCTTTAATGCCACACTTGAAATAGAAAAGCAGAGTCCCTTTTATACAGATGATAATACTGAACAAAAAAAGCCAGATTTTTTAGATGTACAAAAGTAGATTCTAGTTGAATGTAATAAGAATGATGCTTGAACAGAAAATTTTGGAAACAGATAATACTATTCCTATATTGTATTGTGATTGTAGTGATCAAGCCAAATAACACATGTAGGTGCAAGGAGAATGTAGGAAAAAAATGTTGCAAAGAATAATGCAAGAGCAACAAATGTGTAAAAGAGCACTGGATAACAGAATAGTCCAGTTCAGACACTCCAGTGAACTGAAGCTTGCTAGAGTGTCAGTGAGCTCAAATGCCTGTCCTCCTCTCTCATCTTTGCTCCTGTGCTTGTGAGGAGAGTTTCAAAACCACAGTTTCCTGTGACATCAGAACTAGGCACCTGTGATGAAGTACTGCCTGGAAACTAAGGTTGTGTTCAATCCTGGTTTATAAACCAACATGGTAGGCAGCTCTTAAACCTAGTTTTGTGTTCAGACATTTAGGTGACTGATCAAGTAGGAAGTCTTCTTTCATTCTGAATATGTGAAATGAGGGAAGGTGGAGCTCCAAGTCATTGTTCATTTATACTCATTTGCAGCAGCAGCGTTATATCAGAACCAGGTCATAGACTGTTCCATGGCTTGCTGATCTGATAGATAAGGCAGTGACTCAGAAGAAGAGTTGTGTGCATCCAAATTTACTGGCTAAAACATTGACTGTTGCAACCTAGTTTGTCTTAGTTTCTTTTGAACTGCAAACATCTTTCATTTAACTATGGTGGGCCTAAGACCAACATACTGGAAGTCATTTCATGATCTGTTATTTTTAATTTAAAGATTCAAAATAATTCTCCATGTATTACTAAGCACATATCATTTTCATCCTTTCTGTAGGGATTTAGCTTGGAACAAAATATCGATCATTCATGCCAATGCATTCTCCTCCTTACTGTCCCTAGTTAAACTGTAAGTGTCTGCTTATTTTTCTTTCTTTAATGTTCCGTGGAGCCCTGTTGGGATCATCCAACTATCCCTTGGCAAAAACCCAATTCAGTGAAAAGTAATATAGATTGGGACAGTTGAAAGAACAATGAAATACAAAATGCAGCAGTTCTTATATTTTGGCCAGCACAGTAGTTTTGCAGTTCTGTATTGCAGATGATTTTAATTACTGGTAGGACAAAATCCTAAAAAGGAAAGTTTGGGCCTAGTGTCTGCTACCATGTAATTCAATTAGCATCCATCCTAGATCACACTGGAGCCTGAGTCCATCCCAATTAAGATTCATTTCACCATCTACTCACTACAGCATCTGATTTGAGTTTTCTGCTTCCCCACCTTTTACTTAATTTACTGAGGTAGTAGTGAAGATTCATATTTGTAAGTGGCATTAAATTTTTCCAGTAACTATGGGTAGTAGATATATAGACTCCAGGAAAATATGCCTCTAATTGTCTACATCTTCTATGGCTTCCTGCATCAACAGATGTTATTCTGCATGTCTGTGACTGTGTCCTTAGAAAACAGGAGGTCTAAGACAATAGCTGATATGAGTTTTCTCACACAAACACACCAGTAGTTTGGGGATAAGGAGGAAAAAACTGTTAGTCCTTTTGTTGGACTCAGACTGCTGTACTGTTCATGTACTGAATTCATGTACTGAATTCATGTACTGAACTATTTTACCAGTATGCAGAAAATGATTCAAAAAATAATCTGGGTAGAACAAATTGTTTTTAGGATGGATGAGAGGAGGGGATATTCAGTCATTCACTATGCACTAATTAATAGTCTGCAAGCATAAACATCATAAGCTATGTAAAGGAATACTGAAATTACAAGGTGCATTCGGATTTGCCTTATAAATCATATCTTCAGGGCAAACAGCTTGTATTCTAGCCCTGTCAGACCAAGCCAGAAACAAGTTAGAGTGGGATGGGCCAACCAAATCCTTGAATCCTCAGCAAGGATTCGAGATTCGCGAATCCGAATCCTTGTGCAAAAATACGCAAACCGAATCTTTCAAATCCACCAACCAAAAAATAGGTTTTCAAAAAAAAGTTCTGTTTAAAAAACTTTTTTTAAGTTTTAAAAATTTTAAAAAGTTGCTTTTTAACCCCTTTTTTTAAAAAGGATTCGAAAGATTTGAGATTCGTGAGACTCGTGGATTCCCAGAACCTTCCAGGGATTCGGATCCGGATTCGGATTCGGAAAATTCTGAATTTGTCCCATCCCTAGGTTAGAGGTATGACTGCCTAGATAGCCATTTTCTGTCATCCTTTTAGCTCTGGATTGTCATGATAATACATACTGCTAGTTTACTGCATTTGGAAATACTGGGATGTTTGTCCATTTTGTGAAGGCATGCTAGAATGCAACAATACAGGCAATAAAAGCTAGTTTAAGTTTCATTTATTCAATCATTACCATATTAATTAGCATCCTGTTGCTCCAGACGGAAGGTAATTTCTATGTATCTTCCCTAGCATTTCTACAGAATTAATCACTACTTTCTGGTTCTCTTGTTTATAGGTGTACGTGATTAATCTATTTTCCATGTTTTAGAAGTTTATTCCTACTGATAATGGGGCTAGGTCATTAAAAAGCTTTCCCCTCTCCACTGAGTCATACCCCTTCCTTTTAGAAAACAGCCAGCCACATAAAAAGAGTATTGCATTACCTTAAGCCTGTGAAGTCATTTGCTACATGTAATTTTAAATTATCCATGCATAATTTGTGAGTTTGTACTCAAGACTTTGTTGTCTTTGTGTGCCTGACTGGACACTTTAATGTCAAGATTACACACATACACGCACACGCACACGCACACACAGACACAGACACAGACACAGACACACACACACACACACACACACACACACACACACACAAATATACATATGCCAGTTCATCCCACATACAGAATGGTAATTTTTGAGATATGAATCTAATCTAATCTAAAAATAAAACAAATGTGTAAATTTAAAAAAAAACCACAGGATAATTGCAAATATTTAATTATTTCAAAATATATAAATAGAACTGGGAACAGTAGCCTGAATTTAAAATCTGAAAAACAGTGAATAAAATCAGAGAGACAAGCCATTCCTTAAAGGAAGTAAATATTCTTAACGTACTTTTTTCTCCTACATGAGAATGAGAAATGTCAAAAGTTTACTCTCTGCCGGCTCAGGTTATAAGAGTTCTTGTGCATTTTTAATGATGTTTTGCATTTTGGACCTTTTTTTAACAAAAATTTTGTTTGCAGCAAAAAAAAAAAATTGTTTTGTGAAATGAAATTCCCAAAATTCCCAAAATATAAAATATCATCTAAAAAGTACATGCTTTCTCATTGAGGATGAGAAAGTTTGTGGATATTCTTTACTTCCATAGAGGATGCTAACCATGAAACTCTGTATGTGGAAATATTTTGCCAACATGGTGTCACTAGCTACAGATTCAGAATATAATCAACCATGCGGAAGATATGAAGAAGCCATATGATTTGGTAAAGTCCACAGCCTTTTCCACATAAAAATTACTAAGTCTCTAATAATAGAGATACACAGGCTTGTGGTAGAAGATCCTGCCATATAGCAATCTGATCATTTGTATTGTCTCAAAGATACCAAGTAATTTAGTAATATTTTGTTTCCATTACTTATAATAGTGTTTGAAAAGTAATTTGTTGTTGTGACTTGTTGTAGTATTTTAAAAGGAATACATATCATTGCTTGTTGCTTTTCTGTTACTTTTAACTGCAGGGTATTTTGGAGGTGGAGAAAAAGTAGCTAGGAAAATGGCATGTAACTTGAAAGATTCCTTTCAAAGTCTCCAAATAAAAATGTGTAAAAAATATGTAGAAAACATACTCGTGATACTAATAAGGAAATCTCATTTCTACTCATTACATTATTTTTGAAATATGATCTTGTTATTTGCTCTTTACTTTAAAAAAAAAAACAACTTGTTGCGGCTAACCAGAAAAAAATGTACCTCATCACTTTTGAACTTAATAGTGACTGCACAATTTTCTGCTGTATGAGTGCTTTAAGATATTAAAAAGCCCTCTTAGCTAAAAATATTAGTTGGGATTGATGTAACTATAGATGCCCTTTTAAAGATTTTTTTAAAACAACTTTCAGAATTAAAGGTGAGATATAAACTCTTTAAATTAGTCATATAAATGATTTTGAAATTAAGCTAAGGGTTTGGACTGGAGCCCTTTTGTTCTCTAAAGGAGTCTATTTTACTTATACAAGGCCTGTTCTTCAGATCAAGCCAGTGTATGTGATTGAATGTGAAACTGAATATAGACAAATTTTTCTTGTTCAGGCAATCTCTTGTATAGTACAAGCAAAGTGTGAGAAGTAGTACAGAACCTGTTCCAGCAGTAGGTGAATTCCTTAGTATTTTCAACACAGCACTACTGGTTTATAGTGCTGTGGCTCCACAGCAAGACAATATGTGTAAGTTGCAATTGAAAATACATTTCCTGGAGGTAATTCTTATTTTAATCATTGGCACTGACCTCTAGGCAAATATAACTTCACTCAAGGATCCTTAACATTGTTGCTCTGTGCCTTCAAGTCATTTATGAGTTATAGCAGCCCTAAGGCAAATCTAACATGGGCGTTTCTTGGCAGAATTTAGTCAAAGGGGATTTGTCCTTGCCTTGCTCTGAGACTGAGAGAGTATGACATGCCCAAGGTCATCTAATCCCCAAGTGGGAATTTAAACCCTGGTCTCCCAGTGTCCTGGTCTAACATTCAAACCACTAGTTGTTCATTACTAGTGCACCTTTTGCTCATTGAGTAGTGTTTCTGTTTGTTTAATAGCCTGTGACAACAGCAGACATCCTCAGGTGAAAAAATTTCCATTGCTCTAGAAAAATACACTGATTTTCTTTGTTATTTTGCAGAGATCTGTCATCCAACCTTTTGTCCTCTTTTCCTGTAACTGGCCTATATGGTTTAACTCATCTAAAATTAACAGGAAATCATGCACTACAAAGTTTGATATCATCTGAAAACTTTCCAGAACTCAAGTGAGTACCTCATTAAAACTAATAAGGCACATTTGTGTTCATGTGTAATGGAAGGGGTGTCACTGTATAATGTTTGGTACTTCCTATACAAAGTCTTTGAACCACAGCACTGAAACAAAGACATATATGGTAAAAATTATAGCCTTATTACATCCTTTTTTATCTCAAGAAAATATGATTGATTTTGAATGCCCTAGTAGCCACATACTCTGAAACACATCTGCTTCTCAGCAATACGTTTCCAAAAAAATACACTCAGTCTTTTTCTTAAACTTACTCTCCCTCTCTCTCTTTCTAAACACACACACACACAGCCACACACACACACTTTTATGTTGGTGTGCTCCCCATTGCTTGAGTGCTCCTTCATAAACCACCACTATAAAAATAACTGCAAAGAAAAAATAAGGTAGTTTGAGAATGGATATAAAATGCTTTATCATATTTATTAAATGCAAAAAAAATGCTCTATCTGAAACATCTGATGGTGGAGTTATTAAAGGCCTCCTTTTTTGAGAGTTTGAGTTAGCACATAAGAACTAGACTTAAAGACTGCTAACATCACAGTTCTTTCCAGTTTTTGCCACTATAATTTTTACCAGTATAATGGAAAAAACCGTGGGTGTACAGCTAGCACAAATTCATAGGTGAGTGCCTACTATATCAGCCAAAATTGTCATCATCAACTTTAATATAGATGCAACACAAAAAGCTTTTGACAAATATCCATTTTGCTAGAGCAAGCTGTTGAATGCTGCATCTAGTTCTACCATTGAGGAATGAGCGTGCCATTCACAACTGGAACCATGTAAATGTTGCAGTATGAGGTCTTTCTGTTGAGGATTCCAGCCACTGCAGTCTTGTTTCCTGTTTTGTATAGCCACTGAGCATAGTATGTTTTCACTGGGCTGTTTTTTGCAGTGTCTATCCACCTACCTTCTGTTAGCCCTCCCTTTCCCAGATTTTCATACTTCTCCAAACTTTGGTCCACCAAGCCTTCTGATTCTGCTCTCTTGTGTGTGGATAATTAGTGACAATAAGTGGTTCCCTCATCAGTGAGTTGGTGAATCCACTGCCATGTTAAATGAGCTATCCATGGTGCTGATACCTTTCTCCCACAGAATTTCAACACCTTGGACAGCCTCTTTAACCTGTGTGCAAAAACCAAGGGCCTATTCACACTACAGATTTATAGCTCGATTATTCCCTTCTAACTGCCATAGTTCAATCCTGTGGAATCCTGAGATTTGTAGTTTAAGGAAAGGCATTTAGAATTCTCAGCTAGTGAGTTGTCATACCAAACTACAGATGCAAGGATTCCATAGGATGGAATCATGGGAGCTAAAGTGGAATGATAGTGCTATAATTCTGTAGAGTGAATGGGCTCCTTGTGTGGTTTCATTGACATCAGAGCAACCAGCAACCACTAAGGAGGTTTGCTGTTTTGACTATCGTTAATTCATTCATTGGCATTTTTATTGTCAAAGAATGCTAGGCCAGGCAGTCAGCAGCTGGCCGTAGGAGGAAAGAGTTAAACTGGTTAAACTGCGCTGCTTAGCAACAGACAGTAAATAACTCAGCTCTCTGCTTTCTCAGCCAGCCTTGACAGGTTATGGGCCCAGCACGCTTCTGCTGTGCCACACGGCTGCCAGGAGTCAGGTTTTGTTTTTGAGGCTAGTTTTTGATTTATGGCACTGGCGTGTGTTTTTCTTTTGAGCTGCTGCTGAGACACTGAAAGGTCATGGCTCAGGCTTTTCCCAGGGGCCAGGCTCTGCCCAGGCTGAATGGTACTAATTACCTAGCCTGGGCTGCGAATATGGAGCAGTACCTTCAAGGGGAAGGCGTCTGGGGTGCCTTCACAGATCCCCTAGACCTGCCTCGGGATGCAGATGCAGCAGCCAGAGTTACATGGAGAACTATGTCTTTGCTCTTCCTGGCTGTGGAAGACAACCAGCTTGTTCATTTTCACGATTTTAACACGCCACGAGAGTGCTGGATGGCACTGCGCCAGGTATATGTTAGCCTCACGGCTGGCTCCAAGTATTCTTTGACTTCCAGACTCTATAATACCAAGTTAGTGCCTGGAGACTCTGTTAGGCGCCACCTGACAGAGTTAGCAGATCTCTTCGCAGCGTTGCGAGAGAGAGGCAAGGTTCTGACTGAGTCAGACAAAGTTTTTTGTATCCTGAATTCCTTGGATGCCAGCTGGGAGACGATTGTCGCCACTTGGAGTCTGTGCCTGAGAGAGATCTGATGGTGTCCTTGGTAACAGCTCGCCTCCTGGAGGGGAAGAGAAGCGGGCCCGCAGGAATGTGCCTCCTGTCCAGATGTTGGTGACCGGAGAGCCAAGTGCCGAGAAAAAGTCTGCTTCGGCTGGTGAGTGCAAGCAGGAGGGGCTGGTGAGAGCCCATGCAGTCCAGAAGTGCTTTCATTGTGGTTCTGCTTCTCATCTCAAAAAAGACTGTCCGCTGTTGAAGCAAGGTGAGAGGCGTGGCCGGGGCAGAGGCTTCAGAGGAGGTCGTGGGACTCGTCCACGCGTTGCTGTTGCAACTGGCTGTGAAGTTCCTGAAGAGTCCTGGGACGCTGATGACACTTGCTGGCTCCTAGACAGTGGTTGTTCACAGCACCTTGTGAACTCTGAGGGTTTGTTTGAGTCCCTCAACCTTGCCAGCGTTTCTACTGTGTCCCTGGCTGATGGTGCCAAGGCAAAGGTGCAGGGGGAAGAAAGGTAAAGCCTATGTCCCAGCTCTTGACATGTGTCTAAACAATGTGTTGTTTGTGCCCTCGCTTGATTTCTGTCTGCTCTCTGTGTCTGAGCTGACAGATAATGGGTTTGAGGTGGTGAGGTGGAAGCTGGGCAAAGTGTTAAAAGGTGGTACTGTGTGTGCTGTAGCTGAATTGTCAGAGAAATTGTACTAGCCGAAACCCCACCACAGTGTTTGTGCTGTTTTTGAGAACAAGCCACAACATGATGCGTGTGTTCACTTGCTCCATCTCAGGATGGGGCATGCTAGCTTTTCTGTGTTGAAAAAGTTAGCTGGAAGCTGTAAAGGGTGTTCTTTGAAATCCTGTGATGTGCTTCTTGACTGTGCTGTCTGTCTGTGCTGTCTCATGCTTACTTGCTTCATCATGTTATTCAAATAAAGGCTGTAGCTTTTTAGACCCTGGATGCTGTGTGTTGGCGTTTACTTTCTCCAGGTGTGGAGATGGGGCTTTGCAAGGATGGGGCGTGCAGCCTGCTTGTGGGTTCAGCTCTTTTTACAGCTGACATCCCGGTTTTCCTTGACATTTATATCTTGTCATTAAAATTAAAACAAAAACAAGTTATTACAGTATGGAAAATGAGAGGATATAACTAAAGCAGATGGTGGACAATAAAACACCAGTGAATAAACAAAGTGTGCTTTTAAAATCACTACTGATAACTGACTAAGTTACTAATCAGGAAAGTGCCTGGGCAAACAAATCTTTAGTTGGCCACAGAAACAACCTGCATTGGGAGCTTGCCCACTTCATTAGGTGAATCATTCTACATGGTGGTTGCCACAGCCACCAATGAACTGCACTGGGTGACAATATGATAAGAGGTCTGTTCTTTCAAGATGCAGAGAAATCTACACAGAAAAAGAAAGCATTCTCTTAGAAAATCTGATTTTAAGTCGTTTAGGGCCTAATAAACCAAGAATAACCTGTTACTGCATTGTTTAGGTCTTAATCCAAGATGTTAGACATCTTTAAATATCTGAAGGGATGTCATGTAGCAGATAGAGTGAGCTTGTTTTATGATGCTCCAGAAACTAGTACAAGAACCAATAGATTTACATTGCACGAAAAAAGATTGTACCTGAACATTTGGAAGAACGTCTTTACTTTGAGAACTGTCTGACTGTTTGTATTGAGAAGAGGTGGACTCCTTTTTGGAGATGTTTAAACAGAGATTGAATTAGCATCTTTCGGGAGTAGTGCTTTAATTGTGTAATTCCTGCATTGCAAGGGATTTGACTAGATGGCCCTTGTGGCCCCTTTCTGCTCAAAGATTCTGTGATTCTATGCATAATATCTTGGACCTGTCCCAGCAACTGAATGGCAGCCAGTGCATGGATGCAAGCACTCACAACCTAAATAGGGACAATGGAGTGAATGGTAATGGCATATAACACCATTGTGAAATGTAGAGTTGATGGAAGAGTATGTTTTTCCTATTTTTTTTTAAAAAAACTTTTTTTAATCTGGCAGAGCACTGATTTTCTGATGCTACATTTTAGTGCTAACTACCATTTAGTTGGTGTTGTGCAGGCTATAAAGTAAGTATACTAAGACTTGTTAATGTGTATAACCATGTGTCGTCTGTTACTCTAAAGGATGATAGAAATGCCGTACGCATACCAGTGCTGTGCATTTGGAGCTTGTGACAGTTACTACAGAATCCAAAACCAATGGAATAAAGATGAAAATAGCAGTGCTGATGAATTTCAGAGGAAAGATGCTGTTATCTTCCATGCACATGGTAAATTTAAAACTGGTTATATCAAAAATAGGACATTCGCTATTAACAGAAATGTTACAGTCAGTGATCAATAATTGTGTGTCTTTCTAATTTTCCTATTTTAGTAAGAGAATGCCATTAAACTCCCAATTAGCACAATTAAACTACCAATAACATACGTGTTCCATCATTCTGAAACTTTGTCTTATAATTTTTGTCCCAGATGGGTGGCTAGTGCATTGGCACACAGAGAGTGCTGTGTTTCCCACAATATGCGGCCTAGCTTGATAACTCCACAACTCTCTACCTGTTATCTCTGCAGGCACTTCGCTGGTGCACCTAATCTCTACAGCAAGTGACAGATTATGCTGAAATATTTTCTCTGATGGTACATTGGCCATTGGTGCAATAGTTTCCATATAACAATTGCAGAGGGATTAGGATTAAGTTTTTTCATCTCCTGAGGGGATTTTTTTTTTAAGAGAGAGAGAATTTTTATCTCCTTCTTCAAAAACTGCATTTCAGACTGCAGAAGGGAGCTTACCTGCCCCATATTGCCTCTTTCTTCACTCTCCTCACATGAAGAGCAAGGAGCAATGAAAAGAAGATGAGAGATTCCCCATCTGTGAAGATTCTCGACCTAGTCTGGAACCCTGTGTTCCTGATCTTGTGAAGAGCTTCCGCAGATAGAGGAGGCTTTCTCCTTAACACTGTCAGTCTTCATGGGAGGAAGGCAATGGAAGCAGGAGGGCTTAACCCATTGGTCTCTGTGTACATTTATAAGTCCTCATTGGAAGACACCTGAATAGTTCAATAGTTGTTGCTGTCTGAACTGTTAAGAGTCAGAAAAAAGGTCTCCCTCTTCATATTCTTCAAACTAAGGCTTAGACATTTTCTATGATCTTAAAACAGAGTGAGCAATTATTGGGGGCTAGGGGGCTGAATTCCTCCCAGGAGTATTCAGAAGAACCTCCCCTCCCTCAAAAATGAATTAAAAAATGGTTCCCAAATGCCCTCAAATGCCTTCTAAAGAGCATAGGGTAATTTCATCATATGTTTGGGTTCCCCTGAGCCATTTTAAACCCATGAGAGGCCTCTTTTACCTCAGAAAGTGACCTGGAAACCAGTTGCTTGCTCACTTCCTGTTAAAAAGGGGTCCCGCCTGGGCTAAAACGGCCCAGGAGGCCCAAAAACACAGTGAAATTTCCACATTGCCTCACAGGGCATTTGGGGGTAAACAGAGTGGGGGAAGTTCACATGGCCAACATGGTGCACTTTTCTGACATTTGTATTAAAAGTTAATACAACGACTTTGCCACCGAATACCTTGTTTACTTAATTTAATTTAATTTAATTTAATTATGTTCTTAGAGTATATGATACTTTAAAGCATGCAAGGGGACAGACCATTGTCCCAAGAAACTTGTAATCTAAAATATAACCACAGAGCAAAGGAAGAAAGAGGAAAGAAGGGAGGAATGTGTGATCGTTTTGAGTTAACAGGTGCACGTGATAATTGGAGGCCAAGTACAAAGTAGAGAATCTTCTGGAAAGAATGCACTAGATGGCATCTTCTCTGTGATTACTGATGCCCCTGCCACTGCCATACCTCCTCCTCTTCCTCCTGAAGCACACTAACACTCCATCAAGTCTCTTCGTATGAAGACACTTGATGAAGAAGACACAGAGTATCTCTGCAGAATGTATTCAGATCAAAACTCCCAAACATGAAAGTGTGAGAATGCAGAGAGGACCAGGCTGCAATCACATTGCCATTTTTAGTTGCAGCATATCCCCGCTGATCCAAATAAGCTGAAGGATGTATAAAGCATAATTTCAAAAACAAAACGAATGGTAGGACAGCATACAGTAGGCTATGTTGATTTGATGGCAGAGAGACAGCAGGTTTCATTAGTACAGAGTTCTAGACAACTTAAAACTTAGATCAAGTTGTAAAAGGTTTGCCCAATATCTTTGGACTGATATGTGCTCTTCTTTACTTGCATATGAGAATCATTTTTATTTAAATCTGTGTTATCTGTCCCAATAATATTTCAAAAGTCAGTATATCCAAACACAGAATTTGGAACTTTTTACAGTATTAAACAGTGGGAGTGAGACTATCAAATGTTCACAATCTGTCTTCCTTAAATAGGCAGAAAATCTTATTGACTAAAATATTGTGCTATTCCTTCCTACAGATGACCGTGACTTTGAAGATTTTCTTCTTGACTTTGATGAAGATCTGAAAGCTCATCATTCAGTACAATGCACTCCTTCTCCCGGTAAAGATCCAGGCAGAAGTCCTTTTTCTATTGTTGGGGACAGGCTTACTTTTAAGATCCTTCCTTATAAAATTTCACATTTTCTAGACTCCTATGCAAAGAGAGGAACTATAAGGAGCCAGTGCTATGGGGCGCATGGCTCTAGCTCAGTTACACCATGTAACAGTAGCTTTTTCATGCAAAACAGTCCATGTTCAATCTCAGACATTTCAAATTGGAGATAGGAAAGATTGAAAGAACTCTCCCAGGTTGGGCAAGGAAGGTCTAAAAATTCTAGAGAGTTAGTGCCAGTCACCTTAGACAAAATGAACTGACCAGTGGTCTTGCTTGATTAAATTTAGGAATTTAGATTCCTAAATTGCTATGATACCATCTAGCTGTGAGGTGACAAAAGTGCAAATCATAATTATGTTTTGATCTTAAGCTTCACAGCTCTCACTGAATTAAAATAGTGAGAAATATTCCCCGGGCTATTGCTACCATCTAAAATGCTAGATCTAGCAGTAGATCCAAGATTGTTCCAGCTGTGAGAGCCACAGTGATTATGAAAACACTAACAGCTGCAAGATCTGATACCTATGGTTAGCCTTACCTTTTACTGAGGTACTTCCATTTATCTCCCCACATCTAATTTCATGCACATGCAGCTGCTGAATAAGCCCTGATACTTCATGTCCCAAAGTTACTTAAAAAAACAAAACAAAAAAAACAGAGTAGGTTGTCATTAGCAACATGTGTAGAAATGCAGCTTTCAACAGCCATCTTGGATGGAAGACAACCATGCTATGGAAGCATAATTGCAATGTAGACTCTAAAAAGAATGCTAAGTTTTGAGAGTTTTTTCTTCCAAAAAGTTCATATAAAGAAGTTAAAATATATGAAATATTTCTATACATTTTATAGTTTATTTTTAATTTTATGTTTGAGTTTGAATTCTTTAAAAAAAAATTCTGTGTGGTACCCAGAGAACTTATTGTTAATGCACAATATAAAAGTAACATTGGTCAATAAATGAATGAATTGGGCAGAAGTAGCAAACAAGGAAGAACATATTGAGAGTTGTTCTAAAACCTGGAGAACTATCATTTTTTAGAATCATATATCAACAAATAGCACTTCGAGCAGGTAATACTGAGCTCATCTTATAGGTCTATTAACTAAGCTTTATATTATTCCCTTTTCATCTTTTTGTCATTGCAGGACCCTTCAAGCCTTGTGACTTCCTTTTTGGCAGTTGGCTGATCAGAATTGGAGTTTGGACCATAGTGGTTCTGGCCTTCATTTGCAATGCATTGGTGGTTGCAACAATCTTCAGATTCCCACTGTTCATCTCCTCCATAAAACTGTTAATTGGGCTGATAGCCGTTGTGAACACTCTCATGGGTGTGGCCAGCAGCATACTTGCCAGTGTGGATGCACTGACCTTTGGAGTCTTTGCTAAGTATGGTGCTTGGTGGGAAGGTGGAGTTGGTTGCTGTGTCACTGGTGTTCTTTCCATCTTTGCTTCTGAGGCTTCTATTTTCTTGCTTACCTTGGCAGCTCTTGAGCGCGGATTCTCTGTGAAACGTGCCACAAAGTTTGAGACAAAACCCACTCTTGCTAGTGTAAGGATAGCCATTGTTTTTTGTTTTTCATTAGCTTTAATTATTGCTGTGGTTCCAGTACTGGGGGGAAGTGAGTATGGAGTATCTCCCTTATGCATACCATTACCTTTTGGGAAGCCAACAGCTGTGGGGTACATGGTAGCTCTAGTTTTGTTGAACTCTCTCTGCTTTCTTGTAATGACAATAGCCTATACAAAACTCTACTGCAGTCTGGAAAAGAGAGAATTGGACAATATGTTTGACTGTGCCATGGTTAAGCATATAGCTTTATTACTTTTCACTAACTGCATTCTCTATTGTCCTGTGGCCATTTTATCCTTTTCTTCTTTATTAAATCTGACTTTTATTAGCCCAGAAATAATGAAACCAATACTTCTTGTGATTGTCCCCCTACCTGCATGTCTAAACCCACTCCTGTACATACTCTTTAATCCGCATTTCAAGGAAGACCTGGGGAGTCTTCGAAAGCAGACATTTGCATGGAAATCAAAGCATGCCAGTTTGGTCTCTGTTAATTCAGAGGATGCAGAAAAACAGTCATGTGATTCAACACAGGCTCTTGTAACTTTTGCAAGTGCCAGAATATCATATGATATTGCTCCCAACAATTTACTAGTGCCAGCATCTTATCAAATGAGCGAAAGCTGCAATCTTTCATCAGTAACATTTGTTCCTTGTCGTTAGCTTCATCTCAAAGGTATCTTTGATGTTTACAAAATTATCAATTCCGGATTAAGTGAATGTCTGTGCATTTCTTATGCATAAGGGGGGAAATGATATTCTGCCACAATTGCATGTGTCAAAAATGCTTGATGGCAATGAAAATTGGTATCCTGAAATGTCAACAGATACTATCTCAGTCTGCTTTAAACTGTGCACATGCATGCACACACACACACAAACACACATTTGTATGCATTTAATTCAAGTCGAAAGACCACTGGATTTTACGACATTGGCTCTAGCACTTTGGAATAGATTGAGGGGAAAAAAGATAACATGATGTTCCAGAGTTCTAAAGAAAATAATGAAACACTCTCCATTCCTGGGTCTTTTTACTGTCATTGTGAAACCTCTGCTAGGCTGATTTCAGAGGTTAGTGAGAAAAACTATTTTGCCAAGTGAAAGCCACTGAACTCAATGGGCCTTCTGAACAGACATTACTTGGAATGGCTTCTCATTCAGGCACATCTTTTAGTACTGCTTTACACTGGGAAGTCTATTAACATAAGTAGGCATGTTTGGAAGAACTGTGTGGAACTGGAGAGCTACATTATTTTCATGTGAATTCTTTGGAAAGAAAATGAACAAATGCAGAAACTATGCACAAACAAGCTGGCTGCATGGTTATCATATTCTTGTATCTCCATGAATTTTGAAGCAATGCAGCATGTACGTGAAAAACTGTTCTTAAAACCACTTTAGATTAAACAAAAGATGGTCTGACCATTGCACAATACTTATTGCTGTGTTTGTTTAGCTTTTACTATGGTTCAGTTACAGGAGTGCTGCTTAATGTCAATGAAATTGTTCCTCACATGACTATATTTACTGTAGTATATATGTCTGAGAAGTGAATGCAACAAGTCTACCATAAGAAAGATTGTTTTATTCTAAAAATGAAAATCGATTAATTTCAGAACAAAACAGGCTACTATGCATATTATTTTTATAAGCAAGTTCAAAAGCTTTGATCCAGATATTTTAACTTGGAAATGTTAAAATTCATTTCAGAGAAGGGTTTTCTAAAATAGAATTTGTAAATATAGAACTGTATATTTATTATTACAAGGAAATTATACTAAAAGATGAGAATAAGCCATGTACAGTTTCATACTGATATATTTCCTAGATTTCTATTTTCTGCTCATATATTTGACTAAATTCACTGTCTGTATATAATATATGTAAATGTGTACTGACTGTAAATAGATTTATGTTTTCTTTTCTACTGTTTCAAGTATATGTAATTTGTAATAAAATCTGCAATGAAGCAGAAGAGGTATTCCAGTGCCTTATATTCATTAATGAATAACAAGAATTCTGTGTTTTTTTCTTTAGAATTATTACCACTTCATCAGAAGCAAGTGTTCAGATTATTACTTCTACCTCAGAAGAAGAAACATAAACCTAAATAGTTAGACCATGTACACTTTACAAAACTTCACCAATCTCATACAAAAAAAGTGTGGGTGTTGTAAGTGATGGATAGATATTATTTTATTACGATCATAGATCAGCATAAGAAAATCCAGATGAAAATATCTTACTTTCTGTGGTTTCTCTTCAGATTGTATAAATCTTTAATCTTTTACTAAAAGTGTTGTAAGTGTAATCTGAAGAGGTTTATGGCGCGCACACACTTCTAATTTTTCACACTACAATTCTGCATTGCTGTAATATACTTATTAGAACTGCATGGAATTCTAGAGTAATCCTATAATAGTGCATGGTGTTTGCAAGCACAAAGATTCTTAAAGAGGAAAAGTTTAGAATATGTATAGAGGAATGGAATTAGAACAAAAACTTAAGAAAACAATACTACATTCACCAAAACCTATATTTGTTTATAGTGGCACATATAAGTGAAAACTTCATTTTCAAAAATAAACATACATTGATTAATGTAGACCAACATATTATAGCTATAGCCAAGAATAATCTAAGTTCCTTTTGAGATACATAGCTCATCCATCACTTTAAACAATTTAAATTAAAATGCTTCTGTTCTCTAAATGCAATCTGGTTTTCTTTTACCTTTAGCTCTACTTTTATCTTTAGTGATTCATTGAAGGTATGTGATCCAAATCTGTCTTGGAAATGATGGATGAGCTCTCTAGTTGAATTGAATGAACTTTATATTTAAGAGAAAATGCCAAAAGTACTAAACATATCTAGTAATACTCATAATTATGTATGTTAAGGTGGGCCCATGCTACTTGCAACCTCCAAATGTTGAGACTCCAACATAACTCTAGCTAGCATAGCCAATTATTAGGACTGATGGGAGTTGGAATTTCACAATATCTGGAAGCCTACAAGGTTGCCTATCCCAAAAGTTAAGGCAAAGCTTGTAATTTACTATGCATATTTTTAGAGAAACAGCAACATAATTTAGCAGTATGAGTGAATTTGTACAATCCATTCAGCCATTCCAGACAAGAGAATGCACCACTAACACATCCTGCAGAAGTATTAGGTGTTGATTTTTAACGCAGAAGGCTGGTGGAAGATAGAAAAGATAATGAAGGCACATTTCAAAAATAATATGTAAGAGCAAAATTTCTTTTGTGATTTAACACAGAAATGGAAATCAGGTGGTCCTCCAAATGCTGGATTACAACTCCCAGCATCCCTCACCATCTGCTGTGCTGACTGGGGCTGTTGAGATTTGTGATCCAACCACTCCTAGAGGCCCATGTGACTCCCACCTCAGATGTAAATAGTTTCTGATTATGTTCAAACATTACTTTCTAAGGGCATTTTTATGATAAGTTTGACATGAATTTTTCAAATCATATGCCATTCTCTTACTAGTCCTAACTGGAGCAAGGAACAGGAACGGTGGGGTGAAAGTTCTGTCAGTGAGGACTGTAGCCAGTCTGATCTAATGAGATGCTTGTTTTCATCACTGCAAAAACAGCAATGGGCTACTTTTAAAACACTGACAAGTAACTGAACAAATTGCTTTTTAAAAAATAGCACATTAAAGACATTTTAAGGATGAACTCTGGCATATGTAGAGAATGATTGCTTACCTTCCAAATGTTCTGATTTGGCAGGGACAATCACAATTAAGCCTCTGTCATCCCACTTCTTCCACTGCTTTTAAAATGTCCTGGTTTCTGTCTCTTCTTCCTGCCCCCTCCACCCGCTTTGTCCTTGGCTTACTTCCATTGGCTCAAAGTGCAAAAGCAGACAGAAGTGGGTGGAGTCCTGCCCTTGCCTGTAGACTCAGGCAAACAAGCAGCTGCAAGCCTCTCTGGGCTTGTCTTCTTTTCCTCATTAATAACTTTTGCCATCTTTGACTACGCTCTGATACTGCCTGGCCACACATGCTCTAGTTTTCTCCTGTGAAATATGGGAAGGTATATGATTAGCAAAACAATACCTGTTGGATATCTACTTGGACATTTATTGCTGCATCATAGTGCTGTTATGAGCGATGAGCATTTATAATCTCATGAAACAGACTTCTGGTTACCCATTCAGGTAGGAATTTTTTTCCATCCTGCTGTCTGGACCTGTACAGCATGCTCCAACCCACAGCAGTGCAAATATCCTTACTCATAATCATGGATTTGCTCAATTAGTATCCAAATTACCCAATTCATCTTTTTCAGGATACTTGAATAACTCTGTATATTGGGGTGGGGTTGAGGGCTGTTTTGGTTTCTAAGATGTTCTTAAACTGCTGCACACACTGCCCTACCCTTGTAGCAAAGAATTCATTTTTTTGCCCCAAATGCCCTGGGAGGGGGAGGGTTCTCTTACTCAAAGCTGTCTCCTACTCTCAAGTAGGAGACAGGACCCTTACCCCTGGAGATCATCTAGCTGCCAACACTTACCAATTTTTAATCCATGTCACACAGTAACTCAGTAGGAAGCTACTAGGGAAAGAATCTGTAGACTTGTTCCTCTGACTGCAGAGGATTTGTTCTCCCGCTCTCTGTGAGAGAGGGGAATTCTATCCATCTGCAAAATGGCAAGGCACACAGAGAGAGAGCATGGGCAGAAGAGATCTTTGGAAGGAAAGTTTTTATTCTAAGCAGGCAAACACAATGAAAAAAGATACTTTCTTCATGAAGGCACCTGCCTTCAGGCATTAACTTAGCAGTTACAAAGTTACAGACACGCCTGAGTCATTTCAGCCAGATTTTTAAAAGAACATTAAGTCCCTAATGCAACTAGCTAAAAACACTCCTATTCTAGTCACATTACTATCAGGGGGGCCACACCCAGGAGTCTGGACAAGCCTGGTTCTGGTCCCTTATCTTCCTTTGGTCCCTTATCTTCCTTTGGTCCCCTCACCTCATGGTCTCTTGACGCCTTTTTATAACTTCTTGTTTGAAGCATCTGGAAGCTTCTTACTTTGCCCCCCATCTGCTCTTGCTGATCGGGCAATTGTCTCTCCTGGTCTCTGATGTCCTTCTGTGATGCTGACCCCAGTAAATGTAACTTAAATCACACACAGACACAGACAGACAGACAGACAGACAGACACACACACACACACAAACACACACACCTCACTAACCCCTGGTTTACCTGGAGAGGAAACTATCCGCCTTCAGCTGTGTTGCCTGGATAATGGGAAGAGCTCATTATCACATGCCCTCTTCAGGATGGGGGGGAAATTGCTACTTTTTTGGGTCTTCCTAAGGCTGTTTTAGACTCAGGAAAGGCCCTTTTACCAATTTCTGGGTTACTCCCTGTTAGAAAAAAGGCCTCTTCTAGACTTAAAATGGCCTGTAGGAAAATTTCTCTCTACTCCCTAGAAGACATTTGGGGGATTTTTTTTTCTGAAAAAAAAAATGAGGGGATATGAGCCTTATGGACCATAAAAGGATCCCTGGAGAACCACAGGTGACCCACACTGCACTGTCCCAAAACTTGCTATATGTTCTCTCTCTTCCCCCCTCCTCCCTCTCTGGTCTAAAGGAGGGCGGTAAGCATATTGTTTTTGAGTCTATAATTCAGGCTATACCAAAGAGCAGATGAAACATGGAATGTTGAAGATGTGAATTTAAAGAGGTGGGGTGATGGGTTGAGAAGAAAGGGAGGAACTGAATCAACAACTGACAGAATCCTGGAGACCAAAGTTGGGGTGGATGTGGACTGTGAGAGGGAGATTAAAAAAAACTTTTCTTGCCATATTTTGTTCCCCTTTCTACCTGCATAGCAGTAAAACATTCAGATTTGTAGCTGGCAGACAGCCTCAAACCCTGAGCCCTTTAGCATAGAAGGAAAAGCACCAAGACCTATGTCCTCTGTGATCTCCTTACAGCACTACAAGGTTCCTTCTCCAGGTTGTCTACAGTTCTGTTAGGTGAGGAGGACTGTAACGTTTTGTTAGTGTTCGTTCTAATGTCCTATTTGGATGCCTTTTAGCATAGCAAAATTGGACACAAAAGTAATACTTATGCAGAGGACTCTTGAAGCATTCAAGAGTTCAGTGATTTGTAAATTAAAAGAAATTGGTATGTCTCTGTGTCTATACGTGCATGGGGAGGGGGGCTTTCAGTGCTTATGGGATGTTGGAGATTTCATTTAACTGGGAAAAGGAAGGTTAGAGGCTTGGCCTGCTTGAATATGTGACCTCTTATTTTGGGGAGGTAAGATGGTGCCCTTGAGATGTTTTGGACTACCGCTTCCATAAGCCCAGCATGTTTGGCAAAGAATCAGAAAGTGGTACTCCAAAGCATGCCTTGCCTACCCATAGTTTATGGTAATTCAAGAAGGGATTATGGTTAATGGATAGGGTTATGTGATGAAAGACTTCCCATCTTTTCACAGATCCTTCTCCCATACCTACACACACCCCTTGCACAGGAGACCTTTAGCATGTTACAGTACAGTGCTCAATATTTCACTGCAGTTTTTTATTGTAGTTCCACACATTTGTACTTTGTAATAATACAATGCTAAAAACCGACCACATAGTAACACAGCTTCTTCTGCTACTGTATATTTTTTTTCCTCTGTTGACCCTTTAGTTAGTAAGACCACAGTCACATTTGAAACAAGTCTTGCTTGGTTGGTTGGAGACTAGCAACCACCAGAATGGATAATTTTAGATGTTGATTTCTGTAGGAATCTCATAGTTCCTGAAGTATTATTTCATAAGTCCAGCCTAGGACATCTTGCTGCCGAACATGGAGTTCCAAATGACACTGCCCCCTTCCTCACCCAAGCCAAGCTACAAGTTACCCAAAGCCTGCCAAGCTATTTTAGGATATAAG
The DNA here is from genome assembly GCA_948472985.1 of Iguana delicatissima. Lineage (NCBI taxonomy): Eukaryota > Metazoa > Chordata > Lepidosauria > Squamata > Iguanidae > Iguana > Iguana delicatissima. Next base: position 469,600 of record CAOKZL010000002.1, read on the forward strand.
GCCAAAAATCCTATAAATATCTTCCCCCAACTTTGACAGCATAATCATAAATGAAGTAACTAGCCATTTACTACCTTCTTGTGTTTCCTCAAAACTGCTGCCTAAGGCAGCCACCTTGTCCTGTCTTATGACAGGGCTAGTCCTCACTTTCTAATAAGAAGATCAGAATATGAATCCATTTTGGTTATTGGGAACAAAGCTCTGTGAAGTTGTATTAATCCTTACTCAGTCCAGAAGTAGCCCGAGGACATAGAGAGCCTAGCAGAAAACAGACAGCTAATTTTGCCAGCTAGGCCAGAGCTTGGAAAAGTTACTTTTCAGAGTTACAAGGCAAGAATTGGGTCTTTCGCCTTTAAGAGCAGAGAATTCTTAGAGATGAAAGACCCAGTTATTGGATGATCAGCTTCTTAATGGAACAGCCATTAGCTCTGAGCCTAACAGGCCCTTCGTGCACATTCTCATGCGTCATACAGATGCAGGCCACGTACCTTGCCTCAGTGACAGACAAAGGCTAGAGGGACAGAAGGGATGCTGCCTGTGCAGAAGCCAAGGATCCCGTTAAAACAAAAGAAACTGCAGGCCCAGGCACGCTTGAGCTCTGGCACCTCACATTTTAGAAATTAAACACTGTCATTTTATTTTCCTGTGGGACACACTGAAAATTCCTGATAATGCAAGTTATTAGGGCAATTAGAAAAGTTTATACAATTCAAGATTGCCCAGTAAATTCCCTGGTAACCCTCTGGATTCAGGTTTTCCAGCACAAATACCTCTGTCATACGGAAGGCATTTAGAAACGCTTTTACATTTATGATTTCAAGTTAAATGCCAGCCAAGGGTGACCATATCTAGCCAGCAAAAGCATCTCAGGAGGATCCTTTCTAAAAGTTAAATCTCCATCCTTCCCTTTGAATCAATACATTCTTATGACTTGGCATAAGACTGTTCCAAATGTAGGTTACAGACACCACTGAATAATTGAATGAGAATGTGATTTTTAAAAAAAAAAAAAAAGTGTACAGGGGAATATCTCTCCCTAGGGACCTTGTGGAAGTGCAACGTGACTGGAACCAGAATGTGTATACCAGATGATAGAACTCATGTGCGATTAGAGTATCATTCTTACTTAATATTTCTTGGAATTACAGAGGATGTAAATTTACCTCCAGTCTTAGTTTAAAAGAGGCATATGGAGGTTAAATGTACAGCTACTTTTCTCCTTAAAAGACTTGTTCAACTATTCTTGGTTTCCATCATACATTAAAATTAGACGTGGTTTCCATTAGAGAATGGGACTCTCCCTAATCATTGAGAGATCACTTTGTAGCCATTAAAGAGGTCTGGAAGAAGAATTGGAAAGCCCTTGGAGGAGTACTGTGAAACATGGGGCCTTCTAGCTGTGATTGAATTGCAACTTCCATGAGCCCTAACCAGCATTGTCATTGCTGAGGTAAGATAGAAGCTGCAATTCAGGAACATTTGGAAGGCCACACGTTTCCCCAAACTTGCTTTACAGGAAAAGGGTCTGAAATTCTGCTTTAATGGCACATCATCACTATGTTTGCAATTCCAGGAATGGACACAACAGACCTGAAAAAACTGGTTGGATCTGAGGACCTTTGAAAAAAGCTGGGATTACATACTGATATATACTTGAGCCAGAGAATCCTAGAGGTGCCACTTCATCCTTTAACCAATGGTTTGTAAGGTAAGCAAGGAGAGAGGTTTTTTTTTACATTAGTTATGGCTATGGTAGAGTACAGTTGGAGAGCAAGCATGGTATAATGGTTTGAGTGTTTGATATGGACTCGAGGATACCAGGGTTGGAATCAGTGCTCAGCAATAGAAGTGTGAGGAAGGCAATGGCAAGTCTCTTCTGAATATGTCTTGCAAAAAAAGAGCTAGGATAAGGTTACCATAAGTCAAAGCTGACTTGAAGGCATGTAACAACATTAACAAGGATTACTTTTGAGAGCCAGTGTTGATGTAGTAATCCAGGTGGAGGACTAGGCCTCCAGGAGACCAGGGTTTGAATCTCTGCTCAGACATGGGAACCAACTAAATGGCCTTGGGCAAGTCATACTCTTTCAGCCTAAGACAAAGCAATGGCAAACTTCTTCTGAACAAATTGTACCAAGAAACTCCAGTGGCAGGATCATTTTAGGGTCACTAGAAGTTAGAAATAACTTGAAGACACCCAACAATAGTTTTTGGGGCTTAAAAAAAATAGCAGAAGAACAATGCCACAGCTTATTCTCTTCTATCAGGACAAAAGCAGTATCATATATGATGCTCAGTTTGTACTTTAACCTTTAGAGCTCATCTGAGGTGAAGATGCTTCACTATTAAATCAGGTTTCCTCCCAAAGCTCTAGAGCAGTGGTTCTCAACCTGTGGGTCCCCAGATGTTTATGGACTTCAGCTCCCAGAAGCCCTGAGCATTGACCATAGTGGCTGGGGCTTCTGGGAACTGAAGTCCACAAACATCTGGGGACCCACAGGTTGAGAACCACTGCTCTAGAGTCATGCCAGTTTCAAAGCACCACTGTGGGTTGCTTGATTATGGTAGCAACTTGAGGGTCAGCAAGGCATTTACATGTCGGTGGAATTTCCAGGCCTTGCATACTGTGCAAGAAAACAACTGTGCAAATTAGGCTGAGAGCTTGGAAAGAGAATTTTCAGAACAGTACTAGCAGACTGAAGCCACCTATAACTTAGCAGATGTCAGGCAATGTTCTAGAACTCATAAGTGGGGAAGTGAAGAATATTTCCAGGTTTTCACAAAATGTTGAGACCCCACCACCACCATGCAAAGAATTGTCAATGACCCCAAGATTTTTCATCTCACAATGAAACAAAAAGATCGGGGGGGGGGGGTGCTGTATTTTTTTTCCTTAACAATTTGCACAAAAATCGTATTTTGTACAAAATATAACATTTTCTACTCACCATCTTGTTTTAAAAGTCCTAAAGTGCAAGTACCATTTTAAAAAAAAAACTTCTCATAATCTCACCCAGTGGCTGTGGTAAGGATTCTCTCATGTGTAGGTATGAAAAAAGATGAAAATGTTCATCCTAATGCATAAACTGATGAATTCTATCTCAACAAAGACAGATAACCTGACATGATAACTCTGGGTTCCTCTTGTTGCCCTGCTTTCTCTGACGTGTTAGTGAAGTAAAAACTGTATGCGTACAAAAAGCCATCATGGCACAACTTCTCAGCAACATTTGGAGGTATGAAAACATGAATGTTCTAGTAATAGCACATAACTTTCAAAGTTTCACAGATGAAAACTGGGATCTATCTGCCAAGCAGCATCAGACTGTGGTCAAGATGGCAAACATTATTAATCAGGAAGAACACACAACTTAAAAGAGACTGCTGCAGTTTGCTTGTGCCTTAGCCTACTGGAAAGGGGAAGATTCTGCTTCTTCCTCTCCTGAGTTAATTGAATACAAACTAGTTCTGCACTTTGAACAGTTTGCAGCAACTGAAGTAAGCTGAGTAAAATCAGAAAGTGGGGGAGGGAGAAAAACTGGGACATTTTAAAGGCAGCTGAAAAAGTGAGATGCTAGAGGATTAACTGGGTCTTTCCCTGTCAAATCAGGGCAGTTGAAGGATATGAGACTATATAAAGGCCCTCTGCCTCTAATGTAATACATTACTAGCTATACCAATTGCCATTAATGGCCACATCCTCCATGAATTTATCTAACCCATTTCTCTTTTTTAATATATATATATATATATATATATATATATATATATTATTTTTTTTTTAGTAGCCATAACTATATACTGTGACAGGACCTTCTCCCATTTAGATGTGCAGTGTATGAAGTACTTGCATTTGTCTATCCTGTATCTCTCACCATTCAACTTCAGCAAATGACTCTGGATTCTAGTATTATGAGAGAGGTAGAAAATCAGTGCAAACAGCAAGTTACAATGCCATTCACCACTTACTTTAAACAATACTTTTTAAATAGTTAAACCCTCTGGAACTTTTAATACAATTTGACAGAGGAACCACAACGGCTCTTAAATGGTTATTCAAAAGCTGAATTTCTTCATGTGAAGGTTGCCTTTTGATCTTAATTGACCTGATAAAACCCCAATGAAAAGCTACTGAATGCTAGGCTCTTGGAAAGATGTCCCTGAATAGGGGATATAAACACGAGTTTTATATGTCTGTTCAGACTTTATAGTCCTCAACTGACTCATGAGAGTTCTATGAATAAAGTTGTTGTTTATTATCTTGGAATGCATCCAGGGGAATATTCGTACTTCCACATCAAGGTTATTACAAGTAGTTCAACACAGGGTTTATTAACAAGACTTTTTTTTAGCCCTCACAAGCAATATTCTTCATCAACTTTGGCTGATATGACAGCTGTGACCCTGCATTCATGGAGGAAACCTTGCTTCATTTGTCCATGCTTTAGTACAAATTGTACAGATCCATCATACATAGGCCTGAAAATGAGCCAGAATCCTCTCTTAGTGCAGAGCTGGGTCACTCGATCATGAAGTATCTATCACTAGCAAGAGCTTACAGTTGGTTCTTCAGCCCAACTCAAAATGATAATCATTTCTATTATCATAAAGGTCTTGAGATCATAAAGGGCGATCATAAAGGACTTGAGATCAGTTTACCCAGAAGATCATTTTTTCCATCTACAACTACCCATATCTGGGATCATCTTCAACAGCTGTTCTCCAGGTTAACCTATAAAGATGTGGTGGGTAGCTGCTGAAAGAAGAGCCTTCTTGATGGTGGCATCCCAGTTATGGAATGTCCTCTTGAAAGGAGCTTGCTTAGAGTCTTCTCTCTGGTGCCAGATGATACCTTTTTATCTTCCCAGGTTTTTACACTGAAAACTTTTGATTTTATGGTATCCTATATCTATTGTATACTTTTAGTAATGCAGTGTGCATCTTTATTACTGGGAAGGAAACATCCAGTCTGTGAGCAGTGCCAATCTGACTGGTACCTACCATCTCCCCAAATCTACTCCTCTGGTAACCCCCCCAATTCTATTCACCCTCCTAGTTGGGGACAGAATCCAAAGAGGAGAAACCACCCTGTTCTTTCCAGTTAGAAATCAGAGATAACAGAACAGATTTCCTCTGCAGCCCTCTTCCTTTCAACTGGGAAGGCCACAGGCATGCAGAAGAAATCCCCTTATTGCCTCCCATCTTTAGCTAGAGAAAAAAGTGGGGAGATTTATCCAGAAGGTGATTCCACATGTCCTCCCTAGTGAGGAAAAGTGTGGGGAAGGCTGCCAGGACAGTAAACAAAGTTGTCAAAATGTCCATTGAATCTCAGCACTGTAGCTTGATTAAGCACAAAGGAATATTTGACTTCTGCTCTGACATCACTCTGCAATTTAGGTTGAAAACAATGCTGTACCCGTGTTGTGACTGGCATGCATGGATACCCCACATAGAGCTCAAGGCTTCTACAGCTCATTGATGAACATTTTGTCAATTCTACCAGAATCGTCATAAGGCAGGCTGTTGATGCATGTTTTCATTAACCTCTCTCTAACCCTCTTTTGCCTTAATTGAAAAAGCAGAAAGTCAGAATGCCTTCTCAGCTATCTCTTTTTGCTGAGCCATCCAATTTGAATGCATTATCAAATTGTATAGAGATGGTCTTCATATTACAGGAAGTCCCCACCTTTTGACGCCCATTATCTGCTAACTAGCTGTTTTGATGCTTCCAAATTAAGGATAAGTTCCATTAATTTGAGGGAGGTTCTATTCTTTCATCAGTTCTTTTTTGCCTACAGAGGCTTGCTTCTGCATCACGCAAATGAGCGGCTTGCAAAGCAAGCTGAGAGGGGAACAAAAGGTGCTAAGCTGGCTGAAAGACTTTGCAAGCAGCACATGCACAGTTGGTCCCAGTGAGCCTCCTTAAGTCCTTAATGCTCCCTACAGTACAGTATATGGGTTCTACTTTCCAACAAATTCTGACAGTGCTCTGGTCTCTAACCTGACAGATAAGTGGGGGAAGCTTGTAAAAAGGGGTGACAATTGAAAAAGTTCTTTTTAATTCACCAGTAACTGAACAAGATATAATTTCAGCTATCCAGAACTTTAGAAATGACAAAACAGTGTAGTATGGTGGCTTTACAGCCAATTTCTATAAGAAATTCAGTTTGGACCTGCTTCTACATTTAAATGAGTTGTGTAATGAGATACTTAAGGGAGATTCAATCCCGGAAGCTTGCTTGGATTATAACTATACCCAAGTTTAAGGATAACTCAGAGTTAGTAATGGCCTACAAACCAATTAAACTATTAAATCAAATCCATTACTTCTTTACAGATATACTTACTCATGTTTTCATAAATCATTTTATACACTCTGGGTTAATTTGGTTTTATCCCTAGAAGAAACTTGGTTGATGCCATCAGGTGAGTTTTAAACATTATACATTTTGCAAAAAAGAATAATGCTCCAGTTGCATTGGTCACCTTAGACACACTTAAAGCTTATGATCATCTGAACTGGCAATATATATTTGAACTCCTTAGACACACGAACATGGGGCAAGAACTTAGGAATATCCTCCAGAAACTCTACGGAAGCTCACTTGATGTTGTGAACATCAATGGAATTGATTCTCACAGCATTTCACTCTCCCATGGTATCAGTTAGGGATGCCCTTTCCACCTTTGCTATTTGCTCTAGCATTGGAACCTTTAGCCAAAGAGGATCTGATGAGTTTGAAAAAGGAGCACAAGATTAGTCTTTTTGCTGATCCTGCCCTCCTTTTTTTTTTTCCCCTGATGCCTGAAATGGTATTTTGGAGGTTAAAGCAATTTTGAAGGATTTCTGTGAGCATCCTGGCCTGAAAATCAACCATAACAAGTAAACATTGTTCTAAGCACCTCAAAGGAGAAATAGAAATAAATTCAACTACCCTTAGTTTTGTCCCTAATTTACTCTTATATTAGATACCTAGGTGTTTCTTTAATAAAAGATTTCAATCAGTTGATATTTTGAAGTTGTAAGGAGCTATATTCATGTGTCAAACTAAACTTGAAGGAACAGTCTGGCTTAAAGCTGTTAGTATTAGGTAAAATTGCATGAATGAAAGCTTATATTTTACCTAAATTTATTTAAGTCATTGAGATGTGTTTAAGGCACTGAGAAGGGTAGCGACTGATGGGGTGTTGGGGATTCCATGCTACATATTGTGCTTTTTAGTTTTAATGTCCTTGTTCCCAGTTGTATATGTTATTGTTCTGCACTTTGGTGTAAAGGGCGTTATAAATAAACATCATCATTATGATTGATTGATTTCAAACAATTATCTTAAAGTTTGGGAGAAAATATCTGAAAAATGGGCAAATAATATTGAAAAGTTTATTGCAGGGGAAAAAAGCTTAGATTTATTAATGGGGTCAAATATAATCAAGCTAAAATGGGAAGGCTTGCAATTCCTAACTTAGAGAAATATTATTTGGCATTTCAGTTGGTGATTGTTGTGTGCCTTCAAGTCATTTCCAATTTATGGCAACTCTAAGAATATATGATGAGAATATGTGGCTGAGAATATGTGATGTGCCCAAGGTCACCCAGTGGGTTTCCATGGCCGAGCAGAGAATCAAAAACTGGCCTCCATGGTCATAGTCCAACACTCCAATCACTACATCGTGCTGGCTCTCATTTCAGTTGGAACAGCTTACAAAATTTATCAAAGCTAATGGAACAGTTGCATGGATTCAAATGGAAAGGGATGATATTTTAGGCATAGCTGATACTTTTATTTTTCTGCCAGTTTTCCAGGGAAAAAATTGAAGCAGATTGAAAATCCCTTTCTGTTTGAGATGTTCAGGATATGGCTTACTTATGTTAAAATATTTGCTCCACCTCAATCTCCTCTGTCTCCTCTATGGCACTTCTTAATACAGTCCTCCCTCCACGTTCACAGGTTTAACCTTCACAAATTTGATTATTTGTGAGATACCCATTTGCCTCCCCCCATTCTCCCCCTCACATTCTCCTGCCTTTTGCCCGGACATGTGTGCTTTCCTTCCACGTACCCAGATGAAAAGTAAGTGAATTGGGAGGGGGGTAGACATACACACACTTTCTCTGCCCATGGGGCTGCCCCTTCCCATTTGCCTGTCTTTTGCCCAGGTGCCTGGAAGAAAGGCAGTGCTCCTGGACAGAAGGTGAGTACATGGAGAGAGCCCTGGAAGGGAATTGGAGAAGGAGTGCTCACTTGGACAAGGGGGAGTTATTCGCAGTGGTTTTTTTTTCTTTTGTGAGGGTTTTGCACCCCAAACCCTCGCAAAAGTCAAGGGGCCATTGTACACCTAATTTTCAGCAAGATGATAAATATATCCAGTTTGTCATTTGGGCAGAAAAAGGGGTATATAAATTTAGGGATCTGTTCCTAAATGCTAGACCAATACCAGAAGGACAACTAGCAGAAAAATTGGAAGAAAATGCCCCTAGGTGGTTAAACAAATTTCAAGTCCTCATGTTTGCCTCTAGGTTATATAAGGATACAGCTTCACTCTGCTCCCTTAAAACCTTTTAGACATATTGTCTTGATACTTCTAACAGAAGGGACTGTCCTCTGAGATTTATAAAGCAGCAATTGAGATTACACATGGGATCTAAAGGTACATGGGAAGCTGAGCATGAAACTCAGATCGCCAAAAATAAATGGGAGAGGAGATTTGGAGATCTGTCCCATTTAAGTTGCTGTCTGCAACTATAGAACAGGTTACTATTAAAGTGACATATTGTTGGTGTCTGAACCCCTTAAGACTATATAGGATCAATAATATGTTGTCAGGTAGATGCTGGAGAGGCTGTAAGAATGTTGGTTCTTGGAAGATAAGTGAGTTGGCTGCCCTAAAATAATTCCATACTAGATGGAAGTTCTTGATTGGATTAACAAAATAACTGATCAAAATAACACTTTCAAAGTACTTTGCTGATTTTACCAATTTATGATAAGGAAAGCGAAAATGCCCTTTCATCTACCTTGCATCTACCTTGGTGTATGCAACAAGAATGGTGATAGCAAGGTCACAGGAGAATTTACGTTTGTCCATTAATTGTTGGTTAGACAGAGTTTGGAACTTTGCATTCTTACAGAAACTGACATATGAATTTCACCTTGCCAGAGATGAAGAAAACACCTTGAAGACTAAATGGCATCTGTTTATAACATATATATGATACACATAAATTCTAGCATGGCCTGCCATTGAACCACAGGATATTCTGGAATCTATCATGATGAGCACCTTTTGGACATTGTCCTTGATTGTATTGTCTGATTATACTTTGAATCATAGAATGCTATCTGTTGTGGGGGAAGGTGGATAGGAGAAAATTTACTATTTATCATGTAGTAGCTTAATAAAACTATTATTTTAAAAAAAATGGATTGATGCAAGGGCTTTTGTTTAGACTGAGTGAGATGTTCACTCCAGGCAGACAATGCTTAGGATGGTAGCAGTTTGCTGATGGACGGGGGGTGCTCTTTTTCTGTGTAGTGGAAGATGTTGTCTCGTTGAAGTTTCAACGTCCACCAAGATGAAATTGTCACTTTAGTTGACTTGTGTCTACGGAAATGGGATAGAATGCCTTCTTTCTCTTCATCTTAGACAACAAAATGTCTGTGGCTGGTTCTGGATATATGTCACTTACACCAAGACAAGTACCAGTACCAACCTTATTTGCAAAAAGAAGAACTTCAACTGCACATGCTAAGAATTAGGGACAGATGTCCTGTTTACTTCTTAGATACAAATCTACTGCCCCCCCCCCAAAAAAATTAAAGGCCTTAGAGCAAAAAGTAAATTTGCCAGTAGTTTAGTGGGTATCTGTGAGCAAAATTAGAAAAAGATACTGGGGAATATGGGAGCTGCAGTCCAAGAAGTAACTTCTTGAAATTCAGCTGTGAGTTCCATTTTAATAAATATTCATCTTTCCCCTGTCCCCATGGCCTACACAGACTTTTCTGGTTTTTCAAGCACTGTTACTGTATGATGCAGCATCACCCCATGTTTCCTAAACTTTCTGCCTTTCTTTGGTGCTGCTCTGCAATTGAGTGTCTCTGAAACAGTGTAGACCCAAGACAAGTACCCTAAACATTAATACATCTCTTCCCCCTAGAGATCATTTCATTGGCTACCAGTTTGGTCCAGGTCCCATTTCAAACTTTTGTTTCTGGTATTTAAGGCTCTGAGTTCTAATCTCTGCCAGTATCTGGCAGCTTGGCTAGCATGGCATGTACTACATAGGAATCCAAAAAATGTACCACCAATGTACACAGCCCTGTCAAGGCTGAAAACCTATCAAGATCTGGCTCCATATTTGTGGAACTGTCTTTCTCCCACTGGAGGAGGGTCTCATCCATTTCTGCAAGGGTTTGAAGAACTTCTTCCTTGATTCTCCAGATTCAGTTGAGTTGTGCATGAAGTTGTTGAAGTGGATAACAACTGGTGATGTGTTGGGGATTTCATGTTATGTATATTTATGCTGTTATGTTTTATTGTCCTTGTCCTTGTATATGTTGATGGTCCGCCCTTCGATGAAAAGGGTATCATAAATAAATGTTTTTGTTGTCATTGACATTGTCATCATCATTGTTGTTAGAGGACAAGCTAATTAGACTAACTGTGCCCCCATATACTACAATAGAAATTATATGTGCATGAATCTTGCATCACATGTTTGTGCATCCTGAAGGTTGCAGGCACAGGACAAATTGTGTGGCTCACACAGCCCTGTTTTCACAACTTGACACTACCTCTCCCAACTCCAAGTGGCCACTGCCCAAAACAGTCACCTCACTCTTCCCTGCAGCTCTGAAAGTCTAGAAGGAAGTAAGGAATAGCGTACAGTGTGGGGGTTCAGGTTGTCCCTAAATGATCCAGCAGTGCTATCTGTTTACTCATGGATTATATTTGGCAAGCTTTGGAAACATCTGCTCTCAAATCTTTCTCAGATACTAGGGTGTAAATAACTTGGTTTTATATTAAGTAATAAAAAGGATTCAGAGCACAATAGTGCTAGGCACCTTTGTGGACTTTTGAGAACTGGCAGTTTGCCACATACTTAAAAAAAAAAAAACTTCCACCTACATTTCCCTCCAACTAAGAAAGTATATTGTTTTCACATTTAAAGTATGTTTCTGCCTATCCAGATGTCAATACAGTTAACATAAGACTCCAGGTGTTATTCAGGTACTTTGCTGGGCCTTGTAATTCAACTGTGCCTCCCCCATTTACTGCAACAGGAGTTACATGTGCATGGATTCAGGGAGAATAAAAAAAGAAAAACTTGAGAAATGTGCTTTTGGACTGCACTGCCCAATACCTCCCCCTGTGCTCGCTTGGAGACTGTGAAACTATTAGTCCAAAAAAAAAAAAAAAAAGCTTCCCAGGCTCTTTGTGGTTTTCTAATTTACCTTTGTGTACTTATTCGGAGGTGAGTAAAGACTGCAGTTGAAAGTATGCAACAAGTGTGGTCAGCATGATAAAGGACCAGCATGTCTCTCACTTTTGTATTTTATTTTATCTTATTTTATGTTTCGGCCAAGCTAGAAAATCATGTGCAATTTCAATATTTTGGGTGTGAATATTTTCACATTTCAGGGGGTGCTTTTTAAAAAAGGACAAATCTGAAATCTTGTTGGCAGATTGTAAGACAACAGTATGAAGTTTGTTGAGTGTTATATTTTCACATCATTCCCTCTCACTGGCTATCTTTTTCCCTACAACTCCATCATAGACACACTCAAATTAAAATCTAAGCTTCAAAAATTGTAGAGAAAGGCAGGCAAAGATACTCTCTGTTTTGGCAGTGAGGTCAGGGGAGAGCAGTGGTGTTGTGGTTTGAGTGGTGGACTGGAACTCTGGAAGATGAGGGTCAAATCTTCACTCTGTCACAGAAACTCACTGGGTGACCTCTGGCTGATCCTCAGATGAAGACCATGGCAACCCCCCTCTGAACAAATCTCGCTAAGAAAACCACATAATAGATTCACTGCAGGGTCACCTTAAGTCAGAAATGAGTTGATGACACACAACAGCAACAACATGATAATACTGTCTCTGATGACTTCGAACTCTCCATCTATTTCCTGTTCTCCTTGTCCCAAACTAGCCACAGCTCTCTTTCTTTGGAGAAGAAAGAACCGAAAACAAGAGTCCCACCTTCTCTCAGGGATCTCATGACACTGCCCTTTCCCCCAAGCCAACCAGTCCTTCCCTTCTTGCTCCCAATAGAACCAAAGAAGCCCTTTTGAGTGTTTTTTGTTTTTGTTTTTAAAGTATCCTTCCCAACCAGCTCAGCCTGGGATTTAGGCTTCCTGACTCTTTTCTGATTGGTCTGAAATCCTGCTGTAGGTTCTCTGTCCCTCCTTCCATCTCTTGAATCATCTTTAGTTTTGCAGTTCGAATCTAAAGAAAGTATCCAAGATGCTGAATTCCACCTCACAAACTATGTTCAGCACCATGGATAGCACCTGTAAATGTCAAACTAAAAACCAAAGTATTTTCACTGCCTCTCTGACACTGGAGGCCTCAGATGTACTGGAGCTAAATTTCCTTCTGTTCTGACTCACCCTCATTCTACATCTATGGGAAGGTGCACATCGGCTTCTTCTCTTGGCCAAGCCTGTTCCATTCCGACAGGTGCAACCATGAAAACTTTTACGATCAGAAGCTACACTCCCTTCAACGGAAAAGCAAATAAATCTCAGCTTTGCTTGCCAATAATTTCACAAGGTTTGATTTCAATTGCAATATGTCTCTTTATGGTAGCTGATAGCTAAGCAGCAGGGCCATTAAGTTTATTTCCAGCAGCAGCAAATTGTGTTGCAAGCATACAAAGAAAATCAGATGTTGTAGTTTTTCAAACCACCTCTTGGGCCACACTACACTCACAAAAGCCTGTCCTAATCTTTTTGTTTTAGTTAAGGGCCCCTTTCACACTGTAAAGCATAAATCATGTAAACCATGATTCCACTCTAGCAGTCATGGCAATGCCTACAGAATCCTAGCACTTGCTATTTAGGGAGGAGTATTTAGAATTCTCAAAGAGCCCTAGTGCTTTATAAAACTACACACCATAGATTCCATAGCATGCAGCCATAGCAGTTAAAAATAGAATATAACACTATGTCTTCTTCTGTGAGGTATCATATTGGATGACTGAGGTAGGCAAAGCATTTTAAGACTGAAACTAACATTTTGGGAACATAGAAAAGTTGATTTGCAAAGTGTAGTGCTTTAGAGAACAGGTAAGGAGAGAGGAGACAGAAGCTTTCTCCCTCTCTCATAATCCTAGAAACTGGGGTCATTCACTGAAGCTGAACAGAGGGAGTTCTGAATGAAAGTACATCTCCACACAGCATAGAGTTCTACAGTGGGATTCACTGCCACACATATAGCACTACCTGCCAATGTGGACATCTTTAAAAGAGGATTTGATAAAGTCATGGAAGAGGTTAGTGCCATTTATAGGTACTAGAAAGATGGCTGTACTGTATAATACATTCGTACCCCGGGTAGTTTGCCTCTGTATCTCTACTTCAGGGGAACTACAGTAGGATGATCCTATTGTCCTTGTGTCCTACTGGGGGACTTTCCACCAGCAGCTGGCTGGTCACTCAGAATGATCAGTCTGATCCAACAGGGCTCTTCTTCAACTTTTATCTGAAACAGGAATTGGGATAATGTTTATACGGCTTATTGTGTATGCAAATTTGGCAGCTTTACAATCAAAGGCAGGATGAAAGCTATTGGTTTTAATTGCCTACTCCCATCTCTCAGCTTCATGTGTAGTCAAGGCAAAGTTTAACAATAGTCTATCCCTTGAGATCAAGAAATGGCCATGAAGCTTTGAATAATCCATCTTGCTAATGGAGTGATTAGCTATTTCTGACTAATACAAACCTTCACCTTGTAATGACAGATTGAAAGCAGTCTTAATTTTCAAGCCAATGCTGGCATGTGCTGGAGCCCAAATTAAGCTTGCAATCCTATACACACCTTTAAGTAGACTCATTACTGAGCAGACAGGTTTAGGGTTATGCTGTAAGTTAACAGACAGGCAGAATCAAGACTGTATTATTATATTATTGGACTTTAGAACTATTAGTCTTTAGCCTAACACCACTGTTAGCAACAAGGGATCTTTACCTTCAATAGCTGTGTAGGATTTCACTAGCTGTGTGAGAGAAGAAACTGCCTTGGCAGTATCCTCTCTTCTCTGCAACTGTTCAAATGCACGAGAGTGCCATCTTGTTCCAGATTTGATTCCAGTTACAAAGGTACTTACAGAGTAGCATCTGCATAACTTCTTCTAGCCAAGGAGTTAGGTTTGAAATGGAACAAGTACCAGCTGTCTAGGTACACAAGGTCAATTTAAGGAAGAGAGATCCCAGAGTCTGAACCAACCTAACAAGGTAGCCTACCAGTACCCCCTGAGTCCCAGGCACCACAAGCCAGGGCATTCCTAGATCTTGCAGGGCAGCCTGAAGAGTTCTAAGGAATCAAGGGCCAAAACCAGCACACATTGCCCCAGTGTCTTAGGCCAGAAACCTTTAAATAGTAGGAATAACCATGAAGTAAAGGTGCTGGATTGACTATCTAATCTCTCTGGAATAAAGCAGATACTCCTTATAGGGAGGTAGGCTTACTGACAAAGGAAAACAAGAAGAATTTATACAGAGAACCAATAGAACATCTGGAGTGAACATAAAAAGTAAAAGCTTAGCTAATCCTAAGTAGACGTATCAAGATATAGAACAGGATACTGGGACTGAAGTAACAGAGACCAAAAGGCAATAGCAGAATGTGAAGCAATAGGTCAGTTGTAGCGCTCTTATGCCCCAAAGGCTTCACAATCCCACATGATCCCTGCTGACCAATTGCTGGCCAACTAGCCTCAGCAATCTCACACTTTCCGGAAGAGGCAAGTCCCCAGGAGAACACAGCTGAAACCATTGCTCTTAATTAGCAAGGCTTTTGCTTTGACCTTGAAGGTACTGCAAGATAACACAGGTGCCTCACGAGCCTGTTAAGCCAGACTCAGGAAGTGGAAGCGGGGAATGCAATTTTTTCATACCATTGTTCTGTGACAGAGCAGATCCCATCAGTCATTTGTTAGATAGAAACATGTTTGCTAGGTTTTGTTAAGGTGCACGTGAAAGTATCTGTCGATGTACAGCTACACCATGTAGGGCTTTCTTAAGCAAGGAATATTGAGGTAGTTTGGCATTGCCTTCCTTTGAAACACAGCATACAGCACCTGGTATTCCTTGGCAGTCCCCTTTGCAAGTACTAACCAGGTGTGACTTGGCTTAGCCTCCAAGATCAGAGTAGATCTAGTGCCCTCATGGTATTCAAGCCTTGCTAGTCTTGTATAAATTGGAACAGCCCTTGGGTTTGTTACATGGGTACCTCCAAGCAAAATGACACAATGCTCACAGTAGGACATGTTGTGCCTACAATCTCAGTGCAGCTGTAGCTGCTGGTACCCACCAACTCACCTCCTGCCAAGGTGCATCCCATGAGAGAGGGCTCTGCCCATTCTGTGGCTTTGGGGGAAAATGTATGCCTGTCATGTATCGGCCATCTAGGTATTATGAGTTTAGTTCTCGCCCAGAGAAACAGACATTTGTCACGGTGGACAAGCAAGAACTGAGGAGTGACCGTTGCTCGGCGGGCTGCGCATGCTCAGTACAGGCATGGGGGAGGGGTTCCCGCCAAGCTACTAAACTCTAGAATCTTCCGAACACTACCGCACATGTGCGAATGCTCCTAGTGTGTGAGGCACAGAGACCACAAAGAAGAACAGACATTTATCCTTGTTTATTTTTATAGATGCGCTGACTTGCTGTACATATTGGTTTTGTGCTGAGGCAGCTTACAAATTAAACTATCAAAACCTAAACAGTATCCCCCAATGCACTCCAGAGGGAGGACTTCCAGTTGAGATGGTATCGAAACTGGTCACATGAAGACCTTGTCTCTATTTTCCAGCAGCAATTTTCAGGTGCTTTCCTACAGAAATTGTGGCTGAGAACAAGACATACTAGCTCCAGGCTCCTCTGTCACCTGTCACTTGCCACTTCTTTTAGCATGAAGTTCTGAGGGGACAAGACAGTATGGAAACATTCCCTAATAGCACCTCCCTTCTCACAGGATCATCCATTCCAGGGCCAGCTGCCAGCCTCTTAGAGAAGCAGTCCAGGTGTCAACTGTGGATGGCAACTACCATCAACAGCTGCAATCAGTTCTGGATAAAATTGATAGCAGATTGAAAAATGGACAGACTAGCTTCCTACACCCTGAGGACCAAGATGGTATAGATGCCTCCATTAAGATCCTCCATGTTGCTCAGGCATTCTGAGATGAACTGATGGTTTTGGAGGAAGATCACACAGGAATAGTTCTCAGATTGTTGGGGTCCCTGAAGGAATTGAGATGGGAGCCCCAGAAGCTTTGAGATCACTAATTCAAAAGCTATTTTTATCAAATGCAATAGGGAAAAAATGCACCCATTGTCAACTTCCTTCACTTTGTCAAAAAGACATTTTTAAGGTGAACTCAGGAGAAGTGTGGGCTTCAGCAGGGTACAGGCAATACCTAGGTGATTCCTTTTCCAGGCTGCTTTTTAAAATAAGATGGCAATAGGATAGTGAAACGCCTTCACAGGCAGAAGAGGAATGGCACATGATCATAACATGTCCTTCCACTAATGCTTCCTAGGTTTCTTTTGTATGCACCTTGCAGAATTCCTCTGTTCTAAGATTCACCTCCTGAGGTTTTTCAGTAGCTGCCCTGGACGGCAGTAAATATGGGAAGAACACCTGTGGATGCTCTAGTTCCAGCTGAAGCATAACAGTCATTAAACTACCAAGAATGCAGAAGCATATCCTGAAAATAGCTATTTCTCAATGACAAGGCAATTTTCACTTAAGCAGCTTTAAACAATTCCACTTACCTCCAGTCTGTGACTAGACTGACCAGCACTCTTTCTGAATCCTAACTCCAGTTCATCTGTCCTGCTTAACCTTACCTCCAACCCATATAACTTGACTTGGAAAGAAAGTGAAGACCAGCATGCCATGTTATATAGTGGGTCTTCCTTGGGGACTTTTCCTTTCAAATTGCTATTTAAGAGCCTGACTACTAGGATATAAGTTACATATGCCTAAGTTGTAGGATCTGAACGGGACTGAACTTTCTTACTTTACAGTAAGCTACTTATGGAAGAGGATTCTGTTTTCCAAATGTGTCAACATATTGGCACATTAACACGAAGTTCTGGCAAAATCTGTGTCCCACTACTGCTCCTGCATGGTCTTGTTCATAATTCTTTTCACCCCATTGAGTGGCTGAAAAACACTGAAGGTATTTGGGACCTGCTTGTCCTTCATTCAGGCTGCTTGAGATAAACTTGGCATGTTCTGAATGAAATAATTTTTTTTTAAGTTGGCCTTTTTTTGTCCATACAAAATTTATCCTCTGGTGTAATCCAGGCCTTAAAATTGTTGGTCAGCTATTCTGTTGGCAAAATGTGGTGTATTTCCTTTAAATCAGCTGAGGAGTATGATGAATTTTTCCATTAATGTAACTTAGCAAAAGCAGGCAAATGGTGATGCTTGCAATCAAAGCATGGTCTACAGCAGGCCTCTCTCAACCCTTCTACTTTGAAAGACCTCCTGAATTAATATCCAGCTTTCAGGTAATACCTGCATAAAAATTATTATATCTACAGCTCAAAAAAAAAGTTATTTTCCTCAGTCACAACCTCTTGTGTAACTCTTAGCAACCTCTTGTGAGTGAGAAACCATGTTCTACAGACTTGCTCTGGACATACAGCTTTGAGAGGAGTGGATCTCCCAATCTTCTAAGATCCCAAATTTGGTTTTTATGAATAGTTAATAGTAAAAGTATGTGAACTATGACATGCAAAGAATTTGGATGTCAAAGTTGAAATAATCACTAGCCATGAGCTTTAACAGTTGCTTGTTCAGCTCTGTGTTTCAAGCACAGACTATTCTAATTAAACCCCTGGTTATAGGGTACCCTTCAGATTATACTGGGGGAAAAACACTTAACTTTAGTGGCAGGGGGAGCTCTGATATATGGTGTAGAATTGTCCCCAGTTGCACCTTTTGGACCTAAAGTGCTTGTTTGTGTAAACCTTGTTTTGGAATCACTTGATTTTGCTGATGCTCACATATTACTTAACTGTAGCTTCAAATTGGAAGGACTGTCAGAAAGGCAGACAAGCTATTTCACCTGGGCCCTTTTCGTGGCCAAGACATGTTGCCACATCACAAACAGCACCAGTTTCCCTCACCAGACTGTCAGATATTAACACCTTTCTTGTTATTTGAGAATATCTCCCTCTTGATGATTTCTACATAGAGAAACACTTTTAGAGAGTTTCTCAGCCTCTATAGAATCTTTGCCAGAAAGCTTGTCAACTGGCTTCCATTCCACTTTTTAAAAACCATCCTCTACAGAATGAACTGTAAATGCCATTTTCCAATTTCCTCCCCATAATGGTAGTTTTGTTATTGGTATAGCTTTGTTTAGAAAGTGCTATATTTGTTATCTGAATACTTTTTAAAATATATATATTAAAAGTAACAAATGCACCGATTGCTCTGTGTTCCCAGCTCATAGGTCTTTTTGCTATGCAACACGGCAGTTATATGTATATTTACTCTGAAGAAATGACCACTCAGTGGGACTTGGACCCAGGTAAGTGTGCACAGGACTGCAGCGTTAACTGTATTTGCTTTTAGCATACTCAAACATCCTACCTTCTTGCATAATAAAAAACCCTGTTCTTTGCAGTTTTCATTCCATATACTGGTCAGAACCCAACAGCAAATAACATGAACATTTTATTGTTATCTCAGGGAAAAAATGGTACAGGAAGACAATATTTATTCTTCATGATAGATGATCTCAGAGAGCTGTGCAAGAGTGGTAGCAGTTCTAGACACACCTTGTTACTGTGTGCCTTCAAGTCATTTCTGACTTATGGTGCCCCTAAGGTGAAACCACATAAAATCCCACTGATGAGATTTATTTGAGTAGCCACTAGGAGTGATCAGGAATTCTACAATGTCAGAAACATATAATTTACATTTAGTAGTTGCCAACGAATAGGTTTTATATACAGTATGAAAATTTTTAGAAATTCATTCTTTTCACTTTACTGTTCTGTCCTTTGAATATGTGGTTTCTACCACATACCCAACATGCTTGACCTTGGCAAATTACCTCTCATATTTCTAACTCTACATGGGAATACTAACAGCCACACTACATTAGTTATTTAGGCTAACAAATTTCAATAGTTGTCTGTAAGTCGGTTAAGTTATTTTTAATCCGACAAAGCTAACACTGTAAAATTTAACTCACACTTGTCCAATTGACAGTGAAAGCACACGATGTTTCAATAGTATACTATTGTATCTGTTTCATACAATTTCATCTGTCATGGCTCATTCCAAATGAATCAAGGGATTTGTTTCTTTGAAGAGAGCTTTCTGCTTTCCATCTATTCCACTGAAATACAAATTCCAACATTTAAAAACTGATGTAACTGTAATATAGATACCTTTACATTTAGTTTTTCTCTGCTTTCCCAATTAATAACTCAGACTAGGAATTAATTTTGCTTGTATTAAGTCATCCCACCGTATGGCTCTGAAATACTGCAGTTACTATTTAACATTTTCACATTCTCTTAAGTCTTTCTTCAATGCAAACTAAAACTGGGCAAATATACAGTCACCAGTTATCTACTGGGCATGTATGTACTGCTAAAAATTGCTAAAATCGAAGTGAGATGTTTAAGAAAGGAAAAAAGAGCAAAGAAACCAACTCACACAGTTCAAACACATTTGGACCACTTAATAGAAGACAACAAAGACAGCAGATTTTTAAAAATGTATATTCAAAATATCTTTATATAAACAATGTCAATACTACAGAGTAGTATCTTAATACAAATCAGTTCAATATTATTAACTGTTAAACTTTTATTATAAATTAAAATTTCTTTACAAAAATTGCACATAATAAATTGACCACTCTTTAGGTTCTGATGCACTGGCATTTGCAAAAGTAAATTTAATCTTCAAGTTTAAGTCTCTGCCACAAGTCCAGAATGCAGCAAGGGCATTAAACCACCCTCAGAGCTTTCAAGTGCAAAAAGCATACTTGTGACCATGGCAGTTACTTTCCTTAAGAGCGGCTGCTTTTGTTTTAAATCCTGCAATGAAAACTAATCTCCAAAACAAAACAAAAAGGGCTTTGGAAAAGGGAGGGGTGAGGGTGGGGAGGATGAAGAGGACTTTTTTTAATGTAAACACAACCCCCTGTTGTTAGCCCCAACACAGATCTCTCTGGCATCAGTCGAGCGTCAAGTGAAATCAGGAACAGCACAAAAGAAAAAAAGAAATATTGAAAATAAAATTTAAAAAAGAATTAACAGGTTAAGTCTTGTCATTGAGGTGAACTATACTTACGTACATGATGTTATGAGAGTCTGGCAGGGCCCAGAAGCAGGCCATACAGGGAATTCTTTTATCCAAGGAGGAGGTCATGTTAATTGTTTCCAGGTTCAAGGAAAGCAGACCAGAGACACTTGATATGCTCAGCATTGCTCATCTGCTTTACTCAGGCCTAAGGCCAGAGATCAGCCTGGAGAATCACTGAAATGATTTTGGCATTTAATAGGACTTAGCACTGACTGCACCCAGTGTTCAACGTTTCGTGCTTTCTGTTCTGTAAGTGTTTAAATTTAAAAGCTCATCTAGGCTGACTCCAACCTCTTGGCACTTGGAAACTAGTTTTCTCAGGTTATCAGTTTTACCTCCTCCTGATGCTTCGAACAGGAGCTGCTGTAAGAGATGGGGAAGCAGACATAAGATTTAGCCAGAGCTTGAATATCACCACATCAAATGGACATGGGATATACAGAAAATTGAAATGAAACCTTAAACAGAAACATAAGGAGAAAACATTACATCTTTCCACAGGGTTGCACAAAGAGGTAACTTCTGAAAGGCTCTCTGATATAAGTGATGGACCTGTAAAGAGAGACAAGAACCAATTCAATGTTATTTCAATATAAACCAGATTCTAGAGCATAATTACAGCAGGCCTGCCATATCTGCAGGATTATGGTTAGTGAATTCAATCCAGAGGATTCAAAATGTACATAATACTACACATTTGAATCCATGGTGGACCCACTTCTGCCTTTGAGGCAGCAGAGTTCCTTCATAAGCAGACAGCTGGTCGGGCTTGCTGATGCTCCCACTGCTGCCCTACACCATTTTTAATAGGGACTTACTGCAAGCTTTGTGGGGCTTTGTAGAGAGACTGCAAACAAGAAGTAAGGCTTCTACAGCAATCCCCTATTAAAAATGGCATAGGGCAAGAGCAGAGGTGGTGGCAAGCCACATGCTTTGAGCTCCTGCACCTCTGGGGAGCCTGCATGCTCCCTGCAGGGGACAGAATCCAAAGAATGCGCTATGCCTGGCAGCGAAGACTTGCCACTGCCTCTGCTGCTGCCCTACACCATTTTTAATAGGGCCTTATGAGCCTCACATCACGTCCACAGTATCTTTGCAAGTCTTGCGGGGCTGACTTGAGAATAAGTGTTTTTTAGCATCCATGAGGGCCGGGGGAGACCCTGGAACCAATCCCCTGCAGATACAGCAGGTCCACTATATTACTTTGTTCTGTCTCATATACCTGTAACACAGCTCAGGTGCAGGCAAGTCACTGCATACAAGCAACCACTCAGAACAACTGAATTAGGGTTAATTTTGCAAACTGATAAAATTGGTTTATTACATCATCATCTTCCAAGTACAACCATTTCTTGTCTTTAAAGTATTGGACTGATCAAGCCATTTAAGAATCTCTTACTCATCTGTCTGAAAACAGAAGATTTTTAAATGTAATAATAAGTTATTTCTGATGTTTTAGAAAGATTTCCAATTAACAGTAAGTTGTTCCTGGTGTTTTTAGAAAGACTTCCAATTATGTATTAATGATGCAGTCCTGTATCCAATCATGTGGGTATAAGCTTCAATGTAATTAACTGGGAAACAGGATTTGTATCAGCATGGTATAGAAAGGTTCTGAACCTGCATAGCTAAACCAAGTCTCCCAGTGAACTCCTCTGACCCTCAAAAAGAATCTGAGACTAAGGAAGAAGAGACCCAACTGGAAAATGTTTTCAGTCCTGCCCCCAGTGTGATAACACAGTGGGATCAGTTGCACACACTGATAAGTAAGAATCCTGGCTTGATAAATTACTTCTCCTCCCTTTGGCTCAAGCAAGTAAAAAGAAACTAGAGGGTGACAGAAGTAGGTGATGTCCTAAATGTTAAGTGTATCTAAAACCAGGACTGTTAGCCTGGGTTTAAAGCTTGTTCACAAATCTTTGTTTGAGAGCATTTTTCCATAATGCCAGGTTTGCCACCACATGACTATCCTCTTTCTAGTTTATTGCTCCTGTGAAGTAAAGAATAAAGGGGCACAGTTGGTTCATTGTGTGTGCTTTTAAGCCAGGATTCTTAGTTCATTGTTCTACGTATACAGGATAGTGAGCCAACTTCTGGAATACCAGAAAGAAGAAAGCTGACCTTCCTAAAAAACTAGCTGAGCCAAAATAATGGTACTCATACTCTTAACAGTGTTTTTTCTTTAAGAAAAACGAAAACACACACACACACACACACACACACACAGATTAGGGTAGGGAACGTGCTCTCTGAGATGTTCTAAAACTCCAACTCCCAAGGTCTCCGCAATAGGTTGTGCTAGCAAAGACTGAAGGAAACTGCAGTCCAACAACACCTAGAGGTCTACATGCTCCTCATAAACAAAGCAGATTTATATACTGAACTCAAGGATAAGACCAGATTTTTTTGCAACTATTTTTAATCAGCTTCCCTTACATACCTCTTTCTGTCCCTTTAGAAAGCACTCGGCAGCAATGGCTCTGAGGGGAAGAAATAAAAATGACTTATTTTTTTAGAATATTCTATATGTTTATATGCAGAACATTGAGTATGGGATGGAACTATAAAAGTCCTGGAAAGTAACAGACTATTTCCCAATGATGGTAATCTATAGTGAAGAGACAAAAAAAGAGATCCATTTCATAAACAATCTTACATGAGCAAGACATTTCAGTTGTTCCCTTTATGTACAAATACTGCAGACAATGATCAGTTCATCACCACTGGATATTGCTATTATAATATATAAAGGGGGAGGGTAAAAAGGAGGAGGAAACAGAAGTCAATTTAGATAAAACATGCCGAAACAGCAACAAGACAATTTATCAATACACTTTCCTTACTTATACACACAAGGAATACTTACTTCTGAAATATTTTTGTATGGGGAAGCAAGGGTCCTCATTTTACAACATTACTGCCAGGTATCTCTCTAAATCAAAGTTTGTTGGAAGACTGCAATAATGAAAAACGCTTTCTAGCATGAAACCAATTTGACAGCTATTTCAGATTTATCTTTATGAATCAAACCTTAATCTTTTTTTTTTTTAAAAAAGTAGTATCTATAGTAACAGGTGTATGACTCTTGAATTACATTTTCCAGATGGCCAGGCATGTTGGGATATTATATGTAAACATCTTGGCTTGTAGTTTCAGAATCTGAACACTGCTCTCCTCCCAATGTTGTTGTAGCAGCCTGCAATGACAAAGGAGTACAGGGAAGCATGCAATAACTACTAACTGAACATGTTAGCAGTACTACACAATTTAAAACTTCAGCTTTAAATGGAAAATGCAAGTTTCAAATATGAAAGATGAGTTAAGTTTTAAAATCAGATATTATGACATCCTTCCAGCTCAGCAGTTCATTAAACCCTTCAATGAACCTTCAACAATCCTTAAGTAGCTGTACAAGTAACAATCCAGCCAAAACTGCTTGCTCCTTTAACTCCACTGCAGCTTCAAAAAAAAACAAAGCTTCTTTGGTTCCTATCTTAAAATTTGCTCTGGAACAAACTTAAAACTATTTAAGACAACTGTGTAATTATATAACATAGCAACTGTATAATCTCAAACATTTAGGAATGAAACATGGTACCAATTTAAGAATATTTTTACTACAAGGCCGAAGCTTTTAGCTGTTGTTTGTTACTACTGGTAAGCACTTTCCTAACTATAAATTAAGAAACTAAGATCTTTCAGATATACATGGCATTCTTATATGAACTCAAAATTTCTAAAAATTCATCTTGTGGAACATTTCATAGATCTGGAGTCTTCTTGCTCTGTCTGCTTGAAGAGACAATATTAACACACATCAAAAAAGAAAACATTTCCTAATAAAAGCCTTTCACAAAAGAACATTACTAAGTTACACTAGGCTCCTCAAAATGTCTACCAAATTTATCACATAAACATTATCTGTTTATTATAAGCAAGACACCATCTGATAATTCAGAGGGCTATAACAGGAAAGCAATTTCATGGCTGAAAGCAGTACAACTATGTATTTTTTCTAGATAGACACTCCAAAGCATAGTCACCTCATGGTATTAAAACGGGGAAGCACTAAGTTGCTTGATTGTGGTATGAAACATGCAGGAATACACTAAACAGATAAATAAATAGATTATAATAAAATATAAGCAACTAATCATTTAAATTTGTTGAAAACAAACTATTTTATTAGGCTTAGCATCTGGAAGATTCAATCAAGAAAAGGAGGGGAAAAGTTCGATACCTGTTCTAACTCTGTCTTGAAGCTGTCAGGGATCCCCCAGCACAAAGGTTAATCTTCTCAGGATCAACACTGGAGCCTCCACCAAAATCTTGTGATTCACTGAATGCTGAGTTCACTGTGCTCAGCTCATTCTGTCTGAGCCTGGACAAGCCCAATTAAAATATCTGGCTTGCGTACTTCCATTACCAAAACAGAAAGAGGGCATATTAAATTAACTTTAAAGCCCAGCTTCTGATAACGTAGATTAATACTGGCTTATTTAACTAGGGACAAAAATTTGTTTTACAGTCGGGCCTCCAGTCCAAATATAGTCTTCCAGGCCATACAGAAGGAGGGAGGGATAAAACACACGAGTGCAACATTTTGCTTGGGCTGTAGCACTAAGCAATGTTATGTGTTTTCTTATTGCCCTTTTGAAACAGATTTTTTCATGCAAAAATCAGCTCTTCTCCCCAGACCAGTGAGATAATAATTGGAGAAGCCCTTTTCGACTTTATTATGACAAGCCTTTTCACTTGTAGTCCTAAACACACCTAAAGTAAGCCCCACTGTATTCCACATGGATTATTTCTGAGAAGAAAGAGATAGGTTTGCATGGCTGATGTCCTAAGCATGGAAGGAATGAATAAAGAACATCTAAGGTGACGTCTATGTGTATTATTGATACTGGCTGGGGGATGGGTGGGGAATGGGGAAAAGATGCTCTGCATTATCTCTCTTTGAAACAGCAATCCTAACTATGTTTCTCAGTGAATATAGATTGGATTTAGAAGTGTACCTAAACCTTGAAAGCAAAATACAAGTTACATGTTTGCTCCTTTTGCTCAGAACAAATCATTTCCACACAGTATCTCTGAAAACCTCTACTTGACCACTGACAAGTAAAGGACAAAGACAGGCAAACAAAGGAAAAACAAAAGCCACCACCAAGTTTTTATTACCTGATTGCAAGTCCAGGATTGGCAGGCATGGTACAACAAAATCGTTCCAGGACTTTGGAATGCTGAGACTTTGGAATACAACTCAGATAAAAGGAAATCACCTGTAAAGATGCATTTTGGAGAAATCAAATATTTCTATTTGTCTAGTGCGACAATGAATCAGACACCAGTATGTACTATTTTCAGTTCAATCAGGCTTGCTTCGACAGTATTCCCACCCAAATTTATACAGCAGCTCTGTTAATATGAAAACTTCTATGTCTCCTTTTCACTTTTGCTGTCTTCAGACAGAGGTACATTGCCGAAGATTAAAGGCAAATCTGAGTAATGGTTGAATTTTATACTTTCAAAAATTGGAAATGTCTATCATTCTAGGTATAACCTGAAATTTGTATGACACCTCACAGAGTCAGATTTGAATATGTGGGCAACATCTTAAGATTACATCCATTAGTCCTCCATAACTTTGGATTTTCACTCTTCTTCCCTGCTCAACCCTGCCCTTGCTCTTTCTAATATCTTTCCTTAGAGATCAAAAAAGCTCATCCTGATTTTTTTTTTTTTGCATATTTCATTGTTCTTAATAAAGGCATGGACTGACTATGGATTTTGAAATACCTTGTTATGAAACTCATAGTTGGTCCAGTAATCAGCAGTGCTAAATGGAATAGGGTATCGCGTGGGGACGGTAACAAGGCATCTGTTTACAAGATCAGTAAAAATCTTGAATTCTTGAACTTGATTGTTGGCTCTGATGACTTTACCGTTGAAGAAAACAAGGTAACTGAAAAAGAAGTGCCACAAAATTGTTAACGCTTTCTGAATGTCTTACTTCCACAACAGTAATGTCTTATCATTTTAACTTACTCTATCCAAATTTGTTGAACTATATCCTCTTGCATAACTGCGCCCAGAGCTGCTTCATACGCATCAGTAGCTTCTCCACAAGTTCCATGAAGAGACTGGTATAAGCTATGGTTTTTTAGAAAAGAAAACAAGCCATTATCACTTTTCAAAAATTTCTTCATGCTTTTTGTCAAAGATGCCAAAAACTACTGTGGATATGAACATTGCTAAACCAGTGGTAGGCAACCTGCAGGGTCTGGGACAGCCACAGAACACAGCAAGACTTTGTGAGGAGGGCATCCTCAATTTTTAAGTCTTTTTTAAAAAATGTTAAAGTGCCCCCCTCGTCTCATAATTTTGTTGTGCTTTTGCCTTGCCTGGGCTGCTTTAGGCCCAGGAGAGGACTTTTTTCAATACGCAAAAAAAAGTGCCAGTTTACTTCCGCAATGAAAAAAGATTTCTCCTGCCATAAAATAGCTCGGGGCTCCCAAAATAATACAACTGGCCCTCCACATTTGCTAAGGTTAGGGGAACAGGACCCTTGCAAAAGTGGAAAAATTGCAAATAACAAAATGTACGTGTTTGTGGTAAGCAGGCTGAGGCACAGGGTCCAAACCAGGTCAGGGAAAGGAGAGGGAAAGGGGCTGGGTCAGCATGGCAGCCCTATACTTCCTCTCTCTTGCCCCTTCCTTGAATGTGGGGTGGCAGTGGGAGAAGGTCTGTAGTGCTCTGGAGGACCAGAGGCAGGTTTTTAAAGGACTGCATGGTCTGATCAGAGCCACTGAGAGGGAAGGTTCCCCCAGAAAAGAAGCACCTGAAGTGGGGGCTGAAGACACTCGCAAATAATCAAATCCATGAAAGTCAAACCCACAAATGTGTAGGGCCAACTGTATTACTTCTCACATTTCTTAGGGCATCTGGGGATATTCAAAATGCCCTTGAGAGACACAGTTAGGCCATACTCATAACTCCCTGTGCTCAACTTATTTCAGCATTATAAGCCCATGTGAAATCTTGAGTTTGTACACTCCCATCTTTGACTCTACGCATCCACACAAGGCTAGTGTTTAGTTTCATTTTCTGCTAATCATAGCTTATCCCTGTACAAGAACCAGATAGTCTGGCTTTAAACAAGCACGGGTTGTTGTGGCTTCTAAGCGAAATTTGAGTAACACAAGTAGAGTTAAAACATACTTTAATACTAATGCTGGCTTAATTCTACGTGAGCATCAAGCCTATCCTGCAACTTTAACTGTTCACAGTAGTTAACAGGTAAGTATATTGAAAATAAAAGAGTTGTTATATTAACTCTAAATGTATTTTTACATTCATGAATATTGCCTAAAGGAGAAATATTGTTCCACCACCCTCACAGGGCCTTTCTGATGACTGTTCCAGTCTCTGGAACTCCCTTCCTGGAGATTTGACTGGTGCCCTCTTTGCTATCTTTTCATAGGCAAGTGAAGGCTTTTTTTCTTTTGACAGACCTTTGAGGGATGACTGCTCAAGAGGAAAGGGCCTTCCATGGGCTGTGCTGTTCTTTTTAGGTTATGCTTTAAATTGTTTTTAATTTTATTGATAGTTTAGTTCAATCTTATTTTTAACTGATGCAGTTTTTCAGCTATATCTCTTTTAAGTTTTGTAAGCTGCCTTGAGTTCCAGACAGGGAGAAAAAAGCAAGATATCTATGTATCTATACCTACATCTCTTTCTATATCTTCAGTCAACAATGCAAATGTTTTAGCCTATTTGGAGTTAGCCTAAGATGGTGGAGTACTCACAAAAGTTGAGAGGAATTTTTCCACCATGGACAAATCTTGGGGGGAAATATGTCTATTGCCCAGGGACTTCAGAGGTTCACACTAAATAACTCTCACTTTATCTTAAATATAACCAACCTTCTGCTTCATTCATATTTAACAGAATCTCACGGTTTGTAAGATCAATCTGAAAATGGCAGACAGACTAAGCAGGCAAACAACAGAACAATATCCTAGAAAACAGCAGACTATGGCAAGAAATGAGAACTTCCATGAAGGTTGCCAGTGTGACAATTCCCACATTGCTAAAATTTACTTTACCATAAAAGATTAACCACTGCTCCGAGAAAATTAAGTACTCATATGAAAGTTGTTCATTATTAAACATTCCCAGTCTTTGGAAAAACTCACCAGTATATTTGCCACAAGTAAGGAATTTGCTGGTTTAATACCTCCTCCGTAAAACTTCCCTTATATAAAGGTGGTGTAAATTCAATTGGCATTGGAAAATTCAAAAAATATCTAGAACAAAGAGTCCTTTTTCAGTGTGACAATTTTCACTACACAAAGACAATCCTAACTTCCTCTATGTAACAGGAATCAAGAACGTGAGAGAGCAGCATTCCTGATAAGCTGAGCTATAAGGTAAGAGGTATATGAAAAAGCCTTGAACAGCATGTCTCCTCTAGGACACTTTGCATTTTAACAAGTGTATGCACTGGACCTTTTAAGGTACAAGTGGCAAGGTCTCCAGCTGGGTAGCTGTTGCTGGGGTCTATTTCCCCTGCCATGATTGCTATGGAAATGTACCTGAGTGCTTGCAGTATCAGCTGCAGTCACTCTGTAGGGTTATTCCATGTAGCCATCTCAGTTATTACAAAGTAGATTTATAGTTATAAAGAGACCCTGAGCTGGCCTTTCACTGAGGAGCGCACTGCTTCTCAAAGCAACAGATTCCAACATATTAGCAGACAAAGTACAAAATATAGCACTGTCCTGCTAGTAGCTCCGCAAGCACTTGTCGAATTATTGCAAGCAAGCAATAGGCACAAAGGTTGGAAAGTGGTGATGCTAGATGTTAAATTCCACTTTTACATCACATAACCATCTGTTTCCATCTACATATACAAGCCACCACATAATACATAACTCAAATTTGGAAACTGCTTTTTATTGTACAGGCATAAACAACTCGTTATAAACATTTACGTACACATTTTAGAAATATACAAAGTATCAACATTTTATATAAGGACTTTACAAGTGTTCTCAAACCAAGCAAAGTATTGCATTTATTATGTTCATGGCTGCATGGAACTTACCGCAACAGATCCACAGGATTACTCTCTTGGGGTACGCACTCAAAGAATGCTGCAACAAAGGCTTGCAACAGCGGAGGTATACTATCGGATCTGTTCTGTTATAAAAGAGCAAATTTCACATTAGATATCTCACAAGTCAACAGAAGTCAAAATTATGAGAAGTATATTTTAGTAGTTCTGAAACCAAGACAATTCTATGATAACATATGAAAATAATACACAAAAACAGAGACAGAAGCATGAACTTTTTCACATGTTTAGTATACAATGGTCAACTCCTGTGACTCTGTAATAATGTCTCAGATTAAATGTCTTTTAATCAACCTTTACCACACTACACAATGAGGATGAGAAAATGGGTGAATTGAATAGACTGCTGCACCTTCTTTGGAAAATTCCACATTACCCAATGAACCACAATGTTCATTCTACATTTTTTTTTAGCATTCATAGGCCATTTCAAATCTCAAGACACCCCAGTCAGTACATAATGGAAAGAATTATAAGAGTGGTAGTCTGAAGCATCTAAAAGACCCCCGTCATGATTTAATGAGTTTTAAAATCATATCAAAAGCAAGCTGGTGATGTTTTACCTGCAGTATGAAGAATTTGCACATGAAGTAGAAAACTTGGCCATTCTGAGGGTTCTTCTCAAACGCTGTGAGCCAAACATCACAAGCTCTTTCAACCTGGCTTGTCCTCAAATATAAATCAACCAGAGTTTCCAAAAGCTGACAGTCAAGAGGGCTTAATTTCACAAGTGATTTGCAAAGCTCAATGGCAGTTTCCCATCTGCAATAAAATAGTATAAAAAAAGTGGGTAATTTTAAGAAGACATTCTAGTAAAAATAAGAGGTTCTTTGTGACGTATTTTACTCTACAGATGTTATCTCTGACCACTCTTTTCTTATTTGGGCACAAATTTCTTCACACTATATTTGGCTGTTAATAACAATTACACTTCAATTATATGTCCCATGAACGTATGAATGAGGGAAAAGAAAAGGGCAAGATTCCAGAATCTATTGTAACAAGCATGTCTGACACTAGACCACTATGCAGGCAACGGCAAGAAAACTTTTACCTTTCCAGCAGTTTCTGCAAAGCTATCATGTTTTTGTACAATGGAAGACACTGAACCATGCTTTTGTCAGCTGAATTATCCCCACCAGTACATGACTGGATGGCATCTAAAAAAAGACAAACATGGCAGTGATTAAGCATTCACAAATACAAAGCTTTGTCACAAAATAAATTTAATTTTCCTATCGGCATGTGGTTAAAAAAAAACTAGCCATAAATTTTAGGCACTATACCTTAAAAGAACTTGCTAAAAGGAATTTCAGGGTTTATTTTAAAGTATCCATGAAACTATTTCTAAAGGATTTTTAACATGTATGATCTTTACAGAAGGAAAAGAAAAACTTGTATATTAGGTGATTTATTCTGTAAATTTATTTGGTCTGCTGCTAGGCAAAGATATACCCATAAACAACAAAAAGATAAAATTATTATTTAAAAGATCAATTATTTTGTTTAAAAAGGGAAAAGTCATATCAAATCTGTGTTCAGTGTTTGTAGGTTATTTAATAAACATAATTTTTGGAAACCTGTGCCTGTCCATAGCTTGGATTCTGTGTAAGAAAAGGAATCCTGGATTTCACAGGTTTTCTCCAGACACTGACACATACCTGGGAGAACCATGGTAGGATGGAAATAAATGAGATTACAAATTATTATGAAACTCAAGATATAGTTTTATATTTAAATCTGGAAAAGAGTATCTGTATCAAATAAAAAAAAATCAGATCTTTAAAACAATCATTAAACATAAACATAACCCTTAATGACTGAAACTATACATTAACGTGATCTGTTACACCCAACAATTACTTCTCATTTTTTGCCAAAGCTTGTCTCTCCAAATACCTCTGAATTTAAACATGCATCTAAGGATCTGAACTTTTTAGCAGTAAATTATTACTTTTTTAAATTACTAAGGTATTTCCACAGTGATTGAAAGTATAGAAAAAAAAAATAGCCTTTGTAGAATATGCAACAGGGTTCCCCACCCCCCGCATATGTTTATTTTGACCGTCAATGCCAAATAGATCTTGACACACAATTATAATCTTTTTTATGATCTATAAGTGGACTTCTATTTGGATGAAATATCAATATACAATGTAACAGCTAAATAAAAAGTAAAAAACCTCACATGAAAATAAAATAGTGGGTGCCCCCTTTAATACTTTTGAATGACAAAAGTAAAAAATGCCAACAGCCAAAGTCCTGCCACCAATCAAATGGTATCAGTAGCACTTGTTCGACCCTCCAGACCTTGGTGAACTATAACTCCCAGTATTCCCTGCCACTGGGTAGGGCTGCTGGAAACTGCAATCCATCATTATCTGGAGGCCTGCACAGTTTCCATCCATGCCATAAGCAGCAGTTAAAAAGCTCACCCAAGAAATAAGATAGCCATTATTTTATCAATGACAGTGATTATTACTTCAAAAAATGAGGATGAATTGATGACAACAGGTTTTTGAACTTGCATGTTTTCTTTCTTTTGAAGCTCTGACTCTTATTACTACATGAGAAGTGTTATATGAAAATAGAAGATGGGTATTGGGATAAGAGAATAAGGATTATTAATGACAATGTTAACCTAGACTTTGAGTAATGATCTAATAGTTAAGCATAAGTATTTACTAACAGTTTTAATACAACAAAGATAGGAATCAATTTTTAGTTATTTGTAGCATTTTTGTTTATTGTTAATAATAATTTTGAAATATTTTGTACTCCTGTCAGATATTTTTTGCTTTACTATTCCTCTTATATTATTATTGTTGTGAGTTTGTACTTTTTGTATTGTTTTATTAGTTTTGTTGTTGCTTTGTCTCCTTTTTCTTTTTTGTTCAATCAAAAAATAGTCCACAGTTATTAAAACTGTCTTAAAACTGCATAATACTAGGCATATGAAATCAGAAGTAAACTTGACTTAGTTCAATAGGACACACCCCTTGGTATTCTAGCACAGGAGAAACTAAGGTCACAATCTCCCATACTAAGTCTATGGAAATGTCCTTTAAAAATTAATAGAAGCTACAAGAAGCCTGCATTTTGTATTTACCTTCAAACATAGCTAACAAGGTATCAGGATCAGCTTTCATATCTTCCATTGTTTTCCAAGGTATAAAAAATGGCTCCTTTTTCATTATTTTTGATGGGTTGCTATTGGCAGGATCATAGAACTTGACTGGGAGCTCGCCAAATTCAATCAGATGTATGTAGGAGAGCCAAGCTAAGCAGCGATCACTTATGGTGAGGTGTTGCATTATAACCTTACCACTTTCTGACTTCAGAGCATTCTGCAGAATGGAAAATGACACAATGGTTACATGTGAAAGCTTACAACATTATGCCTGCTCTTACAAAGACACTCTAGAGGTATAATTTAGATCAAATTTGTAAGATAAATCCCACGGTCACAATCATCAGGACTAAGGTATTTTGTACTATATTCTTTCAATCTACTGTGAGCCACATTGAAAATTATTTGGAAAAAAGAAGTCCAGGGAATAAATCTTGAAAAATAAAAACAAACCATTAAGATTATTAACTTTCTACCAGGAAAAGATGTTCAAAGAGATAATCTTTGACAAACAACATACTATAAACAGAAACCTGCTTCAATGTAAAGCAGCCTCTTATGTTCTAAAGGTGCATATGTTTTAAAATACAGTATAAAGGTGGCTATTTAGTCTGGTTACCTGCTACAGCATTAATAGATCAACACTGCAAATCAAAACAAGAAATACTGTTTCCTTCCAAACAGAATATTGGTTATCAGATTCTTTCCTGTACTAAAGCAATCATGCTAACAAATTGAGAAAAAATCCAAAGCTTTTACACAGGGACACTTAACGCATCATCCAAACAACAAGTGTCCCTATCCCCTTCAAAAGAATTTGGGTATGGGTTCCATCGTATTTCTACTGTTGTTTTTCACATTTTAATTTTGATGTCCATGTTCTTGTTCTTAATATTTTGATACATTGTACACCACCTTGGTTTTTACAGAAAGATGGTATAGGTTGAGCCCTCCTCAGCAAAAATGCTTGAAACCAAAGGTGTTCCACATTTTCAGATTTCTTCAGATTTTAGAATATGGTACCTTTTTGGAATAGCCCCATGTCTTGTTCGTTCACTACTTGTGTATGAGAAGCGAGACTTGAGAGAGACTGAGGATTTGCGAAATGGTGGGAATCCAAGTGTAGTGCTCAGCGCAAATCCACACGTTCCACCCTTTCACAGCTCCTCAGTCTCTTTCTTTTTATTTCCAGCCATCCACTTTTGCCTTCAAGGGGCAGCTGTGGTGCTCCTCAGATCTGATAGATGAACAGGAGCACCACAGCCACCATCTCAGAGGCAGATGCATGCATCTGGCAGCAAAAAGAGAGACTGAGGATCTGTGAGATGATCAAAACAGGTGTGTCACAGCTGGTACTGAGACAGCTGGCCGGCAGCAAAATGTTCAGTTTTGGAGGTTTTTGGATTTCAGATTTCTAGATAAGGGAGACTTAACCCGTATTTAAAAAAAGAAAAACTTCCAATAAGGAAATGCATTACTTGGCCACACTTGGTGAACAAATCAGGAGCCTTCTTGCTCATAACATGCAAGCAACTCTTGTCTATTACTGAATACACAAGAAGACATTCCTCCACCCTGCTCCTTTCTTCTGATTGTAGCATTGTTGTGCATGGATAGTTTGTGATGTCTTATAACAAACTATCCATGCACAATAATGCTACAATCATCAGATTCTATACCAAAGATAGCATGGCATTAAACAAGAAGCAAGTACCTGGAATATTGCAACAGCATTGTGATATTTCCCTGTGAAAAGGCTTAGGTGAACTCTATACAGTAGTATCTCCAGCAAGTGAAAGGAGCAAAGATCTAAATTTTCTTCACACTCTGGAGTTTCTGTAAGGAATTGCAGCATTCTTCCACACACATAATCCTTCCCATCAAATGAGTTTTCTAGATTTAGAAACTGAATGAGAATTAAGCAAGAAAAAATTGTTTTAAGAGTAAGCTACGTATCAGATTTACTCCTCTACTAATATAATTTGGTTATAGTAAACTGAAAATTATGTACACTTTTAGAAGTGTCCGTATTGTTTCCCAGTTCATAAGTAATATGTTCCAAAATACCAGTTTAGTCTAACAGACTATCAAATATAAAGCAATAATCAAATAAATATGGTGGTCAGAGTGCAAAAGGGAGGGTAGATACAGAAACAAGAGGGATCCTCAAAGTTGCACTGAAAGGAGGACTTATCCTAATGCTAAAATACAGAAGACTGCTTGAAATGGGTTGAGCTAAACAGATCACCTTTAAGTTTTTATCCCTTTAGGATGCAACAATTTTCATGCATGTGTGTAAAGTACTTGTGTACACTCAAAAACACTCCAGATTCTTGTTTGTAGCTGTAGCTCCTTGAACTGTATCAGATGTTATTTTGGAGGATGTGGACCTCAAGAAGTTCTGGTATATTAATCCTAGTATCTATCTGGTATATTTCCGGAGGCTCTATTTTCCCTATGTCAAACAAAAGCCAGTCCAAAAAGCCAAAGCCAAGTACTTTTGCGGAGGGGCAGGGGGATCTTTACGTTTTAAGAACTTTACAGTTTGAAACTCTCAAGTCAAAGCTGGTTTACACAGGACAACAAACTAGGATGCTGGAAGAACCCTGACTTCTTACATATGAGCAGTGTGTTGCTGATCACCATCTATTTGTTCCATCTTTGATCAGCACCCAGTGGGAACTGGCATTTTGGTTTGCTTCTCCCACAACAAACCAAAGAAGGCACCCATTATTTGTTCCTCGCTGTTTTCCGGCTTGCTGCTTTCTGACTTCAGAGCATTCAAATGCACCCACAGAGAAACACACCTCAGTAATACTCAAAGCTGGATTATTTTGTACGTGAAGCTCTTTCAGAAAACAAACTTACTGTCCACCAGATCTTATAAGTAGGGGCATATTCCACTGCCGTCTCACACATTTCTTGCACTTCTTCCTTCGTGCCTCTTTTTGAAAATAACTTGAGATAGTGACACCAGATTTCAGAATTTTCCTTGTTATTTTCTAGTGCTCGAGCCAAAACATTTAAAGCAGAATCTAAACATTCTGAAGATGATCTTCAATAAGAAAAGGGAAAAAGAAAACATCGCACATTCATTTTCATATTCTCAGCTTAACAAAACAATCCTAAGCCCTGCACAAAGAGTTTCCCTTCAGAAGTTCTCCCCTTCTCCCCCTGCCATGACTTCTAGTCTTCTGAATTTACAAGAGTTTGAAGGGTTTTGAAATGGAGAAGGAGAGTTACTGCTGCAGAAGTAGCTCAAAGGTATTTATGGACAGTGTGCTGCAACTGTGGTTTGCTGCTGATATTTTCAGAACACCTGCTGATTCCCTGCTACAATGATAAGATTTCTTGTGAAAGCTGATTCTTGCTGCCTAAAACATCTCTCTGAAACCATCATCATCAAATGAATTCTTCCTTACTACTTCCATGGTCAAATAGAGAATGCCTTGAATTAAACGCATCAAAATATTTTATTACTCTTACTCTGGACTGCAGACAAAGCAAAATATCGAATCGTATTTCTCAATCACTTTTAAACAATAATCTGCTTGTGGCTTGCCCAAGAAACACAGAGTCCTTTGATAGACTGGATTACAGCTGCACAGGTGAGAAGCCTCAGGAAAAAAAACCTGTAACTGATTTGTTTGCATAGTAAGAATTACCTACCCTTCATTTTGATTCAGGTATTTATAGGCCAGTTTGATCCAAAGTTGAACATTAAAAGGGTTCTCAAGTACGCTTGCCTCCAGGTTTGAAATGTCATCAGTCTCATTTGTAAAATAACGAACATCATCAGGAGTCACAACAGCATCCAGAGCAGGAATATTTATTTTGTTTTCTACTGTGGAAGCTGTAAAGAGAAGCATTTTTTTTTTCCAAAACCACCACATTTGCACATCTGAAATCAAAACTTCATTTTATGTTAAGGCCAGTTACTACCTCCACGTAAAAAACAGGAATCAATTTAAAGTATTAGGAGGAAAAATTCAGTGATTCTCACAAGACAACAAAGTCAGAAACTATGCACTTTCTGTGGAAAACTGGGTCACCTCACAACAGGAGAGAGTGAGAAGCAATGATAACAAGTTCACTATAAAGCTGATTATTCACAGATTCTTAAAAGAGTCACTTCTGAATTACTATGCTATTAGCACAGTACATTTAGGACTCTCGCAAATAATGAACATACCGAAACTTGACTCAGGCACAGAAACAAGCATAAGTGATCCTTAAAACTGTGCCTGTATAAGCCTAATCCCCTGTAAGGTATAGCAAGTAAGTCATTTCGTTAAAATGTTTTATGTACAATTTTTCTGTAACTGACACTCCCAACTTAACTGCACATTTACCATATTTAATAGGACCAATGGACTGCTCCTCTTCACTACTGGTATCACTGTCCAAAGGAGCCTTTTTCTGGTATTTAGGCCTCCATTTCCTATTGTCTTTCCATGTTGTATACGGAGGGGCTATTGGCAAAGAAAGAAACATCAAAGCATATTTGTAAAATCCTCTGTATACCAACGTCCCTCAGAAAACATAGCACGTAAATAAAAGCCATGTCAAGCTACTCGGAAGTTACTTACTGTGACCTTTGCTCTCATTGACTTTACTAACAAGAAGTACAGCCATTTGATCCATTGCCATGCGATCCCTGTTCACTCCAAAAAGTTTTTCAACATACTTTTCTGAAATGAGATGATGGCAATATTTGAGAATATACCATTAAAATTTTACAAATGCATACATTCATGTATCCACAGGGAAATCCTCACAGATCTTTCAAGTTTCTGTTAAATTTAAACTAAGAGAATCAGAGAGTAGCTACAGGTTTACATGAGATTATGATACAGAAGAGATTTTGTCTTTTTAGAGCAGTGGTTCCCAAACTTTGGCCCTCCAGATTATTTTGGACTTCAGCTCCCAGAATTCCTGACTGCTGGCCAGGCTGGCTGGGGCTTTGGGGACCTCAAGTCCAAAATACCTGGAAGAACAAAGTTTGGGAAGCACTGTTTTAGACTTAAGAAGGCTGTTAAATTAAACAGAGTTTGATTCCTACACCATTATTTTTTTAAAACTGCTCTTTGTGATTAACCTGAACAGGTAAATGACAACCAAATTAATGATACCAAGCAGGCACAATACCTGTTGCAGCGCTTATCTCTTCATCAGTGTTTTTTTCGGAACAGCCTAACAATGATAAATTGTATGAAAGGACTTCTTCAAAGAGCTGACTTCGGCTGAGTGTGTAGTCCTTCATGTGCTGCCTAAAAAGAAAAACCAAGGAAAAAACACTTTGAAAATTATATCAGAAGTACACTAATGCTGCTTTTAAATGACAACATTTAAAATTACTATGCAGCCCAGAAGCATGGAGTTTTAAGCTGACAGTACATGAAGGATTAATGATTCCACTTGTCAGAAAGATCACAAGCATACCATCATTCCACATATTCCATAGTCCATGGTTACTCAATGGGAACTTATTTCAGTAATATTATGGGATTTTTCTGTATTATTGAAAAGTAAACTGAGTTCTGAACAACACAGAGGTGAATATGTTCAGTTTTACTACATTTCTTATATTTGATAAAGTAGAGCATTTGTATAGACAAGGAACAAATAGAATACTGATGATGGGAGGGCTAGCAGCTGAATCAAAATGTTCCAAGAGCTTGGGGGAAGCTCCTCCATCTTCATTAACTAAAGACCCTTGTTCTAAATGCTGGTTATAAAAGAAATCAGAACCATTACTTATTAGTGCACAACATTTTTTAGTCCCTCCAGAACTCTGGACTTCGATTTTGAGGGTAGACAGCATCAGTAGAGATCTGATGGGTCAACTGCATCTGACCCATATTGCACTGCTCACTAGACAAGAGTTCAAGAAGTTCCCAAGGTTCTTAGTCTGAGAAAAATTCACCCACTTTCCTTACATGAAACCTCGGGAAATTGATTAAAATGTTCCTGCTTTGAGTGGCACTCCATAACTTCAAGGTTCTGCTGCTAGACTCTGGCCACTGAGCAGCCCATAATAAAGACATCCATTCTTTTTGTATATATACTGTTATTATGACTGAGTTCTTTCAATGCTCTTTGTCAATCCATTCACGTAACTTTTAAGGAAAGGGAAGAATATAAAGAGAAACAGGATTTTTCTTACAATTATTTTTACAGGTCATGGCTTAAGCAGCTAAGTTTTGATTAAGTACTATTTGACTGATACGATACAAGAGTCTCTA
The DNA here is from genome assembly GCA_948472985.1 of Iguana delicatissima. Taxonomy (NCBI): domain Eukaryota; kingdom Metazoa; phylum Chordata; class Lepidosauria; order Squamata; family Iguanidae; genus Iguana; species Iguana delicatissima. The sequence continues at coordinate 508,678 of CAOKZL010000002.1, forward strand.
TAGTGAATATTGCTCAAATTAAAGGTAAATATTTGCTGGGAGATAGGGGAGGGAAGTAATCACTTACCATTGGCAATCATCATCATTGCATGTGCCTGTTAGATCAAAACGGCAGAAACACTGTTTGGGCTCAATCATATTGCTGTAGGATACTGAACTGAGGTAAAGCTTTTCTTTTGTTCGAAAATAAGGACTAAACCTAAATGGAGTAAACAAAACGTGAGATGTTAATGTTTTCAAACCAATCAATAAAGATTTGCTTAGAACCAAACGTACTGAAAGTAGTAAGCCTGATTCCAGTATTACTTTGCTTCAAAAGGATAACCACAACCAGCTATGTAGCACCACCTGCTGTTCAGTCAATGAGGACAGTGGCTTGTTTTTTATTTCTTCCACATATGAGGTCTAGTTAGGCATGAAAAACACCAACTTGGGACAACCCACACACGCATATTACATTCGATCATACAAACCCTTGCTCATCTGCTCTAATTTTAAAAGTATTAGAATGACACCACAGAAAGTTCATCATTGCTATGCACTGTTAGAATACTAAAGGTTTTGTTACTTGAGGTTGTCACACAAGCAGCAGCAGCAACTACCTAAATTCATGTTTCCTACATCCAAAAGCTATCTAAAAAACACAATCACTATAGATCAAACTACCTTTTCAACTGACACAGAGATTAAATGATTATTTGAACCACGTCTAAAAAGCTCTTGGATTCCTCTTTCACAATGCTTCCAGATGCAGTGACCTGCTCACAAGTCTTGTGGCCTTCCCCCATCTAGTTCCCTACAGGTGTTTTGGACTACAGCTCTCACCAACTCTTACCACTAGCTACATTGGCTGGAACTGAACTGAAGTTCTAGTTCAAAAGAACTGAAAATGAGAAAGACTGCCTTGAGCATTGAGCAATGAGAGATTTATGTGCACAAATAGTGTGATGCAAAATGAGTACATTCCTTAAGAGCGGACTGTGCTATTCCTGTTTTACATATTTCAAATGCTTACATCATTAGGTGTTATTTGTGTAATATAAGTCAGCAGATGTGTCTGGCCTTGCTCTGTTATGTTGTACAACTGCTGCAGGAAACATGCTATCATACACTTATTGTTGAATTGCAAGCCTCAGCAACCCTCACAATCGCAGCCAATGGTGACAGATGCTGGGAACTGTAGCTGAACAACATTTAGAAAGCCACATTATTCCCACTCCTGCTACACAGTGATCAAGAAAACAACACAGGGTATAAATGCTCACAGGCTCAGTTCATATTGGCTTGTAACTGCCTTTAAGGGGAGAAATTAATGAAATTATGATCAGCATCCCAGAACACCAAACAGAAGAACAAGTTCTGGCCACACCTGTTTTCCATAGAGGTGAGCAGTTACAACCTCAATGAGAGAAATAAAGTAGTACATTAAGAACATCACTCCACTGTGAGCGAAATCTAACCCATCCCAAACATTCTGGTAGCCCTAGCAGGCAAAGAAGTCATAAACAAACAATTAAATTAACACTGGTTTTACAGATAAGGTACTTAAGAGGGTGCACAGAATAACAGCGATCTATGAATAGGCATACACGTACTGGACACAACAATCCCTCTCTGCTCCCAGAATGGCAACAAAGAATTTGCTACAGTACATATGAAGAGGTCTTCATACAATGTCTTCAATTTGCTTTCTTCTTCTCTAAAACAAAAAGTTAAAAACTCCAAAAGCTCCTATGGCCATACCACCCTGAACATGCCCAATCTCGTCAGAAAAATTCCAAAAGCGAATTCAGACAGCATCCATGATTTGGTATCACAAGAAATGTTCACATAATCTGCTTGCCAAGAACCATCAAGTCAAATGTGTTTCTGCAATTCTCTAATATCCATCTCTTGCCTCCTTGACTTGCACTTCCTTCATCCTGCGGCCTCTAATAATCCCGACCCACATCTAATTCAATTCTACAACATATGCCGTTCGTGGCATAACATTTTTATCAACATAGCACACATACCTGTAAGATTTAAAAACAAGAAGAGGGCTATGATATGGTCTAAATGGATATGGCTTTCCCTCTGTTTGTTTATTTGGAGCAGTGAAAGGGTCTACATCTATGGTTATTTCCTAAGAAAGAAATACATATATATTACTTTCAACCACATGAAGACTCCAGACACAGTGATCCTTCTAAAAACAAATAGAAGTATTTCAGATTATTACACAGAATTACCTTTCCACATAAATTTTTTTCATTAGAAATCATAAGTGTTGTATTTTTCTTCAAGACATCTTCTAAGCCATCAGCTTTCACATACAGTTTTTTCAGTTCTTCAATATTCAGACCCAGAAAGAGTTCTGGTTGCTCTAGTGCCTTTTTAGAAAGTTTATTTGTAGTTTCCTGTTTGGGGGTGTCTATGTGTTTAAGATTTGGTTTGGTAAATGAATTTGATTCTCTGAAAGACCTCTTGCGTTCTCTACTGGTGTTTAACAAAATTTCATCATCAAAGTAATTCTCCTCAGTATCCAAGCTCAGTTTGTCTTGTGTTAGATCATGAAGAGAAGGCTGAGGTAGTGCAAATTCAGGTTCCTCTTCTGCAATGGGGATAATATTTAATCGGTCCTTAGCCTGATGTGCTTGGGCCTCCTTTAGTTGCTGAATTTTTAGAGCATATTCATACTGCAGCTGCTGTAGCCTTTTTTTCTCCAGTGCAATCAGCTCTGCTGAATGTTTCTTGGGGCTTGATAATGGAGATTTATCCAATTTCAATATTTTGTTTGGCTGTCAAAAAACATGTATTTATAATTTAATTACTGATTAAAAATAGATTAACAAACATCTAACACAGCATTTTACAATTTTGCCTGAGAATATACCATGCCTACAACAGGAAACCAGCACCACCAATTGCTACAGGTCCAGCAGCGTACTAAACTATGCCACGGCAAATATCAACTATGGAAAAGAATTCTGAATTTTGTTCATGGTGACAAGTGTTCATTAAGCTCCTGGCTAACATGACAAGCCCATGGCTTCCTCCTAACAACAGCCCCAAATCTGGGGAGAAGCCTTAGGTTTCTTTTGACTATGTTTGTCAGATACTTGAAATATATAAGCTTAGTAGTCAGCAACAAGTCTCTGCCTACAATCCTCACCTCTATTTTTTAAGGTAATAGTGCTAGTGGCTATAGAACAGGGGAGAGAATCATGCAGCTTTCAAGATCATGTTAGACTACAAGGACTGTATTTCTCATATTTAGCTATGCTACTTGCACTGCAACTCCATGTAACCCTAAAAAATTTTTAAGGACCGTATCACTTCAACCTCTAGTACAGAGGCTTTCCTCTGTGCTTCCTGGCTACTACTATTACCTCCCAGAAGGCACAGAAACAAAGTTTGTCCCTGCATATCCCATCCAGCCCCAAACTATGAGCATCTGACAATCACTCAGCCAAACCAAGCCTCCACTTCTGTCTTCCACATCCAGCACCAAGCTAGCTGCAGTATTAGCTTTATAGTTTCAGGGCATTTTTGAGCATCCAACCACCTAGAACCAGCACTAGGCACAAGTGTGGAGCAAAGGGTATTTTCATATTTCATAAAATCCTACATCAAAGTCCCTACTTCAAACCTTAGAGCTGGAAAGGGGAGCAGGGGACTATTATTGATCTCAGTATATATTTCATGGGTGCAACACAAAGAGAGAGACAAGACTTGACCTTTCTGAGCCAAGGGCGCAATCCTGGCAGCCACCAATTTCTGACAAGCACCCAGGCTGACCTTTACACACCATGTATGCATATTTCATACAGATTAGCCTTGAGTTCTGGTATGGGGCAGAGGCAGGGTATAAAGTTAGTAAAGTATAAAGTTACAGACTTTTAAACACAAGGTGCTATGTAGTTTTTAAACAGAGGATTTAAAGCAGCATAAGAAAGTTTTAATAAAATACACTGCATTTCAGAGAAGTAATTTCACAAGAAGTAATTTCAGCAAGACTTCACTGCTAGGTGAACTACTCAATTTGACTTCTAGCACTCATCAAAAATTAATGTAATAGCAGCCATTCTGGATCAGACTGACAGCCTACCCAGTTCAGCATTTCATTCAGAGTGGCTAATCATGAGTACAACTTTACTCGCCAAGTTACACCAGGTGACAGCAACTTAAAAACTACTATGTTTGCTGGTGTATAAAACTCACTTATTTTCCCACAAAATACTGTTTGAAAATGAGGTGCATCTTATATGTTGGTGTGTCTTATACACTGGCAAATATGGCACATTACTTGACTTCAGTTGTCCACCTGGAAAGGAACCTCCATGTGCCTGTAACCTGAGATGGATGCTGGGCTGTTTGTAGCCCCCTAGGGGTCAAAAAAATAGCCCCAAAATACTCTCTGGGGACTTTGGGACATTTTCACTATATTTTGGGGAGAGCTAGGCTGCTTTAGACCCAGGGAAGGCCTTCCTTAAAACCAGTAAACTGGAAATGACTTCCAATCACTTCTTCCTGTTAAAAAAGACCTCTTCCTGGACCCAATGCACTGCAAACCCCTCAGGCCCTCTAGAGGTCATGGAGGGCATTTGAGAAAAAAATAGTTTTCAGTGGAGGGAGGGTGGCCCTCCAAGGTCTCCTGGGGGCTAAAACAACCCACCAGGATCCTACAATTGCCTATAACCCGTAAGTATAGAGACAGCTTTGAGCTATAGTTGAATTTTATTTTTTCAAGAACAGACCCATTGCTTCTTTACCCCAAGTGCTCTAGGTGCAACCTGAAACCACCACTTATTTGATAAACCCTAATCTGAATTTTAACAATCGGACTAAAGGCAGTTCCCAAAGCTCTGAACACTAGCCAATTTTTTTTCTCTTTACTCTTCCCTACTTTCATTTTCCAGAAAGCTCAACAAAGAATTTTAGAGAATACAAAGCATGCATGATTTATGAATTTGAGTAATTAAACAAATATAGCAACCATAAGCACTTTTTTTACTGCTAATACAATTGCCTTTACTGTTTTTCATTTTTCAAGTGATTCAAACCAAGACGAAGACATAAATCTTAACAACTAGACTTCAACTAACTATTTTAAAGGTGCCCAAAATCTGCAACTTGCTCAGTGAGATTTTCATTATCCCTTTTTAATGTGCAAAATCCCTGTCCAACCACTGTTTCAAAAAATAGTTTGCCATGTAACAACTGGGGTTGCTGTTAAAGAAACAAAGCCAAATCTTCCTTGGACATTTTACTTAATAGTCATAGTTTAGCAATCCCTTTTGCTTTTTTTAGAATTATGTCTTGAAATTTACTATTCTACCAAATAATGTTCAAGCAATGTTGAAAGTTCATTTTGTACATGGTTAATCATGCTTTCTGGCCTACAATTGAAATGGCAGAAGTCTAATATGCATCAGTTAGTGCTTCTGTAAGGCTATGTTCTCAATTATAACCTTACCCCAAAATGACTGTGTTCAAGTTTTCGTTTTCCAATTTCTTTACTAGCCAAAGCTTTTGCTCGAGCAAGCTCTTCTCCATATTTTAACGCCAGCACTTTCTTTGCTGTAACTCGTTGCTGTACCCTGTGGATCTAAAGCATTTTAACATTTTTCAGAAAATGACGCACTGAACCAAACCGTGTACTGATAAAACACAACTGATAAAATTAGCCCGAAATGTGTCTAGTAAGATCAGAAGACCCACTAAATGAGTACTATTTAACTTCAGTATGTACACAGTAACAGGAAGTCAACTTACTTGTTCTTGAAGCTTCTTCAAAAACACCTTATTAGCATTTAATATCTTTTCTGTTGCTTGCAGCTGTTCATTAAGTTTAGCAATCTTGCTCTCAGCAAGACGAACAGACTCTTTCTTCTTTGCCTCTTGTTGCAGGAGATGTTTCAACACAGACTCATCTTTCATCAAAAGAAGTCTAGCAAAACATAGTTAAAAACTTATACTCACCGCTCTACATAAAATTATATGAAATCAGAGCCATCATCAAAACTATTAGAAATCTAGGCATTTTCACTGCATCTTTTGTTTTATTATTTGAGCAAAATATTTCCAAAGTAAGATCACAAGGCTAACCAAGTTAAATACCAAAAGGTGAGGGTAAGTCACAATGGATAATTTTACCACAAAGACCAACACTTCAGCCTAAAATCATATTTTATTTAATACCTGAATATATAGGTAGAGCTATACCTCCACTCATCCTTACAGAACATACGCTCCTATCTAACAAAAAGTTAACTATTTCAAGTATGCTTTTGAAATAAATAAATTAAAATTCTATCATATACCACAAAAGAGCAAAAAAGGGCTCTGTGCCCTTTTCTGTTCAGTAACTTGGTAGGCTACAATAGAATTCTTTAAAACAAAATTAATCATCATCATCGTAATTAAAAAATTATCTGGATAGGTTTGCCAAAAGAAACTGGTTTTTAATGCTGTTTTAAATTCAGATAGCGCACACAGTATTGGAGTCACAACTTGATATTCAAGTTCTGTCCTAGTGAAATTATGCTAATATATAAAAATATTTAGTACAAGAGTGCAGACACACTAGTAAGCCAGAAATGAGGAATATTTGACAAATGACACAGAACTATGAAGCTATGGCATGAGAGAATAATGGTATTTTTTTTCAATTGCTTTAAGTATCATATTCAAAATTAGGACATCAGGCTATATCCTGTGCACTTTGAATTCTCCAGAAGCATATAAAGATAAAAAAATGGTTAAGATAAAAAAGATGTTAAAAAATTCAGAAGAACTGGGTTGAGCTAAAAGGAAATTATGAGGTAATTTCCATTTTAAAAATAGAAGGGTAACAGGGAGACGTTTTCAAGCAGGAAGAAGAACATCAAAGGCTGGTTCTGCCTTCCCATATTAAGCACTGCTACTTAGAATTAATATAACAGAGACTTACTTGTGTTTTTTGAGTTTTGCTTCTGCATCTGTAACTTGTTTCGTGACTACTGCTATCCTACTAACTCCATCTACTTCAGCATCTGAGTTCAGTGGTGAGGAACCTGCCTTCAAGGGTTCTGATATTATCAAACGCTGTTTCTCCCGGCTAAAAGATGCAAAACACGTAATTTTAAAATACTCAATATTTTCAGGTTAGGTATACTTAGACAAAAAAACCCAGTAAATATTCTTACATGTACTTCTCAAGAAAAGAAACCTGTTTAATATCTCTTCACCATGCAGAATCAGGCCATATTGCAAAATAATTTAAAAATAAGTTCAACAGATAATTTAAAATAAAATTATCCAAAATTAATTTAAGGATTACAAGATCAGCTCCCAAGACGGAGAGAGTTTTAAATCTCCATTTTTTTTCCTAACAGCTGAAGCGGTTTTCTTGATTGTTACTGTATAAGAAAAATATACCTCGCAATCTCTTCTTTCAAGAGTCTATATTCTATTTTTTTATCTTCTGGTAAGGCGTCAGGAGTTCTCACAGGATTATTTTCCTTTTCTGACTTTAAAGGTGCTTTAGGTTTTGATGCCTGTAAACAAAAGATCCAATAATACCATCAGACAAAGGAATCATAACAATAATAAGTAGGAAATGTAAATCCTTTCTAGAATATAGGAAGAACCATCAAGATAGAGTTAGCTCTTCATGCTCAAAAAGAGAAGCAAACAACATTTAATGGCTGCTACCAAATGGAACTTCCACAGGCTAATAGGATAAGACAATTTTTAGCCATGTATTATGGAGTCTTAATAATGACAGAATCAATAAACAATGTCACAAAAAGATACCTGAAATAACAAGGATATTTAGATGCCAAAATTATTTTAATAGGTACCCTTTCAACATGACTTTGACCTTGCCTCAGAGACACATTCCTGTTTACTCATGTATTTGCATGCCCTCCTTCATGTGCTTCCAATGGTATGCAGAACACGTATCCTACAGAAGAGTAATGATATTCAACTTCTCCTCATACAGACTAGGACAGGAGGCAGAACACAAATGGTTTGAAGCAATACCACTTTTGTCTCCAAAACAAACAGGCCACCTGGACAAACCTTTGAAAAGCCTGCTATAGTATCCACCTTCTAGGAGAGGCTTTGGCTAATGGCAAATGTGTTTTATGTTGTCTAACAAAACAACTAATCATCACTCTAGTAAGCTGTGACCTTGACTGGTTCAGCCTGAAGAAGAGACACACAGCTACATCTTCAACCAATATAGGCACTTCATTCTTCTTTACATCTAACTTTTATTCAAAGAGCTCTCCCAGCTGAATCAATTCTGGCAGACATTAAGGATGTACCAGCTCCTGACAGCTGTGCAATTGTTAATGGCTGGGAGGCTATGATCCATATACTTCTTCCCAAGTGGAAATCATAAAGATCTTTCCTTACAGATAAGTGGCTTTATTCACACTGCCATCTAGGGCTTCACATAAAATGCCCTTAGGAATAATGTCAGTGCCTTAAGTATCAGATATACACTACCAAGAAGATTATTTTATGTGTGGGGCTGGCTGAAGAACTGTTATACAAAACATATTTACAGTAAAAAGCCTTCTCCAGAAAACCACCTTGAACCACCACCTGTACTTTTGAACCACAACATCTGATCAAAACTAGTTTGCAAAAATACAAGTAGCAATGAATGGATCAAGTTTCTTCTTTTTTTGCATTAGCAGTCCACAAAAGACTCACAGAATCTTGCAATGTTACCTTTCAGTCAGGAGCACATTAGCAGCGCTCAGTCTCTCCAGAATCCCGCCTGATCTGGCAGCTCACAGATGGGACAACTGCATCGTCAGTAGTTCAACAGCTAGACTGTTTAACACAGTAGCCATTAGACTATACTGCACCACAGATAATAAGTTCTGGCAAGCAGCTGTCTCAGATTCCATTCAGTACAAGTAAACATGCCCTTTTTTTCCTATCAGTATCCAGATCTCAGTGTTTCTCAACACCTTATAAAGAACAGTCTGCCTCCAAATCTAGACAAGATTGTGCCCTAGTGCTGAAGTCTCTACCATCTCACAACAGTAATCAAAGTTGCCCCCACTAGTTTTGTTTTTAGTGGAAATCTCTTCTGAAGATGGCAATGTCTAACAGGAGAACTTTTTGACCTCTCAATCACTGGGGCTATTCAAACTATCCTTGGATCATTCTTTTCAGATTTCTGAGGTTTCTTACATGGGTGCATGTGTCTATGGCTACGAACTTCTTTGAAGAAAAATATATTTTTCCTTGTGTTCAACATCACTCCAAGGCAATAGTGAGATATTCTGGCTATAATGAAACTATGGTGCACCATGCACAAAACAGTGATACGTACATACTGGATGACTCTCCTCTGAGAGAGGAGCCTGTTATTAAGATACAGGCTCATTTACATGTTCCCTGTGTTTTAAAGGGTATATGATGAGAATCACCAAGAATTCCATAAAATGATCAAGGGAATGAAGTTAGACTGAAATAACTGAGCAGCGGAGTTGCCATTTCACATGGGCACAGGGCAAATATCTGCACTAGCTGAGCAGAATGATGTCTTATCTAAGGATACCTACTGAGGCTAGAAATCCTTGTTCAGATTATTTATGCTAACAGTGATGAGTTTCTACCTGATTTTTTCTTTCCAAAAACACTGGGGAGTGGGGTCTTCCAATCCTGCTCTCTGGCAAGATCATAAAGTAAATATTCAAAAGAACTGAAGGTAACACATTCCCAATGGAACAGATGCTGCATGTAATCAGAGCACCAGAGTGATGTAATAGTTTGAGCACTGAACTATTGCTCTGGAGGCCAGAGTTTGAATCCCCATCCAGCCATGGAAACCCACTAGGTGACCTTGGGCAACTCACACTCTCACACCCTCAGAGAAAGGAAAGGCAAACCACTTCTAAATATGTCTTGTCAAGAAAACCCATGATAGGGTTGTCTTAGAGGGGCTGTAAGTCAGAAATGACTTGAAAGCACACCACCACCACCACAACAGCAACAACCTATTTCATGGGCCTAGGATTGTAGTAAAATACAGAACCAGTTCTTATACATTTTTCTAGTTTTAGGATTTAACCATATTGAACAGACCAAGAATTCAGTAATTAATGGTGAATCCCTCTCAATACACTTTAAAACTCTTAGGAGATGCCCACCCCAAATCAAAGGCCTTTTGGTATACAGCAAATTGACATCTTCCCTTCCTGCTTCTAACCTTCTGGAAAGACTGATTTGAACTTATGAAAGGTCCACCACTTGGTGCAATAGTCCCATATCCCTGCATCTTGGAAGAAGACTATGAGGACAAAAGAATGAGGTAATCCTTAGTAGACTTCTGCTACTTTCAGATGCGGTGGGCAGAACTCGTTTTACCCGTCACTGCAACATCAATGGCTGACATTAAAAAGTTTGTTCCCTATAAATGACAGAATGATTAAACTTACATCCAACAATCATATCACTAGGGCTTCTCTCCAGCTTACAAGAAAGTACTCGACAAAGCCCACAGACAGATCAGCTACCTCAACTCTAACTCGATGCCACCCAACTCTCTCTCTCTAATTCCACAGGAGCTGCTTCAATGCTAACCAGTGTTTGCTAAGTACTGCACTGAATAACGGTGACCAAATTAAAGCTTAATCCAGACAAGACAGAATTACTCCTTAGTCAAAAGGCAGATCTAGGAACAGGAAACCTTACGTTTGCAGCTTGGTTGTACTCCTGTATTCAGCCCTAAGCCTGGATGTCCAGATTTCACTGGGCGTTTGCAAAGTTAAAACTAGTGCACCACCAGTTCCTAGAGATGTCAGATCTGATTATGATGACACATGGGAACAATATCCTTTCTGGATTACTCAAACACACTCTATACAGGGCTGTCTTTAGAAACAGTTCAGAAATCTGAGTGGTTCTAAAATGCTGTAGCCAGACTGATGATCAGGTTGGTTACAAGTAAGATACAACTCTATTGTTGCAACAGCTTCAACAGCTACTGGTTCCTTTCTGGGCATGCTTCATAGTGCTGGTTGCAGTCCATAAAGCCATGTACGACTGGGGTCCAGCCTTGTCTTTAAATCAAAGTTAAACAACATGCTTACTTTGCTATTGAAAATTAGCAAAAAAATGTCTAGTTGGCAAGGTAAGTAAATTTTAAAAAAACTGTCATGAAAACAAGAAGAGTCAACAATCATTAACAGATAAAGAACTCTGGACTCCTGCATTGCCAGCTGGCATGTAGAGTTTAGCTCCAGTATACACAAATTGTTCTTCCATGACATCCAAAATATTCTGCACCTTTTTTTAAAAGGTTTGTTGTTCTTGCTTGTGCACGCCTTCAAGTTGCTTGTTGACTTACGGTGATTCCATGAATTTCATAGTGTCTTCTTGGTCAAGGAATACTCAGAGGTGTTTTTGATAGTGTCTTCCTCTAAAATATAGCTTACAACACCTGGTATTTGTTGGCAATCTCCCATCCAATATTAACCAGGGCTGACCCTCCTTAGCTTCCAAGATGAGATAGGATCTAGAGCCTTTACAGTGCTTGCACACCAGTAAACAATACTTACCTCCACAGATCTTCTAGCCTCTTTGATCATTGACTCTAAGCCACCGAATACACTTGTAGTAGAGTTAGGTTGTTCTGTATCTGACTCACTGTCATCTGAATCATTCAGTGTAACCACAACAGATTTGTGCTTCGGCAGCTACAGAAACAGAATATTAATCATTTCATCTACAGGTCCAAAGCAAGGTCCTCTTCATGTCATCTTGTAACTGAACACCAAGCTTCAATTCAAAGTACAATCACATTTTGTTTTAAATTTTTATGTTGATCTAATCTACTCGATCTGCTGAAATCACAATGATTTCTCAATCCACTCCCTAAACTAACACTTCCCCATAGTTTCAGGAATTACTACTGCCCAAGTTGTTTACCATTCACAAAAAGGAATATTGTCCTTTAAGAACAGAGGTTTCACTGTCTTGTTAAAAAAAGCAAGCAAGAACCAATCCAACCTAATATTAATACATGACTGAGAAAAATCACTGCATCTGCCCAGAATAAATACCAGTAATTCCACATGTCTGCTTGTGCCCTACTTTGGCAATGTTTAGAACTAATGAAAACATTTAAAAGTTATTTTCTTACTGTGATCACTGTTCGGGGAGGTCTTGGTACTCTAATAATCTTTGTGTTCTTTACACGAGGTTGACACACTGTATTAATACTGACAGCTGAAAGATTACTTCTTGAAACAGAGTGAGAATTATTGGGAAAAGGTGGTGACGGTGGACCACTGTTACTTGAGTTGTCCTAATTAAGAAAAATAAGCATTAAATTGAGTAACGTGTGTGTGTGCATCTACATTCTGCAAGAATATATTCTGCTTATCTTGAGTGAGAGACCAATTTGCCCATAGAAAGTTAAAGGCCTTATGAAACTGTAATGACTCCAGCAATTTGAAATGTCATAATTCTTATCCAGCAGGTACAGCTGAGATATAACCAAAATACAGGTGAAACAATTTGTTCATTTCAAAGCGAATTTACTCCTCAGGCATGACCGCTGTTAGCTTATCCAGCTTCTGGCCTATACAGTCATCCTTCCACACTTGCGAGTCTGACCTTCGCAAATTTGATTATTCATGGATTTGCTGCCACCTCTGCTTCCCTCACACACTCGCTCACACATGCAGGAAGGGGAACAGGGCATGGGAAGGCACACCTGTTCAATCTCTCATGCTTGGGCAAGTGTGCAGGGGACAAAGGGATGGCAAAGGGGAATGGAAGGAGGGAAGGAGCAAGCACGTGCATTCTCTCATGCTAAGGCAGGTGGGCAGGGGTCAAGAGGATGGGATGGGAGAGTGGATGTGCGCTCCCTAGGGTAGGTGGATGGGGGACTAGGGGACAGAACGAGGGAGCAGGAGGAGGAAAGGTGTGCACCTGCATTCCCGTGCACTAGGGGTGGGTGGGATAAGGGGATTGGGAGCAGCAGGAGTGAAGGCACACAGATGCATTTCCTCACTCACTCATCTCAGGTAAGCAGTGAGAATATAACTGATTTTCCACTTTTGCAAGAGTCTTGCACCCCTAACACTCACAAACACGGAGGGCCAACTGTATTTCTTTCCAAACTTAAGAAACCCCACATAACACATTCTCAGTGCACTATAGTTTATGTATCAAGATGACCAACAAACAGTTACATTCAGAAGTTAGTAAATACCTCTGGTTTGAAAGCTCTCTTGTTTGCAAGAGATTTCAAGAGCTCTTCTCTTAGTAACATTTCTTCTTCCTCTTCTTCATCTGCAAATGGAGGCTTTGGTGGCTGCTCAGGTTCTTCAGGTGGAAGAGGAGGAAGGGGTGGCAGAGGTTCTGGAGAAACACTAGAAATGCTTTCCGTATACAACTGGCTAATTGGTGGCAGAGTCTGAATCAAATTTAAAGGAAGGAAAAAAGAGTTCTGAGTTGTAATTCACTACTTGGCTTTCCCAAGTAGCATGTCAAGTACATCAGATAAAACTATGTTACACTTCAATGCAAAAGATCAGCAATTACTATTCTAAGTTAAAAGCCAATGAAATACTCGGTACACATCATGTAATGCAACTGGCAGTGCAATTACATATACAAGTTTCCTCCACTTATCTGACAGGTTAGACCACTGCCAGTAAATGTAACTGGCTGCAAAGCAGAACTCATGTACTGTAGTATAGGGAACATGAAGGACTTACAGAGGCCCACTTGGGACCAACTCTACACATGATGGTTGCAAAGTCTCTCAGCCAGCTCAGCACCTTTTCTTCCTCTCTCAGCTCAATTTGCAAGCTGTGCATGCATGCAAGTGGTTCCAAGCAAGTCTCCATAGGCAAGAAGCACTGATCAAAGAGTCAAACCCCCATCAAATTAATGGAACGTGTCCTTAATTTGGAAGTGCCAAAAGAGCAAGTCATCAGATAACAGAGTGTCAAAAGGTGGGGGCTTCCTGTACATCTGCTTTATATATCTTCAACTCAATATGGCTTACAGTGACGCATGTGAGACTTCAGCCTTAGTTCTTCAAGCATTAGACACCAACGTGTTAAGAGACACTGAATAAGAATGCTATCAACAGTTTCCTGGTAACTAACTAACTTCCTATGTTGTTACTGAAGAACTAATTCCTCAAGTGTATTTTAAATTACAAACAAGAGGCAGAAGCCACATATGCTGAGTGGGTATTAGTACTAGACAAACTGTTGGTGTAAGAATAAGGCTAGAAAGAAATTTCCACTCAGGGCTAGTCTAATTTCAATAGCTGCAAGGCAAACTTTCAAGATGGTCAGAAGGAATGTATCAACACAAGAGAGAAGCTCACAGAAAGACACAAATGCTTCCAAATATACATACAGAAAGCCTATCAATACTTCTAATTTCAGCATTTTCTACTTTATAACACTTTCATCTTGCAAAATTACTTACTGAAACCTGTGGTGCAAGAGATAGTGAGATTTGTGGAAAAGCAGGAGGAAAGTATCCACCAGGGCATTCAAAGTATGAAGGCTGAACTGGAGAAGATGCTGCACAAATCAAAAACAAAAGATTGAGTTGCAACACCCATACAAACATTCATTTTCTATAAATGTTTACTTTAGTACAACTTAATGAAAATCAATCCACAAACATATTACACAAACTAAAGGAACGGGGGAAAATACTAATCCCTTTCAGGACATATTCTTCCTGAAACACACATTCTTCCTCAAGCTGTTGTAATAGAGGTTTTTTGAAAAATATATTTACTTACGTAAGCTGACACCATATGCCAGTGCTCTTCCACCCCTTGTCAGTAAGATTTCCAAACTGACATCTACTACTGCAGAAAACATTTTCTTTACTGCATCAACGCTGACAAACCTTACCCTGACCCCAACAAAATAATTCACATTCCATTTTTGAAAATGATATCTAAGCTCAAGTTTCAAAAGGCAAGGTTCCAACACACTCCAACAGTGTGTTGTCCAGTTTGTGGCAGAAATAAAGAAAATTATGGCTTTTTTCCCTCCCCAAAGCAAAACCACAGCTATATACCTACATCCAGGATGGACTGATAGAATGTGGTCTACATGTGATCATCTTTAAGAATGGGTTAGAAGTCCTCAATGGTACAGAATGTGGCTACCTGAATGCCAACAGAAGTGGCTGGACTGTGCAAAATTTACTGTGTAGCAGCTTCACTAGCAGATAATTTTTCTGAGTCAAAGATTTTAGTTGTATTAGCTGGTTCTTATTTCTGTTCTGATTTCTTTAAATTATGTTCCAGGGACTAGCAGAAGCCACATTAAAAAGACACAGAATGATATTTCACTGAATTCTCAAAGCTGCCTTTAAGGACACCCTATTATTTAAATAAATAAATAATAAAACACTCAATGTTCCCTGAATAGTAATGCCTTGAGTGAGAAACATCTCACTGATGTAAAGCCTAAAAAAAAAAATTATGTAACATCTCTTTGTTTCCAGTTCACTAAAGCCCTATCAACATACACAGATGTACTGAACTTTGTGACATGATGGCAAGCAAAAATGCGCCTCTGTCACCTACTAGTTTTGAGGCAAATGCAAGATCAGTGGAGATGCTGAACCTTTAACCAAATTCTTCAAATGTCCTCACATGAAAAACTACAATATTAATAAACTGAACAAGCTGTATTCAATATATACATTGTTAGAAAGATAGCAAAAGTATTAGAATATATTGAGCAGGTCAACACTTACCCGGAGAATTAGTTTCACTTTCTGTGTCCATGGCAACTTCATCATAATTGTCATACTGATAGATCCCTCCTGCACTTTCATTAGATTGCTTATCTAAAGACCGCCTCAAATCTTTATCTGAAGACTGTAAAAACATTTTGTTAGTCTGACATATCTTTATTTGAATTCTTGAACATTCACAATGCTGCAAAAATTCTGCTACAAGTTACTTTCAGAATGAAAGGCTACAGCAAGTACAACATTTTGGTTAACTCCTTGCTTACATTTGCTCCAATATCTTTCACAGTAACAACTGTTGGACGGCAATAAAAAAATTCTTTAGAAGAAAAGCATTAAGCACTTTATTACAAATGGACAACAAATTATATACCCGTATTTGCCGGCATATAAGACGCACTGGTGGATAAGACTCTATTTATATGCAGGCAAACACTATTTGCTGGCATAAACACATCAGCATATAAGACGCATCCCATTTTCAAACAGTATTTTTCAGGAAAAATATGCCAGCAAATACAGTAATTGCAGTGGAGTCAAAATATGAACTAACAGTTTCTCAGAATGTGTGCTGCTCTCCAGATGGGTTGGATTGTTACTACGATACTCTCCTGCCAGGCCACCCACCAGCCTTGCTGACTAGGATCTCATAACCCAACACAACTGGAGGGTATGATACAAGACAAAAAATAGGTAGAATTTTTTAAAGCTAGTAACCATACAATAGTTTCAAATGGGTAGAGGAAAGGGTTCCTGACCTATGCCACTACTCCAGCCTGTAGATTAACATAGATGGAAAATGAAAGAATCTTGAGCCTAGAATAATGCAAAACTGTCAGGTGGGGCCATCCTGCCACTTGAATATGCAGCAGACATACCAGTTTCTGTGCTGGCCTGAAGATGCACCTATAGGTTTACACTTACCAACACTGATGGGTCTAGATTAGGAGTGGGGGAAATGTGACCTGTAAGCCACATGCAGCTAAACAGGGTCATTTTTGTGACCTGGGACAAAAAAAATGCTTTGAGGGGGAAAAATGCCCCCCAAATATAATTGGGGACAGTTTTTCCATGTTTGGTGAGAACAAGGGAGCCAGTCTTCTCTGTAGCTGCTCCCAGACTTTGAAAATCCCTCCCTGCGGATGACAGGATGACTCTGTCCTTACATTCTTTCCTGCAAGTCAAACCATTTTTAGGTCAACCGGCTTTTAGTAACTGACTGGGATGGGCTTTTAATGATGTGGTGTACTGTTTTATGGTTGTGTTTTTTCATGATTTTAATGTTTCCTTATAAATTGTTTAATTGACTTTTAAATAATGTTTATATTTATACTTTTATTATTTTTTCTATAGTTTTCAATCTTTTTTTAATATGTTGTAAGCCACTTCAAGTCCCATCACTGAGGGAAAGGTGGGGTATAAACAAATAACATAAAAATAAAACAATAATAGCCTTACTAGGAGAAGGCAAAAACTAAGATGCTCTGAGGTAAATTGTGCATGTGGGTAAGCTACCTTCTACCAGCAACGACCAACTAACCTTCGTCCAGAATAATGAGATAAGGTAACTTGTAGGGAAGGTGGACACGGAAGTCAAGTATTGGAGCTTTACCAAGCCAATAAACTCGTACCTGATGTAAGATTTCAGCTTAAGTCTCTGAGATCTAATACTAACAAAACTGTGCACCATCAAGATGGCAAATCCTCACACAGGACCTAAGATCCTCATTTTACATGCAACCACCAAGATCAGTTCTGCATTAAATATTGCAGAAAAGATGCACTAATCAGACTTATATAATTTCACATAATCCATGGCAGAAAATTTACCCGGCTTCTTGATCGCATCTTTCCACCAACCAGCTTCATGAACCTGTTATACTGTTCTTCCTGATTTGAAAGATCACGAATTTTCCTGATTTCCTCTTCTCTTTTCCTTCTTTCCTCTTCTTCCTCTTGTTTCCGTTGCTCCTCCTCCTTCTGAGGCCTTTCTTGTTCCTTCTGCTGTTGTATTTTTTTCCACACTTTTGTTTGCTGTTTCCTCAACGCCTGCTTAGCTTTAAATAAAGAGTATCACTTAATTTCATTCAATTTCTCTGAGGAAAAGTATAAACCTACCGAGAACCCAAGCTTGTGCACTATAAACATTACCCAACTCAACTCTGAGCCACTGCCAAGCTATTTAAATATTTACCTGCTGTGCTGGTTTTTTTGGCAGAATGTGATTTTGTACCAAGTTTGACTTTTTGCTGTACAGTTTTTGACTTTGTTAGTTTTTCCTTGCTTTCTTTCATCACCTGCTGCTCTTTTTGCTGCCACTTTTTACTAGCAGACTGGAGAGCTAATAATCGTAGCTGCAACTCTGACACCTCCTCTTCCTCATCAAGCAGTTTCTATCACAGGGATAAGATGAAAAACACACATTTCAGTTCTCTATTCATTATTAAATTTATTAAAAATACATTTTCACTGTATCCAAAAGCCTGTTAAAACTAGTGCTCTATAAAAAAAAAAGACTGTAATATTAAGAACTGAAAAACACTAGGGAGTTAAACCCCATCAAACACAGCCAGATTCCTGAGTTAACATGCACATATTTGCACTTGAAGTCTCCATTCTGCTTAAATTAAATTGAAACTATTTATTTTTTCCCTTTGCAAGCTATTTCTCTTACCTTCTCTACTGCAGCATCTGAAGGGCTAATGTGTCGGTCTCCTTGTTCTTTTTCTTCCACTGTTTTGAAAAAAGAACAGCATATTTTTCTAACTATAAATAAAGCACATAAAAAATATACATTTTAAAATAGTCTTTAGCAACAGAAACACCAAACAGAAAGTACTTGAAAAATCTACTTGTTGTCAAAAATAAGCACACAGGACTCCAACTGTACTTCTGTTTTTATTTTTTGCATTCCATAGAGGTGCACTCCATGCTGGGGAAAACTGAAACGAACAGAGAACTCTCCCTATCCACCTCCAGTTTTTCATTAATTTTTGTGAGCCAATCCCAAGTTTTGGAACACCAGCAGCACTGTGCAAGAGGACCTCAAAAGGAGGTTTCAGGCTCTTCCAATCACCAGGATCAACTTTAGCCTTTGACCTGACTCCACAGAATTATGTCACAGGCACTGCAGATTCCAAGCCACCCATTCCAAAAGCCACAGCAAATCATAATCAGGCTGGATTTGTCATATCCGGGCTGGGTTTATCCACTATGACTGTGACAAATATGGAAACACTCTCAGCTACATCACATGTTTCAAAGGTAGAAATATGATCCCATTCAAACACTACTATTCTATCTTCTTCTAGCATTACAGCAACAGCACCCCAATGCAGTTCAGCCTTCAAATTTCTGAGTAACAACAGTAAAGGAACAGGAAGAGAAAACTACAGCATATGTCAAACACTGAACATAAGAGGACCTGAAATTTTCATTTAATTTGTAAGTTGCACCATGTAATCTTAATAATCTTTGTTTGTATTTTGATTAATTCTCTTGTTATTGTTCACTGCCTTTATTTGGACAATACTCTACTGAAAAGGCACAGCTGAGATAGATATTATTTGGTTACAAGATTGATAAGCTATTCTATAGTAAAAAAGTTAATATAAAAGCTAAACAAAAACACAATCTCACCTGTACTAACAATGTAACAGTAACACATTCCAAACTGAAAGTGACTTTGTTGCAATCAAAGAATTTCTCTGAAACCATCTTACTCTAACCTTAAAATTACCAAAGAAAACAAGTTAAACTATGTAATATGACATTATTACAGATAAAGAAATACCTTGCTTTGCATCCAGTAATTCACATTTTTGTGACTGCTTTGTTCCATCTTTCACCTTTTTCAGTTTGCTCCTCTCAGCTGGTGTTGGCAGTTTTTGCCTGAGAGGCTTCAGTTCAAATGCTTGAAAAGTTACCACTTTATTCTTCTCCTCAGGAGACTCTTCATTTACAGCATCCTTTGTAATACTGACATCTTCTACCATTATTTGGTCCTCTTGACTGGTTGTTTCATCAGTGCTTTGCTGAACAGTTTCTTCTTTGTTATTTAGAGTCAGTTTCTCGTCTTTATTAATATATTCAAGTTCTAGTTGAATCTGTTTATATTTCAACAACAGATCCTCAAAACTCTCTTCAACAGAGTTATCATTTTTAGATGAGTAGTTCTGCTTTCGGGATGGGGATTTTCCAAATGTTTTGGCTGGTTCTTTAGTTAAGAAAATTATCTAGAATACATTTTATTACAACATTATTAAGATTCTTCCAACAAAATATTGCCACTGAAACGTATCCTGTGATTTTATTATGGTGTTATATGGACATACATTCTGAAATATCTTATCCCAAGAATAATTAAACCACATTTTAATATGGAAAACAATACAATACAATTCACTCACATGGTACTTCTTCAGTCTAAGGAAAAAATCCCACAATAGGGAAAGTTATGTTCTCTCTTCCTCTCTCTCCCTTGAGGGTTGTTAGTAACACCACCAAAACTTCTTCAGAAAGAATTCCCAATAACACTGCTATAACCACTCTTGATTTGTTCCTACTTGGGGTGCATCTATTCTCATGCACTTATCTCAAGTGTAGGAAATTCCTAAACTTATCACAGATCCTTGTAACTAGTAATACATATCAAGATGTATTATTAAATGTTCAGTCTTTCTTGTATTCAAATAAGGGATCAGATAAACCTTATATTCATTTTGATGCCTGCTTATAATCCATGACAACTAAGGCTGAGTCTGAAGGGAGATACTCATTTGCGACACATATATATTTTGAGGTTGAGCATACTGTGTTTTTATTTAAGCTACGTATCAGAGTAATCCAAATCTTTCACAAAGAAAAATTCTATTTCATACCTGAGTGAACCTTCAGAGTTGCACTGTTTCATTTTATTCTTTTCCCCCTAGAAATGGAGAGGGTACCAAGTAGCTATACAGGATGCACCCATCTGACAAGTTCAAATTTTGTTAAGCAATTTCAGAATCCTGATTTCAGTGTTGACCACATACTTGCAAGCATCTTCATCATAAATACTAGAAATTTTCTTTAAAGGCTCATATTCTCAAGAAGCTAAATTCTATAGCCAATACCACATTCTGAATGTTTTCTGTGCTCTCCCAAAAGCAAGTAACACATAGAAGCCTTGGTGCTGTACTTGACATTCAGCACAGGAATATAACCATATAGGTTATATAGGTTAACAGTATGAAAGTATTTACAAATTTAAAACCAATATCATACTATTTAATGCCTTTCAAAATTTCTAGTTTACAATACATGTAAAAAATGCCTTGAATGTTTGAAAGCAGTATAAAAACGTTAGGTATTTACTATGAGTATATAATAGTTACATGGTTGGTTTAAAAGAAACTACTATCTATTGTCATTCCAAATGGAATTGTTTCTTAAATTACCATTCTGAGACACCTCACTTCTTCAAGGTGTACTACATGAAACAAAGGCCTGTCCCAGATTTTCACACTTAACTCTTTAATTTAGAGGACAGTATTTCAGAAAGTAACCAGATCACTAAGGGTTTTTTTAAAAAAATTAGATTACCAATGTGTTAAATTAGTTATCATCTATGGTAGGCATGGGAATCATAAACTTTCTAGATGGTATTAAACTGCAACTTCCAGTGTTGGCAGTCGCAGTTTAACATATCAAGGCGTAAATGATTCCCAACTCTGACCAAAGGGAAATTCATAAGCTGTGCATATCAACCACAGGGGAGAAGTCAGTCAAAGCCAATTTCTACATCAAGTCAGCTATAGGCTGCACCCTTCTAGTCTTAATTCAGCCTGGTAGATTCATAGGTCTGCCTCCGTTGTTTCTTGATTTTTTTTCTTTTCCAAGAACCTCAAACCAGATTAGTCATTTATCCTCAAAACAAAGACAGAAACTTCCTATCCAGGGAAGTTCATGCTTGATTACAGATTCAAAACCAAGCCCACCACTCCAACCGTTAAAATACAACAGTGACAACCTGAGACAGTTATCTATCTATATATCCACTATACCCACCATCATCGATGTATGTTTGAAACAACACTTCTATTCCCTGTGGTTTAATTCAACGAAATTCACTAAGCCATCTTCATAAGAATGAAAACTGGAGATGTGGAAGTACACAGCAACCACAAACTAGAAAAGTCAGTTGAGCTCTTGAAATTTTTAAAATCTTTCTTTGCTGAATACAGATAGAAAAACTGCAAATAAGCTATTTCACCATTCAGAACATGGCTGTTTCGCTTTATACAAAAAGTGAAACCAGAATGGAGGAGAAAAACCACACCCTTTTTAACAGCAACAGAAGACAGGCCCTGCAAGGATTCTTGGCAAAATAGTAAAGTTATTCAACTATCTTTAAACTTAAGAATCCATTTTAAGTTTCCTGTTCCCTAAAACAGCAAATATTGGTACATCATGGTTCTACACAGTTGTATTTTGAAGGTTTTATCAAGTTCAATGCATCTCTAATACATCACTAGCAATCTTGCCCCATTACTATAACTTACAGTACAATTATGTAGCTGTCTATTCAGAAATAATAATAACGCTCTGTAGACTTGTCTCTAAGAATGCATACAACTGCACTGTATGCTACAATTACTATTTAATAGCCACTTACATAATCAGTACCATTTAAAAGAATTTATTCACTTATTAAAGTAGTCATAACTCACCCTTCTAGGGGAAAACATGTGCCCAAGAATACAAAGATATAATAATGATATCATAATACATTTAAAATAATCTTGCCACTATGAAAAACTAAAAGATATCTAGTGTTTCTAATAGATTTTAAACAAACTATGGTTAGCAGATATTCGAAAAGATGCCCTGCCACCATTAGTTACCCAATTACTACCCAACCAGAACTGTAAGGTTAACATTCAGAGGGATCTTGTAGGCGCTACCTACTGAGTCAAACGAACTCAGGGATCATGGTATGGTTGCTTCATATGAACTTAAGCTCGAACTGCTTCATATGCCTGAGGCACCACATCTGAAACCAAACAGGCCTCACAGGAGATGGTAAATAAGAGGTCCTTGTTTCCCCCAGGTCACAACCCCCATGAATACTTAACGCCTCATCACCCTTCCTTTCAAGAAAGGTGACTTCTAGGGAGACTTCTGCAGAGCCTGCCTATACTCCCTCTGTCTTAAACGTTAACCCTCCATTACAGATCCTCCCTCAGAGAAAAGCGCTTGTTAAGCTCTTTGCCCCTGGCGCCGTCCTCACCGGAGTCTCGACCCAGCCCCTCCGCGAGCGGGCCAAGGCCAAGAGACTCCGCCGAGATTACCACTTCGCCCAGGGCCCACGACCCTGCGGCTGTCTGGAAAACGCGACCATCACCTACGCCCAGCCCGAATAAAGCAGCGCCGCTGCCTCCCTCAAATAACGGGGGGGGGGCCCTGTGACAAGGATACATTTCCGAGGCGAGAGCTCTCGCCAGCTCGGACTGCCGCCGTACCCGCCGCCGCCGCCCCCTCCTCCGGGGGGTCTTCCAGGCAGGTTGGGCCCCCGGCTCCTGCCCCATCGGCCCCCGCCCCGGTAGGCCCTGCCTCGGAAGCGGAACCGGTCCAGCGCGTTGTGGCTGCGCTCCCAGAAGGAGAGCCGGGGCCCGGAGTCGGGGTGCGGGCCGGGCGGCAGCCGCGAGCAAGAAGCAGAGGGCGAGGGCGGCGGCGGCGGCGGGTGGGACCGAAAAGCCTCCTTCAAGCGGTATCCGCCGCCGCGGCCGTGGAGCTGCCCGAGCTCTAGGGGCGGTCGGTGGCGCGAGTGAGCGAAGCGGCGAGACGACGAGGAGGAGGACGACGACGAAAGGAAGGGGGTACTCCGCAGGTCCGGAGGCGGCCTGCGCCGGGCGAAGGGGCCTTTGGTGCCGCCGCCGCCGCCGCCATCTCTGTTGCTGGGCTCCAGAGGCCCATCGCTATTGTCGTCGTCGCTGATTTCGCCGTCCTCCAGCTCCCCTTCCTCCTTGGGAGACAGGCCGCTCGGAGCCGCCGCCGCTTTCTCCTCAGCCACGGGAGCCGCCATGGCAGCTTCTCCTCTGCGCTAACCGGGCCGGAGACGCAGGAGAGAAGGCGTCTCGCGCCGATCCGCCCGCGGCCCGCCGGACAGCGCAACGCTCCCTTCCGTGGCCTTCTCGAAGTGGCGCGGGCGGGCCCCTCAGACCCCCCCCCCGGAAACTTGTACGTCCGACTCAGTACCACCAACCCGTTCCTTCCCTTTCGCCGCTCTCGCGAGACTTAGCTTCGCTTTCCCTCCCTTTCTCCCCCCTCCCCTCTCCTCCCTTTCCTTTCCTTCCGCAGAGGAGGAAAACGGGGGCCACAAAACATCACAAAGGGAAGGGGCAGCGAACGGCATGACGGGAAGTGTAGTTCCTCTTCTCTGCACTGCTGTCTAGTGGTGGGCACATAATTGTGTGCCGAACAGACGCAAAGGAAGGCAGAACGACAACAGGAATAACAACAACAACAACAACAACAACAATAATAACGGAAGCAATTGTGTTTCTGCTATAGAAGTTTAAAAGAAAACGCTGGCTGAAGCCGTCATTTCAGCTGTTTTGTTTAAAAAACAGGTTTTTCAAACTCTGCGCCCTTAGGTGCCAACTTTGCTGGGCGCTCCTGCCTGTTGCCCAACTTCTAGATGTCTCCGTTTATCGCGTCGCGCGTGTTAACAGCCTCCTACGGCTGCCCACATGACTGCACTTCCACCATCAGTTTTGCTACTGGCACTGGTATTAATATGATTGCCACGTTGCCCATGGTGAGACCCAGCCCGAGGCATCCATGCCACCTGAAGCAGCATACAGTACAGTATAGAATTCTCCATGTATCTCACGGAAAAGACTGGGAGCCCCGAAAGGCTGGTGCTTAATAAATCTGTTAGCGCCACAAGCTTCTTTGCTGTTCTCTCCTTAACTTGCCTGATTTCCGCACTAGAGTGTTACAGTGCTACTGTTCCACTTTCAACATCCTATGGAATCCTGGGGTTCGCAGTTTCGAGAGGGACCTCAGAGAGCCCTCCCTGAACTGCAAACCCCAGGATTCCATCCGATGTTGAGAGCGGAATAATAGCACTATGACACTCTAGTGCGAGAGGCTAGTTAGGTTTAATGAAGAATTAGACACAGGGTGGAAGATTGGCTAAATGCCTGCAAGTGACCATTGCTACATGCCCCCCTCAGATTCTGAGGTAATATACCTCTCAATGCCCCCTTCTGTTGGCCACAGGGGAAGGGAGAGACTGTTGCCTTCATGAGCTGCTTGTGGCCATTCACGGCCATTGGCTGGCTACTTATGTGACACAGGATGCTGGGCTAGGAAGGCATTTGGTTTGATCTAGCAGCAAGAGTGAAACCTTCACTTTTGACACTATTATTTTAGAACAGTGTATGTTTTATTATAAATGAGAAGAGAGCATCCTTCAAGCAAAGCAATAGCTCTGTATATGGTTTTCTAAACTGACAACAAAGAAGTAGGCAAGACCTTAAAGAAGGCCAGGATTGGAGTATGTGTGGTCCTCTCTATGATGTTGGACTGCAGCTCCCATCATCTCTCAATATTGGCTATGCTGGCTAGAGTGGCTGGAGGCTACAGGCCAACAATATCTAGAAGTCCACACATTCCCTGGCTTGAAGATTTAACAGATTTACTGTAAATCCTACTCCTATACCTATACCTGCAGGGTAAGTAACCTATTTGAACTCAGAAGGATTTATATTTGAATGGACATGTATAGGATTGTTATGGAGGCATAAAATTTTCTGGCCAGCATCCATATTCATGCGAGCTCATCCTTTTACATACACACACAGGTCCTTTCTGTGCGCAAAGTGTTCCTACCCATATTTGATAAAAAGTAGTAAGGCCCACTTTGTGTAGTTGTTGTATGCCTTCAAGTCATTTCCAACATATGAGGATACTAAAGTGACCCTATCACAAGATTTTCTTGGCAAAATATCCTCTGAGGGGGGTTGCCTTTGCCTTCCTCTGAGGCCGAGAATGTGTGACTTGCCCATGGTTACCCAGTGGGTTTCCATGACCAGATAGGGATTCAGTTCTTAGTCTCCAGAGTCATAGCCCAAGGTTCAGACCACTACATCACGCTGGCTGTCATTATGATAACTACCAACATTATGTACTTTGGAGCTGGCGGGGAGATTAGGCATGGTTTCCTAAAGACACAGATAAATCTTACCTAGTTCATAACCACTATGGTACTTTTGACACTAAAAATGATAGCACTTTGATACCACTTTAACTGCCTGAGTGGCATCCTATGGAATCCTGGGAGTTGTAGTCTGGTGATGCACGGAGAATTCTCTGACAGATAGATTTTAAAATCTTACTAATTGCCTTGCCAATTTAGAACTAATCAATCTCGAATCAATTCAATTTATATTTTACTGCCCTTTGAGATCTTCATTACTTTTGAACAGACACACAGTTGGCTTTCCGCATTTGCAGGTTTGACTTTCACTGATTTGATTATTTATGAGTTTCTTCAATCCCTGCCTCCCCTGCCAACCTCAGGCATTTCTTTTCTGGGGGAACTTTCCTTCTTAGTGGCTCCAATCAGGCCACACAGCCCCTTAAAAACCCACCTCTGGTCCTCCTCCTCCTCTACCAGCTGCTGCCCAGCCAGCTAAGGATGGCTCACAGCCAAATTTCTCAGCACCACAAACCATCTCCCAATGCACCCCCACACCCAACAAAGAAGACTGGCGAGAAAGGAAGTGCAACACTACCATGCTGACCCACCCTTTCCCTCTGCTTTCCCTGACCTGGTTTGGAACCGGTTTGCCTGCCCTCCCCACCATGCCTCAGCCCCCCTTTATTCTCTCTTTCTCTCTCACACACACACACACACACTTTGATATTTGTCATTTTTCCCACTTTTGGGAGGACCCTGCAACCCTAACTCTAGCAAATGTGAGGGGCCACCTGTAACCATAAACTGAAATAAATTTTTCCAATACACTTTTGTCCCAAGTCAAGCTTAATAAGGTGTTTATGTTTATTCCAGAACTCAGTCCATGGCTAAAATAAGCAAAGTATGATTTCTAACTCTGCATAGACAATTACATGTGTAGCTTCAAGGTAAAAAGTTGAGGTGGGTGTTTGTGTTGCATTTTCCTTCTATCACTTTTGCAGCAGGACTGCAGTCATTATAAGTACTAGGAATGTAAATTTTATTCCTGCAAACAAGAATGAATCACATTACCATTTTTCTCCTTGCTGTGAGAAAATCATTGAGAACTGCATAGTTTTTAAAGATTAATTACAATTTGAGACTTATTCTGTGCAAAAAAAATGCATACGCATAAACATTGCATGGTATTTTCTGTGCAGAATTGTTTTCCATGCAAAACGCCACATGCATTTTTGATGTGCAAAGTAAGTCCTGAACTGCAAAGATTCTCACCCACCTAGGATTCACCTCATGAGGGTTTCCCGATGTCAAGACACCCCTTTTCAACAATTTTTGGAATATTTTCTAATACTCTTTCCATCTCTATACAGTACATGCCCTTGCAGCTTGAAACTGCTGGAAAAGACCTACTGTCAGTTTATTCAGTCTGTCTGTATTGCCCTTCCTCATCATTGTAACCACCTCTATGTTTGCCAGTCAGAGGTCAGAAGAGCTAGCTTCTTTTTTCACACCATCGCCAGTGTTTGAGCCAACGGGACAAACATGTACATAAGCAATTTGCAATAGTGAAGAACAGGAACATGTTTAAGGAAGTCTGCAAGCTCTTCCTTGGTGGGATGCAGAGCCCAGCTGGTGCCAACCTATGTCAACCCTTGACATCTCTTCTAACATGGACAATAGTCTTCTACTGTTGTTTCCCATTGTCCTGAGAGTAAGGCTCCTGTGAGATTAGTCCAGTGTGATGACAGAAGTAAACAAGTACTAATACAAATAGCCATTGGGTTGTACTCTTAAGCTGGCAAATCATTTCACATGGGTATATTCAGCAAAATAAATGGTAACCAGTGTTTCTGCTGTGGTCAACAATGTAAACAGGTAAGTTTGCAAATCTATTTTTTTGTTATTTTCTATCACAGTCTCAGGTGGTCCAAAAATATAGACCTTTTAGGCTAAATGGATGTGAGTTCTGAAAACTAAAGAGCGTGAGAAATGGTTAATTAGTATGTCTGCCAGATTGCAGCCCAGAGACTGATGACAGCTAGCCCTTTAAACTGAATGCCCGTAAAAAGCAGGTAGAGAAAGTCAAGGCAGGCTTTGAGTCTCCCATTTCATTCAGTGAAACGTAGAACATCCCTTTCTAATGACTGGATATCTATAGAAATCTTTTGGCAACATTGCAGTGTTGGGCACACTTATTAGAAAGTACATGCCATTGAATTCACTGCAGCTTAACTCTGAGTAAACATTCATACAATCAATCTGTAATTTTCCTTAATTTCCTTAAGAGCCTTGTTATCTTGGGTTATGCCAGTCAGTAAATAAATTAAAAAAAAAAATCACAGACCTGAACCCTGTAGCATACCTCTTTTCCATTGTTCTCCTGACATTTTAGATTAAATTTTATAACTTCCTTTAGAACATGGAGTTGAGTGATGATTTCTCATTTTCATATATATTTTGCAAAAACTAGGAAACAACTTTAGCATTATTTTTAGGAGAATGCTTGTGAGGGGGGAAAAAGACCATTCTGAGTAGTTTAATCCTATACCGGAAAGAATAATATGCTGCATGCTAGCTATTCTGCAGGACAAGTACTTTAAATATATCTACCTTCTTTGTATGT
Source organism: Iguana delicatissima (assembly GCA_948472985.1). Lineage (NCBI taxonomy): Eukaryota > Metazoa > Chordata > Lepidosauria > Squamata > Iguanidae > Iguana > Iguana delicatissima. The sequence continues at coordinate 537,231 of CAOKZL010000002.1, forward strand.
TACACTTCACTTCAGTATCAATTAATATCAGTTTATACTTCACTTTTCTAGCAGAGATGAAAATGTTACACAGATGCAAGATTGGAACAGAAGAAAGATTATACAGCTGAGTCGTGCATAATTTTCAATTTAGTTACAGTAAAATCCATGGGGTTACTATAAGTCAACAGGCGAATTGAAGACACATATATACACACAGACATATCAAAGACTATTTTCACAACCATTGTAAGAACATTTATTCCTAAGTACACCCCACTGAATTCAATGACACTTACCTCTGTGAGACCCTTCTCAGTATAATTCGTCTTGGCTGGACGTGGGAGTTATGCTCATGAAGCCCAGTGGAGATGAGTTCTGAATAAATAAGCATGAAGAAAATTGCCTTACTGGTTGGTTCATTCTTCTGGTTTAGTGCCAAAAAAGACACTGGGTGGATATCTGGAGGAGGAGAACTGCTCCAATTACAAGCATGACTTTTGAAGCTCATGAGTTGGGGCACACCCTAATTTTTTTTTCTCCCCAATGCTGTCGCATCTCCTGACAAAATGAATCACAAGACAGTTTACTTCCATGCAAGAAGTGAGCGAAACAAGCCTTGTCTAGCATCCCATCAAGACAAGCGGATGAAGTATAACACTTTTTGTGTTTTCTCAGGTCTTCCATCTAAACATACTTGTTTTACAACATCCTGAAGGACTTTTTTCTGCAAAACTGTACTCCATTCTCCCAGACAGGTAAGGGATATTGATTAAGCTTTTGGAAAAATTCATTCCCACTGGTCCAAGATGTTGGTTTATGTTTTTCCTCGCTTGTTAGATTTTGTTTAGCTACGTGCATGATTACAATAAATTTTAAACAGCCCCACAAGTACCTATAATCTAATGTTGTTGTTGCTGCTGGTGTGTACCTTCAAGTCATTTCTGACTTGTAGCAATCCTAAGATAAACCTATAATGGAGTTTTCTTGGGCTGAGAGTATGTGATCCCAGTGGTTTTCCACAGCCAAGCAGGGAAATGAACCCTGGTCTCTAAGGTTGTAGTCCAGTGCTCAAACTACTACACTTTGCTGGCTCTTACATAATCTAATACCACTGCGCGTTTCCTGACTATAACCAATGCAGTCAGTGTTAACAGCCATCCTGATCCATATACTTATTGAATCAGCAACAGATATATCCCAAATAAATGGTGTTTGCTGTCAATAAGCCCTGCCCCTCCAAATTATTAATAGTAGCATTTCATACTGTTTGAATTAAAAGCCACAATCAACACAGTAAACAGAAGACAATTAATATGTAATAGGGTTTGCCAGATCTCAGAGTCTGGCGCTCGATCTCTGATTTTCATGGGTTACCTCCAGGCAGGAAATGAGAGTGCAAATTCTCCATTTGTTATGACCTCAGCTCCAGGCAAGAGGAAAGAGCTGTGTTCAAATTTCCAGCTTGGCTAATGGAGCATCTGCCTGCTATAGTTTGTAAGGATTAATTGATTGGTGGCTGCAACTTGCAACCACATTCTAGAAGTTTTATGTGCTTACTTTGCTTCCTCCTTCCCTCCTAGTCACTGTGGCTCCAGAGTTCACTCTCCATGTTCTGATTAGAATCAAGTAGAGTAGATTAAATGTTCCTTATTCTGTCTCCCTAAATCAGAAAGAAGGAATAATCCTCTTATTTCACTTTGACTGAAGTTAGTCTCATCTGATAATTGTATAAAGGATTATACTGAGAGAATGCCAGTTCCTGTCTAATTTTTTGAGCATGCATGTAGATACATAGACACGCTTTGACAGATATGTACACACACTTTGCTACCACTGTAGGGCTGACAGTTTAAAATAAAATAAAATAATGGAGCAGATGGCATCGATGAATGGGAATGAGACAAGAGGAGGAGAGAAAGAAATGGCTTCAGGTCTATTAAAGGCAGTCAGAAATTCAAAGTAAATGGATTTGAGCATAAGCGCAAACCTGTGATGATGGTTAATATGAAAACGTGGTGACAATATTGTCACACTGGCAGCAGTATCTCTGCAAAATAATACAATCCTGCCAGAAGAAGCAGAAGCAACTTTCTTGATTTTCTTTTTGTAGAGGAAGCCCCTGCCTTTCAACATTCCATTATCTGACATCTCATCCTTTCAGCCCTTCCAAACTAAGGACTGGTTCCATTAATTTGATGCAGGGTCCACTTTTTCGCCAGTTCTTCTTGCCAATGGAGTCTTGCTTGGAACCACTCACGCACATGCGCATGTGGTCCCGCGTCTTGCCTATGGAAAAAGCAGGTCTCCTGGTCAAATTAAAAACTTGTCTTCATTGCAAACATCACAACAGCAGCCTTCTATCAGTTCTTCTTGCCTATAGAGGCTCACTTGGGTTCTTGCATGTGCTGCTTGCAAAGTGAGCTTTGGGGGGGAGGCACCAAAGCCAGCTGAAAAACTTTAAGAGTAGCGCATGCAGTCAATCCCAAGCAAGCCTCCATAAGTCTTTCATGTGACCTACAGTAGATAGTTCTGCTTTTCAAATATTTCTGCTTTCTGATAGTGTTCTGGCTCCTAATCTAATAGATAAGTGGGGGAAGCCTGCATCCAACTACACGTGCTCCTTGCTGGCCAAAGGTAGAATGAGTGTTGGCGAAACTGTTTAAAAACCTGCCCAAAATTCCAGCTGATGAATCAGGTGGAAATGGGCTGCAGTCCACAAAACCTTATGTCCCATAAAAGGTGCTCATCCTTAAGGTACACAAGACTCTTGTTTTTGACAGACTAGTATGACTACCTTCCATGGGAAACAAGAAGGATTCGTATCCTCTGTTCATATCTTTTGACCAGGAGCAAGTCTTTAACATTGGAACAGCCAGAAAAACAGGCTTCTGAGCAAAAGAAAAAGAAAAGAAAAGAAAAGTGGCGGGGGTGTAAACAGTTTAACTTAATGAACTGGAAACATTGGCTTCCGCCTGGAATTGTAATCCTGATTGGATGGTTCTTTAAGGTTCCTGGTAAAACATTCTCTTGCCTGAAAAAAAGCCTGATGCCCTCTTGCCAGAGACAGTTTTGTAAAAAAGTCTTGCTGTGCCATTTGGACCTATAGTCCTGTTTTTATCTTTACTAGTTTTTTTTTAATTACAATGCTGTTTGAAGCAGGTTGCTTCATGACTGAATTGTGTAATATTGCAAAGTGATGGGGTTTGGGTTGGGAACTTCAGGGTAGAGATGTGCAAATGAGCAAAAGCCTTGTTGGCACAATAAGGCTCATTGAGATTCTACTTGACAGCCCATTCCAGGTCAAGTGCTTATAAGGCAATGAGGATGTTCTGCTTTGTTTTATTTTTTTGCATTGAAATGCAATGCTTTCTGTGTACATTTTCCAAGATATATTCACTTTTGTGCCCCCTGCCTCCCCCTGCTTTTAAGTATGTATTTTTCTCACATCAAATGAGCACGTTTTTCAAAAAAGCCTTTTCCCCAATTGGGCAAAACATGCTTGTGTACATTTTTCTAAAGTGTGCTTTTTTTCAAATCTGCACATTTATTGAACACTTTTTAAAATGCACATCCTAAGTTCATAAATCTGTAGATTTATGCTTGCAAATTGAATCTGGATCTATATTCAGTCCCAGGAATTGGATCATGTTTGGTCAAGAGAGAACTAATATGAGTTTCTCATTCACTTCTACTTCATTTTATTCCTGGGACAGGCTCAGGTTGATTGCTGCCAGGAGATTGCGAGCATACACTTAATACATGAATTATACCACAGGGAGAAGAATGATCTAATAATAGATTCCAAACAGTGGCAGTGATCTGTGCACTGGAATTCATTGTGAAATCACTGTCTTAGCTTTTAATCTCCATGCTGTAGCGTTTAGTGCAAGTTTTGCTCATTTATGACAGATCTCAATGAATTCCCCAAGTATTACCCTATTAATGTTGTGTTGTATGTCTTCAAGATTTATGGTGACTCTAAGATGGGTCTTAATGGGATTTTCTTGGCAAGATTTTCTCAAGAGGGAGTTTTGCCATTCTTTCCTCTAAGACTAAGAGAGTGTAACTTGCTGAAAGTCACCCAATTGGTTTCCACGGTCAAGAAGAGATTTGAAGCCTGGTTTCCCAGATTCGTGCTCCAGTAGTCAAACCACTATACCTCACTGGTTCCTATTAATAAACCCTGGTAAATATAATGGTCTTAACACAAGAATCAGTCAATCAAAATCACTTAGGAAAAGCCTACTTTTAAATAATCAGAGCATCTTTTGTATAGTCACCAGCATAAGCTAATGTCATGTGACCTGACAAAATAGTCACAGAGAAGTGTGAAGTTACATTGTCTGCTTAAGTGTTCAGATGAAGATTTAACTAGACTGTTCAAAGAATCAAGACCATAAAAAGTGAAAAGTACCATTAATGACTCAATCACTGTCTAACCATAGTGGGATAATTATGAAACAATAATTACTCTCTCAGAGCTTGGCAAAGTTACTCTTTTAAACACCAACTCCCAGAATCTTTCTTGCAACAGCTCTATTGGCTAATTTTGACAGATGTGGTTAAAAAAATGTAACTTAAACATCACTTCAGCAGATGTTCATCTCCATTCAAACTCTGATCTACTGCCAAAAGTCTCCTTTTCACACTATGTCAGTTAAAGAGTGTGTTCCCTTATAGTGATCCTGCCATCTTCTCTAGAGGTCTAAGTCTTTATTCACAGATAAAATATTATTTCTCATGTGACACAATATATGCAGCACTTTTACAAGGATAATTTTCTGTGATTCATACCCCAAAGGATTTACAATGAGTGGCATTTACTCAGCCATAGTTACAAATGTTCACTTGCTTTTTTAACAATAATAGTGGTTAGAGAGCAAGCATACTTCAACTGTCATCCTGATATACTCCAACAATATATTTTCTGTGTTTTGCAGGACAAAAATTGACTTCAGCCATCAAAGCCTGCTCATAATAGGTAAGTAATTAATAAAGCAAAATTTAAGATATGTATCTGTTTTGTGAGTTTTGAATATTTGTCTCCAACTTCTATTGCTCTCAGCTGATGCTTTTGATGACCTTTTTTCCATGAGCCAATCTGTTGTTCCTGCTAATTACTATGTGTACGGATAAATGTAATTCCCAGTTGGAGTGTATGTTATGTTTATCACTCCTTCAACCTGACACTGCAATGTGTTAAATTAGTTGCTAAGGTTCCTTAGTAATTGCAGCTTATTGATCATGTTTGTTCTGTATTTGTCAAGGACCGACAGCCTAAGGACCCATCCAGACTGATTAAAAAGACCATAAAGTCCTAGATTTTGTTCCTATTCTTTCCAATTTTATTCTAGAGATCCACATATGCTTTGTTTATTCCAGAATATTTTTCGTCAATTCCCAGTATAAACAATGACTTTGTATATCAGTTCCCTAAGTTGGTTTATTTTAACCTGGTATAAAACCAAAAAGAACAAGAACAGCAATTTTTCAATCTGACTGTATGTGGAGTTACTAAAGCAGGCCTTCCCAACCCCCATCTTCTACAGCCATGATGGTTTGAGATGATAGAGGCTGTAGTCTAATTTATCTGGAAAGCACCAGTTTACAGAAGTATCTACTTCCTGACAGTGCAGGAAGAACCTGGAAAAAGAGTCTGGAAAAAGAACTCTACTAGGTATGGGCTATCAGTCTCAAATTTGCTAATGAGCGAATCCTACACCAAGCAGACTTCTATAAAGAAATATCACTGACATTAAAGTCTTAAGCATTTATTATAGTAACTACAGCAGGGATGGTGAACTTATGCCTTCACCTTTATGGAAGTTCTGGACTACAGTTCCCATAGCTGGGCCAGATAATTGTTTTCAGGGGAAGGACTGTTGCTGTTGTCAAAGTCTCGCTACTCTATATACTACAACTACAGTGATTCAGTAGGTACTGAGTACCTTCACCCAAGACACAGAGCTTGTTCATGGCTTATCCCACAAACTTGGAGAAACATGATATATGATATCATTGATGTGGTTTTCTATGATATCTGCACCCATTGTCATCATTTGTTTCCAGCCTGTTTTTGGTCTATGCCTGGTTTGCTGGATTCCTTCTTTCAGTTTGAGATCTGTCCCTGATATATGTTTCTTCCCAAACTAACTGCACAGTTTACATTGACAACATTACTTGAAACCCTTACCACTGACTAAAACTTAAGAGTGGCCAAGGTCTGGAGGTCCAGAACCCCTCCCCCCCCCAAAAAAAGGCCCTACAAAAGAGATATGATTGTTTTTGTATACCTCTTGTGGGGTTGTAGAGGGAAGGTACAAGGAGTCTGTGCCTTGTTTTCATACCTTCTAACATGTCACAGATGAAAACTAAGACACATGTGGCCAAACAACATCAATGTGTGCTCAAGATAGCAAAAGGCATTAATAAGGAAGAACATGCAGGCTAAGAGAAGCAGCTATGGTTTGGTTCAGCCTCAGCCTACTGGGAAGGGCTAGTTTCTGTCCTCTCCTCTCCCGCCTGCTGAGTCAATGCTCAGTTTGCATTAATAGGGGTAAAAGCAGCTGAAGAAGTGAGAGGACAGATAATTACATGGGATTGTCCCTGCCAAATCTGGACAGTTGAAGGTTCTAGGCAAAACGTCTAGTCTTAGGGGCTTCCAGGAATGGGACTAGCAATATTTTTGCCTTTTTTTTTTAGCAATGGGTGGGAGAATGGGAGGGTTCAGGAGGGAACTAGGGCTGCAAAAAAAGCCTGGGGAAACATGTAGACTGTGGCTGTGCTTTAGTTCTCACTCCCAGACTAAAGCATATTTAAGCAGTGTTTTGCACACTTTTGAAATATATGCATATTGCATGTCCATTTTTAAAGCATGGGGGGTTTTAATGCACTCGTAGTTGTCAGTCACTGGAAAAATTGCAGAGTTCAAACTGTGTCTAGCCCATGAATGGTCTGGGCAAAATCTATTCAGTCTTAGACTGAAAACAGTTTTCTGACACATCACTTTCTGAATTTTGGAAATGAATTACATTTTTTATTATATTCTTCCTCTAACTAGTCAGATTCATTGCTAAAGAAGGCTACAAGTTAAGCAAGTGTTTCAGCTGTATTATATGCACCAACTCTTCTCTAAAGTATCCAAAGGTCAAGCACTTCCACAATTCAATGGATTAACAGAGTGGTTGAACTTCAAGGCATTATATTAGAGAAATTGAAATGGGATACTGACTAGCCACTTTCAGTCTTTGCTCTATGCGATTCAACTCCTTGGGAAGGTCATCACACACTTTTATAGCAGCTCCACCAAGAGAACTGAGGCAATAATGTCGTGTGGCATGCTTTATTCAGAATCAAAGCACTCTAGATGAATTAATTGAAAAGTTAAATTTAGTAACAAAACAAATAGAAGCCCAAATCCAGTTACAGCTCCTAACAAGACTATACCTATTAGGGTATACTAATGTGTTTGATTTACTAAATTGTTCATTTCTCATTTAGTAATTATTTCAGAAAGTCTACTGTAGTTGGGACTAGGTATTCAAAGTAGGTCATAGCATTTCAGGTAACTAAATAACTAATATTATCTATTTTTTGAGGTGACTCACAGTCCTATCCTTTTATCTCTTTTATGGCCACAACATTTGCTGCTGCACTGCTGAATTTTGGTGGTTTGGCAGTGGAAACACCCCTCCAATTGTTTTTAAACAAGATGCACAGAGAGCATGCAACTTGTTTTGAATCCTTCCAAGAAGCACAAATTGGCTCTGAAACAAGATGTGTGCTTTCCACATAATTTCTTTTAAAACGATTGGCAGGAGATTGCTGATCCCCAGCCTCCAGAAATTAGCAGACCATCTCCTAACATGTGCCCTATTTGGTATAATATGAAAATTCAACCATAGTGGTGTTGTAGCTGAGTGAGGAGTTAAAGGAGTCTTTCTACCCTCCTGGTAAAAGATGTAGCATGGTCTCCATAGTTATCTAACTCTAGCTGAAGACTTCCAGTGTGAGACTTGAACTTTATAGGATTTTACCTGTGGAACTGAAGCAATGGAATCACTTAGTTTAGAAGACTCAGCAGAGGGTGAAACAAACTCAGTTTATCATATCAATGTGTGCTTTTGTTCCTTAGGAGTAAGGAACAGCAGGCAACTTGAAGACCAAGGCAGGTTAGGGTCTATGTCAGAGGTGAGCAAAGGGTAGCTGTCAAAATGTTTTTGGAACCCAACTCCCATCAGCCTTAGACAGAAAAGCTAAAGGTGAGGAGTGCCGAGAGATGCAATAAGCGATACTTAGAGGGCTGCACTTGCTATCCTGATCTAAGTGAAATAAAGGTCAAATACAAAAAAAAATTAGTTGTATTTGAACTTGTGGCACCCCTAACTCTTAAAAGTTGTCCCACCTTTCACAGAAACGTTATTAGCAAAGTTGAGCTGAGAGAAACTGGTGAGCTCAGGTGTTCATTTAGATCTTGTTCATTTGGAGCTCTCAGTTACAGTCAGTGGACTTAATGGTGTGTAAACTTCTGTTTTTAAACAATGATACCACAATTTGAATTAGCCTTTCCAGCCTTACTAGACCCTAAAACCAATAAAATTTGCTTATCCTTCCTACCATTGTCTCCAGTGATTTTCTCACATCACCATGTTTGTTATTTTGAATCCCTGGTATAGTTGGGGACAAAGGAGAGTGCTAAACCTCCTCACTTTCAAACCAGCTCAGGTCAGCCAAAGCCTAAGAAAATAGAAGGCAACCCAATTGAAGCAACCTTTCCCTGAAGAGTGACCTTACCTCTCCTTGAATGCACCTAGACATGTTAATATCTGTGGTAAGTTCTTAAGTCTTTCTGTCCTTCAGTCTTTAGTTTCAAATGCAGTCCAGCTTGGTTATACCCCTGGTACCAAGACCATTTCTGCACTAGACTGTTACAGCACTATTACTTCACTTTCAACATCCTATGGAATCCTGCCCCTCCCTAAACTGTAAACCCCAGGATTCCATAGGATGTTGAAAATGGAATAATAGCACTATAATAGTCTAGTGCAGAAATGGTCTAAGTCTCCACATTCACTTTTCCCTCTTTTGTACATAGCACCTTTATACGTCACTAAATTTGGTTTGCTACTATATCTTCTCTTCTGTTCCAGTCTTGCTGCAGGTCCAAAACAATGGTGTACCAGTTATATTAACCTAAATAAGAAGGTTATAGTGGCCTGCCTCTGTTTTCTCATCTTGCTTAAATATATTTTCTTCTTCACAAGTCAAAGTTTGCGTAAAACGTCTGCCTTTATTAAAACTGGTTAATCTCCCCCGCAAAAGCCAGATAAATATTACAATACTCTAAAAGGCAGACTTGTGTCAGGGTAGAGGTCCCACACTGTCAAACTGATTTACTTCCATCTTTCATAAGATGGCAAGCATTACCAAGTTGGGAATGTTCCTCATTGTTTCCTCATATGTCTTCTGCAAACTGCATAAGGACTATGTAAGTCTGAAGGTCTCCAAAATACTGGATCCTAGTAGAAACGTCAGCGGACAAACAAGGATATGGCTATAATTCTTGCTCTCCTTAATAGCCAAATCCCCCACAAGCCAACCATGTAACTGAATGGAAAGTGATATCTTCCGTTTTGCAGAAGAAACCTGATTGGTTGGTTGAGTCAGGACAATCCTGGGGAAGGTTATAAGTACAAGAAGAATGCTCAGTTTCATTCCCATGTCAGTGGCTTGTTCCTTGGGGCTTTTGAAACCATATTTGAAATTTTTGTTTTGTTTTGTTTTGCTTTCCTACCATTCCTCACCACTGACTATGTTGGCTAGGGCTCCAACAATATCTGGGTTGCTGCACAATTCCTAATCCTGTCTTACGGCAAGAGACAATCAGACAATGTAAAACACCAGAACAGGGCTAAAACAGCACTCAGCCTCCAGCTGCTTCTTCTTAATATATTCTTGAATGGACCTTCACCCCTCTGTTTTCAAGACAGGAGTGTGTTGTATCTTGCTGAGTACAAGAAAAAAAGGGTACATCACATCATTTTTCTTTACTCATTTGCTAGGACCCAAAATTCTGCATAGTTATTCAACCCTTGACATGTAATCAGGGGTGGGCAACATGTAGCCCATAGAACACATACAGCCTGCCAGGGCCATTTTTGTGGCCCTCAAGGCCTGTTGGTCAAAAATTGTTTTTGTTTTTTTTCAAAAGAAAAAAAACAACTTTCTGGCCCCAAATGCCCTCTAGGGGTGTGAGTTACTTTTTGCTACATTTTGGGCTATTTTAGGCCCAGGCAATGCCTTCTAAAAAACCAGAAGTAAACCAGAAGTGACTTCTGCTCCCTTCTTATTTTGAAACAAAGTTGTAACATGGCCAAGGGGGCCTACAAGCATGGTGAAAATGCCCCCTCATCACCCCCATAAGGTCTTTCAGAATATTTGGAGGTTTTGTTTTGTTTTTGTGGTGCCATAGTGGGGTGGCCCCCACAAGTTCTGCTATGGGCTAATGTGGACCCCTAGCCTCCCACAGTTGCCTACTCCAGAATTAGATATATTTTATGCTGAATATTTTTAGAATGCTCAAATGCAAAAATTGCTGTTCAAGCAATATCCCAACAATTTTATAGAAGCTGCATGGTACATGAAGCATCAGCTTACCCAAATCACCTTACTTAAAAGTAAATCCCACTGAAAACAGGAGAGCTTGCACCTGAGTAAACTTGGTTAGGATCAGATGAAAGTCTTACTGAAAGTATGATTACAGTCAGCAGCCCCTAGAAAAGGAGTAGGGAATATCTTATTTGGCCTTTCAGAGACAGCTAGGCTGCAGTTTCTATCATGTCTAACCAGCAAAGCAAATAGTCAGGGATGATGGGACTACACTCCATTCTACTTCACTTGTACCTCTCCCTTGCTCTGGAAGCCTACTAAAAATCTTCAAATTGTTCTTGACAAAACTGGATGTGATATCAAAGATAATTATTAGAATCTCCCTGCCTGCTTTTTTTTTAAAAATGAAGCAGCCATTGGGATGAGAGATGTAAACAAGACAGAGGCTACAACAGTGCAAGGAGGGAAATTCACTAAACTACGAACACAATGATTATATTTTAAATTTTGTATATTTTTAGTTATATGAACTTTTATCTGTATCCTTTTTTTTTGGTATGCCACCTTGAATCCCAGGGCTGGGTGAGATTGAATTATTATCATTTCCTTTTCCCTCTTTACCATTTGCCTTATTTTATTTTTGCTCTTTTCCTTGTGTGGAAAAGCACACACCTATATGGCACCTGTAACATTTAGGGGGATTTTTGTAGTGACTTTGCCTAAGCATTTTAAAATGCAGGCACTGTACCCTTAAATATTAAAACTTCCATGAGGCTTACCTTATTATTAAGGTAAATGTAACATCTCAATTGCCTGTAACAGTTCAGAATTGCACCAGTGCGAACTGCAGAACTCATACAGTTTGACAACAACTGATTTCTTAAAAATTTATTTATTTATTTGTTAGCACATTAGCAATTTGATTAAATAGAAGTTGATTTGCACAGTAGCCAGAGGAAACTGGCAAAGCAATTTGTATCTTGTTCAGGTTAATTGGGGATGTAATCTACATTAGCTTTACAGCTGCGCATCCAAAGTCTCTCTCACATATTATTTTGTCATTGCTTAAACAAACCTACACACCAAATAGCCACTCAAAAGCAGGCTGGATGATAGTTACAGATGATGGTAGCCTTGAAGAAGCATGAAAAGTAATACAGCCCAAAAATGACTGCTCAGAACTGGAGATTCTACACATGCAGCCATAACTCTGAAGGAAGAAACATATGGGACTACAACATTCCATCATCAGAAAAAATATGGATGGTAGGATTTTTTTAAAAAAAATTAACATAAGTAGGATGTTTAATATCCTATTACAGTTAGCCAGTAACCTCTGATATTTGTCATAGACAGTAGACATCTCTTTTTTCATTTTTTTTAAAAGAACAAATTCCTATATTTTACATGGAGTTTCAAGTGACTGCCATCCTATGCTCACTTGAGACCAAATTCTTTTGAATTCAGCATGGTTTATTTCTGAGTAAACATGGGCTATGGGTATGCTTTGGAACTGCAGAAATGAATTAATGTAAAATTGTGAATTGACTACCATATGTAAAACCATATTTCATTCTCTATAGTTTAATAGGCTTTCTTTTACATAGTAATTTTCTTTTAACATGGAGTAAATTCTTTGAAGATCTCTTCATGTTTTGTGGGGAAGCACTGGTTCATTATTTTAATTAGCATTCCTCTCTAAAATTATATATGTATAAAATTTTAGCATGAAAGTTTACATTGCGCAAACACTGGGCAAATAATAGAACTACAGAGTTGTTGCATAACCTATACTAGGTAGCCTGAGAATGTAGTGTTTGCATTATCATACAGTTGTGAGCATACACTTATGTTTCCTGTCTTACTTCAAGAAAAAAAAAACCCCAACAGCCTGCATGAGGCAATGGTTAGGCCTTGGAAAAGGTGGTTTATACAGCCTCTGTTGCATAAAATCAATGAGCTGAGACAATCATTCTCTCAGCCTAAGTTTTTCTCACAACAGTCCTATGAGGTAGAATTGGGAGATCGATTATCTATTACCCATGCCTTAATCTCAAGATTTCATTGTTAAGAGTGGTATGAAGAAGCACCTAGGCATTCTATTAGCAATTAGGAAACAGATCAGGGGAAAGTATTATAACTACAGCCATATCAGACAGAGTTCTTTAATGCCTAATCTTAGCCAGCTTGAGTTCCAATTTTGGGAGAACAGCAATCATAATCATAATTTAGTCTCCTGCATGCCTCCTGACATGTCTGAGGGTACACTGATGCCTATGCTGTAAGTAAATGAAATATCCTGAGTTTGATCACAGTGTTTAGGATGTCCTCATTTTGGTTTATTATAAAAGTATTTTGTGATAGTGATCCAAAGTCACGTGCCACATGTATTTGTTTATTCAGTTGTGAATCTCACAAGCTTCAAGTAGCTTGTTCTCTTGTAACTGCTCCTATAACAATGTGTATTGGAATAGACTAATCTTCTGTATTACTGTGCACTGTTGTTCAAAATATGTTTATTTAGAACATTACTAAAGGCAATGGTGTGAACAAGCAGCACAAAAAAATGTCTGAAAATGTATATGGATAGTAAATATTTTTGTCTCAAACCTGATTGTTTGCATTAATACTGGGCATTTCCCCATTACACTGTTCTGGTGCTCTTACTCCACTTTCAACATCCTGTGGAATTCTGGGGTTTGTAGTTTACTGAGGCCAAATAACTCTTTGGCTGAGAATTCTAAATGCTCCTCTCTAAACTGCAAACTCCAGGATTCCACAGGATGTTGAAAGTGGAATAATAGCACAATAACCATGTAGTGCGGAAATGACCTTACTTGCATATATAGATCAAGGGTGCAAAGTTACTTGAGAAAAACAAAAATTTAACTTACTTTCCTTCTCCCATGCTGAAGTTCTTAACCATTCTCACTTAGCTAGTGAAATAAGTTTCTTGCTCCTAGCTGTCTCTATAGTTCCTGTACCTCTCTTAAATACACATTGCTTGCTATTTTATTGTCACTTCAATATACTATTTTGGCATATCCTTGCCAATGTTGCCTAACTTGATCTGTAGTCATGTGGAAAATGATTTTTAAATGTCCTGTCTCTCCCTTGGGTTCTGAAGGACGTTTTGTACAATTTTGCAAGTGTTGTGTTATGTGCCTTGGAGTTGTTCCTGACTTATAGTGACCTTAGGTGAACCTATCATAGGGTTTTCTTGACAATTTGTTCAGAGAGAAGTTGGCATTTCCTTCCTCTGAAGCTGAGAGAGCATGACTTGTCCAAAGTCACCAGGGTGTTTTTTGGAGCTGTATAGGAATCTGAACCCTGGTCTCCCAGAGTCAAAGTAGTTCACTACACTGGCTTTCTGAGGAACTGAAAGGAATATTTGAAGGTATCACCTCCACATTGGGGTCACATTCCCTAAGACTCCAGTTGATTCCCTGAGACCTGACAACCCTAATTGTACGGGTATTGAAAAATAGCCTGTTTCTTAGACCATTTCCGCATGAAACGAAACGCAAATGGCCTTAGCCATTTTAACATATCAGTAATAATGGGGAAACAGTAACAGGAGAAGCTGGTGAGGAGCGGTAGAAGCTTTTATCCCACCTTCCTCAGCAATGTTGAGATATGTGTACTGGAGGAAGAGAGTGTACACATGTGGAGGGTAATATGTGTGCTAACAAACACATGTGAATGCATGTACACAAATGCAACCTCTGGACCTTCCTGTTCATGCAGGATACAAGCCTGGGGTCTAAGAAGGCTGTGCATTCTCAGTGTAGCTACTTATTGTAGAGTAAGCGCCACTGAACTCAATGGAACTTTTGTTGTTGTTGTTGTTACACTCTAAGTGTCCCTTTGTAAGCCCTTTGAGCAGATGGGGGAAAAGACCTGTAAATGTTCTAAATAAGTGTAGTTGTGGGAAGTGGGGTGATTGTTACCAAATGATCATGACCTGCATATGTTTAGCAGCCTTTGAGGCAAAGAAGTCACAAAATCAGTATGTAGAGAACATCTTCAGTACAGTTCATTGCAATGGTGTGATAAGAAAATAACTGAATGAAGAACCATGGGATGTTTTCAGGGAATATGACTGAAGGTAACAGCTACAAATTTAGGAAAAGGAAAGAGTGAAATTCTAGATGCCACTTCCTAACTTTGGGAGGGATTAACTAAGCACTTTTGCATGCATTATTAACAGCATGTTATATTTTGCTGGGGAGATGCAGTGTATTATCAGCCTCCACTATTATTGCTTATTGCTACTGTGATTGAATAGTGTCACATCAATTACGAGGTTCCTAGGAAGAAATTACAGAGGACAGTACTAATGTTGTCATTAGAACCTAGATCTATCTTTTATCTCCTCAGCAAACCTTTAGATGAGGAAAACATACAGTCAGTCCTCCACATCTGTGGGTTTCACTTTTGCGGATTTGATTATTCACGGATTTGTTGTCACCTCTGCTGCCACCCTATGCCATTTTTAATAAGGACTGCAAGCCTTGTGAGACTGAGAAATTGCAAATGAGGCTTGTAAGTTCCTATTAAAAATGGTGTGGGGCAGCAGTAGAGGTGGCAGTAAGCCCCACCAGCCACCCACTTCTGCCTTGTGAAGGATCCCTGATGCCTCAAAGGAATCCATGGTGGGTTGAACATGGTGATCATACGTTTTCGTGTGTTAAATATGGTTTGGGAGGGCCTAGAGTTATTAACGGTTTTTCCACTTTCACACGGGTTCTGTGCCCCTAACCCTAGCGAATATGGAGGGATGACTGTATACCTGGCTCCTTCTCTTTACCCTCAACCATCTCTAGATAAAAGTTGGCACTAAGAGACAAGGAGGCAGACAGGTGCTATGATAGTCAGGATCCTCAAGGAGTTTTTCGTACCTTGTTTTTGGTTTTCTGAGGATCCCCAAGAACGAGGAAGGAATGATTCACAAGGTATCTACCAGCTGGTTCTTTGAACATGCAATCACATGCATTGTGCGGTTGCTGCATGATGAAAAACATCTTTATAGTCTGTCTGAGCCAGTGTGTAGGTGGAACATATTTTATACTTGTTAAAGAGATGATGCCATACTCCACCTACACATAGTAAAATTATTATGCCACCTAGCTCATAAAGTTTAGAGACATGTAGTCACTGGGCAGGAGGCTCAGAATTGGATGGATAATGTCTATGCCTACTAAATATGATGAGCTGAACCATAGCCAGTTTGATTCCAGTGGCATCCATATACTTATTCCAGACCTAACTGTATAAATATGCTGAATGCCTAACATGCCCAAGAGCCCCCCATCTAGGTGCATCACATCATAGATTCACATCAGCCGTGTGACTGTTTTAATCTAACCTAAGTTTTGTATGAGTGAAAGAAGAGTCTGTTAGGGAAAGCTTCATATCTATATCCCTAGAAAAGAATGAGGATAAACTACATACCAAGGTAGCAGGATTGGACTTGCTATCTCAAACATAATTGTGGTAAATCA
The DNA here is from genome assembly GCA_948472985.1 of Iguana delicatissima. Taxonomy (NCBI): domain Eukaryota; kingdom Metazoa; phylum Chordata; class Lepidosauria; order Squamata; family Iguanidae; genus Iguana; species Iguana delicatissima. The sequence goes on from CAOKZL010000002.1 coordinate 553,325, forward strand.
ACATTCTTTGAATCACTACACTCTCACACTTCAATCGTATATACTGTACTTATATAGGCCTCCTTTGAAGTAGCTAAACCACATTATTGTCAACTGGATTTATTCCCAGGTATGTGAGTTTACTGCTTTAGTTTTCTTCAGGAAGAGTATTACTTTGGATACCAGACTAGACAGAAAAGAAAACAGACATTAGTTTGGATAGTTTTACTGAGTGGTTGAAAATAAATCCTGAAAGGATATACACTGTAGTTTCAGCTTCCAGCAGTGTGAAATCTTCATCTTCCAACACAGGCTCCTGCTACTGAATGGCTCAGTCCCAGGGCTGCTCTATTTCAGAGTTCTCTGAAAGGGCCAGGGACCCCCCACCATATTTGTGCCCATTCACTACAATTGTTCCTTTATTTCCTGGAGAATCACTACCAACCTGTAGCTCAGGGCTTTCCGAACTGTGTGCTGCAACACAATAGCAATAGCAATAGCATTTATTTCTATACCGCCTATCAACTAGTGTTATCTAAGCGGTTTACAACGTATTTTAGCTAATTGCCCCCAACAAGCTGGGTACTCATTTTACCAACCTGCGAAAGGATGGAAGGCTGAGTCAACCTTGGAGCCTGGCAGGATCGAACTCACAACCTTGTGGTTGCAGTACTGGCATTTAACCACTGCGCCACCAGGGCATTTGTGTGTCGCCTTAAGTGTGCAGGTGTGTCGCCTACAATCTTGGAAACGTATGTTTTTATTTATAAATCATATATTTTTAAAAAATATATGAAAGGTTTTCATGAGATATATTATGTTCACGTACATTTTGTTATTACAATTTACGTGCGTGTCTGTATCTCTTAAAATGGGTTAGTTTAACCTGCAGTTTGCTGGTAAAACTTAATTACTGCGTCACGAAATGATGCATGTCTAAAAGGTGTGTTACCAACCTGAAAAGTTTCTTTTGTAGCCAATGGCTAGTGGACCACCAAGAACCACTTTGAGTAGCTTTGCTTTAAATCTGAAAGTGCACGTCAGCAGTTGGTTTGAATTTTTTCCTCTTCTTCTATTTCAGAACTTTATGCATGATGCAGAACTCTGGAGAATCTTGAAAACTTATGCACCATTTTTGTTTTCTCTCTCCCCCCCCCAGCCTACAGTATTGCATAATGTGGATTTACAATGCCCTACGCTACTATGGCCATTTCCGCACTAGGTTGTTATAGCGCGATGATTCCACTTTCAACATCCTCTGGAACCCCGGGGTTTGCAGTTTCGGGAGGGGCCAGCCGGCCCCTCCCGAAACTGCAAACCCAGGGATTCCAGAGGATGTTGAAAGTGGAATCATCGCGCTATAACAGGCTAGTGCGGAAATGGCCTATGTTTGCTCCCCCCCTTGTGATTCAGAGAACCTGCAAATCCAGACGTTAACTTCGGCTAGGAAATCTAGCTAAATGCAACCCTATGCCCACCAACGAGGGAAAAAGTCCCCTTGAGTTCAGTAGTGCTTAAACAGCCGTGCCAGCCTCGCGTCTATTTGCAGAATAGAGAGGAGCCTCATTCCTGCGGCTGCGGAGGGTGAGTGAATCGGGGAACGGGTGAAAGCTCCGTATGCGGGGGTACTTAAACGAGACCATTTCCGCACTAGACTGTTATAGTGCGATTATTCCACTTTCAACATCCTATGGAATCCTGAGGTTTGCAGTTTAGGGAGGGGAATAATAACGCTATAACAGTCTAGTGCAGAAACGGGCGTGAGTCAAAGGAAGGCGAACAGATAAGAAGCCAAGCTTAGCTCCAGGCTGGCACTGGAAGTCTTTTTGCGCGGGGTGGGGGAGAGGACAGAAGAAGGGCCAACTTCCTTCGGGAAAACTGAAGCTTCTTTCGCAAGAGCGAAGCAACGTGACTCGAGCTTGCTCTCGCCAGGCTCATTGTGGCGCATGCGCCCTCGAAGAGAAGTAGCCACCCGGAGGCCTGGGTAGAGATAGGAAATGGTAGAGGGACAATAGAACCGATAACGAACGGGTCTCCTTGTTTGTTTTTTTCGTCCTTCTTGCTCAGCCAAGACTAGCATGGTTCTTATTTTACAGGAATGGGGCGGGGTGCGGTGCAAGAGAGTGGATTACAAGAGTCCTGTAATGGTAATTGCTGTGTTATTTGCCATCAAGTCGAGTTCGACTTACAAGTACCCTGTGAGTGAGAGATCTCTAAGGGCCCAAGTTGCCAGGTCTTGCAAACTCAGGGGCAGCCGCTGCTTTCTTTCCTTGATGGGGTCAATCCACCTGTAGGTCGATCTCCCAGTGTGACTACCGCTGGCCATACCTCTATGGTTTTTTCCAATAAGTCACGTCGTCTCGTGATACGTCCAAAGTATGACGGACTCGGATTAGCGACTCTTGCTTGTACTTAAAAGTTCAGGCTTGATTTGCATTAATTCATCCATTGGTCTCTTTGGCGGCCCCTGGTATCCGCTAAACTCTCCTCCAGCACAACTGTGGCCTTTTCCGCAATACACTCTTACAGCTCTATTATTCCACTTTCAACATCCTATGGAATCCTGAGGTCTGCAGGGTAGGGAGAGGCCTTCGAGGATTCCATAGGATGTTGAAAGTGGAATAATAGCGCTATAACAGTCTAGTGCGGAAATGGCCTTTGTCTGTCTCAGCATAAAAAGCGTTCGGCACACTTTAATACGAAACTAACCCCTTTACTTTGCTTTCGGGAAGGATCGCAAGCTGCTCGTCACATACCCAAGTCAAACTCCAGTCCGGGTAGTTTCCACTTAAACGCAAAAACTGGGGAAGGGGAGAGGAAGGGGAAGGCATGCCGCGTGAAGCGAACCCGGGAGTGTTGCAGCTCTGATCACGTCTTCGAGATTCTTTGGTCTGTAGTCCCGGGTTCCGAGCGGCCCGCAACGCCCCTGAAGCGGCAGCCTCGGCGATGGGGCTTCGCGGGGGAGCGGCTGCCGTCGACTCGGGCGGTCCCGGCGCGTCCCTGAGGAAGATGGGGCCGTCCCCACGCCCCCAGCCTGGGCAGCAGGACCGAGGCGAGGCCTGGGCCTCTCTGTGGTGCGTAGAAAAGGCAACCCAGCCCTCCGGGTTGCCGGGCGGGGCTGCGAAGACGCCTCCGCCGGCGCCCCCCGCGCCCTCCCCCCTCAGCCCCGTCACGTCTGAACGCAAGGCGCGGACCCTCCTCCCGCTCCCCCTCCGAGGCTCAGGCTTGCTGCCTCTTCTTAGTTACACTTCTTCCAAATGAGCTCCACGCGGCGTAAATGGCTCTCTTCCTCCTCCCCCTTATTGTTAGCCTTACAACCCCTCTGCAAGGTAGGTCAGGCTGAGAGTGACTGGCCCCGGGTTTGTCCAGTGGGGTTCATAGCTCGGTGAGGATTTGAATCTGGATCCCCCACAGCTCAGTCCAACACCGCCTGCCCCCCCCCCCCGGTATCCAAGCTAGGTCCAGAGCGATCTTGCCGTTTCCCAACAAGGGCCGTTTCCTCGCTAGCTTGTTATAGGCCATTTCTGCACCACACTCTTATAGCGCGATTATTCCACTTTCAACATCCTATGGAATCCTTGGGTTTGCAGTTTCGGGAGGGGCCGCCTGGCCCCTCCCGAAACTGCAAACCCCAGGATTCCATAGGATGTTGAAAGTGGAATAATCGCGCTATAAGAATGTAGTGTGGCAATGGCCATAGTGTTGAAAGTGGAATAATAGCGCTGTAATAGTCTGGTATGGAAATGGCCCAGGACGGTGGAGACCTTTTTCTGTTACTTCTTTATGGTGGCAGAGGTGAGACATGGAGAGGAAGGGAATAGAAGAGTAAGGAAGGCTGGCGGAGACCACAGAGCTGCTCTTCTGTGCCATTGAAAACACATCTTTCTGCCCCCGGATCCCCTGATAGAAGGATCATGATGAATTATATTCCCCACCCCCCGTTATGGAGCTATTATTGCTTTTTATCATGCTTTTAAATATACCTGGGAATTATTTGTATCTTGAAAAACACGAATACAGATACAGTTGGCCTTCTACATTCGCTTGGGTTTAGGGTGCAGGACCTTTACAAAAGTGGAAAAATTGCAAATATTGAAGTGTGTATGTGTGTCTGTGGGAAAGGAGCTGAGGCACTGAGAGAGGGTTGTGGTATTGAGAAATTAGGCTGCAATCTGTCCTTAGCATGCCAGGCAGCATCTGGTGGAGGAGGAGGAGAACCAGAGGTGGATTTTTAAACGACTCCGTGGCCTGATTGGAGCTACCAAGAGGGAAGGTTCCCCTGGAAAAGAAGTTCTCAAGATGTGAGAGGCGGGGGTTGGAGAAACTCGCAAATAATCACATCTGTGAAAGTCAAGCCTGCAAATGTGGAGGAATGACTGTAACTAAAATGGACTCTGATGCCCTGAAAGTTTATATTACAGTAAAGCTGTTAAATTTAGATAGGCAGGGATGAAGAACCATGGGCTCTCCATATGTTTTGGATTAGACCCCCACCATTGGCTTACCATTGGTGGGGCTTTTGGGAGTTGAAATCCAGCACACGTGGAGGACCAGAGATTTCCCCTCCTGTCGCTTGGAGTCAATGCAGAGAGGGAAGAGTAAACTACTTTATCTGTTGTGGCTCCCAGCCAACAATGGGGGCCATGGGAACCAAAGTTCTAAGAAGCGCCAGACAATCTGCAGCAAACTATTCTCAGCCATTTCAGAAAAACATAGTTCCCAGAGCACTGAGAAAGCGGACTGGGGCAGTTAAGCAGGTTTCAATGTGATTTAAATTTTTCATGGTCTCGTTTTAACTGGTACTTTGAGTTCTACATAGTGATTCCAAAGTATGCCTTGTGAGGTCTGTGCCAGAGTTTTTTCTGAGCGTATGTAATACCAGAACATAAAGGCAGCAGTCAATGAACTCTGCCTCTTACTTATCCCTGGTCATGATTCTGATCAAGGTTACACTTGTGGGTGTGTTGCAGGTAGGGCTTTCACTTCGATGGAGAAATTAAGATTTCATACAGATAAAACCACCATTTCTAAAGTAGAAAGGGTTATTTCTGTTGTTTCTAGATGCACGTATGTGTTGTGTTGTAGCATGGGAAAGGGGCAGGGATTCTTCTTGAACAGGCTGTTTGCCACCTATGGTTTTTATAAATCCTGGTTTTTAAAATGATGGTGGTATAGGTTTCAGATGCACTTTCTTATTTACTGGAAGTCCTTATTATTCCCCACTTTTAAGAAAACTGTTTTGATCTAATATATTACATAAACATTGCAGTTCTAGTTAATAGACTCTGAACCTTATGATAAAGGCTGCCGCTTTATCATACTGTGCCTTTCAGTATCTGTGGTCACCATACAGAACATTGTTCCCCTTTTGATGCTTGAGATGGAAGCCAGGCACCAGCCTTTGAACAAGTGCCCCAGTTTGCTATTCACTTGTGTCTTTTTTCTGTATTATCCTTTGGACTTGTGTAGAGTGCACATATAAGGATATAAGGAAGAGAGAGGAACAAAACGAAAAGAATTGCCTAGTAATGACATTCACCACATCTGGTTTCTACTCTAACTGTTCTTTCCTGTGGCATTAATTATTTGTAAAAAAAAATAAAAAATTGAACAACCATCTTGACTCTAGCCCCCAACGGGTACCATAGGCGTTAGTTCATTTGAAATGTACATACTTTCTTCTTTTTCTTTTGTGTGACCAACTTCTTTCTAAAACGATGAAAAGAGATGAAATTCCTCTTAATTTTCCTGTGGTCCAGCATCCAGGTCCTTCAGTTTCAGCTTCGCTGTACTATTGGGAATGAATGTGGCTGAGAGGAACATTTGCAGTACTTTAGTGTGGGACGTAATGTAATAGAAGAGTTCATTTCTTCACACTCATATACACCATTCTGATTAAAAACCAGGCACAACTCATTACTTTATACATGAATAGAGCAGACATGAGACAAAACAAATGTCTGCTGTGTCATCACTTGCAGTTCGATCCAAAATTACATACTTTCTTACACAGATAAACTTTATGATAGCCACAGACCAGCCTCTAAAGTTACAAAATAAACAATTACAAAGAAAACAAGTACACATTTCATGCGCAAAAATATTCCAATATGTATAAATACCTGTATATGGATCTATAGGAAAAATGTAACTAGGTTCAGTGAGGAGTATCCATTAGTGCCTAATAACACCGACATGATTACTGAAAGGGTTAAAAGTTTCTTTATTTTTATGAAAGTAAAAAGATTCCCACTGTCTCCATCAGGGGCAATGAGGGTTATTGAAATGTGGTTGGTTGTTGTTGTTGTTTTTTTACTTTTTATTGATTATATATTGGACATTGGAAAGTTGTCTTATTTGTATCTGATGTTACATTCTGTTATTTTGTTAAACAGTTCAAAGCATAGTATTCCTACTTCTTCACACAGGTGATTGGCCTCGGATTATCCATGCTGTTTTATTCGTGGGACGACTTCAACAAAAATTATTTCAAAATGATAACAAATATTATCATTTTGAGTGTCCTGATTTGCATTTCTTTGTCGTTTTGGATTGTGTCCATGACTGCAAGTACATATTATGGTAATGATCTAATTTTTTAAATTAATACTATAATTTGCTATACTTGGATACTAGAATTTTTACCAGTCTTGTCAATCCTAAAAGGTAAATGTAATCTTTTGTAATAGTTATCCTTCCCACTCCCCAAGGAAACAGGAAATTAATAGTTCTGTTTTAGAAACAGTACACAGGGTCCTACTAGTACAGATTTTTCCACACATGCAGTATATTTTCTGCTTCGCAGTCATTGGCTTAATAGTCCTTCATATGCGACTTTTATGCGTATTCAGTGTAGCTACACATTACTACTAGGGATGGTGTTGGAATCCAGGATTATTTAATTTGGAGATCTGAGATCCACCAGATCCATTTTGGCCTGTAGTGGGGCTTACTGGAACCTAAAATAGTCCACAGTAGATCCAGTAAAGGGCTTGGCTGTGAATTTGAGGATACCTGGAACATATTGATGATAGCATCAGTGATCACAAAAGTTGACAAAAACTTTCAGAGCGGGTTTAGATAACAGTGACTCTGCCCCAGCCATTCATTCACATCAGGAAGGGAAAAAACACCTGAAAGCAGCAAGACTGGGGACTCAGTCCTCACCAGTCAGGGTGAAACCTGCTTTGAGTTCTGAGACTGTGAGCGCGCTTAAACTTGCTCACATCCTGACAAAAGTAGTGTCCATGGACTGAGAGAACTTCTGGAGGGCTTGAGAAGGAATAAGGCAGAGGTGGACAACTGCTTGTGGGCCAGAGACCAGTTCCCCTTCCAAGGCTCCTGTGGGCCACACACACACACACCCCACACCAAGCCCCAGTGTCTCCATTTTCTGCAGGTACTGTCAAAATGGTGGCAGGAAGAGACTGACCATTACATGGGGGTATTTCTTCTGCAGACCATCTCAAAGTGTCAATAAGAGGTGGAGGTAGGTCTCTTCCTATTGCTATTTTGAGAGTGGCTGAAGAAGAAAACAGAGGCATTGGGATAGTATGGGATTCTGTGATACCTGTGGCAGGTTGCAAGTTTTCGTGCATGCAACCTGCCTGTGGTTATAGGACTGAAATTGCACCAAATTTTGAGTAGCTGTGCAGGGAGTAAGAAGGCAATGTCATTGCTAATGGACATACTGGGATGCTGTAGGTCTGAGGTGTTCAATTTTTTGTCCTTCAGGATTATAATTTCCATTTACCAAAATGCATCTGAGCACTAGAACAGCTTTTAGGCCAAATGGTGAGGCCTGCTCGGTTTCTTTCAGTGCTGGTAGGCATAGCAGGGAGGGGAAAGTGGCAGGCTGCAGGGGCTCATTGCTTTTCTTTTACAGTCCTGTGCTCTGACTGCTCTTAACTTCTCTTCCCTGGCAGAAAAGGAAAAGGAGACAGTAGAGGAAAAGTGATACACAAGATAAGGATTATCTCTCCATCTTACTGCTTGGTCAACCTTTAGAGTGTTAGACTGGGACAAGGGAAACTTAGGTTCAAATCAGCACTGAGCCTTGAAGCAGGGGACCTTAAATACATCTCCTGACTTAGCTCCACAGAATACTTGTAGAGATAAAATTGGTAAGAATTGTGAACACTGCTCTGAGCATTTTGGACAAAGAGCAGGACAAAAATGTCATGGAGGAGTGACAGATTTGGAACTGGAAATCTTATCTTTGTAGCCAATATATAATTCTTCCCAAGGCTTGCAATGGGAGTGGATAATTTCTTGCAGGAGGAGCTTCTTAGAAGGCAAAAGCTCCTTTCAGGTTGTGCCTCATGGGGTGTTCCTTCAAAGCAGGCCCATGATGTTGCAAGGAAACTTTTGTAGAGAGAATCATAAAAACCCAGTTCACAAGTGGAAGAGTCATTTGCTCTGGTTTGCAGTGGGTCCTAACCTATTTGAAAAATGGAGAGAACAACTCAAGGAAAAAGTCAGTCCAGTGTCATAAGGAGGGTTATTTTGATGGGCCTGTATTTTAAGATGAGTAAAAGTCACATGAGCTTTGACTCTCAAGTGGTTAAGGTTTTTAAACAATTCAATAGCATTATGGAGTATACAATGGAATCTTGCTTTCCTAGCAGTTTGTGACACACTCAATGCTGTGTTTTTTCTTTTCTTAACAACTTTAGGTACTTTGCGACCTATTTCTCCATGGCGATGGCTTTTTTCAATCTTAATTCCATTAATAATTGCTTCAAGAGGATTTAAAAAAAAGAGTCTTGATCATGGGGGAGCAATAGGAGGTATGTTTCTGAGACTCAGTTTTGGTTGTGCATATATTTTAGAGAGAAGTTGATGGACCACATATGCATCCCTCAGTGGAACATTAATGATTAGCATTAATGATTTTTGGCTTTGATGTTTTTGGTTTGTGTTTAAGCTCATATGCAAATACTACTGTATCCCTACTACAGTTGTTGTTACTGCAGAGAGGACTGAATAATAAATGATGTGGACATTGTCTAGCCAGAAGCCAATTGGTGCCTCACACTGGTATAACAGTTACAATGGAATAGCAGAGAAGACTCTCTCTGGAAAGTTGTCCTGTTGTCTCCTGAGCTGCTTTCTTTCTTGATAGAATGTTTTTTCTACCCACCCCCATGTTGTTAGAGCAGCTGTCATAATTCTGTCCTTGGCCACCTACTCTGCCATGGTTACTTAAGCCAACAGAATTGTGGCCAGTGTTAGCAAACTTACTGTCATCAGTAGGTTAGTTGTGGTACAGAAAAGTGATGAGATGAAGTGGTCTAGAACAGTGCTACTCAAAGTGCTGGTCCATGGACCGGTGCTGGTCTATGAGCCAGGCAAGTTTCCAGGAAAGAAAGAAAGGAGAATAAAATATATGTAACCTTTGAGTACAGGTTTGGTCCAAATTCCTGCCACATTAAGGGGGAAAATTGCCAGTCCTACACATCCAATAGTTTGGGATGTGCTGGTCTAGAAGATCTGCCAACTAGACATGGGTGGTTCATGTTTAGTAATTGTATAGGTGGGAGAATGTTTGATGGTATTGGATATTATCAGTTGTAATAAGCAACTATATGGGTGGAAGAATGGTTGGATGTTATCAATTGCAATCTGTACAAATTTAACATTAATTGTAGAAGGATAAAACCTCAAAGCTTGAGTACCGAACAGAAAACATAACTGTGGATGAGAGATCCTTGAGAACTGGAACATAGGGCAGGATTACAGGTAGTGTAAATATATGACAGTGTAGTTATTGCTGGATTCCCCAGTTGTGCAGTGGACACAGCAGTCCTGAGCTTACCCACTACACAACTGTCAAATAGCTCCCCACTTACCAAGTCAAATGGGAGTAGGGGGCTCTGTGCTTGGGGAATGATTGACTAAAGAGGGCACTGTACTTAGCAGCCTTTGAGAAGGGGCACCACAAAGATTGCACAGATGTTTTTATGTTAGTGTAGAACCTTGGCAGAATTTGAGTCATAATATACAATAAATGCTGTCTTGGATGTCCCTGTGGTACTGATCTGTTCATGGCACGAAGGCAGAACTGGCAAGAAGGGAGATAAGAGAAATGTGAAAGCCAGAAGAAAGAACGAGAACATAACTGAAAATCTAGTCTCATATAAAAAGTGTACAAAGTCATTTTATAAATTGTTACATTTGCAAACCACTCTGCTGCTTCCCAAAGATAATTAAATTGTATTTGTTGTTTTTGTGGTTCGCTTAGAAAAGTGTAAGCATTTTATAAGTGTAGTGCAGAGATTAAAAAATAAGATACTTCTCTCCTACAGGCTCACTATTTCTATTCTTTTTTTTCCTGATACGAAAGGAAAAATGAATGGAGAGAGAAAAGAAAAGTGACAATTAGAGCAGGGGTATTTCTCACATACACATGTACACTCCCACACACACTGATTTCATTGTCTTCTATAGATTATTGCACAAAGTAACATGTCATTTCCCCTACCTTTCTCAGGTTTAATAGTGGGATTTATCCTCACAGTTGCAAATTACAGCTTCTTCACTGCCTTGCTCATGTTTTTCATCAGTTCTTCCAAACTAACCAAGTGGAAAGGAGAAGTAAAGAAGCAGATAGACCCTGAATATAAGGAAGGTGAGGTTTAAAAAATAATTTTTAAGACAACTGACAACTAAATATTGTGTTTTAACTATATGGAAATCAAAAGATATGAGTGAATGAACCATACTCTGTGGACTGGGAGTCACTGCAAGCCAGGGTGGGTAGAAACTAATTTTGCTACCTCTTCCTAGTAGCCCTCCAAACTGCTCACCAAGTCTAGAGTTCTTGGTGAGTAAAAGTGTCTGTAGTATGCGTAGGGCAGCCAAATTTATGTAAAGTCAAGTGGAATCATTTTAGTGAGCTAAGATCCTTGGATGGCTTTTGGGATGTGTGGGAAAATCAGCTTTCCTTCCTTTTTTCTGTATCCAATCCTAGGAAAGTGCATTTTGTCACCATCTTTATTCTGCTGGGTAACAAGAAAATGCCCAGATTACTATTCAATAAACAGTGAAGAAATAATTGGTAATCATCTTTGCTTTTAATTAATAAGAAATTCAACAATGATTTGTAATAAATTATCGCAAATCAGTGTGGTTTTGGATTGAGACTTTAGAGATCCTAGTCTCCACTCTGCCATGGAATTCCCTGTTTTATCTTCTTCTTTCTCAGTGTGACCAACCTCACAGGACTTTTGTTGTGAAGAAAAAGGGGCAGGAGGAGCAATGTAGTTCACCTTCAGATCACTGGAGGAAATGTTAGATCGAAATGGAAGTAATAGTATAATAATAATGACAACAACTTTTTTTAATTCTAGCCTTGATTATCTTATTGCATATTTTCAGGAGTACTACTTGTAAGTTATGCTTTCTGATTTCCTTGTTTTGTACATAGGTGGACAGAGAAATTGGGTGCAAGTGTTCTGCAATGGTGGAGTACCTGCAGAACTGGCTCTGTTATACATGATTGAAAACGGACCAGGTGAAATTCCAGTAGATTTTTCTAAACAGTATACTGCATCCTGGATGTGTCTGTCACTCCTGGGTGCTTTGGCTTGCAGTGCTGGAGACACATGGGCATCAGAAATCGGCACTGTCATGAGTCAGGAACCACGGCTGATAACTACCTGGAAAAAGGTTCCAGTTGGTAAGATTGAATTTCTTATTTTCTGACCCAAAGTTAGGCAGCCTACTAAATCCCTTTCTGTGATTTCAGATCCTGAGAAAATGTAAATTGAATGCAGCTCATGTGCCCTTGCCAGTGCTGAAATGAGGCAGCACAGTCATCAGAATCCCCAGCATTTGAACCATTGGCCTAAACCCAGACTGATACTAACAGAGCAGAAAATTCCGCTAGTCTGATTGCACTGGATTTATATATTGCAGTCAATACGTCAATCACTTTACAGTCAGCCCTCCACATTTGTGGGTAAAGCATTCATGGATTTGATTATTCATGGATTACTGGGGGAAGGGACAGGAGGGGGCACGCATCTGTGTATTCACTCATTTGCAGCGGTTGGAGCGGGGAAGGGATGGGATTTGAGGGTGCACGCCTACTCACTCGTGGGTGGGAAGGGGATGGACAGGGCGAGGGGGTATGTTTCTTACTTGCACAGATGGGAGGGCTGAAGGGGTTGAGACAGGAGGAGGGAGGGTACGCATGTTTGCTCATGTAGGCAGGAGGGGGAGAGGATGGGACAGAAGGAGGGGTGGCTTGCTCGTTTGCTCACTTGTGCAGGCAGGAGGGAGGAAGGAGGGCACCCACATTCACTCACTCACATGCTATCCCGTCTCATCCCCTTCCCCCACTGCCCATGTGAGTGAGCAAGGGAAGACACATGTAGCCAGGCCCAGCAAGCCCACCAGTAAAGGTAAATTTTGGGGCATGTTAATTACAGTTTTGGGGGGCTTATGATATCTGTGGTTTTTTCCCCACTTTCATGGGATCCTGCACCCCCTAACCCCAGCAAAAGAGGAGGACCAACTGTATTTGTGCCCCACCTTTTCACTGTGACTGGGACCTGTGGCATAAAGAAATACAAATAAAACCAAATTTAGCTAAAAACATTTTAAAAAATCCAAGATTAAATTAATATTAAAATGCCAATGAAATTAAAGCCACTTAAAGCATTAAAAGCATAGAATAAAGGTAGTACAGCCCACTAAAATAGAAAGCACTTGCATGTAAGATGGTCAGTTCCTATATGCCCATTGTTGCCTAATAATTCACTTTCTACTAGTCCAGAAGACCTTGCACAAATGCAGTGAAACCTTTGATTCAGAATAATGACAGTAGAGTCTTGTTGGACAGAGTGTCAATAACTGCAGGAAAGAGTAATGTCAGCTTGTGAGTTTTATTGTCTCATGGGGCATTGTTTTTACGTGAACTGCAGATGTGCCCATTCATTTCATTAGAAAATTCTAGAAAAATGACATAATCATAATTTATGTCTTCTTGGAGAGGAAACTTTAAAATAAATTTGGAATTATTGTAAAGAAAAGCAGTGTATTTGAAATGTAGCTTCATGTTCTGGAAAAAATATGTTTCTCCTGGCACCCCATAATATATCTGTCTAAGAGGCCTTCAGACATTTTGCTAGGGTCACAGCTTTGAGAAGAGTTTTATATACGATGGTGAGTTTTCTGCCCAATGGCAGATCGCCCAGATGATAAATCAATATTGACATCAATATAGATTATGTATTAGTCACCTAATCACTTCTCTTCTGTCAATATTGGTTTAAAGGTTCAATCCTTTAAACACTTGCCCAGGAGTTAGTCTTACTGAATTCACTGGAATTTACTTGTGAGTTAATATAATGCCTAAGATTACTCTAGGTTGCTCAAAATGTGACAAGATCATTTTTTTTCTGACCATTTCCCTTATATTCAAAGTATCAGTAGACTGGCCCCTGATTTTTGATAGTTATATTCTGGCAATCCTTATCTATTCTAAGTCAGTGTTTACTTTTGCTTTGGTATAATCAGTCTCCTAGAGTCTGAGTGACAATTTTGTATGTGGTAAAAATAAACACTGTTCTCATTGCTTACTCTATTAGGCTAAGGCACCCGTAACATTCCTGCTTGCCTGCCAGTCCAGCATGTTTATCACCATTCTTAATGTGTTTTGCATTTCCATTACTTCTTACATATCCCCTCTCCCAACTATATATTTGTTTGTCCAAAGAGGCTTGGGCCATATCCTGAATCTGATGAAGTGGATTGACTCCACAAAATCTTATGCTAGAAATTTCTGCTTCCCAATTAGTCTCAAAAGTGCTACTGGCTTCCTGTATGTTTTTTTAATGCTAAAACAGACTAACATGGTTATTTCTTCAAATGTATACCTATTGTAAGAGTTCAAGAGTGAGTTGCTCTGGATTCTTCCTCTTGGCCTCTCCTATGTAAATTTCATGCAGCCTTTCTTGTTTCAGTTACAATCATAGTATAACATCACATTGACACTAACACTAATCATGGCTGGTTTTTAATCAAGATTTGAAGGTAGCTTGCTGACTCTGGCTCGTGTTGGCAATGGTGCAAATGTAATGCTACATTGGAGTTAACACAAGGCAGAAAGCTTAACAGTCCTGTTGCTGGCTTCAAATTCCTTAGGGGTCTTTGGGTTTGTTTGTTTGTTTGTTTTTTGGTTGGGAATGTGATCTCTGCACTTTTATGTGAATCATTAAATTAATGCTTATATCAGAATAGATTTGAAACACCCAGCTTCTTCTTGTTTGCTGCTAACATTAATGTACTGCATTCAAAAAGAAAAGGAATACATCTGTTTTCTTTTCACACTATGAAGAGTTTTTTTTCCTTGTTGCTCAAGTATGTGTTATGCATATGCAGCTAATTTTCCTTCTGTTCCACTGAATACATATTCTAAAAAGGTTAGCATGCCAGTTCTGATGGATTTTTAAACTTTGTTTTAGGTACCAACGGTGGTGTTACTTTAATAGGCCTGATCTCCAGTCTGCTCGGTGGCACATTCGTAGGTGTGGCTTATTTCATCTCCCAGATTATTTTTGTCAATGATCTGGATATTTCTGCTCCACAGTGGCCCATTATTGTGTTTGGTGGACTGGCTGGTTTACTAGGTTCTATTATTGATTCTTATTTAGGAGCAACAATGCAGTACAGTGGTAAGTTGTTTTTCTTGAAAACAAAAAACAAACTTAGTTTAGTGTAAAGTGGTGTAACCTAACTGTTGGGATAAGATAGTTTTAAATAAGATAGTTTTAGATAATGATAGAATATCTTACTTTAAAATTTGTAATTTTCAGTAACTTCAAGGACTTTTACATTTCTGATCATCTGGAGTGCCTTATGCAAATCCTGTCTCATTTTGGCTTATATTATGGCATCATTAGGGACTGAAGTTCCATTTAGACAATGATAGTAAGTAGTTTGGGAAAGATCCGTGGTTATCTACAGTAATACAGTAGAAACAGCATAGTTTTCATTAGCACAGTTAACATTATCTGAATCATGTAAACAAGATTGAAAAAAATGGTACACGAATAATCTGGCTTAGCCTACAGGAATAGAAATGTAAGCAACGCAGTAGTTATTCAGTTTCTCTTTGAACCACCCATACTTCTCTTGGCAGTAAATTTCTTAGGATAGGCCCAACATCTTAGATAGTCCTGTCTTTGCTCCCCACCAGTTTGACTGCTGTTGGTGATAGACCAGTGTGCAAAAGGTCTTAAATGTTTAAGTCTTCAATTTTTGGTGTTAAAACATGGTCAGATAAATATAGGTAGTTCTTCAACTAATTTGGACCTAAACCATTTAACAATTAAAAATTTTAAGCTAGTCTTGTTCTGGGCTTGCATCACACACACCTGTGACCTGTGCAGCTAAAACTGGATTGGAGTAATATGATATGACCATCTAACTTAAACAGTTGTATTCTGCATCAGTGTAAGTTTTTCAGTCATCTTCAGAGGCTGTTCATGTAGAACGTATTAGAAGTAATCCAGCTTGGATGCAACTAAGGTATGCAGAGTTGAGGCTGTCCTCTGTCTCTGTGGACAGAGTCCCAACCGGAGTATTAATCACTGTTATTAAAAGGTCTTATAGACTGTTTCCATCACCTGTAAATCCACAGTCAGAAATGAGTTCAGAACGACTGTCGACATGCAAAGAGGAACTTGATTCCTGGTGATTTGTTCTTTCAAAAGAAAAACACATTTTGTTGACAAAAGACCTTGGCAGTAATTGTTATATCCATTGCATTAAATAAAGCTTGTTGTTGTGTACCTTCAACTTGTGACCCTGAGGTGGACCTATCATGGAGTTTTCTAGGGGTGAGACTCCTAAGGTCACCCAGTGGGTTTCCATGGCCGAACAGGAATGGAACTCTGATCTTCTGGGATGTAGTCCAATGCTCCAACCACTACACTATGCTATCTCTCTAAATGGAGCTTATTACCAGATAAATGTATAAAGATTACAAAACTTGAGTTTTCTATAAAACTGCAGTTACTGCCTGTTGAAGAAAAGGATCCAAATTGAATTACCTGCATTTTATCTGTTTTAAATGACAAGTGCTTTGTCTCCACTGGATCTCAGTTGTGGGCATTTATATACATTCAGTAACACAGTACCTCATTATTGGAGGAAAATTTACTTCCTGATTAATTGATTTTTAAATTTTATTTACTTCTTTCTTCAGGTTTGGACACTCGTACTGGAATGGTTGTCAATCATCAGACCAAAGATGCAAAGCACATATCTGGAAAACCTATCCTGGATAATAATGCAGTTAATCTCTTCTCCTCTGTAGTCATTGCTTTGTTGTTGCCTGGAGCAGCATGGGGATTTTGGCCAAGAAGTTGAAGTTGATGTATTGGGTTCCATGTCTTTTATTAAAAGAAGCTGTGACCTAAAGGATTTTCCACAAAGCACTTTTATAACTCTGAGCTGGACTGTATTTTCCTGCAACTTTTCTGGAGGCATGAGAAGTTATCGAGCAGTTAAAGCTATGCTTCCTGTAGCAGCTGCAGGGATTCCAGGCAAGGAGTACTGATTTGATACCACTTCTTTTATACCAGAATACTATTCTTGCTTGAATGATTATGGCTTTGCCAGTTAAGTACTTCATCTCATCTCATCCCTCACAGTCTGGCAGGTTAGGAAATAAGAAATCAGGGGGAAATGTTTACTTCTGACTGAGAACTACTGTATTCATGAGGCAAAGCGATGGATCTGGACCTCCATTATAATGTATTTCTTTTGCAGTATGTGAGAGTCGCGCTTTGGGAATTTTTGTCCTTTTGCTGTTAGAACATTTTGAGGAAGTAACAACATAGCGTCTGAGTGTCAGTTGAATGACTCAATAAAATCAAAATATTTTAGAGTTGGGGGGCGTTTGAGTGGTACATTGGCAAAAAAAATTGGCTCTCACAAGCATGTGTTCTATTTGTTAGTAGTGCCATGAGATCTGATAATAATTTTTGATGTCCAGTGTTTAAATATTTAATTTATTAAATTTAAAATCTGATGTTTAGAATATTTGTTTTGGCCAATGTCTATAGTTGATTATTTTCATCCTGTCATATTCAGTATTCTTTGCATTCATTCCAAGCAGTTTGCTGTTATTTATAATAAGTATTGCTGTTTATTTTTTAACTTGAGGGTGGTGATAACTTACAGATTCACTTTAGTCATCAAGAAAAACCGTTATTGCTTGACTGCAAGAATTGTACGTTGTAGAACTGTTTTTTCTGGGTTTGCCAAAGTTTTGTTCTTACATGGAAGCAAAGATGAATTGGGATAAAAGTTGTGCTTCACTATACCTGAATGCAGTATATGGCATTTCTCTTGTGCTAGTGGAAAAAACTTCAAGTAGTGCATCTGTATATCTGTGAGTTCAATTACAGGCACAGTAAAATGTGTTTCACTTTACTTTATTCCTTGATTTACAAAGAGATCTATTTTCTGTTATGTTTGTGGTTTTACTAAAGTTTTATGTAAACCACACATACGAACACATTTCAGCTGGCATTAAATGTTAAGAAAGGGTAGGAAGTTGAGACTACAAAGAGGATATATCCGCAGACTGCTTTGAAGTCAGAGTTCATACAGATGTCGGTATCTTCAAAAGGTAGGCCCTTCTAAGAGATCCTGCTGACAATCAGTGTGAGCCATTTTACTAAAATGAAAAGGTTATATTGCACACTATTTTTAAAAGTTTGTCATAAAAATATTGAATGCCTTGAAATGCTCTCTTCCATGCAACAGACACTTGGCTTCTGTGCAGCACTCAACATAAAGAGACTTCTGCCATGTAGCTCAAGCATGGGTAATGTGTAGACCACAGACTGCATGTTATCCTCAGCTATTCTTCAGGCCCAGCAGCACCCACCAAAAAATTGTTCTGATTTCCTTTTGTTTTGCTAAAAATATGCCTCCATCTGTTAGAAGGTGGGCAGGGCAGTTTTGACACGAAATTTAGGGCAAGGTGAGGCTTTTCTCTACCCAGGAAGTAAAGCAGAAATCAACATCCCACATGCTACCTGGTTATAAAAGCCCTGTTCTAGCCCTGAAATAGCCCAGGAGAGCATTTTTAGCCAATAAAGTATGCCCCAATCCCTGGCAGTTCCCTACCTTCAGTGTAGATATTGTTAAACTTGATACAAGAAAGTGAATAAAACATCCCAAAGCAATATTTTCACAGCACTAGTGTTGCTTAATAGCCCACCTGAAAAGTTGGCCCCTCATTAGAAGATGGGAAAAGAATGAAAATGAGAAATAAGATGTTAAAGCTTAGGAGACAAGAAGAAATTAATGAAACAGGAAAGGTGGAGATAGAGTGTGGTTGCCTCTATAGACTAATGTATGTATGTGTTCTGTTTGTCACTGGTACAGAGAAAGTATGAGGGTGAGAGCAGGTTATAAATGGAAATGTAAGTGGATTGAAGGATCAAATGTCTGATGGGAACTCTATGTTATATAAAAGATACATACACTGAAATATCTTTTTGACATCTATGTCCTCATAATAAATGACTTGGTAGCTATCTGTACTAAGAGTTTAGATAATTTCTTACCAGATGGAACCTTGAGTAGTTTTATAAGCTTGTTCAAATAAATCTGACTTCAGATTGATGTCTAGATCTTTTCATTGTTTAGCTATTATGATGATAAATTAAAACAAGATCAAATTTCTAGAGCGAGACTGTGAAATTTGTTCTTATCTAGAAGTCCTGTATGTCTGTTCCTTTACATTTGTTTGGTCACTTTGCCTGCTCTCTTCTTTGGCTCCTTAAACTCTACTTCTAAATGCCCAACTGAAGTTTTAAGGTACTATAAGTTAACCAAAAATTGGGGAGTGGAAGAAAATTGGGGGCAGCATTCTTATTCAGGGCCAGTGCCCTCAGCTTGCCCCCACCTTACTGTAAATATACTCCTGAAACACATCTGAAGAACAGCAGTTTAGGGAAGACAGCTCTAATAAAATCTGTCATTTAAAAATTTCAGAAGGAATCAGGGCTTATTTTGCACTAAAAGATATGCATTGAGCTTTGTTTGAGCTGTCTGTACGTTTACTTTGTGAACGTCACATTCCTTGTAGTTCTACCTTCTGCATCCATTTGGATGCAAACATTGTTGGCTGAAATACTGAATGATAGTAAAGATTTTAAGTGTGATATTCAGAATAGCTTTATGTATAAAAATGTATGATGATGATGACGACGACAATATAATAGGATGCGCAAAGTGTACTCCCCTCAGAAGTTGTTGGATTGCAGCTCCTACTATTTTTCATAATTGGCAATACTGGCTAGGGCTGCTGTGAGTCACAATGTAATACTATGTGTAGTAATATGCAGTTGCCCACTCTGATGCATGGGTAAGCTTGATGCCTTTTCCTATATGGAATTCTTTTAGCTTTGTAAACCTAGTTCAGCTTAAGCCCTTCATGGAACAAGAAGGCGTAGGGTGGGAAGAAAAGGGAGAGGAGTAATGTGTTAGGGTGGAAGCACAAAAGACTGATTTCTACATCCAGAAATCTCACTTTCTTTATTTCAAAATACAGGACCAGGATGAAAATTTTTATTTCTTTAAAAATACCAGTCTTAAGGGAACTAGGATGTGGGCATGTGTATAGATAGTTGCTTTTGAAATTGTGTTGTTGCTTACCATTGCCTGTGGATGATAACTGGCTTTTTCAGTCCTGCCCTACTGTCCAGTCAAACAGGATTTTCAGGTTTCTGTAACATTTGGAAAAGTGTCAGGGGAAAAGGTCCGAAATTGCTTCCAGCTGCAACAGACAATTGCATTATTTTAAGCCTGTTGTAGGTACTGATTAAAGCCTACTATGAGGAACAACTTTTCTATTCCCTATATGCCAGAATATATGTGGAAGGGTGTATAATTTTATTTTTCTTTGCACTTCAACTTGTCTTTAAGAGGCTTTCAGACTGATTGCCCCTGATAACAGTGCTCTGACACTTGGTGGTTTTCCCCTTCAAGTGAAATTGACTGAACAAGAAACTGCTTGAGAACCAGTTTGGTGAATTCTACCTTACCTTTGAGTTTGCAGAGGTGCTCCTGCCTCTCTTTTTATGTCTGTACAACGAATACATTACTTATGCTGGATCAAGACTACTGCGGCAACAGGACTAAAGAAGCAACCATCCACACTCTTTAGAAATTACAATCCTGATTTGCCAACTGAGAGGTTTGGCAGATTGGCATGAAACACCATTCAAACACCTCCTCCTTACACAGGCTGGCCATGGCACAGTATGCTGGAATGAATAGACTTTTCCATCTGAGGCTGGGCTCATGTTTTTAATGGTATTTCTGGTTTGCTTATTTACTTGGAGTGGGCTCTGTTGTTGTAGGGATGATTGTGTAGATTAGTATTCCCCACCCAATGCTCCTATAATATCCATCATTTTCACCCTTGACAATAGTCTGCTGACTAAAGATGATAGAAGTTGTAATCTAACATCAGGAGGGGACCAAACTCAGAACAGGGAAAGTGTTGATCTTTTGTCAAGTGGCCAGTCTTTTCTTTGATGCTGAGCTTCCTATGTGTTTAAAAAGGCAGCCTTACACTACTGTTTTGATATGGCACAGCTGAGATCTTAATTGAGGTAATACATTGCCACAGTGTCCTTGAAGCATCGTATAATTGCTTAGGTATGATTTCAGACAGAGAAACCCTTCTTTTAACTGAACATGTGGGAGTGAGCATGCAGCCAATATGAAGTCATGCTATGCTGAGATGAAAACTATCTGGGGAGGTGGAGGGGATGTTGATGGGGCAAACAGCTTTATAAAGTAGAGAAGGAAAATAAAGTCTTTCATAAAGTAGTTAAAAATAAGAACAAAAGAAAATTTGGTTTTTTTGGTGAGGGGTTGTCTCAAGTTCCCATTCTCCACATAGTGCTCTTCGTAGAAGTTTTATTCATAAACCACATCATGGTAATTTCATATTCAGGTCCCTTGTGAGAATGGTAAGCTTGTAAACCAGTGATTGGTAATCTTTGGTCTTCCAGCTATTGCTGGGCTACTACCTTTCCCTTACTATTGGGCCTGCTGACTAGAGCTGTTGAGAGCTGGATTCCAGCAATGCCTGGAAAGTCACAGATTCCAACCCCCCCACCATGAGGTGAATATTTTATTGCCTCATATCTTCCCATCCTATGCATTCTATGTGCTTTTTTAAAAAATACATTGAAAATGGTGATGTGCAAGTTGCAAAAGTCTAGTTTTCTGTGTCATTGGACCTCTAGTTTTCTTCAGTGATTTTGGATAAAGAAAGGCAAGATTCCCTCTAAATAAATAAATAAATAAAACAGAGATTTCAGATTTATTTAGTCTGATTTTATATTTACATTTCACTTTTACATGCTATTTCTCTACCTTTTTAAAATGATGGAGTATCATTTTTGATGGCTGTTAGAGAAGGAGAGAATTGGTGCAAATGACTACCTTCCTTCTCCCTTCTGCCAGTGAAGTCCTTTTACTGGATCAATAATCTTCCGTGGATGGAAGAAACTCACCCAGGAGTACAGCTTAGTATTCATGGGCAAAAAATACAAATGGCCTCTTCAAGCAGATTGTATGGGAACACAGGGCAGAGGCTGGGGAAGGTATTAGAAGAAAGCTTTCCTTGGCTAGAACCTCAGGGGCCATGACCTTTCAAGTTCAATGGCAGCTGTACCCTTCTATCCTGACATGGAAATAAACACACTGATGGTACATTAATAAAAATGTGTACACATAGTGTAGGCCAGGTGCATGGATCATATGGTCCTCCAGGTGTTTTGGACCAACTCCCAGAAGCCCCAGCAAACATGGTCAGTAGTGGGGAATTACAGGAGTTCTAATCCAAAATGTCTGGAGGGCCAGAGGTTCAAACCCCCCACCCCATGTAGACATTTCTGAGAATTACAGCTAAGTTTTATGTGTATGTAATGCTATTTTTATAACGGCTTGCCAAAACTGTAAACTTTCTAAACGTCTATTACAACCTCTCACCAATCCAGCTGAATGCAGGCACTGCATTTGGCAGCCCATGTGGGACTAATTAATCTGTCCATTCATTCAGTGATTCATTCATTCATTCCATTTATGTGCCACCTTTCTCCTGGAGTGGGACCCATGGTAGCTCACAAAAAGAATCAGGTAATACCTAATAATAAAATTTAAATGAATAAAAAAATGATCTTGATATGTTTGGGGTCTGTGCTGCCTATCTGGAACTGCAAAGACAAGGGAAAGCTGGGATGAGAAACCATAATATTTGGCCGCTGGTGTGCTGTGTCTGACTAGAAAATGGAAAAATTCCATTTTTTTGATGGCAGTCCCCCAGTGCTTCAGCCAGCATGGGTAACACCATTCCAGGAGTGGCAATATGACAAGTAACTTTCCCATACTCAATATGGCTTGCAAGCTCACATGTTTGCATGGCTGGCTCATTATTTTGTCTCCTTCTCTCCCTTGCTCTCATGTTGTCTTCACTGCACACCTGCTGTAAGTCCTGAGGAGGAAAAAAGAACACCCACTCAAACACAGGAGAAAGGAGAAAAGAGAGGACTGAGATAGCTCAGAAACAAAGCACTCCCCTAAAGAGTACCAACTCTTCTTTCTCCAACTTAACTTTGTCAAGGTCACAGATTCCTTCCCACCCATCTGTGAAACACTGATAAAATTCCAGCAGAGAGCCTTTGTCCACTTAGCAACATA
Organism: Iguana delicatissima; assembly: GCA_948472985.1. NCBI lineage: Eukaryota > Metazoa > Chordata > Lepidosauria > Squamata > Iguanidae > Iguana > Iguana delicatissima. Next base: position 576,050 of record CAOKZL010000002.1, read on the forward strand.
TTTAGTACAAACTCTGTTCCTGCTGTGGAACCCAAATCTTTTTAAAGACGCAGTGACTGAGCCTGGAAACTGCAAGGTTTTTTTCTCCTATTTGCATCTTCCAGTAAAATAAGGCTGAGCCTATTTCCGCAGTTATTCAGAAAGAATCACCCTCATAATTATGTCTTTAGAACAAAATGTACCTTCCTTAACTTCTGTGCCATTGGGAAATACTGCCAGTGACAGATGACTTTAATTGTTCCTGAAGCACAGAGAATATGGTACAGTTTTGAGTTTTAAAGTGGTTGTCAGTAAGATTGTGTGTGTGCATTTGTGTTTGTTTCAAAGAATAAGAGGTACAGGTTAGGAGCAACAATCAGTTTGAAATTGCTTTTTTTGAGTCCCTTAAAGCATTCCAGACACGAAGGCTAGATGATAATATCCAGCTGCCTTCCTGTATAAAAGCCAATTTCCAACATTCTGTCTCCAACTTTGCAAACCCATGAAGATGTAATATGGGTGAATTAGTGTGTGATAATGCAGAAAGGAATTGGCATCATTCTCAGTGGTTGAGGGTCACTTGAGGCAGCAAAGTAGACTTAGCCATACTTACTCAGATATAAGCCCCATGAGTTCAATCGGACTCATCTAAAGTAATTGTATATATTTATTTATTAGTTCCAGATGTATCTTAACTTCCCTCCAGTGATCTCAAGCAGTCAAAACACGGCTATCTTCTTCCACAGAACAGCTGTGTAAGGTGAGTCAGGCTGAGACAGAGTGACTGGTCTAATATTTTATGAGTTACGTGGCTTGGGACTTGAACTGGATCTCAAAAGTCCCAGTTCAATACTCTAGACACTACATTGGTTCTAGGACTCTGGTATTAAGTACCTTACAGTACTATTATTTTTACTTTTCCCAGTTAAGAATTAGTTGCAGTCACTTTGGCTGAAACAGGAAAAAGTAAAGTGCTATTCTCCAGTATGATTTTGCAGGTATTATCAAGGCCTGCTGTTCACCTTTTGACATTATCTAAGCAAAAGAACTTGGAAGAGGTTTCCCGCCCCTGCTACAAATCTACAGTTCTCTAATCAGCAGGTCCAGCAGGCAGACATGCGGGATGCCACCACAGCACAGATCATTCCAGTCTTCCAGCCCTTCCTATATAAACCCAGTAAATTATAACAATGGCCATTTTTCTCCCTTATACAAAAGGTAGTTTCGTGGTCTTGTCTCCGTCAAACACACAGGTGGACAATTTTGGAAGGTTCTCCTCTAGACCTAGGTGTATTATTGTGTGTATCCATGTCTGTCTTGCAGTTGCCTGTTGATTTATGGTGATTCTATTGTTTTCATAGGGTATTCTTAGGCAAGAGACAGTTTGCCTCCGCATTCCTCTGAAATATAGCCTACAGAGCCTGGTATTCCTTGAGATCCCTATCTAATACCACACTGGGGGAAAAAAAAGATGAAAAGTGGTGGATAGAATTCCTAGAAGGTAGAGAGGTGATTTGCTACGTAAAGGTTATTTGGACTCCCTCCCAGCTTTGCTTTAGTCCCCATTTTAGAAGCAGGAAGTAACCCAATGCTAATTTCTAGTTTATATAGACATTTAGTGGGGTCATGAAAGAAGCCTAGGTGTGCATAGAATAGCCTTTAAATGGCAAATTGTACCCCAAGTATTTGGGGTGGGTAGAAAAAACTTTTTGCAATTTTTAAGGCATTTTTAAGTTTGCTTTTTAAAAATTAAGGTGGAGGCCAGACTGTAGCCCCAAGTGGAGCATGGGCTACACTTTGCCGATCCCTATTCTGTTTGTTAACACAGGAATACCAGAACTTTAGAAAATATCATTTTGCTTACATGCTCTGAGGCGCAGTCCCAACCAGACGCTCTCCAAATGCACAGTGGTCATGTCAGCTGGGAACAACAGGAGTTAAATCTAATAAATGTATAAAGCGACATGTTGGGGAAAATTTATCTTTATTTATGGTGATGTACAAATATAATTATCACAATGAAAACATCAGAAAGCTCACCATCACAAGAAAACCCCAGAACAGTGGCAGATAGAATGAAAGAGAAAGAAGTAGCTAATTAAAATGCCTGAGCAAACTCAAAGGTTTGGAGGTGGTGTTGAGACAATTCAAATATTGATGCCACTCTCAAAGCCAGAAAAAGTGTGTTCTGTAATTTCAGGTGCCACAATCAAGATGCTTCCTTCCCCTCCCCTTGTTTACCTTGAAGAAGAGCTTTCTTCACGGATAGGCTGGCATAGACATTTACAGCTTTAAAGGCACGCAACAGCACCTTGAACTGAACTCATCACCACCATATTCTCCACTATTTAAAGCTTTCAGGTTTTGTTTAGAGGTAGCTCCATGTACAGTGCATTGTGTGTGCATATGTGCCTTGAAGTTGCCTGTCAAGTTATGATGATCCTACGGATTTCAGACGGTTTTCTTAGGCAAGGAACACTGAGAGGTGTTTTTGCAAGTTCTTTCTTCTGATATATACGACAGCACCTGGAATGTGTTGATGGTCTCCTCAAGTACTAATCAGGGCTGACCCTGCTTAGTGTCTTTTGGCCAGTAACCCAATCGGAAAAGTAGCAGTGCGTAAACCACGGAAGCCAGGCCAGTACTCAGCCAAACCTGGTGAAAAGACACTCCCAATCACCATTTGAGCTTCAAGTGACTGCTGCCTCAACGAATACCCTAAACAACACACTTATCCCCTCTCCTTCCCAGACAAAGTACAACTTCATCTAGAATAGGTTGAACATCCATATGAGAACCACCTACCTACAGCTTTTCCATCTTATTGCAATTTAGCTTCAGGTTACTGGCCCTCTTCCAGCCAATTACTTGCTAAAGACACTGAGTTCAGCACCTGTACAGCTTCACCTGACAAGGAGAAATAGGGCCACCTGTCATCTGCTTATTGGTGGGACTTCACTCCAAATTTCTTGATGATTTCACCCAGACAATTAAAATAATCAAGGAGGCAACATAAGTTATTTTCTAGCAGATGTTGTCTTTGCATTTCTTTTGCTGGAGTTGCAGCTCAGTTTTGGTAAAATTTGTTTATGGTTTGATACTCTACAGCTATTAAGAAAAGCAAGTTTATACTTTAAGCTGTCTTGACAATTTTGCAGTATTAAGGTGCAGCAGGAATATTTAAAATAATTAAATAAATTTCAAAATCTTCAAGATGTTAAAATGTACAAATGCTGCAAGGACAGACTGAGAATGATTATAATTCTGCCTCTTTCATGCACAAGATGCCATGACATAAGTCAGTCAAGGAAGTTCCTGGATTATGCCTGGGAAGTATCAAGGCTCTTTCAGAGTGTCAATGCAGTTCAGCTTTTCTCCTGCATTTAATGCTTTCTTGAAGGAGCTGTCATGTGAGATTTCTTTGCCACAATGTGATTCTGTCCATCAGGCCTGCCAGCTCAAGCATTAATGCTTGGGAACTGGCAAGTACTGTTGTTTGCCTAGTATCATCCTCACTTTTGGCTGCAAGTGACAGAACATGGGGCTCACTCAGGTAGGGCTGCATGCAAACCATTTAGCTTATATTTCAGACAAACATCCTTGCTGACTAATTGTTTTGTAAGTTCTATTAGGTGGAAATCATGTGACCCTCTGTTTGAGTGCAAGTCCACAGGCAGGCACAGTTCCATCATTCCTACACCCAGCACCTGAGGAAAGTCCCTCCTTCTGTTCCAGCTGCCACTGCTGTGGCCTCAGAGAAAGAGAGAAGTACAAGAAACACAGCTCCATCATGCCTAGGCCAGTGACTGATTAAAGACCCTTCCTCCATCCCAGTTGCCATTGCTGTGGCCTTGGAGGGAAGGAAGAGCAGCCAACATTGCTGGATTTAATCCCCTCCCCTACTGCCATCCCCTTTTCCTTTTGCGTCATGTCTTTTTAGATTGTAAGACAGAGGGCAGGAAACTGTCAAATTAACAACTGTAAACCATTCATGTAAAGTGCCATGTACACTGATGGTGCTATATAAGTAAATGGTAATGATGATGGGAAGAAGAGGAAGAGGTCGTCATCTCATCGACTATAGGCAGAATAGCCAGTTGTGAGGAATGCTAGCAACTGTAGTCTAACAACACCTGGAGGGGTGAATGATTCCCGTCCTGTGTCATATATCTTTGGCAGGAATGGGGAGGGTTCAGTCTTTTTACTTTTTTGCCTGGATCCATCAAAGACAGTTTTCTGTGATCTGTATTTAAAGTAAAGGAATCATATTCTCCTTTGCATCTTTGGATGAGGGCACAGTTCATTGGTAGATCACACACAAAGAATATCCCAGGTTTTATTCCTGGCATTTCCAGATGCAAAGATTAGGGGGCAGCTGATGTTATAAACCTCTGCCTAAGACCCAACAGAGCTGCTGTCTGTCAAGAGTTACTAGCACTGAGGAAGACAGACAAATAGGAAGCTGCAGCTGATGGGTCCCATTTTAGTGGGACAGTAAATCCACTACGGGTTTTGGTTTAGACTGTAAAGGAGTTATCTAAAGTGCTGAAGCATCTTCCTAAACTAGGGTCAGCACCTTGGAGAGTTCCTTTAAAGCCATATAAAACCTGAAGCAGATTCTCTACCCCATTGACATATGGGGTTCACCAGCTGCCTGTTGGAAACTGATGTACTGTAGGTCAGACCATGGTCTAGTCTTATTGTTTTAGTAAAAAAGAGAAAGTCTACGCCACTTCATTTATATCCCCATAGTACAGTTTTTGCAGACAGCTTCCAGAATCCTCCAGCCAGTATGGTCTGCATATTCTAAGAGGGAGGGAATTCTAAGATCTATCGTTTGAAAAGCAATTTTCTAAAGTCTTCTCCCTGTCTCCTAAAGGAAGTCCACAAGGAAGAAACACAGCCTCTTCGTTATTATTTCATATGCTCTACTCTAGGCCATATCCTTGTCACTAGAAACAAGATCCAAGAAGACTATTCATTATTTTATTTGAGGGTTGCTATAAAGCCCCTCCCTTCAAAACTAGCAAGAATTGCTGGTTTTTCTGTGGTTGCAGCTGGCCCTGTTTGAGTCCTGTGTCTGTGAGTCCATGAGATGTTTAACAATCTGTAAGGACATTTGTTCTATAACAATTCAGAGATGAGTGCCATCTACAGTTTTTTTCATGTAATTTCTAGCAGACATGAGGCTGGAAATTCAATGTGTAAAATATAAACCTGAAAAAGGCACCGCAGTTGTTGTTTTTTTAAATTCCCTTTACATTAAACCTTTTTCCAGATTGTCAGGTTGTCAGCAGGAGGGTGTAAACTAGATGCTGGATGTGTGGGATTTTTGTCTGTTGTCAGAAATGTGTGCACTTTAAACACATTAAACTTTCAATCTTCTCCTCACATCTGCATGAGAGTAAGCCCTATGGAGTACTTCTGAGCATGTGTAGGATTGCACAGTTTGTTGTTCAAGGAAAACTGGGTTCTATGCATCATTCTCTATCCTGATAAGGAAAAAATTCTGGTTTCTCCCACATTTAAGATTACCTTCCCAGACAGACGAGGAGGCTGGAAATTTTGGAACCCATCTTATTTCAAAGGGGTGTGTGTGTGTGTGTGTGTGTGTGTGTGAAAAATTGATTTAACAAGAAACTTCTAAAATGAAGGCTACAAGATAAAGTCTCAGGTATTTTTGATGCATGTATATACACACCCCTCTGCCAATTCTTCAAAAAGGCAGCAACTGTTATCACAGTGTCCTTGAATTTACCAAGTAGTTTCTGCTTGAAAGCATCTTCCCCTCCTACTTTTCTCTACAATTACTCCTATCTCCATGAAGAAGAGCTGTAGTTATCTGCACAAGCAGCTAAGCAATTAGCCATCCCAAATTCCCTAAAGTAATCTTAGCCTGCAGCTCTTAGCTTCAGTTTCTTAAAACAATTGAGGAAATAATATGTCATCGCCAAGCTACTTTTGACAGGTCATGGCAACTTTTCCCCATTCATGGCAGCCCCCTAATTTGCAATTCTTGGTTGTCCACTCCCTTCAACAGGGTTGTAATTCACATTTTGGAAAATGTTGTTGTTGTTACTGCTGCACATAATAAGTAAAATGTATGTGGCAGTCCTCTCCCCAAATAGCAAGATGAGCATACAAAATTATTTCTTTGAACATGAGAACACACAAGCATGCTCAGGGATGTCTGTACCAATGGTGTAAATTTGTGATTTGAGAATCACTCTATTAGAGGATGTTGCCTCTGCAAAAATGTGAGTTTAGCAGAGGCAACATCCTCTAATAGAGTGATCTAATAGAGTGAAAACAGAAAATGCAGAAGTCAGTCTGCTTTTACATGCTTGTACCCTATAAAGAAATAGCTGAGTGTTAGAGTTCAGAAAATTATCTTTGTCTTTATTCAAACTGCAGAAAGCCAGAGGAATAATTATGGAGAGAAATGCTCTCTATTCTTCATGTATAACTCATGGGTTATATTATACATGCAATATGGGTCTTACTCTCAGCGTATCAAAATTGTTCAGATACTTCTCTGTAAGCTAGAGTCCTGAAATCCAGTACATTGTTGTCGACACCACCCCAAACATTTCATTTGTGCATTTGCTTTAAAACTAACATTCCACAGAATTGCTGCGAATAAATGAAAGAAGTCTGAACTGATTTACATTTCTTCCCAAGAAAAGGGAAATACAAAGTGTACCTTCTAAATAGCTGATGTGAATGCACCATGAAGTCCCATGACTGTAATTTCTAGAAGCATCTAGTGGAGGCTCGGGATGCATTTGGACTGCCTCAGAGAGTGGTCATTGGTGATCTTTAAACAGAAATTGGATGACTTTATCTCATGTGTGCTTCAGTTGTGCATAGCAGGGAATTCAACTAGAAAGTTCTTGCAGTCCCTTCCAACTCAATGAGTCTGTACTGTAATGATTGGAAATATTGCATCATTGTTGTGCGTTTTCAAGTCATTTCCGACTTATGGCTACCCTAATGCAAACCTATCATGGGGTTTTCTAGGGGCTGAGAGTGTTTAACATACCCAAGGTCACGCAGTGGGCTTCTATGGCTGAGTATGGAACTGAACCCTGGCCTCCAGGGTTATAGTCCAACATTCAAATCACTACACCATGCTAGGTCCATATTGCATCATTAGGGATATTTAAACGATAACTAAATGACAGGTATTAAAACTTACGTACTACTTAAAAAAGCCAATCTGAGGTTGTTCTTTTTTTTTTAATAGAAACTCTAATTCTAAAATGCAGTGTGCCATTCATTAGGAAACACAAGGAAAAAAGTTTCAAATGAACCACAACGTCTATTACAGCTCACATTCATTTATCCACATGTAGCATCACTGGGAACATTTGTAGATTGCTTTTCAGAACACATTAGAACCAAAGCATTACAAAAGCAATGATATAAATCAATTCATTTCTTCAGCATCTAGTGTACCTGGGTGTATCTAACCACATTATTTAAAGGTCATTCCTAAAAATGGATTCCTTGCATTCTGTTCTTGGCTCTTAACATTTTACAAATGGCTTTGTGATAAATAGATTCCATTTAAAATAGATGCTGTGCTTATAATTGCCCTGTTTGTTTCTGTATAAACTTGAGTCCAGATAAATAGCTCGAAAAGACAAAGTCACTGTTAGTAAGCAAAGGCCACTGTTTTCAAACTGGTTATTAAAAAGCTGCACAAAGTTAGAATTGGACACAACTGTTTGCAATCTGTAAATTAGCTAATTTTTCTCAAAAAGATTAATAATGAATATTAACATAAAATATATGCAAAGTAACATAACATTGGGACATAACACTTTAGACAGAGACTAGTAGCAAAGCTGGCATTGCTAGTCCTATGGCAAGGTTGGCCAGTATGGCCCTATGGATGTCCCCCCCTCCCAATTCCCATCAGCCTTAGTCAGCATAGTTAGTGGTGAAGAATTATGGGAGTTTTACTCAAAAACAAACCTAAAACATCAGCTTCCTACCTACTTCCTTAACATTAGCAACCTTGACCCCTTTAACAATAAACTGAGAACTTTCTGCTTCTTCTGCTTCCAGTTCTTGTTATATGCCAGTGTCCAAAACCAAATTAGTATTGGTGCTGGATTAGAAGCTAAGGTGATTCATTTGTTTGTGTGCAGAGTTAGGGACCTTGGAACTGTTTTTAAGGTGGCAGGGGGATCAACATGGCAAGCAGGTTGTTATTAATTGAATTCTGCAAGATACTTGCAGGACGAGAGCAAATTATTTTTCTCATCCATTATCACTGAAACATCTTTAAATAGGAAGAGTCTTGTGAGCAGCGTATTCTCAGAAGTGCCTTCTATTTGTTCGTTGTAACTTACGCTCAAGTAAGTGTCTACAGGGAAGATAGCAAGTAGCCTTTATCATTCCTGGGAGGGCTCAACAACAATAGCTGTCCTAATATTTCTTAGTCCTTGGTTGCTGAGTACCCTTCTGATTGATAATTCCCGAGGAGGAGCCTCAATTGCATAGGAATCTTGGTAGTCTAATTTTGCCAGATTCTTTCAGGATCAGAGTTCAACCTCCCTAGTTTCATCTTAGAAAGGGCTCAAGTCCCCCTTATCTCCCATATCTAGAAATTCTAGTTTGGAATCCTATATAAACACCTTTCAGAAAGCACCACTGAACTCAGTAGGACTTACTTCTGAACAGACATGCAGCAGTTGGCACTGATGGTTACCTTTGCTGTCTATCAATGATAAAGCCACACTAAAATATACTGAAGAAACTTTTATTTCTTTTAAATAGGAAGATAACAGGATACATACATGCATACAAATACCTTCTTTTGATAATTTTGGTTCTGACGTTCCTGTTGGAAAGCTGTTGGGCCAACAAATGTATCTGAGGAAAATGTGCACTGATTGAGGGCACTTTTCTCCACGGAGTCCTCTATAGGGGTCTTGGGTCAAGTGGAAGTGAAGAAAAGTCCACAGTGAACCAGAGATTGTGCTTACCATTTCCCATCCTCTTCCTCTAGAAAAAACTGTCACAGCAAGAGACAGCCCAAAAGAGCAAGGCCAGAGAGTTGTGTTAATTGTCAACTAAACCCTGATAGCCTCTGAGAAATATGACAGTGGTTTAACAGGTTGGATTTTCTTCAGCGGAAAAGTAGAAACATTAAAGTGGAAGTCTTGAAAGAAAAAAATAAACAGACTTGTTTGTCTGCTTTCAGCAGATCTCAGATCTTGTCTGAATTCTGTATACAGGGGGATTTATGGTGGAGGGCAGGATTAGGATATTAAGATGCAAAGTTCAAAAAAGTCACCTTTTTGGACTATGACTCCTAGAATACCCTACCCATCATGACCAGTGCCCATGATGGTTGGGTGATTCTGGCAATTGTAGTCCAAAAAGCTAACATTTTAAACTTTCTGGAAGTTTTTTTTTGGGGGGGCAGGGTTTGTGTGTGTCTTTTTTTAGTTATATCCAACTGTTAGACTTGACTTTAGTAGAACTGTTATCACCGTGAACTGGCCTGGCCTTTGGTAACCTTTAGATATTGTTTTGATATCACAATTCGGCCCTGCTCTGCCACCAGCCAAGTGTTTGTGAGGCCACCGAACAAGCGCGAAGCTAGGCATGGCTATTAGTCACATTTGTTTATACCAAGGCAAGCCAGATACTGCCGGATCTGCTTTAGGGGACCTCCCGAAACAAACACCTTCATTATAGATGCATATTAAAACAAAGAGACCTCTGCTCCGAGAGGGCACCCTGACAAGCTAAAGTGCTTAACTGCCGAGCTAGCCGCATCTACATACTGGCCATACTATTGTCAATTCGGTCTATAACTCAATCATGTAAATTCTGACCTTTCGGAGACATTGTCTCCAGTCCAGAACTCACTGTTTTCGCCCAAGACCAGACTAGCCTACGGTCATTCCTTCCCCCATAAGAATCCCCAGTTCCGAGAGCTCTTCGGACTTGTGTTCGAACTGCTCTCCTGCCTTGCTGCCTCTTCATTCTGCGAGCTCCCCTCGGCCGCCGCACCGAGCCCTCCTGCCCTCCACTGGATCCTTCAGGACTGCGAGACTGGTGACGTATCGCCCATCCCCCTAAAGCTCTATTTCCTATTCCTAGTTAGCAGTGTGTTTGTTTTTTTCTTAATAATTGTTTAATAAATCTTATTGCTAGTTTGAACTATTTTATCCGCTCACTGACCCGACGCTGTATACACAGGGGAAAAGATCCCCGCTAAGTTACCCTGCCTCTCGTTAGCCAAGAGAGTGTTCCAGCTAATTTCCCCATCTTTGTTTAGTTTGGTTTGGTTGTTTGGGTGCCCCTCCCGGGACCCCCAATTCACAGGGTAACAGAACCACTGAATCACTAGGGGCTACATGACTCTTAACATGAATGAAGAAGTCCCACTCATTCAAAGAGGCCCTGTAACTGGGACGAACAATTGGATTTAGTGTGTTGTTTTTGATCAATATGTTTCTGTTCAATTTCTATATATACTGTAATGGTTAAATGGAGAAAAACAAGTGGTCTAAATGAAATTGAGACAATTGTATATTATTTGCCAACATCTTCCAAATCTAGCTTAGGAACCAACTGATTTAGTGCCTTGGGAGCATGTGTCCCTCACATTCACATGTGGAAACTTTCCTGAAATTTTCTGGAATTCCTTTTCTGAAAGAAACTAAAACAGTGCCAGGAAACTGACAATTAAAATAGCAGGTCCTCCACATCTGAAATTGTTAGGTTACTTTTTTGTGCCTCTTCTCTTTCTTTTGTGCAAGTGGACTATAAGTCTTGAGGTCACAAAGCAATACCCTCTGCTTACCTGAAAGTGAGTCTAGTAAAAGCTTTTGTCTGAGGAGGATTCTCTTGTTATGTATGTAATCGTGGTGAAGATTCATATATTAATATACGTAAAAAGCCAGTATGACATAGTAGTTTGAGCGTTGGACGATGACTCTGGAGATCAGGGTTTGAATCCCTGCTTAGCCACGGAAACCCACTGGGTGACTTTGGGCAGGTCATTCTCTCTCAGCCTCAGGGGAAGGCAAAGGCCTGTGCGCTGTTCCAGGGTTCCCAGATAGACACAGGCATATTTATGTAGCTCCATTCCAATCTGGTTTTAGGCCTGGTTATGGGACAGGTATGCCTTCAATTGCCTCAGTGGATGATCTATACCAGGACCTTGACAGAGGGACTGTGTGTCTGTTAGTTCTGCTGGGTGTCTCAGTGACTTTCAATATAATTGACCCTGGTGTCTTTCAAGACTGCTCTGCTGGGATGGGGCTTGCAAGCACTAGTCCTTCGATTCATTCTTCTTTGGAAGGGATGAGCTCAGACACTGCTGCTGGAGGATTCCTGTTTCGTGGCCTGGAGTTGTTTCACAAGAAAACAGGAAATGTACCTGGCATTGCCTGGCCTGATAATGATGTTTTTATTTATTCTTTAAAGGAAGCATAGGTTTGACGGCTAGCACCGACAATCCTTAAAATTTGTTTCTTGCAAAATTTCATGCAAAATGGATGAAGAACAGTGATTTCCAGACGACAGCCAAAGTTTGCTAATCATCCTGAACTTGCATGAAACTGTTTGGGACCTCAGCTGAACTGTAAATGTCAACAGCGGTTGAAATCAGCCCGTATGTGTTCATATATAGAGACCCTAAGGCGAATCTATCATGGGGGCTTCTGGGGCTGAAGGAGTGTGTGATGCGCTGAGGTTCCCATGGCCAAGTGGGGAATTGAACTCTGATCTCCAGGGTCCTAATACAATGCTCAAACCATACTACTGGCTCTCAAATATGCATACACACTAGGGCAGTGGTTCTCAACCTGTGGGTCCCCAGATGTTTTTGGACTTCAGCTCCCAGAAGCCCTGAGCATTGACCATAGTGGCTGGGGCTTCTGGGAGCTGAAGTCCACGAACATCTGGGGACCCACAGGTTGAGAACCACTGCACTAGGGCCATTCCCACACTACTGTTATAGTCCTATTATTCCACGTTGGCCTCAGTGAACTACAAGCCCCAGAATTCCCCAGGATGTTGAAAGCAGAATTATAGCACTATGGCCGTTTCCACACTAGACTGTTATAGCGCTATTATTCCACCTTCAACATCCTATGGAATTCTGGAGTGTGCAATTTTGGCCTCTCCCAAAACTGGAAACCCCAAGATTCCATAGGATGTTGAAAGTGGAATAGTAGCACTGTAGGATGGGAGACAAGTGGCTGGATAGCAGTACATGTGAAAGGGATCTAGAAGTCTTCATAGACCACAAGCTGAACATGAGTCAGCAGTGTGATGCGGCAGCCAAGAAAGCCAATGCAATTCTCGGTTGCATCAACAGGAGTATGGTGTCTAGATCAAGGGAGGTACTGGTACCACTCTACTCTGCTTTGGTTAGAACTCATCTGGAATACTGTGTCCAGTTCTGGGCATCCCAATTCAAGAAGGACCTGGTCAAGCTGGAGCAAGTCCAGAGGAGGGCGACCAAAATGGTGAGAGGCCTGGAAGCCATGCCCTATGAGGACAGACTTAGAGAGCTGGGGATGTTTTGTTTGCAGAAGAGAAGGTTAAGAGGGGACATGATAGCCATGTTTAAATATTTGAAGGGATGCCATGTAGAGGAAGGAGAGGGCTTGTTTTCTGCTGCTCCAGAGACCAGGACAAGGAGCAATGGATTCAAGATGCAGGAAACGAGATTCCACCTGAACCTCAGGAAGAACTTCCTGACAGTCAGGGCTGTCCCGCAGTGGAATCTGCTGCCTCGGAGTGTAGTGGAGTCTCCTCCGTTGGAGGTATTTAAGCAGAGGCTGGATGGCCATCTGTCGGGAGTGCTTTGAGGGTGTTCCTGCATGGCAGGGGGTTGGAGTAGACGGCCCGTGTGGCCTCTTCCAACTCTACATTTCTGTGATTTCTATGATTCTAGCGCAGAAATAGCTTATAACAGGGTAGCGCGGGAATGGCCTGGGTTTAAGAAACGGATCGCCTCCTCCTCCTCATCCCCTGCATTGTATTTTTTATAGCAATTTGCAGTCTGTGTCTGAAAAGGGCGGTTGGAGCCCACGCAACCTCCTCACAACAGTTCTAAACCTAACACAGGACTACTTTTTCCTTGCCTTTTCAAAACTGAAAGCGGATACTCAGGGCATCCTTTCTTTCAAAACTCCTCACAGGGGACAAACGTTTATTCATTCCCTTCCGCCCTCCCGCGGTGACTGCCTGCGCGCGCGCCCAAAGCATTGCGCCATCAGCTACCAACGACTTCAGCAACAGTCACCAGGCGCCCTGAATAAAGAGGCGCAAGAGACGCGAGGCCACGCCCTCCGCCGCCTCTCGGAGCGAGCTCGCGCTTCCTCTCACTGACTTAAGGAGCTGCTCCTCCCGCTCCGCTTCCTTCTGCTTTTTTTTGGCGGGGGGCGGGGAGTCGACGGCCAGCGGCGTGTCGCGTGACGGCACGTCGGATGACGTAGGAGGAAGAAGCCGACGCCATTAGAGGGAGGCCGAAAGAGCCGCCCCCGGAGCAAGGAAGTGTGTTTCGTCCCCCCCCTCGTTTCACGGCGCGTCCGCGGGCGGTCTCGCTTCCGTTGCCCCCGGCGCCTCCGTCCCCGCTCGTCTCTGTGGGCCGAGTGCTTCCCCCTTGGCTTCCCTCGCTCGTTTGCCCACCGCCTCGCGTTTCCCGGCCAGTAGGAGCGGAGCGGAGCGGAGCGGAGTGGGGGCCCCCTCTCGCTGATGTGAGGCCGCGGCGGCCCCTTCGCTGCGGATGGCGACGGCAGCGGCCACTTCTGGCGCAGGAGGCGGCGGCGGCGGCGCTGCTGGCGGGAGGAGCTTCTCCTTCAAGGTGGTGCTGCTCGGTGAAGGCTGCGTGGGGAAGACCTCCCTGGTCCTCCGCTACTGCGAGAACAAGTTCAATGACAAGCACATCACCACCCTCCAGGTAGGTCGGCCTGGGCAGCGGCGGCAGGAGGAGCCCCCCTCCCGAGCTGCCTCTGTACACGTGTGTGCGAATGCGTGTCTCTAAGGGGATTTCTCCTGTCGGGTGCAGGCGCGGGCATTTGTTTTTTTCTCGCAGGAACGCCCCCTCCGCGAGTTTGGGATGGTCACGATCTTTCCAGAGAGAGTGGTATTTGGTTTAGTAGTTTGTAAAAGTTTCCAGGCTGTCCCATGTTGCTTCTGTGCCACATTTTACATTTAGCTGGTTCTTAAGTAAATATTTAGTCGCATGAGGCTTTTAAGGATAAATCAAGGGTAAGAGTGTCAGTTAGTGGGTGACTGTGCGGCAGGATCCAAAATCCACAAAACAGTGCTATATTTATTAGGCAAACTAAAACACGCAAAATACAGCATGCATGTTTCACATCACGTGAAACATCAAAAGCTTGCATGATGTATTTTATGTCTTTTTGTTGGCCTAATAAAGTTATCGCTGTCTTCTGGATTTTGCTGTCTATTAATAATGTTGAGCCTTAGGATGGCAAATCATCCAGAACCAGCTAAAGTCATTTGTTGAAGTGTTTTTGTGCATAAACATGGACGTATGAACTTGCCGTTTAAGTGGCTTTCTCTAATATGTTATCTTTGGCATCAGTGCAGAAGTGGTTGTGCAGAATATATAGAAATACCAAAAAGCTTTTTGTTATTTTGAAAACTAACAGAGACATAAGTTTTTGTGCGCTTCAGTTTGCTTCATCAGATGTATATGGAGCAACGGACAGATCTGTAGAGGGTACAGTCAATCTTATGGACTCTACAGAAAGAGGATGAATTGCACCCTTCTTCATTGGATCTGCAGTCTTCATCTTGAAGTCAATCTGTCTACATTACAGAAACAATGGTTGCCACATCTGGCCAGATATTTGGACTTCCTGTTCCTTTTGTGCAGCCCCACATGTTCTGTCTTTTAAGTTTGAAGAAGGCTTTATATGTCTGGTGAATTTAAAATTTCACCAGGATTGTGATAGTAACAGTGCTGTCATATTAGTGATCAAATCATTGTTACTCAGTCCTGAATTTTGTTTAATCAAGTACAGGATATTTATTTGACTAAAGTGAAGCCTTGTCCCTAAAAGTGTTTGCCACAATAAGCATGTTGTTTTTAAGGTGCCAAGGTGCCAACACATGCATTGCAAGAAATTTAAGGCCATCTTGAAATTTTGAACTTAAAGTTTATACCAAAGGTTTTGAAATCCATTCCCAATACTGACTGAACTTGTAATATTATTGGATCTTGTAAGGCTGAGAAATTTTTCCTTCCTGTGTGATCAAAAACATTTAAAGGACAACTAATTTGGTGTAGAGGTTTTCAAGCACAGATGGGTTTTGTTTTTAAGCTAGGGACTCAAAACTTTAGGTAAGATGTAGTGAAAATGGGAACAGATTGAGAAACTGGCTGCTTAACAGCAGTGACTTTCCTACAAAAGAATGGAATAGTAAACAAAAATGAACAAAAGAGCAGTAGGGTTATACTAGTTATACAATGCTCTAAACAGATACATTTGTTTATGGTGGAATTCCTTTTGCATGTTTCAGGGGTGTTGTGAGCTGAAAAGTAATGTTCTTGATGAATGCTCTTCGCATCAAATATTAGCCTCTAATCACTCCTGAATTCTGCAGTTCAAGTGAGCAGTTTAAATCAGGCATATATTCTAACAACTACTTGTCTGGACTTCAACTTACTACTGAAGAGAGTATAAACTGAGTCATATAACCATTCAAACATGTTGTTTTTCACCTGGATGCTATTTCCATTGTGTAGTAGAGCTTATTGCTCTAGCTCATTCTTGTTCTGTAATGCATTCTGATCTGCTGAAATGTTGTGAAATCTAGAACCTATACATCCAGAGTTGGTACTCTTAAGAGTCTGTTGAAATCAGCTCTGCATATGATTAGGCTACAGGTGGATTTGTTTATGAGGAGTGTATACATCCATGGCCACTTTGAAAAAACTGGAGTCCTTGCTCAGTTCTAGAAGCAAGGCCTGACAAGTTCCTGGACAAATTGAAAATCATGTGTTTCTTGGGAAGCAAGCTACATTTCCTTGTTAGTGACAGTTTGTGCTGTTTACTTGATATATGTCTGGCCCATGGTACTTCAAGCAATTAAAGTGAATTTGTCTCTTTGAAGAGGCAGTTGCATCCCATAACCTGACCAGTGTTCCTTGACGGTCTGACTTTGAGTGTTCTAGATGACATCAAGGATAATGTGAGGTTGGCCTTTATATATAGTTCTGATCCCGTTCTGCACCCCCAAAAAAGTTATTAATGGGAAAGCAAGGTGTTACTATGAACACTGTGAGTACTTCTTACTGCAGAAGAGTAATGAAGAGAACATTCCTCTTCTTTATTACATGGTTCTGTAGCCTGTGTTGCTTCCCACCAGTATACATAGATCTTAAGTTTTTCAAAAGCCTGCAGTCTAGTGTGGGGTGGGGCTTATTGGAGTCTCCTTTTCTGCACAATATACAGAGTAAAGGAAGCTTTGCCATACATTGTGAGATGTTCAAGTTGGTTATCTGTTGTATGCAGAACAATTACTGTCTTGCTGTTGATGAGGAAATACTGAAACCCAAGCAAGCTGCACCTTATAGTTGGGCAGGGTATTCTGGAACACAGAACACGGACTGCATCTGCTTCCAGCATATATTGCCAGGGCTAGCTTCTCTTCCTTTCTTAGAACAGAGAAAATGAGACCTACTTGTTTTGCAGTTCTCAAATATAACTTCCTGTAATGACATTAATAGTTGTTTTTATAAAACATTTACATCCTACCCTGCTTACATAGTCCTCCTTTTGCTCACTACAGCCCTTTGTGGCCCAGTGGCGCTTAACTTCATGGCTAAGTGCTGATTTGAGTCTTGGTCTTCCCTAGTTCTACTTTACATAGAGCCATTATTTTACATTGTGACTTACTGCCATAGGAGAACTTTGTTTAGAAACCATGAGTTTCCAAAGCATGGGGGTCATACTTTCCATGAGCCAAATAAATTTTCTGTGTGACTTTGAATAAAAAGTAACTTTTGTGTAAGGGAAGAATTTAGTTATTACTGCTGATTAGTGGTGTGAAACTGTTTTTTCTTTTCTTTTCTTGGAATCCCAGTGGTATTCTCATCCTCTCCTAGTCTCACATTGGATTGTAGATTTTTTTTCTTTTTGCTTGGAAATTGTTGCATATTTTAGTATATATTTTCCCTAAAGTATGAATATTGCTTCTATTTACCTAATATACACATCTTAATGTATTCTCATTGATTAAATCCTCTTTGCTTTTTTGAAATATATGTGGTTTTGTTGTGAACATTTTTAAACAAACACATAGGTTTGAATATATTTTCTCCTAAATGATACAAGCTTCAGAAAAGTACAGATTTGTGTGGTAAGAGGTACATAGTCCTATTGCCAGTCTGGAAAGATGCAAAGTTGGTATTTTTATGTGGGAAAATGAACCTAATGAATTTCTTTTCAATTCCTACCTATTATTATCCATCACAAATATCTTTGGGAAATGAGACCAGAATCTTACCTAAGAGTATATGTTGTGAAATAAGCAGTGAAATTCGTCTTGCCAAGCAAATGTGTCAGTTTTAGATATTATTGCATTCCTACTGGTTCTGAAAATCACTCTACTAAGCGTGCATGTAGGCTTGCTGCACTGTAATTGTCAGTGCAATGTTTCACTTAATTCTGCATTCATACTTAAAACATTTGCTTTGTACATTGATCCATTTGTTTGGTTATGGTGCAATTGATGTAAGATCAAGGCTAAGTAATTTAAATGACTGTGAAGTCATAAGACAGCCACAAGATCTGACATACTGGTGATGATAGTGTGATCAGATGTTAATTTGTGGCCTTCTGTTATTCGAAGTAGTGTCCAGAAAGTATCAGAAAAGTCTTGAATTTTGTTGCTTTTTTGTGGTAAGTAGAAAGGAGGCAAAACTGCACCTATAGTTTCCTGAAAACTTCTTGTCAACACAGTGTTGCAAGTGCTGCCTTCTGTCTCTCCATTTTTTTTCTATGAGAGAAGGAGCAAAGCTAGGAAAATTCCTTTTTGGATTACAGCTCCTATAATCCTACATCCAGTAGGACCACTGGGAGTTGTAGTACAAAAAAAAAAAAAGATAACTCTTCCATTATCACCATCATCACATTTTGTCCCTTTTTGGTCTTAAGTTTGAGTTCTTTTTGTTGGATCTGTGGATTGCAATAAACTGATGATGATGATGATGATGATGATGATGATGATGATGTTTTCCAAGCTGTTAATATGGAGATGTAGTTGCCATAGTTCATTGCTATATTTTGAGCAGGTAAAGAGGCTTCAGTATTATGTGCCCATGTGTTCTTGTGTTGCTTTGAGATGAATGCCAGGAATGACAAAGCATTTTCCTGGCCAGGGAAATGGATCTATTTCTATCCTCTCCTGATTTAGGATGATACATTATTGTGGTAGCCTGGTTGTATTGGCTGTTGGTCTAGACAGGTTACAGGTAGACATGTGGAAGTTCTAGGCATTTTGAAGCCATGGAAGAACACATTTTTCCATTTTGGGGACAAGGAAATATACACAGTACTTAATTGCATATTGGCTTTAAGTATAACTTGGCATCTAAAACTTTGCACTTTGTTAGATTTATTAAATGTGCTGGTTCACGTCAAAAAATTAGAAATACACCCAGTGGTGGTGTTTTTTCCCCTCTTCTGTTAAAGTAACCAGACATCTGGGGTTTTGCCAGTGGGGAAAACAGGATGTTGTATGCAATTTGTTCAGAGTATGTGTCCCAATGCTTCTCTTCTTTCTATATGCTCTTCTGTATTAGATTATATGCTGTTGAGAGGGATGTATTTTATTGTTTTGTGCAATACCACATACACTTACAGTGCCACATAAAAGAATGATAGTAGGAAACTGTTTAAAATGGAAACCTTCAGCTTTGTAATAAATCAAAAGAAACTTACAGGAGTAGTGCTTACATTCTTATTTGTAGGCAAGAATTATCCAAAAATAGATACAATAATAAAGTACAAAAGAAAGTTCAACCTGCTGTGCATACTATAAGCAACAGTTTTTAAAAAATTGTTTGGAAACAAGTAGTGCCCTTTTCTAGTCTAACTAATACAACTATTAACTGTTGATTTATCATTCAGCAGTTGATTTAAGGGATTATTCTTTTTAGGCCTAGATCGAATTGTTAAGCCTATTGGTCTAAAATAGTGGTGCCCAACCTGCGGACTGGTATGTGTAATTACAAGTGATCCTTGGGAGACTACATTGGTTGATTAATGAAGCTTTGGTCTGTGGGTGGGAATGAAATGGGTGAACTAATTGCAGAGAGAAGAGAGGGAAAGGGTTATCATGGATGGAGCTCTTCACCTTTTCCCCTGAAAAATACTGAGCTGCCTTGGATCCTGTAGAAAGAGAGAGGTGGGCTATGTATTGATCAAACAATAAATAATATTAACTTCAGATACAATCTGTATTCTGAAAATTCTTACTGATAGTAACAGGCATTAGGCAAGGTAGCTTGATTCTTGTCAACAAAAGGCTGTATTGAAACAGTTTAACATGACTTGCTTATGTAGTCCACAAAAGCTTTCATAAGGGAAAAGGCTGGGGATCACTGGTTTATAATGTGTAGCAATTGTAATTCTCTAGTTATTTAAGATCATTTTAAACAAGTAATGTGCATTTCCTTCATTTAAAAAAGTTAAGAATTAAGAATGTAATTTTTGAACACCTTGTATCAACTTTACATTTTTTTTTATTTGAACAATGGAAGAAAAGGAACCCCTCCTTCCATTTTTCCTATTTTTATCCCAGTCTTCACACTTGTTGTTTTTAGGCGTCCATATGCTGAGGTTCAAAGCAAACAGGCACATGTTTTCCTGACCGTACTTTACCTAGTATTCTGTGAATATTGAAGTGAAACTTGACTGTTGATTGCATGACTGCCCCTTAGAATTGATATGTGGTTGCTCTTATATTTGCACTTGGATATATGTACTTGAGTACAAAAGTAAGGGGTGGCTTGGCCCTCTCAGCAGCTTTTTCAGGTATGAGGGCAGTTGATTGGCATGATAAGCTTTTATGATAACAGACTTTTTAATTGTAGGAAAATGTGGTTTTTGTTGATCTGATTCAATTGTATTATTTAATTTCTTTGGCAGGAGATTGTTAAAATATTGCATCTTTTTTATTTTATGTAAAAGTTAATAAAGCAAAGTATGTAAAGTTAAGTGAAGTCTAAGCAAGCTATAATCAAGAAAAATAGTTAGGATAAGAGGTCATTTTACAATAGCCAACCATAGAGGAAAAAGTGCGAAATCCTCATCCTAGTATAGGTAATTCCAAAAACTTACTAAAAAGTGGAAATTTCTGTATAAATGTGTCTGCTTGGAAAATCTGATGTTTCCTTTAATAAATGAATTTAATTCAGAAATCTGTGGTATTTCAGATGCTCTCTGTAGTTTTGTTGTTCCATGCCTTCAAGTGAACTGTGACTTATGGCAACCCTATCTTTGGGTTTTCAGGGCAAGATTTATTCAGAAGAGGTTTCCCCGTTGCTTTCTTCTTAGGCTGAGAGAGTGTGACTTGCCCAGGATCACCTAGTGCGTTTCCTTGGTTGAGCAAGGATTTGAATCCTAGTCTCTCAGAGTCCTAGTCCGGTACCCAAATGATAGGAAAAGTGTTTATTGCATGCTCATGGTATATTTTTATGGCTACAAAATTTGTAAAACAATCCTACACTATTATTAATCAGCACAACTTAAGCTGTCAGATACTTAATATGTATATGTTCTTCATTTGTAGGCATCTTTTCTAACAAAGAAGCTAAACATTGGAGGAAAAAGAGTAAACCTAGCAATATGGGTATGTCCATATCAAATTTCTTTGCGTTCTCTCTCTCTCTCTCTCTCTCTAAAAATAGAAATCCATTTACTACAGCAAAATCAGTAAGGAGCATCAAAACAGCATTGATGTTGCTTTTAGTATTTAAATAAGTACTAATAAATATCTTTGCTATCTGCAGGACACAGCAGGGCAAGAGCGATTTCATGCATTGGGTCCCATTTACTACAGAGATTCTAATGGAGCTATTTTAGTATATGATATAACAGATGAAGACTCTTTTCAGAAGGTAATGATAACATTTCCACACATGACAGTTTTGGGTTTGTTACTTGTAAACTGCATGTTTCCCCCTAAATCAGTACTCAGTCCTTTAGCTATACAAGTGGTTATGCTACAGTTGTGCTGTAAATTCAGTTTCAGAAAATGTTTGTAGCTGAAATGCTATTCTACTACAACCTTATGCATGTCTGCTCAATGAGACTTACTCCGAGGTAAGTAGCTATTGTGCTTTAGCTGCGATGCAGGAGGCTAAGAGTGTTTGGATCTTTTACCTGCTTGTTTCACTATTATATACTGTATGTACTCATGTGCAAGTCTAAAAATTTTAGCAAAAAAAAGACCCAAAACCCAGGGTTGACATATCTGTAGGTCAGTGTAAGGACTGTACCTTAACTGTTATCAAAAAGGAACCATCCCCTTCTCTAAGTAGAGTAGTGAAAGGCAAGAGCTTAGCCAGTTCTGGAGAAACCTAAAAGAAGCACCAACCTCTCTACTTTCTCTGCTGCAATACCACTTCTGGCCATTTTTTTAAAATGTCTGCATGGGAAAATGAATAGAGTAGGAGAGGGTCAGTGCTTCTTATACAGTGGTTCTCAACCTGTGGGTCCCCAGATGTTCGTGGACTTCACCTCCCAGAAGCCCCAGCCGCTATGGTCAATGCTCAGGGCTTCCAGGAGCTGAAGTCCACAAACATCTGGGGACCCACAGGTTGAGAACCACTGTATCTTATAGGTTCTCTTGGGAGAGTCTAAACTCTCACCTTTCGCCACTCTGCTCAGACGGAGATGGTTCCCTTTTTTTATTTTTAATGTAAGAGTTAATACTGTACCTTGGCTTTTGTCAAAAAGGAATATCCCCCTTCAGAGTAGAATAGCAGAAGGCCTTTTTGAATTACTGGGTGGGAAAATGGCAGTGACAGTGGCAAGGAGCGGCTGGCCTGCTGAAGTTGTGCTGCTGCTTTCTCCCCTCTGCAGAATGACCCTTGACTTATTCACAGGTCATATCAAAATCCATAATTTTGGCCCCTAGATTTGCCCTCAATTGTTACATGAAGTTGACTTGTACACACAAGCATAAGTGATAGCCATGTTTAAATATTTGAAGGGATGCCATGTAGAGGAAGGAGAGGGCTTGTTTTCTGCTGCTCCAGAGACCAGGACAAGGAGCAATGGATTCAAGCTGCAGGAAACGAGATTCTACCTGAACCTCAGGAAGAACTTCCTGATAGTCAGGGCTGTCTGGCAGTGGAATATGCTGCCTCGGAGTGTAGTGGAGTCTCCTTCCTTGGAGGTTTTTAAACAGAGGCTAGATGGCCATCTGTTGGGAGTGCTTTGAGGGTGTTCCTGCATGGCAGGGGGTTGGACTGGATGGCCCATGTGGTCTCTTCCAACTCTACATTTCTATGATTCAGAGGATCTTTTTGCATGGAGGTTCTTATTTGTAGTGATACCGAAATAAAACAATTAATTTCTTCTCACCCTTGCAGGTAAAAAACTGGGTCAAGGAATTAAGAAAAATGTTGGGAAATGAAATTTGTCTATGCATAGTTGGTAAGCTTTTGATCCTTATGCCTTATTAAGGTGAATGAGACTTGCTTAGCTTAAGTTCTAATTTGTGTTTAAAATGGTTCAGAACTTGTAGTTCTTTTTAAATATATTTATGGGGTTCATTGTTGGGTAAAGAAACGACGGCTAGTTACTTTAAAACTAGAAATAATATGGAGATAGTGATAAAGTGAATGCTTTTAAAAGCAGATTTCACAGACTTTTTGTAACCCTTTTAAAAATTCTTATGTAGCTGAGTGTACCCCCACCCTGAAGGAAAGAAACCATTAAAACACTGTTTCTTTAGGAATTAGCTGTGGTGTACTTAGCATTACTATTGTTGTTAACTGATGAAATATTTCTTCAGTATGATTATACTGATATTCCTGTCATTTCTTGCTGATGAACTGGAATCTCTTTAAGCCTAGTTATTTCTTTGTACTTGAGTAGCCACCACAGCTTCCTTCATAATTGCACAACTAAACACATCTTGAAGCATTTGTTGTAAGGATGTAGCAAGAATTATTTAGAGAGGGGGAGAATGCATATCATGGCGTTTGCTGTTTTCAGTGTCAGTGGGAGAAGGTTACAGAAATGTCCAAGGATGTTGCTGTCCCTTCTTGCTTCTTAACAAGGTTATTAAATGGCCTTGGGCGTTTGAGGTTGATGAGCTAACCAGTACCACCTAGGTGGATGTGGGGGCAGACCAGTCAATGTTCCCTGGGTCTGGAAAGGACAGTCAGAAGTTCACTGGTGTAGATCTAGTTGGAAGACAGGCCATTAATATTAAGCAGGCCATGGATTTTTGAATATTTTGATCACTAAGGAAGTTTGAATTCCTGACAGGTAACAAAATAGACTTGGACAAGGAAAGACATGTCTCTATTCAAGAAGCAGAAATGTAAGTTTAGATCTCGTAATTTTTTTTTACTTTGAAGGTGTTATAATGCCTATGTCTAGATGTACTGGATTAGACTGCAGAGGTTCTGCATGAACTTCAAATTACAAAGAATTTAAAACATTGAAAGCATACCATAATAACTTCTAATGTTTTTGTTTTTTATATGTACCTGTATATATATTTTACTGGTTTAGGTTATACATGTTATCAGAGGATTGGCTGTGGCATCTATTTATAAGGAACTCTGTATGAGTATAGTCTACTTTAGTTCTGTAACCAGCATCTAAGGGAACAATTGCCTTCTACGCTAAGACAGGCTTGCCCCCTTTATGGAAACATGGACTGGTACTCTCAATGATACCTGAGAGTACACTGAATCTAATTGCTTCTTGCAGTACTTTTCTTTGATAAAGTGTGGGCTATACTCAGGTTTTGGAACTTGTCTGAAGTGGGCAAAGGCATGATATGGACAGGTGTTGGCCTCATAAGCCAACTTATGTCTGCTGTAAATATGGTGCAGATTACTCAGCCAGCTGTCACTATTATTAGTTCTATTGGTGTGTTTTCATTTGTCTTGTGTTTATGTTTGTATTTAACTGTTGCCCACATTGAGTAATATTTAGAGAAGAGCTGGGACATAAATCTAACACCACATTAACAGTAGCTCAAAACATAGTGCTTGCTATTATTTTACAGGTAATTTAGCCTCTCTATGCTAATTGCCACAGGATCCAAATTTTGTGCTTTCTATGATATTATTAAAACATAGAATAATATGTGTAAAAAGATTGCTCTTTTTTTGCAGTTAGACTGAAGACTCCCCCCCCTTTTTTTTTACAGGTATGCAGAATCGGTGGGAGCAAAACACTATCACACGTCAGCCAAACAGAACAAAGGAATAGAAGAACTCTTTCTTGACCTGTGTAAAAGTAGGGGTTTTTTTTGTCTTTACAGATTGCTAGCCATGTCACTAGTATAAAACTAAGAAACTTAGAAGCATGATGTTAACTCATTCCTGATTACCTGTGCATAGACATTAAAGACAGCACAAGTGAAACTAGTTTTAAAAGGCTATAATCTTTCAGTTCATTTAGATTGGCTGTGGGTAGATTGTGGCCTGTAGGCCACATGCCACCCCCAGATTCCCTAAGGTGTTAAGAGGTATGGGGGCATTTTTGCTATATTTTGCCCCTGCCACAGGCCATGTGAGGCCCAGGAAAGGGCTATTTTAAAATTGGAAGTGACTTCTACTCCCTTCCTGTTTTACAAAAAAAGCCTCTCCTGGCCCTGGAAATACAGTATAAATGTTTCCCCACAACCCCTAGAGGATGTTAGAACCAAAAAAGGAGGTTTTTTGCAGTGGACATCTGTGGCTTTGTAATGTCTTCAGGGAGGGGCACGCAGGGGCAGCCCCAGGGCCTCCTATAGTTGTCTGGTCTGACCTAGATGCACCCAGCCCAAGATTCAGAGTCCATTTGATATATTTTCTTTATTTGAGCAGTAGTCATTATACAGCTTGGGATATTTTGCACATGGTTGGGTTTTACTGTATGTTCTCTTGTTCTTTTTTCTGATGTCTGTGTCTCACACCAGTGGGGTCTTGCACCCATTTGTGGGAAAACAGAGATTACTGATTGAAGAACCACAGCTACAGACAAGCAACATAATCTCCTTCCTCATAGTCTCTTTGCCTCACACAAATGGGCACAAGACCCCATTGGTGTAAGAGTGCAGCTGGTTACTTGAAAAACCAGTTACAGGTGAACAGCCTTAATGTTTTCAAAAACTTAAGTTCAGCTTTAAATCACTGTTACTAATGTAAAATAGTACTTTTATCCTACTCTAAAAGATGCATATATGTGAACATGCTGGTTTTAAATTGCTTGCCAGTGTGCTATTTTGGCCTAGGTTATTTTGTCTCTTGATAGTGTAAGAAATATAAGTTGGCAACTTCTGGGTGGAAAACAGGCAAGTACTACGTTTCTCATTTAGTGTCTGGGGTAGGGAACTTCTGATCACAGGCCTGATGCGGCCCTCGCAAATTCCTTATCCATGCCTCTTTGACAACTGGAGAAAAAACATAAAGAGGTTGCCTGCAGTTGAACTCTGCCTTGCTCACTCCTGACTAGGCATGCATACAGTGGAGAATATATATCTTGTTGTGTTTGGTGGGAAAATGTCAAAATTCATAAGAATTACATCTGGTTCCTGGGTCAAAGACATTTCCCCACTGTTTTCCTAAATCATGGAACACGGGCATTTTTAGGAACCTCTGTTCCAGCTGCATCTTTTGAGATACCTGGCTGTATTTTTTATTAGTGATATGTGCATAGTGATTGGTCTGCCAAATCAAAATGTAAGCATAGTCTGTACTGCTCAAAATAGAGGAATCTGTTATCTTGTGCCAAGTAACTGCTGCTGAATCTTTTGTTGCTTAAGACCTTTGTGGTAAAATAGTAACCAAAGATGCAGTAGGTACGGTACCATTTAATATTTGTGTAACCAAATTGATTTTTTTAAATTTCACCTGTTGACAAAATTGGCAGCTACGCATTCAATACCTGAGGTCAGTCTCTAGTGGTATAGCTGTTGAATGTTATTTGTGGGCTATATTGAGTACTTATAGCGAACTTTATAAATATTCTAATGCTTAATTTGGAAATAAAAAGGATCAAAATATGTTCTGAAAACCTTTTGAACATTTTTTTGAATGTTCTGTATTTGACCATTGTGACTTTATATTGCTTCTTTGCTTGAGTATAGACCTAAGCTAATGTGATATCCTTAAATTCTAGGAATGATAGAAACTGCACAAGTTGAAGAGAGAGCACGAGGCAATGGTTCCAGTCAATCAGGAGCTGCAAGGCGTGGAGTACAGATAATTGATGATGAGCCAGCAGTTCAGAGCAGCGGAGGTTGTTGTTCATCTGGATAATTGCATAAGACTGTGCATCTTGGCCCCTTAGTGAAGACTGCCATACTCAAGTCTCATTCTTTATCAGTGGAGAATCGGAATTAACAGTATTTAAAATCATTTGTAACAATTCAGTACCATTAAGTGCTAAACTAGTGAAGTATGTGACCAGAGAATTGGCATTTTCTACAATGGTTAACAAAGCAAACCAATGGCCTTTTTACATGTTTCTTTAATAATGAATAATAGTGCATGTAGGAAAGACTTATGGCTTCATTTATATTTTAAATGAGATCATTATTTAATAACTTATATACACTATTGGAATGAGACATTTTTTTGCAGCCCTTTGTATTTTGTGGTAGATTGAACTGTATCACTTCAAAATTGCAAATTGATTTCTTCTTAATTAGCAGATACCTGGATACTATTTTTGCAAGGATGGCATCAAACTATAACTGTCTGACTACTTTGATATATTCATCCTGTATTCCATGCTGGTAAAATAAATTGTAAAATACATATTAAATATTTTATCTGCTTTTACAAGTCAGGTGCAAAAATATGTATATTAGTCTTTTCAGTGATTGTGAAGTGAATAACAGTTGGTGAAAAGATAACAGGTTTGATTACCTACTATATACTTTTCTCCTTGTTAGCTGGTGATTATTTTTTGCTTGCTCTGAAGTTTACATCATTTTTGAATATTTTCTGGCAAGTATTGATCGATAACATTTTTGGTCCAGAAATGTAGCTGGAGTGTTGTGTATTGCTGCTACACTTACTTCTACTAATGGAAGTTTGACATGCCTAAAATATTCAACTTATATGACACAGGAACTTGGCCTTTTTCATCTGGTAATCACTAAACAAGATCTGCTCATAAAACTTTTGATGTCTTAAATCCTTGCTTCCTCGTGTAATGATATTTCTTTCAGTTGAAAAACCAAAATGAGGTGACAATTTGACTGCAGTGGTTTTCTTTTTATAGGTCATTGAAAATTGGTAGGAACTTGACAGTGGCTCTGTATAAGCTTTGTTTTAAATCCACTTTGTTTTTCAGTTGAAGGGGTTTTGAATACGAGAGTGTAAAGTAAGTATCTTTTGAAGGAACAGAAGCGGGGAAAAATAAACCTAGAGCAGCTTTTATCAAGGCTAGAGCAGAGTATTTTTGGCTTCTTGAGGGAAATATCACTGAAGTTGTTCTTTGGCAAATATGATGAAGAAAATAACAAGTACACATTTTTAGCCTTTAGAAACTGGCTTGTGTGATTCTAATGTCACGTGGTGGTTTGAATTTTCACTTGAGTGATAGATATGCATGTTGGGACATTGGAATAATCACACTGGGAATCCGACACGCATCCTATTAACTTTGCCTTCCAGAGCTTGACACGCTAACTTTTAAGAGCAATAGTTTTAGAAAACACTGCATGCATTTATTATCTTGCCCAAGTTGACATCTGAAAGTCAGTTCATGTTTGTGGAAAGAAACTAGCTATCACACATGGCCATGATTTAATATGTACATTGTACTCTGTACCTTAACCCTTACTGAAATTGTTAATTAGATTATCTGTTAAAGTACATATGTTTAAGTGGCTCATTTACTGTGACTTCTACCATGTGCTGCTGTAAGCTGCTCTGTCTTCATTAAATATTCATATTTAGTATCTTCTATTAACAACTATTTTTCTGTAATGAATTTTGCCTGGAACAGTTGCAGGTAAAGAGAGCTTCAAAAAACAATGATATTAGAAGATATTTTTGGTTCTTCTGTATATTTGCATTAATTTTTGATGACTCTCAAAATTGATATTTTGGTTTTCCTAACTAGGTCAAATGTTCTTCTGCAAGGGGAATAAGAGATGAGGGGCATCACTATAAAATGTTGACAATTTTTTTAAAAAATACAGCTTAAGATGTAAGCAGCTAGATCTCCTTCCAAAGGTAACATTTACTGGTTTACTTGCACATTTAAGCTTGGGCTCTGCATATAAACCAGGAATCTACCTATAGGAAAAATATTCTAAGTACACTTTGAGGTTACCCAATGCACGCACGCACACACACACACACACACACACACACACACACGCCCTAGTGGATTGAACATTTACCCATGTGAAAATATTTTCTTATAGAGATTATCTCTTTTTTGGGGGGGGGGCCTAAAAAGTTTACTTATGATACAGGAAAGATAGTGCAGTAATGCAACCTGTACAATAATTGGGATAGCGTAATTGGGATATGGTATAACTGGGATAGCAGAAGTCTTTTCTCTTTGGTGGAATTCTGATTTGATTCATTCTGAAGCCTCTTAAGAATGCTGGATTTAGAGAGATGTACACTCCACCACTCTTGTTTTAGCTGTTGGAAATTTGCTTTAGACCTTTCACTATGTACCAGTAATTCATGTTGTTGATGCATCTGATGACTGGTTCAACAAGATAGTTTTGTGTCATACATTCTTGGGAAGCATGCAAATTACTTCACTGAAACCATCTGTAAATAATTTCTAACAATTGTTTGGGTAAACTCTGTCATTGTTGGCACACTAAACTGGGAACAAGTCTCATTTAAGTCAGTGAATTCTATACAACCATCCGGTGGATTGAAGTTCTCACCCCCACACACTCCATTGTGTTTGTGGAATACGCCACATCCAAACTCCCCACTTAATGATGCCCTCTTTCTTTCAGTTGCCAATAGCAACTGACAATGCAGCAGGTGGCAGGAGGAACACACAAATAACCATGGACTTCGGCAAGGTGCTAGTATATGGTGAAAGGTCTAAAGGTTCTGAGACATTGATGTATCCTTTAGGTAGAGAGCTGTGGGGCAGTGGGGAGAAAGCGAAATTCCTGATGTAAGCTTCTTATGTCATTTTGGGTTTAGCACAATGTGGCTGGCTTCTAAGAAAGTATCTGTGGGGTTGCACTTTGTATCTTTCCTCATTAAGTAGTGCTGTTAATCACACTGATCTTTATGTTCCTATTACTCTCGCTGTTCATTGCTTTCCCCGTTCTGTATGGAAATTCAGCACTTCAAAGTTCACATCACCTGCTCTGCTTGCCTGTTTTACTCTGGTTTTCCATGCCTCCCAGTGCACAGCAGTGCTCTTTTCTATCCTCAGAAATGGCTGCTGGGTCAGGGATTAAACAGTGTAGCAGGGTAAAGATCATATTCACAATTCACCATGGAGGGTCAGTGGTGGGGGAGAGGCAGTTGCTTGTTTGTTCGTTGGAAACATGTCCCAAACTATACAGCTTCAGGAGATTTACTTCCTTAAAGATGGACTCCTCCTTCTGTCTGAACAACCTTCTTGTGATTTGGCACTGTTATCAGGACTTAATATTCTGTCCTGTCACATGCCTAAAGTGATTCTGTACATCTACCCCAAACATCCAGACCAGATCTGCCTCTTCTTTACGTTTGGTTGAGAACACCTTGCTAAAGTCCATGGTCATTTATGTGTTTTTCCTGTCACCTGTTGCACTGTCAGTTGTGTTAGTAATGGAAACAAAGAAAACAATATAAGTGGGGAGTTTGGAATGTGACATAGCTGAGCAAATAACTTGTACTCCAATGGACCCCAGCTTTCTGGTTTTTCCAGTGCTGCCATGAATTGCAGAGTTGGTGCTATATTTTGAAGATCTTTGAAAAAAAAAGTGATCACACAATGGGTTTACATGTATATGATAGGTAGCATAAAGAGAACGTGAAGAATAATCCTTCCATGCAAATGTTGTTGCCTCTTAACACTAGACCAAACACACACACACACACACACACACACATGTGCGTATAGATACATATGTGTATAGGCACACATACAGTATATGTATATACCTCATTCAGCCATGGAAACCCACTGAGTGACCTTGGGTGTGTCACACACTCTCAGCCTTGTTCAGAAAACTATGTGATAGGCTTGCCTTGGACACTGTAAGTTGAAAACAACTTGAAGGCATACAACAAGAACAACATGTATGCCCTTAGTATGCATATCCTAAAAATCACTTGAAATGTTCACTATAATTTAACTTTGACCTAGTAATAGACTTAATCTGTGGAATTGCTATGGCAGACAGTTCTATTGATGTGACATCAGTACGACTGGTGTATTCTCTGGAGAAAGGAAAAGAGTTAACAGGCAAGCTGAAGCATAATCTCACTTTGCTATCAATTGTCAGTGCTTCAAATCTTGGAAAAATAAAATCATTAGCTAAGATCCAGAGAGTCACTTTTAATAGGAACAAACACAGAAATTGCATTGTATGGAGTCAGCCTTTGCTCTATTTAGGTCAGGGTATTGTGTGTTAGGAATCATGGAATCTCTGCAACAACAATCTGTAGATACTGCCAGTATTATGACAATGTTGTCTATGCCAGCAGGCTATTGTAACTCTTACAATAGGTAAACCAGCAAATGAAGGAGAACATTAAAGGTCAAATTACTTGTCTATAATGAAGCAGCATGTTCAGTTAAAAATATTTCTAATTACTCCCAATGACTTTTACTGTTTGGGAGTGCTTCATTGGATATTTCCCTAATTTTAATATGGATCATCTCATGTTTCCTTGTTTTCCTCTTTAATGAACAGGGAGGCTATGAAAATGCTTAGTATAAGAAAACAGTGTTTTTTTTAAAAAAACACTTTTAATAAACTTTTTCTCGGGCGAGGATCCAGTGAAGTTTCTGTGAGGTGAAGGTAGCTCTAGGTACTTCATGGCAAATGATACGTGATGTTGAAGGAAATCTGGAGTTTTGTGTTTTTTTTTTTTTGGAAAAAGGATTATAAGCTTCATTACATAAGCAGCCAATGAGGAGAGTAGTCGTCCTGTGCTGATCTTAGTATAATTCTACTGAGTTGTGCCTTGGATTAATATTGTCATTTTAGCTGAAACTTCCATGTGGTAATTTTACAAAGTAGGTAAACCGAGGCTGAACAAAGGGCATTGGCAGCAAATTCACTAATTCATTAACTGAGCAAAACAATAATTGTGTTCAGATTAATTTATGAGATATTGTCAATTTTGCTGTTAAGTTTTTCTTTTGTTTTTCTTTGGGTTGTGACTGTCTACAGAATTCAAGGTAGCTTGGTAATATTGGTCTCTGTTCAGAAAAACATTGTAAAGTAAGACAAATTTAGGATCCCATCCGAAGAGATAGTTATTACAAGATCTTTTTTGCCCTATGTAAAAGATCTATAGAGGTGACTCTCAGCTAACTGACCATGGAAGTGCAGCCCTATTGGTAGATGTAAAGTAAGATGGCCATCTCCATTTCCCAACTTTCCTTCTCCCCTATATTTGAGGGGAGAACTTTTACCTTCTTTAACATGTTTCCTGAGCAGAGTTTTTCTACTTGAGTGTGCATGTATGTGCCTTCAAGTTGCCCGTCAACTTATGGCAACCCCGTGATTTCATAGGATTTTCTTAGGCAAGGAATACTCAGAGGTGGTTTTGCCATTCCTGCTGAAATATAGCCTACAGCACCTGCTATTTGTTTTGGTCTCCTGTCCAGGTAGTAAACAGTGCTGGGCCTGCTTGGATTCCAAGATCAGACAGAATCTGGAATCTTTAGGGTATTCAGGCCCCATTACCACACAGTAAGTTAAAATAAGCCATAATGAAGGTGATATATGTTTTGCTGCCTGAACTTGTCTCATTGATTGTCATCACTTTGTTTTAACATTAGTTTTTATGGATCTCTACCATCCTTTGATTTTAAAAGTCTACTGTGAGTGTATAGGAGCTGTTGAGTGTATCCAACCGTAAATTTAAAAGCACATTCTAAAAGAAGATCACTTTGATCAAAAATAACATGCTTTACAGCCTTAACCTCTGTCAGCCACAGCAAATGACTTTTTGGATTGTTGCTTACTGCACGTAAGTGTGACAGCCATAAACGAAGATTCAGTTTACTGCAACCAATCAGGCTAATACTCAAATGCTTCTGCAGTTTGGAAGCCAATTTATCTTATCTTACTAATGTTCCATAGGTTTCTGCAAACTCTCGCTTTACCTTTAGCGTCATACATTTGGGCATACATTTCAGTAGGATGTTGTACCTATACACATTTTTGGAAAATGTGTTTTTTCTGATTCTGGTGCAACACTACATCACTGCATTTGGGTTGTGACATTGGGTCCTACTGGTTTCCTCTGTTCAATGAACAGATTAAGTACTCTACAGTATGCTGCTTCAGCTTTAAACAGGCATGTATTACTCGGGAACTCATAATGGGTTTGTGAAACTTTTCTACATTGCCTTAATATTCTTGTCTTTCGGTCTAGATTTTTCTAGAGACATTTTTAAAGATTTTTAGGGACCTGTAAGTTGTGTACTTTCTATGATATTTCTTTTCCTCCATATCTCTTAAGACTTTGCTTATAAGCAACAACCCTAAACATCAATACATTTAAAAAAAAATGCCAGTAAATGCAAACTTAACAAAGTAACATGTTTTTCAGCTATTTCTTTTTTACATTTATGTTCTGGTGCTTCTTCAATACATTCTAGGCTGTGTATGTGGCTCTATTCCTCCTTACAGACCTATGGGGTAACTCATTCTGGGAGAATGATTAGCCCAAGGGCCAGACATCCATGAGTGTATGGATGCCATGGTTTAGTGTGCACTAGAACCTGGATTTACATATGTGATGCATATATATTTATAAAAAAATGTATTACTCATATTTCTGTGGCAGTTTCCATGGACATTAATGATGCTCTGAGCAAAGATATAGGCTATTTCCTATGTTCTTTGGCGAATGAAAGCAGAGTATACAGAGTCGTGTAAAAACACTTTCTAAGCAGAACCATTCTGTGATGCACAATAACAGGAAAAGATCCAAGATAACTGTTTCTCTGTTTCGTGTACAACCATGGCCATTAAAAAGTGGAAGCAATATATATGTACGTACATATAAGCTAACATGCAACTTTGAAATGTTACGAATGTACAGCACCTCTAGAAAAAGAACTGCTTGCAAAAACAGTTGAAAATTGTAGCTGTTATCTGGATGGAATGAAAGAACAAAGAATAAAATGCAGGAATCTTACCAGAAAAGCCCTGGGGTTCATGATGTCCAGGCCTGGGAAACAATAGCTTCCTGCATTAGCAGAAGTAACCAGAACCACCGCTTTCTATGGAAAGCTGTATTCCAGTGGCAGCGTTCAGGTAAAGATATATATTCACCTGTGTTTAATAACAGAACATGTTTATATCCAGTTCAGCCTTCACAGCTGTAGAAGTTTCCTATTAAGTCACAGCAAAGCAGTAGAAGGAAAAAAAAGATCAGTAAGTTTTTTCAAGTAGATGATCTAAAAGAAACCCTGGTTAGCTAAAATTCAGCTGTATCAGCTTGAAAGTGAAAGTTAACAGACCAGAACAGAGACCTCATTGCTAATTTGTTGCACTGTGAAATTTGAGTACACTTAAAGATGTAGAACATAGTTCTGTTTTTTCTAAAAGACTGTTTTATGTAGCTTCAAGAGGTGCCAGAAACCAGTAGTGGTTGCCAACTGTCATGTCACTAGGCACTCTTGGTTTTAGTCTGAACTGTGAAAGAGTTATCAAAGGCGCTGACCCTTGTGCCTAAGATTAGTTCACCATTTTAGAATAACAGATTTGGAAGAGACCACAAGGGCCATCCGGTCCAACCCCCTGCCATGCAGGAATACGCAAAGCACTCCTTGCAGATGGTCATCTGGCTTCTGGTTAAAAACCTCCAAAGAAGGAGGCTCCACCACACTCCGAGGCAGCAAATTCCACTGGTGGAGAGCTCTGACCATCAGGAAGTTTTTACCTGAGGTTCAGGTGGAATCTCTTTGCCTGTAGTTTGAATGCATTGCTCCTTGTCTTAGTCTCTGCAGCAGCAGAAAACAAGCCTGCTCTCTCCTTGACATGTCATCCCTGCAAATATTCAAACATGGCTGTCATGTCCTTTCTTAATGTCCATCTCTTTAGTCTTCGGCAGACTAAACATCCCTAGCTCCCTAAGCCACTCCTCATAGGGCACGGCTTCCAGGCCCTTCAGCATTTTGGTCGCCCTCCTCTGGACACGCTCCAGCCTGTCAATATCTTCCTTAAATTGTGATGCCCAGAACTGGATACAGTATTCCAAATGAGGTTGATCAACACAGAATAGAATGGTACTATTACTTCCTTCAACATAGGCATTATACTCCTATTTGTGCAACATAGAATTGCACTGGCTTTTTTAACTGCCACATCACACAGTTGACTCATGCTCAGTTTATGGTTTACCAAAACTTAGATATCTTTCACATGTACTGTGGTCAAGTCAGATGTCATCCATCCTGCTGCTGTGCATTTCATTTTTTCTGCTGAAGCATAGTATCTTACATTTCTCCCTGTTGAAATTGATTTTATTAGTTTTGGTCCATCTCTCTAATCCAGTGGTTCTTAACCTTTTCTATACCATGGACCCCCTTTAAATATATTTCGCTGCTGTGGATCACCAAGACTTAAGGTGACACCTGTGTATGTGTGGTAGCAAGAAATGTCATGAGCTTTCTCTCAGTCATCAAAGTCATTCACTTGCATGTTCTCACCATGTGCATAAGTAGCAAGTGTACATTTTTTCCTATCAGATATTGTCATAACTTTTGAATTGTTTGAGATGACATAAAGAAACTGTACAAATGATGTCTGTTGCCAGCAAAAGACTCCTGTTCCTTGAGATCAACGTATGACTGTCCACCTGTCAATTTGTCCATCTTTTTTTCTTTCTTTAACTGTAAAAGCTCATAGCATTTCTTCAAGCTTCATGAACCCCCTGTGAAGATATTGCAGCTCCCCAGGGAACTGCTGCTCTGATCTGTTAACGTCAGTTTGAATTCTGATCCTAATCCTGTCTGGGGTATTAGCTACCCCTCTTAATTTGGTGTCATCTGCAAATTTGATAAGAATGTCCACTGTTCCATCATCCAAGTCATTTATAAAGATGTTGACTAGCACTGGGCCAGGACAGAGCCCTATAGCAATCCTACTAGTCACCTATCTCCAGGAAGACTGGTGAGCACCCTCTGAGTTTGGTCAGTCAACCGCCTACAAATCCTTGTAACAGTAGCACTCTCTGGCCCACATTACACTGATTTGTTTGCAAGAATATCATGGAGGACCTTGTCAAAGGCCTTACTGAAATCAAGATATGCTATATCCATAGCATTCTCTTCATCTACCAAGTTTGTAACTTTGTCCAAAAAATTTAAAATAACAAAAATAAAAATAGATGATCAGTCTGGCATAACTTGTTTCTGAGAGACCCATGTTGACTTTTAGAGATCATGGTATTCCCTTCTAAGTACTCACAGACTGTCTTCAAGTCTTTACTGTTATTGATATGAGGCTGACCGGGCAGTAATTGTTTGGGTCCTCTTTTTTTTTTCCGTTTTGAAAATAGAGACGACATTTGCCTTTCTCCAGTCTGCTGGGACTTCTCTTTTCCAGAAATTCTAAAAGATTATTGCCAGTGGTTCTGAAATTACTTCTGCTAGTTCTTTTAACACCCTTGCATGTAGTTCATCTGGCCCTAGAGACTTGAATTCATTTAGAGTAGCCAGATACTACCTCATTTAGAGTAGCCAGATACTACCTCTCTACCTATTCTGTGCTGCATTCCCCCTACCACATTATCTGCTCATTTTCCCCAGGTTGAGCACTTTTTTTCTTTTGGGAGAAGACTGAAGCAAAGAAGATGTTGAGTACTTCTGCCCTTTGGGCAATTCGCCGAAAGAAACTTGCTTCAGGGAGTATGGGTGCATTATAATTGAACTATCTAAATGAATAGAAGAGTTTTAGATTGGAAGTGTAAGGTCATATGAAGTTCTCTATGAACGAAACCAAAGTTAATTCCTTTTTCCTCTTTGGTCCAGATGATGAGGTCAGTACAAGGATAACAGGGCAGTGGTTCTTAACCTGCGTTGCATGGAGCCTTGCTGTTGGATATTGCTGGTGGACAGATGCCTACGCTGTTCCCTTATTAGCAAGTGAGAGAGCAGTTGGGGCACATGCACACATGCATTTCCACCACGTCCCTCTACACCCGCACCTCCGGCTGCTGCATCCCTGTCTAAAGGGACATAGCGGCAGGTACATGTGCATGCCCTAACTATGGCTTTGGAGAGCAAGGTTTGAATCTCCACTTGGCCACAGAAACCCAGGCAAGTCGCATTATCTTAGCCTCGGAGAAAGGCAAAAGTAACAAATCTTGCTAGGAAAACCCCCATGACAAGTTCACCTTAGGGTCTCCATAAGTCAGTTTTCAAAGAGAAAGACATGATAGAAAACAGCTCCTTCTGTCAGCAGCACTTTGTTGTTGTGTGTCTTCAAATCCCTTCTGAGTTATGGCAAGGCCAAGGTGAACTTATAAGGGTTTTTTTTTTTTGCAAGATTTGTTCAGAGGTGGTTTCCTTTGCCTTTCTCTGAGGTTGAGAGAATGTGACTTGCCCAAGGTCACCCAGTGTCTGAGCAGGAATTTGAATCCTGGTCTCCAGAAGTCTTTTATAAATAAATATTTGAATATTCAAATCTAAATTTAAATATTTGAATCTTAAGTTTTGGGAGTCCCTGGCAAAAATTATATATACCTGGTGGCCCCAGTGAAGAAAAAGATGAAGAACCACTGTAACAGGAAAACACTTGGATTATCCTGAAATATCGTTATACATTATTCTAAATCAACGCCCTCAGCCTGAGCTGCAAGGCGAGTGTAACCCACTCCTTTTAAAGCCCCAGTTCCCTCAAGACCAGTATAGTAATGATACACTTCTCCTGCATGGTCTGGCAGTGCATTTTTTTTCTAAAATACAGACTTGTGTATTTGTGTCAATTTTTAAAAGGTAACCAGAAACAGAAAGATCATGAACTCATTTTTACCGCTGATATTTTTACTAATTTGTTTTTCGGAAAAACAAACTATTCCCAAGTCACTAACATTTTGGTTTTCTGTTTTGTTTTTGATGGGACAACAGCACCAGGAAAGGCCAAAAAGTATTTTAAAATTCAAGTGGAAAGTTCCTGCTCCAGACAGCCATGTGTAAATTGCTATAGTTTTACTCACTGCATAAAAACAGTGAAAGGCGGCAGCAAATTCATTACTTAGAAAAAGACCAAGCATTTTTTCCCCTCTATACACGCATCCCTGTGCCTAGCAGATAAACTAAGCAAAGCACCCTTAAGAGGATGAGGCCAGGAAATGAAAACGAAAGAAGCTGACTGGAGCTTGAGAAGCCAGAATCTTTAGAGCCGACAAACTTTCTTAAATGCTATTTCCGCACTACATTGTGATAGCGCGACTATTCCACTTTCAACATCCTATGGAATCCTGGGGTTTGCAGTTTAGCCCCTCCCTAAACTGCAAACCCCAGGTCCACAGGATGTTGAAAGTGGAATAATAGCGCTGTAACAGTTCAGCGCAGAAAAGTCCTAAGTTCTCCTGCCTCTGCACGAACCGCTCACAACCCGCTCCGCCCACGAAAACGCTCCCTTTTCTACGTTCGGCAACTTTCGCCCCTTTCCGTCTTCGCCCATCGCGCAGACTCCGTTTCTCCACCTCCCTTTGCCAGGACTTAAAAAAAACCGAAATGAAAAGATACGCATGCGCAAAACCACGCAAGGCCTACGAGGCCGGGGCGGAGCGGCTTGTGGTTGTTGTTGAAACTGCTGGGAACACGTGAAGAGCGCAACGTCATCATAAACACTAGTAGCTAATATGGCGGCCCCTGCGGGCGGAAAGGTAAGAGGGAAGCGGGAAGGAAGAACATTTTTTTTTTTTGGTCCCTGGCGGACGGAAAGTTGCCTTCAAGGGGCTCTGGTGGAGGAGAAGGCCCGTTCCCCACCGTCTCCTCGGGATACTGAATGAGGAGGCGGGAAAATGGGAGATAGGGCGGGAGGATCCAGTGTTCCTGGCTGAGGTGGGAGGGTGTCGGGCCTTGGACGGAAATAGGCGGTTTCATGGATGGGTGGCTGCGTTGGCGGAGGCAGGAGGACCTTCTTTTGACCCAGTGGGGCGAGAGGTTTAAGGCCTCTGGTATACCGGTTTCTGACACGTGGGAATGTTCCCTTCTCCTTGGTTATTAGGTCCGCGGCTGTAATGCATTGGCCTTACGTCGTTGCCGGCAAGGGGCCCGCAATGGTAGCTTCCTTGAAAAAGAGCATCTTCTTATGCCGTCTGATAGCATAATTAGTGGAGATTTTTTTTGCAATTTTTATTAATCTCTCCTGTATAAGACTGACACTTGTCGTGCCTGTATCCCTGACTGAATTGGCAGGAAGTGCTTGTCCCCTCCCGTTTGCTGCTTTCTAACTTGTAGCGTTGGTACAGTTGACATTAAAAGCACACTGTTGTGTGTCTTCAAGTCATTTCTCATTTACGGCGACCCAAGACAAAACTATACTGGATTCTTCTTGGCAAGATCTGTCCAGAACGGGTTTGCCTTTGGCAAACTGTTATAGTACTATTATTCCACTTTCAACATCCTGTGGAATTCTGGGATTTGTAGTTTACAGAGGCCAAAGAGCATTCTGGCTGAGAATTCTAAGTGCTCCTCCCTAAACTGCGCACTCCAGGGTTCCATAGGATGCTGAAAGTGGAATAATAGCACTATAACAGTGTACTGCAGAAATGGCCTTTGCCTTTTTTTGAGGCTGAGAGAGTGTGACTTGCCAGTGGTCACCTGCTGGGTTTCAGTGGCTAAGCAGGGATTTGAACCCTTGTATGCACAATTGCAGTCCAATGCTCAAAGCACTACAGAAGAGAACAAATTAATTGTGTGGTGTGAGAGACAGACATTTACCAGCAGTCGGCTACTACACTGTTAAATCTCAGGTAGGAGAAGTTGCTGGTAATGCTAAGTGGAATAGTCAGAGAAACAGCCCTTTTAGGGTAGTAGTGAAGACATCCAACAAAATACGTGGGATGTGGGAGGAATAGTGGATTTTACAGTTACAGAAAGCAAGACATATCAGAGTTTTTGTTCCAAAAGGATTTTTTTTCCCATTAATAGTGAATGCTGCAAATAAGTTACGTGGATTGAGGAGTCAGTGAAAGAATAAATGTGGAGAATTACTAAATTGAAACGATGTGCCATCTTCTCTGTAGCTTGTGGATTTCAGGAAACAATAACTTTTATTCTGCTTGTGCTCTTTATTTAGGGCTGCAATTTTGTAAAAAGTAGGTATGCCAGATTTCTTTGAGCATAGGCCCCCTTGTCTAGGATTCTGATATGTGAATTGGAAATTATGTACTGGGCAGCCGATTGGTGGGCATGAAGTTAAGCATAATTTATTTTGGTTATGTAACAGATTTAAGCAAATCCAAATTGTTTTGCCCCCAATTGTGACTTGATTATAACGTAAGAGTCATCCTAGTTCATCAGACCAGAAGTTTTCTCTGCTGTTTACTATTCAGGAGCTGGCATAATGTCTCTGAAACAAACAAAAAATCAATGTACAGCTGTTGTGGGAATAATAGACCTTTTGCTACCATTTTAAAGCAAGCTTTCAAGCTTTTAAAAACTCTTAAGTACCATTTTGAAAGGCATGTAAAGTACTCCCCATCAGCCTGTCTCATCACACTGTTTCGCCTAAACTAATTTCATCTGATGTTTCCAATAAAGTGCAGCGTAGTCCATGAAAGCTTATTGCACGATAAATGTGTTAGTTTTTAAGGTGCCACAGAATTCTTTGCTGCAGTGGACTAACACAGCTACTGCCTTGAAAATCATTCTGTGGTAAAGTACCATGTTTTGTTCCGAATGGTTCTTCGCTTGGTTTCATTACTGTAGATTTTAATGCTAGAGAAAAGAAAGTAGTAGTAGTGGTAATAGTAATAATAATAATAATAATAATAATAATATTTTGCCTTCTACTTTTCTGCATTTGTGTAATTCTGTAAACATTTCAGATGTTTTCTTTCCCAAATTCTTTGTCTTTCATAGACACTTGACAAAAACCTACCTGCATTTTTTTATTCTCTCTTTTTTCACCTCTCACTCCTGTTGTCTTTAGTTGTCCGTGGCCTTGTTTGGATGTAATGCTAAACCATGGTTTAGTGTTGCAGGCTCATGCAGCATTGGGCTCTTGTACTCCTGTTTCTCCTGGGTGTGGTAACAAAGAGATTAGAAATATCTGCTTTTAAATTTACTATATTTTTCCACTGTGTCTGAACTGGAGACAACTCTGTGGATTGTTAACAAGCCAGTATGATGAGGTATGTTTTTGGTTGTGCTGTATTTGAACAAATTCATGGAAACCTGAGTTCCCTTCCAGTTGGTTATAAACAGAAGCTCAGATTAGTTTAGAAGGGGATGTTTCTTTTTCTTATGCCTGCATTGGATGAGAAGAAGAAAATGCCTAAGGTTTATTGCTACTTGTGTATATAATGCTGAACGGTAATTAGGTATTGCATCTAAAAAGGCCCATTTCTTGTACCCAATTTTGTTGATATCTAATCTGTTGCTGGTTTTGAACACTATGTTAAACTAAGGATAGGAATCATAGAGTCTTGCAAATGGTATTGGATTGCAGCTTTCAGCATTCGTGACCATTGCTTTTGTTGGCTAGGTCTGCTCCCATGGTAAACTACAGTTCAGTGAAACAAGAGAGGCCCTTTCCGCATGAGGCGAGTGAATCGCTCCGTGGCGTTACTTACTGGTTCTTCTTGGGTCCGAAGTAACGCAGACTTACCCTGGAGCCCTTCCGCAGGGCTCCAGGGCGAACCGGAGCAGTGCGAGGTCTTTAGATCCGCGCTGCTCCGGCTGAAAATGGCGGCTTCCTGTGACTTCCGGCTGAAAATGGCGGCTTCGTGGGTGTGGACCAACCGCTGACACTGGCCATGCCCACAGCCTGCCCTCCGCTGATCGCAGGCTCGCATTGGTGCGAGCCTGCGCATCTGCACAGGTAAGCAGGAACGCAATGGCGCGTTCCAGAAAATTGAAAGATCGGATTTTTCTGGTCTTTCCTTAGCACTTGGGGGCGGTTTGGATTGGGCTAAGGTGCGGAACTAAGTTAAATAGTCCGCACCTAGTCTGGCCAAGGTGCGGATAACCTCCATGTCAGGACACCTTGGTCCATGTTAACATCCACGTGCAGAAAGGGCCAGAGTTGCAGTAAGCCTCAAGGGTGTTTGTGCGCACCCACCCCAAATATGGTGCAAGCATCTTAGAATTTTGTTTTTACAATATTAGATTTATTCCCATTTTGTTTTAGTTATTTTTTGTGGTTAGCAGAAACAAACCAACTTTGTAAACTGTGGTATAAAGTTAGCTTATTTCTATTGGACATTGTTAATAATT
Source organism: Iguana delicatissima (assembly GCA_948472985.1). NCBI lineage: Eukaryota > Metazoa > Chordata > Lepidosauria > Squamata > Iguanidae > Iguana > Iguana delicatissima. Next base: position 617,848 of record CAOKZL010000002.1, read on the forward strand.
AATGTCTATTAGGTTTGGACGATGTAACCAACTACAGTTAATATAAAATTAAAGCAGAAATATTCATGGCCACATTGGAGGTGGATTGGGAAGCCAAAGAGCCACATGAGCTCTAGTTCTTTCTCTCTATGTTGAACATGATTTTGTGTGATATCCAAATGCAGCACAGCCCTTCTTTTTATCTTCTTTTCTTCTTTATAAAGGTAATCACATGCAAAGTTATTGGTGATACTATAACAGTTGAGTACTAATTGCACCATATCTGGAGGTTGGCTTCTAATGCATAACTCATTGCAACATTGTTGTTCCCTTTATTTCCTCAGGAGAACAGGAGTAATCAAGTGGGCAGAACTTGTGGTCTCTTATAACAGAAATGCGTTTGTAACATGATTGTGTTATGTGCTGTCAGGTGCCTATCTTGTCACCACATCTAAAGAGACTAGGTTGGATTACAGCAATTAGTTCTGTTTCCAGGAACATTTCAGTGTAATGGAAGAAGGCTTGTATGAAACAACTTTCCTTAATCAATGTTTTATGTTTATTTTTAGGTTGTCTATGAACAAGAAGGCATTTTTATTCACTCGTCCAGTGGAAACAGTGATGATCAGGATTCTTTACTATCTGGGATACTGCGAGTCATTGAAAAGGTCTCCAATAAAATGCTAATATCTGTGGTCTCTCTGTACTGGACATACCATGTTCTCTATTAAAATTATTGTCTCTTTTCCCATCTCTCAATGTTGGTAGGGTCTTGCAAGAATATTTTTTGGTTGTCATGATAAATAAAAAGTCTGATCATTCATATTTATTTATATCCCACACTATTGAGTTGCATTTGAATAATTGTAGAATTTCTTTCATAGGATACTGAAGTGGTAGTAGATTGGCGGCCAGTGTATGATTCGTTAGATTCTTCTAATATACTTTATGCGAGGAAGGTATGTCAACTGCCAGTCTTTTTGTGGTTGAAACTTAGTTCACTTGCTTTTTAAAGGCAAGATAAAACATCCTTTCAGTTTTGAGAAACCATTTTTGTTATTACATTATGATCTACAAAAAATATCTAACTGTAATGACTGACTGTTTTGCGTAGGATCCACAGATCTTTGCTCTGTTCATGAGAGGGATGGCATCCTTTTTTTTCTTGGTATAGACACCTGAGTGGCTTGGTTTATTTGAGTGACAAATAGGGATTGGCCAACCAAATCCGCGGATCCCTGAATCCTCAAATCCTTGGCAAGAATTCAGGATTCGTGGATCTGAATCCCCACGCCAGAATAGGCAAACCAAATCTTTCGAATCCACCAAACTTTGTTTTAAAAATTGGTGCCTGATTGGCTGGCGGGCCCTTGGGTGTGTGAAAATTGCGGCATAGAGCTGTGTGCTGCTGTCTGTGCCCAGGCTGCCTCCCTCTGCAAAGTACTAAATAATTTCTATTCTTTTTGACTTGAGACTGGAGGGTAGGGATTGGGAATTATTGAGACTGGACTAGAGACTAGACTTGAGGGTAGAGAATTGAGACTAGACCAGGGGCTGGGTTTTTTTTTTTAAAGTGCCTTGTTGTGGGACTTGAGACTGGACTTGAGACTACAGGGTGTAGAATTGAGACTGGACTAGAGGCTGGTATTTTTCTTTTTTATGTGACTTCCTTGTTGTAGGACTTGAGACTTGTTAAATTCTACTTCAAAAGTAAGTGCTTTCTTTCCATTGCTTTTTAAACCTTTTTTCTAAAAAAGGATTCGAAAGATTCGAGATTTGTGAGATTTGTGGATTCCTAGAACCTTCCAGGGATTTGGATCCGGGAAATTGTGGATTCATCCCATCCCTAGTGGTAAATCCAGTTCTTGGAGGAATCTTTGTTTCTAATTTATGACCACTGTGCTCTTGCTTGCTGCTCAGTCAGTCTCACTGCAAGCAGAAATAGATAAAACACTTTATCTCCTATCTGTCCTTCATTTATTCAGAATCATAAACCGTATTTTATTGTTGGCTTATGACTGGCTTATTGGGGAGTGAGAAACTAAGAGTTCCCAGTTTAGATTTAACAATAAGCAAACCACAAACAGAAGATTAATCTCTGCTTGCAAGAGGGGCCAGATGGGAGCAATTGAGTAACATATACCAGTGGACTGGTTTGTTTACAATAAAAACAAAAATACTGGAAACATCCAGTAAAACCTCATTTGAAAGAGAGACCAAGTCTCAATGTAAAAAGAAGGTTTTATTCCCCAAATTAGCCCAGTCCATTTTGGTCAAGACACACTTAAATGCCTTTCTTCAGGGGCTGTTAAAGCGTGAAAGAGACTATTCGTGAAGATTAACAAGATGTGAACTGAACAAGTACAAAAGTTGGATGTGCATGTATGGCTCATGCTAACTTATACCTAAAATGAAATCTGTGAAAATTAATATGATTGACTAAATATAAATGAATATATGGAAGACAGGAAACTATGTATAATTTATAATATTATTCAAAAATTGTCTTGCATTGATTTTACAAAGTTGTGTCTCCAGATTACAACTGATAATATTTGAAGTAGGAATTGCAGTTATGTTGTTTTCTTTTGTACTCATGATACACGAGTTAAAAGTGAATTCAGGAAGCAAACACACCCCAGTATTTACCAACAGTCAAAGCTCCAGTGGTCATTATCCCTGTGTCTATTGTGATTATGCTTTTAAAATAGTTGAGAGCTCAGATTACAACTAAAAAAAAAGCATGCTTTGAATCTTTTTTCCTACTTGTTACATTTGTTTTGTTACTTGTCTTTTTAGGTGTCCCTACAATAAATTATAAATCAGTAAAGGATGTAAAGCTGTTAAATACGCATAGAATGTCTTATTAAAATTAGAAATGAGATGCTCCTTTAGTTAATCACTTTGTAGAGTACACCTTGCTTTTAAGAGTCTGTTTTTTGCTACTGAGGAATCTCTTCATAATGGTAAGATTCTGTTCAGAAGTGAAATCAGTTGGATACTGATAGGTGGAGCCTGGCCTTCTGTCCTACCTTGAATGAAGGACTTGACAATTCCTCTGTTTTAAGGTTTTGATGTATTCTGTGAAGTTTTTTTCTCTGTTGCTAAGATGCAATCTTTTATGTTTTATACAAAAAAAAAAGTCTGTAAGATGATAATGCTTGACTTTCTAATTTGAACACTATCAGTTGTCAGTTAGAATTATGTCCTGTAAACTTCCTACAGATCTATTTTTAAACATTTGTGTAAGTATATAGAGATTTTTGTCTTGCATATATGTGTTTTTATTAGGTTCCCTATACTCATTTCATACATTCCATGAATAGACCCTGAGTAAGACCCTATAAATATTTCTAGGCTGGAATGTGTGTGTATCTGATTAGTTGAGCCAAACCTGGCTCTTAATTAATCAGTTTTCTACAAAAAAATACTACAACTCAGTTCACTCTAATTTTTACTTTGAATGTGCATATATTTGCCTTCAAGTCACCTGTTGACTTATAGCAATCCCATGAATTTCATAGGGGTTTCTTTGGCAAGGAGTAGTCAGAGATAAGTTTTTTACAGCCCTTCCTCTGAAATGTAACCTACAGCACTTGGTGTTCATCAGCGGTCTCCTGTCCACATACTAACCAGAGCTGACTCTGCTTAGCTTTCAAGATCAAATGGAATCTGGTGCCTTTAAGCCACTATGGGATGATAAATGTGGGGCTTCATCAGTGGGATTACTGTATAGTTATGTTCTAAGAACATTGCTTGTAACTATTTATGAAGGAATGTTATTTTGAAATCTTATTTAGGATTCCAGTTCAGTTGTTGAGTGGGAGCAGGCTCCTAAAGAGAAGACTCTACGAGGGCCAGAGCATATGAACAGTTATGAAGCTGAATGGGATATGGTCAACACAGTCTCTTTCAAAAAGAAACCCCATTCAAATGGAGGTACTTGATTAAAATGTTTCAGAAGTGCAGTAGTTGTCTTGTACAATGTACTCTCTGTGTAGTGGTACCCTTTAATTGTTCACTGAGACAAAAACAAAAAGTTGCATGACTCATGTTATGAATGGAAAGTTTTACCTACTTGATAGTGGTTGTCATGTGTCTGCTGTGAAGAGGTGAGTTTTGAGACTCTGGAGCAAATAAGTGCAAAAGGATATCTGGTAAAAATGTACACTGTTAAAAACTTTCTGATGGCAGCAGAAGACAGCTGCATTTTCTCCTCTTTGTAATATTGGCTATCTTCACAAAGTGGTCTTGTGTTCTTTTCTAGTAATGTATATTGGAAGTTATTCCTGAAATGGATGAAATGGTTAAGCTTAGTTTGTTTTTCTAAAACTTTTTTCCTCAGGCTTAAACTGCTAGGGCAGTGCTTCCCCATCTTGTTAGTAAAGAATTAATATTTATTAAATGTATTTATGAGAAGAAAAGCGTGAATGAAGAGATGTTCTAGTTTGGTATGGCAGATGGTGATACAGCTCTTTGAACACCAGGGGGTGGAAATAAGTAGTACTGTGTAGTATGAGGGAGCTTGATTATATGATGTTTGAGAGTTTTATTAGGAAGTCTGGATGAATCAGAACTTGGAATAAACGATACACTTAGGATGTGGGGTTTCTGTTTTATATGGATACTCATTTGAAGCAGAATACAACTCCTGTGTCAAAATAAAAATGCCCTTTTTATTTTGTTACTGTGAACATATATGAATTTTTAGTGTAGGAAAGCTGCATACAGATAATCTTTTTCCCCCCAAAAAAGATAATATTCTGAAGTTGTCCTAGCATTTCTAGCTTAGTTTAAGATATTGATGTTGAGAATGTAGAAGAATTTGGGCTAAATCCAGTGTTCTGCTGCTGGTTGCAGAATGTTCTGCACTCCCATCTGCAGCCCTCTGTTCTGCTGAAAAACTGGCTCTGGATAGGCTGCTCTCGAGCCAGTTTTGGGCTTGCAACTATGACTGCGATGTGGGGAGACTGCTCCCTCAACCAGTTCCACTAGAACTTATCCATTCTGCTGTTAGGTGTCTAGCATATTTAAAAAAGCCTTGGGAGTGGGTTGCTGGAACTTAATTATATTTTCTATTTGTTGTGGACTGTTAGAGCAGAGTTGGGTGATATGTGACCTGCATGTGTCTCCTACTTATTTTTTTTTCCCCTTTGGTCCCGGTGAGCCCAACTGAGGAAAATCTCCATCCAAAAAAATGAGGAGGATATATACTTGGAAGGTGTCAGAAAGTAAACTTGCCCTATAAAACAAATCGTGTGGATCTGACATGCCTTGTTTTGGTTAAAAAAAATCCCTAAAAACAGAAATAGGTTTCTGAGTTGGTCGTTGAACCTACTGAAGTTGCCTCTTCTGCACCAGAGTAGCTTTGTCATGACTGCACATCATGCAGCTGATCCATTTCAATGTGGACATAGAAATTGATTGCAGAGGAGTTTTAACAGACTCACCAAAGCCTGCATCCCTTACCATCCCTGCCTTGCAAGTACACAGAGAGATTGTGGCAGAAGGATGGAAATCACCCTGTTCTCATTTGTAATATGCATTGTGAAGGGAAGGTAGAAAAAATTCATAATCAGATGTGATCTGTGCTGATACAGTAATACGTACTCTTATTCTCAAAAGTACTGTTGTTGTTGCCTTATGATATGGACAAAACACTTGAATTTGTCCATCTGGCCACATGTGAGCTTTAATCTTATTCATCTTGCCTGTTAAAACCTAGCAGGAGAGGATTGATCAAGTGAGTCCATGGAGTGGTAAATGCCCACTTTGTCAGACAAAGGTACTACTCTATCACTAACTTCCCCTGTTTGGGCAAGATTCTTGGCTATGTGGTGGCTGGACAACTTCAGGTATTGTTAGAGGAAACCGATTATTTGGAGTCATTTTATTCTGGTTTCAGGTCAGAACACAGTGCTGAAATGGCCTTAGTTACTCTAATTGATGTCCTGCTCTGTATGAAGGAAGGGGGAGTACCGTTGTGTTGATCTTGGATCTCTCAGTGACTTTTTACACCATTGATCATGGTACCTTACTGGAGTGACTCTGTCTGATGGGAATAAAAACCACTGTGTTAAAGTGTTTCTACTTCTATCTTCAGGGATGGTTTCAGAAAATAGCATTGGTGATTCGTGTTCAGCCCTATGGCAATTGAGCTGTGGGGTGTCTTGGGGTTCCATCTTGTTTCCTGTGCTGTTCAGCTCTATATGAAGGTGTTGTGGGGAGATCATTAGCATTTTTTGGAACTGGGTGCCATCAGTATGCTTATGACACTCAGATCTAGTTTTCCTTGTCAGAGTTGGCTGAGTCTGTACCGGTGCAGACTAGTGCCTGAATGGTGTAACAGACTGGATGAGGGCCAATAAACTAAATCCGACTGCTGATAAAATAAGAACTTTGTGGATTGGTGGTTCTGAGTCCAGGAGTTGAGTAATTCCTGCCCTGGGTGAGGTTATACTTTCCTGAGCGAGTAGTTGCATAGTTTAGGAATACTCCTAAATCTGTCTCTGACACTGGAGGCCCTAGTAGAATTCATGGCTCAGAGAGCTTGGTGCCAGTCTGATTGGTGAGTCAGTGGTGGCCTTTCCCGGACAGGAGTAATTTAGCCACAGCAGTGCATGGACCGGTAACTTCCTGATTACAACACTGTAATGTGCACCTTATGTGGGGCAACTCTTGAAGATCACTCAGAAGCTCCAACTAATGTAAAGGTGGGCAGCAAGATTACTGAATAGAATATATAAACAATTCTTAATACTGGTGTTAAAGGAGCTGTACTGGCTGCCAGTTCACTTCTGATCTGAATTCAACATGCTGGTGCTGACATGGCTTGAAACCTCGATACTTGAAGCGCCACTCTGTCTGTATACCTGCCTGAAAATTGAGAGGAGACATGAAAGAAGCTTCTTAGTTGTGGCATTCAGTTTATCTCATATCTTCCCCTTGAAGGCTTGATTGGCACCAACATTGGTTTCTGTTAGATTTGAAGTTAAAACATGGCTTTTTAATACAAGTTAACTTAACTTGTATTAATGCTTTTTATCTATAGCTGTGTCTGTAGTCGTGTTTATAGTTGTTCTGTAGGATGTGGGATTAACTGTAATCCCTTTTTTCCTAATTCTTTCATAAGAATTGTTTCTTCTCATTCCTTTTCTTTTTTTCCCCTTCTATTTCTCTTCTCCTTCTCCTTTTTTATTTTTATTTTTTTATTTTTTTCCCCTTTCCTTTCCTTTCCTTTCCTTTCCTTTCCTTTCCTTTCCTTTCCTTTCCTTTCCTTTCCTTTCCTTTCCCTTTCCTTCTCTTCTCTTCTTTTCTTTTTTCTTTTCCTTATGACGCTGTTTGAGAGATACTGATTTGTCACATTGTGTCCATAACATCATTTTTGTTCGTGTGTTTGTTTGTTTCTTTTTGTAAAATATTTGTCAATAAAGATTATTTTTTTAAAAAAATGGCTTTTTAATAAAGCCTTTAGGATCTAATCCCTTTTTTATGAACATGTGTATGGTTTTAACTGTTCTAGCTTTTTCTGCTGCTTTAATTTGCTGATCAGTTTAATATACTTTTATCCTATTTAAATTATTTTAGTGTTTAGTCCAAAAACAATTTGGAATTGTTTTAAAATGCTTATTTTAATTGCATGCTAACTTGATATGTTTCAGTAGAGGACAAAATAAATATTTAACTATTTCTATCAGTAATCTCCATTGCATATGGAAACGAACTCAAGAAGCTAAAATACTGTTTTTCTCTGCTACAGATTCGACTATACGTACTAACGGAGAGAGCAACTGGTCCTTCCTGTTTAGTTTGACGGATTTAAAATCCATTAAACAAAGCAAAGAAGGAATGGGATGGTCTTATTTAGTGTTCTGTTTAAAGGATGATGTTGTCCTCCCAGCTCTTCACTTCCATCATGGAGACAGCAGCATGTTGATTCAGTTGCTTAAAAAATACCTGGTGCTCTGTGAGTAAGTATGTTCAGTAAGGATACTAGTATGGTGAATCTTATTCAAATAACTGTAATCTTTTAAATACTAAGAATATTTACTGGCTTCAGCATTACAAAGAACCTTCAGTATTTTGTAATATTTGTATGCAGTGCTATATAATTCACCTATAGTATGGATGCTGAAGGTAAGGAGGGAGAGTTTATGAAGAATACCTGTATTTATTTGATTGCATGACTCTTCTGGGTATTATTTCATGCTCATGGTGTAACATACAGGATAATAATGGAGGTGGGAGAAAGAAATGCTGGAGTAAGATACATCTTTTTGTACCCTACTAGTTTTCTACAGTAGCAAGCAAGTAGGTATGCAGAAGATAGCACCCTAACCATGGTTGAAATGTAATTTTTTCCAAAGGCCATAGGTACCAACAAAGCTGATGGAAAATACAGAATAAGCATTGCTCCTGCGTACTGACAAATAGTTGTTCATCATGGGTCTGGTGGGATGATAATGACCAAATTTGTGTAAATAAAATATATTTTAAAAAAACCAAGCAAACATGGAGCTAGAGAGTACATTTCATATGTGTAGTCTTTCCATTCTTATACTTGGGAGGGTGTAACTTGCAGGAGTGGCTACTCTATGTATGCGTGTTTGCATGCTTGAATCTGGAATATCTTTTGGTGCAAAATAGGCCCTCAAGCATCTTGTTGCCTTCTGGGTCTTCTAGGTCTGTATCCTTCTTAAGTCTTTTTCTGGTTTCATAACTAGTCTCACATTAGATCAAAATAGGCAATCTGGGTGGGTATCTTGGAGTTGCTTGGAGCGGCACTTAAAGAGACTTAAAGAGGTAGGTATGAGACACACTAAGATTACAATAATGTAGAGATGAGGAACATATAACTTTCCATATGTCAGAGCCAGTGCCCAGTAGTCCCTGCCAGTTTGTCCAGTAGAAAGGGCGATGTCTATGTAGTGCTTCGGCATCTCTCAGTTCTCCAGCTTTACAGTACTACCTGATCAGTGTTCATGATGGGGATATCTTTGGTGAACCAAACAGATACATTTGTTTACATCTTGTATCTATCTAGTCTTTGGTTGTGTCTGGGCATTTCCATACTGCTGCATTCAGAACTAACGATATGTATGGGTGAAATGAAGCAACCAGGTGAGGTAGGCCTAGCATAAGTAAGCAAAAACATGTTGATGCTTCTAGGCATCACTTGAAAGCATTTTCCAAAATGCATTAAGGGAAGATCTCTTTTCTTTGACCAGCCTCCACGCTTCTTATAATTTCCATTGTGGTGGATAGATATATTAACACTTCTTTAACATGCTTCTTTAACATACTGGGGTAACTGTTAATGGAGGCTTTATCTGCTTTCCTCTTCTCCTGTTTTGCTGTTCAGACATGCTCAGTAAGATTGTCTGGAGGGAGCAACTATTTACCTTTATTGTTATAACCAAGTGTACATAGCAACAGTAGAATCAGCTAGAGCAGTGGTTCTCAACCTGTGGGTCCCCAGATGTTCATGGACTTCAGCTCCCAGAAGCCCTGAGCATTGACCATAGTGGCTGAGGCTTCTGGGAGCTGAAGTCCACGAACATCTGGGGACCCACTGGTTGAGAACCACTGAGCTAGAGTTTATTGCAATGTTTACTGCAAATATGCTGTTGCAGCCTGACACTGAAAGACTGTTTCTTCAGCATCCTGCAAATACTGATGCTGCTAAAATATTTTCTGTTAAGCAGAAGACAAAGAGGAAAAGATGAGCTGTTTGGGCATAGAAAGACTTTGTAAAAAGGAACTTTCGTCAAGACCATTGTTAACTCAGATATGCCTGAATCGTGTTAATTGCTCGAAATATAGTTTTTTTTTCTTGAGTACTTCTTCTGAAACTCAGTCTAATGATGCTGATGCAATCCACTATTCTGTGGTAACAGTATTGTAAATAACCATTCTGAGCAGGTTAAGGATCACTTGCTTGTTATGAACAGTGCACAAGGCATGTTTAATTAAAATAGAAGTATCATGCTGATTAGTTAGCTAAGCATGACACAACACAACCTTTGCTTCCTGTTCTGCGTTAGCAAGCCCTGTTTTGGTTTATTAACAGCAAGGTCATCAGGACTGATTAAACAGCCTCTTCTGACTTCAAGATACAATCTTTTGTTGAATTTCATATTCTCTGGCACAAATACAGCATCCTATCTTGCTAGGATTGGAAGTGATAGCATTTATTAAAAGTCTTATCTTAGGCTTTAATAACAAAGTAGGTGGTAGGTGTATTCCAGGTAAATATGGGTAAAATTAATAGTGTTTTGTATCAAAACCTAAGAAGGAGTGAATTTATACAGCAAATTTCCTGAAAAAACCTAGAAGTACCAGTCAAATACTTTCTAACCGATGTGTGTATGTATGTGTATGCACCTACACCCTCTTAAAGTATTGTACATGAGTTTGTTTTAGTAATTTTTTTCCAAATGCAGTGGCTGTACTGCTGTATTGCCTAAAATAGGGAGGATGAAAGGGGAAAAAATTATTGTTATTCTTGTCTTCAGATCTCCACAGGATAAAAGGATTCTTGTAAACTGTCAGAGTGTTCCACAGTCCTTTGAAAATCTTCTGGATGAACCAACATATGGTCTGATTCAGGTCTGTGTGATTTAGTATTTGTTGTACTATTAAATTTTAGACTCGGGATATTAAAAGGCTAATTTCTAGGAAGAAATCACATTTCAGTGATCTTGGCAGATGCTTTGTGTTTGCTGTGTTTTGTGTATAAGGTGAAAAATTCACATTGGATATGGGCAGTTGGTTTGGCCTTGGTCGTGCTGGCCTTCGAGGTGACCTTAAAGGACCACACCATCCACTATGGCCCCTTGATTTTTTAACATTTTTGTTTGATTCTTGTGCTGAAAATGTTCTTATGCCAGTGATATGGATGGTATACTATTTTGACATGCATTTGAATCCCTCCCGGCCATTTTAGGCCCAAGAGAATTTTTTTTAAAAAACCAGGTAAGTAAACTACTTGGGTTCTGTTTTATTTCATCAATAGAAAGAGGACTTTCTGGACCTAAAACAGCTGGGAGGCATGGCAAAATTGCTCCCCCATCCACTAGGTGTTGTAGAGGGACATTTTTAGAGGGGAAAAAAAAAACACCTTTTTGTTTATTTTGGGTAAAAATTGGGATTCCAATGGGCCTTCAAAACCTCAGAAGGAAGCTGGGTTGGGGTTTGTGGTTTCCCCTTGCTTTGTTACAATTTTACAGTTTGTAGTGACTGTAATCTTGTAAGATAAAGGCAAATATTTTGCAAATAGTTAAAATAATTCTGTTTCATACAGCATGCACATTTTGTAATACAGTTGTCCCTCCACATCTGTGAGTTTCATTTCTATGGATATGATTATTTGTGAGATCTTCCAACCTATTTTCTACTTCAAGCGCTTTTTTTTTCAAGAGAACCTTCTTTCTTGATTGCTTCAATAAGGCTGTGCAGCTCTTTAAAAACCCTCCTCTGGTAGTCTTCCTCCTGCACCAGCTGCTGCCTGGCCAGATAAGGACAACTCGATTTCTTATCACTACAAACCCTCTCCTGATGAACACCCACATGCAAGGAAGGAGATGGGCAAGAGAGAAAGAAGTACTGTATAGGGCAACCGTGTTGACCCACTCCTTTTCCTTCTCCTTTCCTTGACTTGATTTGGTGGCTGAGTGTTTGCTCTCCACACCATGCCTCAGCTCCCTTCTCACAGACACATGCACATGTGATAATTGTGGTTTTTCCTTATTTGTTGGGGGACTACACCCCTAATCCTGGTGAATGTGGAGAGGCAGCTGAATGCTATGGTGCTAATAGTTGTCAGACATTCTGGATCTTCCATTAGAGTTAAGAGAAGGGAACTTGTACTTCTGTGAGTATTTTTGGATAGCAGCTCCTGTCAGTCCTCACCATTTGCTCAGGTGGCCAGGGCAGATGAGAATTGCAGTCTGCCAGCATTTTCAGGGTCACAGGTTGCTCACACCTGCTATAGAGTATAATAGGGGTCAATATTTTCACATTCATCTACACCGCATTCAGTGTATTGTTGAGGGCAGAGATTTGACATTATCTCTCTCTTTCCTCTCAAACAAGGCTACTGTGGCCTAAATGTTCATGGAGGGTCTGTCCTCAGTGAAGAGCCTGGTTTCACATGAGCCATTTGAACAGGAGTCCATCTGGGGAAGGGAGATTAGGAGTAATGAAAGTAGGAAAACTTTTTTTCCCCTCACTGGTGTTCAAGGAATAAGGTGTACTAACCTCAACATTTTCTCTTGCTTTTCTTCCATCCCCATTTGGTGACAAAGGCTGTCACCCTTTCTGGTAACTTCCAGTAACCTTTTGGGCACAATAGACATTTACATTCAGGGGTTATGTATTGTTCACAGTATGAAATCTCATGCAACAAATACATTTTAAAATGCTCTAAGACTTCTCAGACTTACAGAAAACATTTGGTTTCCTGCTGTTTTCAGAAACTGAAGAAGGACCCTTACACAGCAACCATGGGAGGATTCTCCAAAGTGACCCACTTTATACTTGATAGTTTACGAGGAAGCGATTCATCATCTCAGCAGAGGCCTCCATCAGAAATGGCAGACTTCATTAGTGATGCTATTCCAGGACTACAAATAAATCAACAAGAAGAACCCGGGTTTGAAGTTATTACACGGGTGAATGTTGATTCTTAAAATCTTGGAAGCTTAGAAAAGGGGGTACTCAGCCAAGAGGGTTTTAAAATGAATTCTTTGGAAATATTGTAACTTTTTTTCACACACGTTTTAGATTGATTTGGGACAACGATCTGAAGTTCATAGAAGGCAACCCGTGTCGTTTGAAGAATGGACTAAGAACATGGATTCTGAAGGAAGAATCTTAAATGTTGACTCTATGAAGCAAATGATATTCAGAGGGGTAATATTTTAAGAATTCTCTTTGAACTTGTGTTTGATTCCTAATTGTCAGGATTATGGCTGACAGTACTTAGAAAAACTGGCCAGCACTCCAGAACTTTGGATGAAGTTAATAATCATGTAAGTAGCTGTACTGTAAATGAATATTAACCATTAAAGTTCTCTTTTTAGCTCATTAATTCTTCCCTTGAGCTTCTGTATCGTACTTCACATTCCAGGAATCTCACTTTTTTGTTGACAGGAAGTGTACTGAGATTGCAGAGAATGACAAAAGTCCTAGGAATAGCTATCCCTTGGAGTGAAAAGTATACAGAAATATGTGTAGCAGATTAAGTAATTAAACTCTGCTAAATCTTCAGTAGAGAAATTAAGAGAATGTGTTAAGCGTAATACAAGGTTTAAGTGAAACTAACAAGTCCTCTTTCTTCAGAACTGTTTGTAGAAACAGCAGTTTTCTGGAGAAGATTTGCTCTGAGACATGTTGAACATGAACAAAGTTTAATGCAAATTCCAGTAAATATGTGGAAAGTGGCAGCAGCTGAGATATTTGCATAAATCTGTAGATGGTATAAGCAAAAGGCAAATATGACCCCTTTTGCTATTTTGCTGATACTAGATGTAATGTGTAAGACTAACGTTTCTACATAGCAGCTCTGATTTATCTTGAACATCTGGTTTATTTTCAAAACTACTGCTCTGAAATTATGGGTTAAATGTTGCACAGGAGTACTTAAATTAGATGCTTTAGATAAATTTAGAAAATAATTATCGTTTCCAGAAGAACATTTGCCTGAATATTGATAAGACAAGATGTGAGATGGCAGTGGGCAAGGACTCTTGAAGTGAAATAATATGGAGAAATACATAATAAATACATTCAAAGATTAAAACTTTTGTTTTTAATGTTTATATAAAATCAGAGCATAAAATATTTCAGTAAGGTAACCAAGATGAAAGTTTTGTTGTAATCAAAGTTTTTTTTTAATAAGTATTCTGAAAAGAGGTTGAAGAAGCTAGGTGGTCTGATAGCAGGAGAAAGAATATCATCACTTTCCTTGCCTCTCTGGGGAGTTCAAGAGCAAAACAAAACAAATCATCATCAGTAGGTAACAAAAAACCTACCATAGAAGTACTTCATTCATTTGATCCTAAAGTGGTTGCTATAACATACAAAGTGCCTGATGTTGCCTTCATTCTTTTATGATTTCTTTTCTTCAGGGACTTTGCCATGCTTTGAGGAAGGAAGTGTGGAAATTTCTTTTGGGCTATTATCCTTGGCATAGTACTAAGGAAGAGAGAATACTTATACAGAAAAGGAAAACGTAAGCATCTATTAACAACTGGTAAAATATGGCTGTTTGTTGTGATGTGGGGTATACTTCATATACGCTATTGTTAGGTCATTGTATCAGACTTTAATAGACCAATAGAGGCAAAAAATGAAGAGTGTGTCACAGTTGTACCCCCAGGAGGGATGTCTTCACTGCTACCACTGAAATGCACACAGGGCAACAAGTGCTCAAATCTGTGTATTTATCATTCCTGCTTAAAGTAATAAATATCAAGTAGAAATTGGCAAATATTCTATATGAAATAGCATATTTTTGCTATCATTTACAAATTATGCTAATAAATACCTTATGTTTTTTCAGAGATGAGTATTTCAGGATGAAGCTTCAGTGGAAATCTGTTAGTGAAGAGCAAGAAAAAAGAAACTATAGACTGAGAGACTACAGAAGCCTTATTGGTAATTTTAAGAGTGCTAGATAGCTATTAGTGATAAACTTTTAAAAGTTAAAAATTAAGATTGTTTTATTAGTGCTTAGGTGACAGGTAGGAATCGTGCAGTCTTCCAGATGTTGGGCAGGCTAGATCCCAGTAATCCTGGCCTCCAAAACACTGGGAGTTGCCCAACAGCAGCATCTGGAGGGTTGTATAATTCCCACCACTGATCTGGGCCAACATACAATAAAACATTTCTCAGAAGTAGTTGCTGTAATTAAGTTCTGTAATTAAGTATCTTTGCCTGACCCACCTTGGTTTTTTTCAACAATAGATGGTTTTAAAGGGAATTGGATAAATTAATGGAGGATGGAGCCATCAGTGGCTACTTCTTGGGTTGGCTGTTTGACATATCTGCTGTTAGAGGTTGCACGTCTCTATATATGAGTTGCTGTAGAGTTTCATGTGGAAGATGCAATTGTAGTATGTGGGTGAACTTCCTGTGTGCAATTGTTCTGCCACTACATGAGTAGAATGTTGGACTAAATGGGCCTTTGATCTCATTGAAGGAGGCTTTTCCTAGGTTCCTAATTGAAGGTAAATACAATAGGAACATATGCAAGAAAAAAAGAGAAATAGTGCAACTCATTTCCAGTTATGTTTACAATCTTGGAATTATACAACTGGTATAAACCATTCACAACATGGTTACTTTACTGTGTTTCAGTAAAGTGTTGTTTTTATTGTGGAATATTAGGTATTATTCTCTGTGAATTCCAGAATTTTTTAGAAGTCATTTTTTTAAAAAAATATACCCAACTGTATTTTGATATAACAGTTTATAACTTATAGTTCCACTAAGCACTATTGAGTTTCTGTTTGTGTCCATTAGCATCAACACAGTGGCCATTGTAACACATGGAGGCTATACCATAGCTTGTTTGTGGTCCTTGTAGCAGGTGTACTTTTGTTTTGCTGCTTCCTGAAGTAAAGCTGAGAGTACATTTGAATTGATTTCACATTAACCAAGATTCTGGTAACCAAGATTCAAGGTTTTCAGCCATGTGTTTGAAGTAGTCTGTTACAGTCCAAAAAGTTACAACATACTGCGTTAGTATATACTTTAACTAGCAACTGTGTTCTAAGTAGCAGCAGTGAACACTAAGAGCTGTAAAATATTTCTAGTAAATCAAACGTAAGGGAGAGGTATGAGACTAAAAAGCTGAGACACAGGTGCAGCTTTAGACACTACATGTGTGTGGGTAAAGGAAAGTACAGAAAAATTGAGGCAATAGGATTTGTAAAAGAACAAAATGGGAGGAGGCATATAACTATTTCACTGTTTCTCTGCTTGCTGCTTTTCTCCAGATCTCCTCTACCCAGCTGCTTTTCTCTGTGCTGTATTTTCAGACATGTTTTGCTGGTAGAGATGCAGACATATACTCAAGAGAACTGGCTTAACATGAGTTAATGCTTAGAAATAATATGTTTCTTCCTTTTGAAATTTAAAGTTGTCTTAACCCTAGAGTTCACTAAAATTATTTTTTAAGCATTTTATTAGAGTCTGGAACACAGTAGACAATAACAACTATTTTTCCCCTTTTTTCTTCATATTTTTTTAAAATATGAAAATGATTTATTTTAATCAGATGCTGTTAAGTGTGGGACATGTTGAAGTAACAGTGTATGTTGGAGACTAAGCAGAGAAATGAATCTTGACAATGATTAAAGAAACATGAAAAGATGGAATTTCCTAATAATAACATCTCATGCTAAACCAGGCAATTAGAACTTGAACAAAATCCCTTTGATTTGGGCTTGATTGCATATGAACTTTTTACCATTAAGTATTGTTATGTATCTAATACATTTGAATGACATTTTACATTTGATGTATCTGAAATAGATTCCAGTGTGTTTTAATTCAAGGAGAATGTTTTACATTTAATCATGAGGCTTCTATAAAAAAGTGTAATATCTAGAAACTGTTTGAAAATCTGCTTATAAGAAATCATCTTGCTTTCAGACAGGAAGAGTTTTTCTTTTAAATACTCTTAAAAGCCTCTTTCATGCATTTTAAATGACATCCTAGGAATTCAGTTGTCTTACTAGACACTTCAAAGCTCAGCATAGTGTTGGAGAAACTGGAAACTTCAAGAGCATTCTACATTTTTTAGATATAGGCTTAGCAGAAGCTGTTTTGAAAATGCAAAAAATCTGTGTGCTACTTTTTCAGAAAAAGATGTAAACAGAACAGACCGAACAAACAAATTTTATGAAGGCCGGGATAATCCTGGGTTGATCTTACTTCATGACATTTTGATGACATATTGTATGTATGACTTTGACTTGGGTAAGTAGAACTCTCTATCTATATATAATGTCAAGGGTTTTTTTCCCCTTGAAATTTGCCTTCAGAAAAGGCTTGTTACATTCAGACTTAAAAATTTGATTCTGGTATCATCACATTTTGATTCAGCTTGCAAATTTGTGTTGATCCCGTATTTTGTATGTGATCTTAATCTCAGCTGCTAATTGACAGGACTAGGCATGCATGCTTGGCCATGCCATTACTAATGCACAGATTATTGGAGACTAGATCCTTGGCAGAACGCTGTGACTTACTGTATGTAAACTACATCCCATAAAAGTTGTTCTTGCCTTTCCAATTGGTATGTATAGTGTTGTCTCCCATTTAGCTCCACAATTGGCTATGCGCACCTATGAATTTGTCTCTTTAAATATAAAGTGTGATACCATCATTTCTGTGTAGAGTAGTTTTTGGTCTCTCACTTCATTAAGACAACTAACCACGGCATAGTTTAGCATGAACACCGTGTTTGTTCTGCTGACATGACCTCAGCACACACAAATGTGAGGTCCCATGAAACCTCAGGCCCAGTTATTAGTGGATGCACCAGGTGCTTGTTTGTGCATGTGCGTGCATGTTGCAGCTATTGATGATGATGAGATGGAGCATTCATGTTTTTTGTTTTATGGAAGGGTTCCTAGAATGGAACCCCTGCATATAGAGGGTGCACTGTGTTAATATATAATGATAACCTTACAAGAGGCTTGCCTTTCAGGTCCTGTTGTGCTGATTAATATGTCTTAAACTTCGTAAAAAAAAAAACACAGCCAAAGACAGAACTATTGTCTATGAATTTGTCAAAAAAGCCCCATACATTCCACTCTGAAAGCTTTGGGAAGATGTTTGATAATATGTAAGCTATACATACTTGGCATGTAGAGATGGTCAGTGGCCAGACTATGTAGTTGACAAGGATGAATGCTTATGCTGTTTTCTAAAAATTCGCTAAAATCTAAAATTAAATATCCAGCTTTTCATGGTGCCTCTGCAATGCAAAAGTTGTTATAGAAGCATGTCAGACAGTTAGGTGATATAATGTTCTTGGGATGAGCAGGACTAATAGCATTAAAAGATCTGTTTAATGATAGAATGATACTCTCAGATTCAGTATCAAATTCACTGTGGAAACATTTGTTTCAGTATTTGCAGGTACAACATTTAGTCAATCCTTTCAGAAAACACATTTATTTAAAAGATTGCATGGAATAGGAGAAAAATGCTTTTTAGAGATGAGTAATTTATATAAGCTGTTACAGAAATAGACCAAGCCTTTAATAACTATTAGGTAAAATGAAACCTTGTTTCTCCTACAGGTATATCTTTAGCTAGTTTGATTTGGAAACATGCTTATGATTACATTGTGTCACTACTGAAGAAAGCTTTAGTAAATTACGTGTACATAGTATTTGTATCTGTTTAGGCTGAATAAGAGCTGGTTACAGTTGCTGGTGATGTGGGGTAGCAGGTCCAGATGTTTACTGTTTAGGTCATGTTTATTAATAAGAAAATGTTGTATTTCTTTTTTGGAATAAATGTTTAAGACCTGACAGGATGTATTTTCCCGTTGGCTCTCCTATTATTATTATTATTATCCTTTACTTATACAGCGCCATCCATGTACATGGCGCTTTACAAAATTAAAATATAACAGTTGACATAGATAGATAAATAAATAATAAAATGAAGCTAAAAAAATAGTAATGCTTGGCAAACAGGTAGTAGAATTAATTGATTTAGAATGAATTGCACATTTGTTAACATTTATAGAAACTATGTCACACCTTGATGCCAGAAATAATGTAAAAATTATGGAAATTTTCTGTTGTTTGTATGCATGTTGGTACAAATGCTATAGTGGGTGGCTCTTAAATACAAAATTCAGCATTTTAGGAATGTGGCGACTATATCACCAGTCCTTTTAAAAAGTTCCAGGTTAAGTGATCCTATTCATCACTTCTCATTTGTTTTTATTTAAGGCTATGTTCAGGGGATGAGTGACTTACTTTCACCCATTCTGTATGTGATGGAGAATGAAGTGGACGCTTTTTGGTGCTTTGCATTGTACATGGATCAAATGGTAAATGTGCTCACCTTCAAACGTTTGAATGTATTTTATTTTCTTTGTTTATTTAAAGGTAAATTAGTTTTGTTAGCAACGTTTGGAATATTTCTTTTATAGAATGTAGAAGTCATCTAAGTAGAAAATTTATCTTTACGTTTTGGTTTAATTACTAATTAAATTTAATTAGAGAACTTAAGAAGGAAGCAGCAGAGAAATCTAGTCACAATTCACAATATAGCCTGAAGTAAGTTAAGGTGTGCACATAATTGGAACAGTAGCAGTATATTTTAGGTCTCATAACCATGTCTTCTGCCATTTGGAAAGTTCTGTATGCTGTTACTTTCCATTTCAACTGGTTTGTAAAAACTGTTACTTAACTTTAAGAACTAGTGCCTGAATTTGCTTTTTTCTTCCTTCCTCATTGCCTTTTCCCTTTTCTGTTGGTCCATTTAGGTAGAAGGCTTGTGGGAAGGGACATTGATCCTATATTAGCTATTCTGGAAGTCTGGTCAGCTTATGAGCTCAGGGTAAAGAGATTCTAAATAAATAAAAGCCTTTCAAAGTGTGGCATTTTATCAGAACTAACATTTCTGAACTGAATTCATAGTGTGAATTATCACCTGGCATCAAAAAGGGGAAGGACATAGGCTTTTACTGAATACATGTTTTTGAAGTAGAGTGGTGCTTAAGTTATTTGGTGTGTTTTTCAGTGTGCCAGGAATCAGACCATATTTGTGTCCATTTGCTACCACTGTTTCCTTCTTTCCTGGAAACGTAACATGAAACAGCAGCTGGTGCCATATGAGATGGCATTAATACATGTACCATATTATTGAGCAGCACTGGCGTAGAGGATCCTAAGACTGTTCGGAACAATTAGACACAGCACTAGCTTGACCAGTGCAAAGCTATCATGGAGAGAGAGGGTTCATTTACATTCTATGAGGAATCCCTCCGCTGTCCTCTTTCAGTATGCTGGAGGAGATGAGTCGGGAACAAACAACATAGGCCTAACTCCCATTCATTGTAGAGTAATTCAGTTAATTCAGTGTAGAGTAGACCTGTTGAATCCTGTGTTTTACATAGGAATTGACTGATCATTCTTCAGCTGAGTCAGTAACCCGCTCAGGTTGGGATTAGCAGTAGAATTCAAGCTATTTTAGGAGTTTGTGTTCACATTAAATGCAGCAACTCAGCACATGTAACACAGTGAGGAGCCATGTACTTTTACCACCATGGAGAAAATGACATACCAGGAGGTAGTTCTGTAACTTCATATGTACAAATGTATGCTCAGTTGAGATAATATATATGGTATGTGGATATATTTTGATGAGCATCTCAATTTAGGTAGAGAATTACCAGTTTATCGCATGCAAAAATAAGCCTCATATTTGTAACTTTAAAAGAAAAATTAATTGTTCTTATTTCCAAGAACAGTTCTGTGTTGTAAAATGATAAAACAGCCCTTTTCATGAAATAAATTTTCAGTATTTTTGATATATACTGTGAAAAGTTTAGAAGCAAGTAAATATACACAGGTTATTGATTAAATACAGCTTAGCAGAATAAATATAAGCAGAATAAATATAACACATAAGAGCTCAAGTCTCCATATTTATTTGTATTGTTATTTAGAGGCTGTTAAGCATAAAACTTCATTTGTCTGATGAATAGACTTTAGTCCATGAAAACTTACATCATCATAATTTTTTAAAGTCTTTAAGGTGCCACAAGACTCTTCTGTCTATATGGGTTTAAGTTACTACATAAATCATTGAAGCCTCAAATTACATTTTTTATTTACTTTGGGATCAAGAATTATATTTGTACTTAGTTTCGAGGCTATGTAGGTGTGTTGACATAATAACGATTTTAGCCCTCATGTAGAACTATTATGTAACCTGTTTCTCATGTAGCATCAGAATTTTGAAGAGCAAATGCAAGGCATGAAGACACAGCTAATTCAACTGAGTACCTTACTTCGCTTGCTGGATAGTGGATTCTGCAGTTACTTGGGTAGGTATAAAATTAAAAGCCCCACACCTCACATACATTGAGGTATGCTAGCCTGACTGTTAATGTTCTTGTAGTGTCTTTTACATATAATAGCTAAATACCATGCTGAATTGACAGCAAATGTTCAAAATGCTTGACAGTACTTTAGAAGTAATTATGTTTCTGTATTGTTTCCCCACCTCTCTCTCTCTCTCTCTCTCTGTGTGTGTGTGTGTGTGTGTGTGTGTGTATATGTGTATGTACCTTCAAGTAGTCTGTGGATTGATGGCACCCCCCATTAATTTCATACGGTTTTTAAGCCAAGGGATACTCAGAGGTGGTTTTCCAAGTTCCTGCTTCTTAAATATAACCTACAGCACCTGGTGTTCATTGACAATGTCCTATCCAAGTACTAATCAGGGCTGACCCAGCTTATTTTCCAAGATCAGACAGGATCTAGTACCTTTAGGGTATGTAAGCCTAGGCTTCCCAGTCCCTACTCTCCAATAAGTTATAGAACAGACTCACTTAATGATGCCAGCCCTTGGAATATTCTTGTAAAATGGTTGAAATACACTTATTTTATGAACAATACTTGTTGATTCCTAGAGAACTTTCAAATGAAAGATACATGTGCATTTTCTTTTTTCAGAATCTCAAGATTCAGGTTATCTTTATTTTTGCTTCCGGTGGCTTCTAATAAGATTCAAAAGAGAATTTAATTTTCAAGATATTCTTCGCTTATGGGAGGTAAAAAAATAGCTCTCCAGTTTTAATTTACTGTCTAACTTTTCTAAAAAAGCATATTCTTAAATGCTGGGAAAATGATGATGAATTAGTTTAAATTAAACTATTATGGATCCCATTCTTTCTGTCTTCTGCCTCTCCCACAACCTTTCCTACTGCTAGCAGAAGTAACCTTTTCTTCACTTGGGAATGATACTGCTTTACCACCTTCAAAAAATATCAATATTTGTTCAATCAAATGGCAGAAGTGTCTGTTTAGAAGGACAAATTGCCCATGTTCTTCCTCCTTTCCCCAGGAAATTTATCCTCTAGGGCTGTTATTCTGACTGTTCCTTTTACTTGTTAACTGCAACATGGTGATATCAGTTTCACACACCTCCATCAGCTGATGGCCTCAAACATATTGTTTGGTGGATAATATGATCAGGTCACTGTAAAGAGTTTGTGTTTCCTTCTACTTTTAAATTTCTTGTAAAGGATGGAGAACACATACTTGTCCCAATTTTCAAGTTTATCTTTCTGATTCTTTTATGGTAGTCATTTATTCTGTTATCCTTTCAAGATTACTGGATTTCTGCTCCTGAGTTTTGTGGATACCTACTCACACTAACGATTGCTGAGGGTCCACCAGAAATATCTCATACTCATTGTGGATGGCAAATACTACCATGACATAGCACTACCATTTGTCTTGTCAGAGTCTTCAGAAAAATCTGCAGCAAGAAATTAATTATAGATACCAAAATACAATACCTTGCTTATGAACTGTGTAGATAAGGATTTAATTAGAGCTACCAACACTAAACATTTATAACCTTTAATGAAATCGGTAATGAAAAGTTGGCC
The DNA here is from genome assembly GCA_948472985.1 of Iguana delicatissima. Classification (NCBI taxonomy): domain Eukaryota; kingdom Metazoa; phylum Chordata; class Lepidosauria; order Squamata; family Iguanidae; genus Iguana; species Iguana delicatissima. The sequence continues at coordinate 640,484 of CAOKZL010000002.1, forward strand.
AAGTATTTTTTTTTACCTCAGGTAATTAAGTTTCCAGTAAAATGAGCATTCTGTAGAGACATTAGAAATTATAAATACTGTCAGTCTGAAGTTGTGGAAATATGTAGAAGTTTGAGTTATATGTTAGACTGAACTTTAAAGCATTTGAAAAGTAGCATGGAACCATTTATTTGTAATATTGCAGAGTATAACACTAAAATATAGCCTAATGTATCTTTGCCTCATGTGATATAGTCATTCCTTTCAAAACCATTGGCTTCCTTTTTTGAGGAGCAGAGTAACAAACCAGACAGTAAGTAGGAATACTGTTGTCTATCATAACAAAATTATAGGAAAAAGATGGTATGAGTTATATGAAGAAAAACTGCTCTAATTCAATTACAGTAAAAAGTACAGGTGTAGAAATGGCTGATATTTTGAAGCCATAGACATAAATTTTAATACCATAACGTAAGGAAATTAAGTCATTTGTCTGTGGAGGTAGCAAGAAGATTTGAATGTATTGAGCCAGTAGTAATCCAGTGCATTTTACAGAGAGAAGAGCCACCAAAAAGCAGTGATTTTTATAGACTCTACGGAAAGTCATGCCCTGCCTTACTAATGTAGAACGTGTATAATTTGTAAACAGGAAAGACATCACACTAATTTCCAGTGCTTTTCCTCCTTGATCATAGTGAGCAGGAATATTGAATAGAAGCTGTTCATGCAGCATGTTTATTCAAGAATAAGTCCCAGTTTTTCTAGGAAACTGCTTTGGTTTAAAGCCTAAATATTGGTGTGATTTCCCCCAGAAATTTAAACAGGGATGAATTATGCCAGTTCTGTAGTTTTTACATTTTTTTTTTAAACATCAGCTGTGACCCCCTGCACATGTTACTTAGGTGTAGCAGGCATCATGCGGGTATCAGGAAGTGGGACCATGATCTTTGTCTGGTCACTGTCACTGAATATGATGCCAAGCTCTGCATTTAGGTAGCAACATGTTAGCATGGTTGTCTGAGTGCATTTTGGTGTGTTCTTTGCAGACATCCAAGCTATACATAGAAGTTAAGATGGAGGCAAGACAAGATGGCATTATGTGAGATCAAGATGGTGGCATCATGATGCCTCCTTTACACAAGAAATACATAAGGGACTGCTGATGCAAGTGATAAGTGTCTTGTTCTTGTATTCCCTACCTAGCTTTCCTCTGGGGACTGCCTAGGAGTTTTTTCTAACCTCCTGGGTATCAGCCATGGTAACACTGGTGCGTGCTTACTTGCATGCTTATTAATTAATTCAGTTTGTATAGTGCCTTTTCTCCCAGAATGAGATCCAGCTTCCAAAAATATGTTAGAAACATTTAAAATAATAACGTTAAAAACATACAAAATTATAAAAACATACAACGTGCAATTTTAAAAACTGGTTGATAAATAAATAAAAAGCTCCCCAGCTCACGTAAAAGCCTGCTTGAAGAGAAATGCCTTTGTCTGTGGGTGAAAGGAGAGCAGGGAGGGGAGCAGCCTAGCCTCTCATGGGAGAGAGTTCCAGGGGGTGGAGCAGCCACTGAGAAGCTCTCTCCTGTGGCCTCACCAGGTGAGCCTGGGGTGGTGGCAGGACCGAGACAAAGCCTTCCCCTGCAGATCTTAGGGCTCTGGCAGGTTTGTATAGGGAGAAACAGTCTTTCAGTCCAGACGTAATCTGTATAGGGCTTTATAGGTGCTTACCATCTGAGAGGACATGACTTCAGATGCTTCTACGTTTCTGTTGCCACTTTTGTTGCTATAGATTTCAGACCTGTTGTATGAAAATGGGAAGTAGTTACTTTGCGTTTGAGTATACTTTGACTAGGAAAGCTAAACTGGTGGAAGGCAGTAATTGTAAGAACCTAACGGGAGAACCTGAAATATACACATTCACAGCTCCGTTTAGGCATTCTTACCTGTGGCACACACTGATAAGATTTGTTAAGCAGCAGTCTTCAATGCTTGCATTTCATATTGGGTTTATTTTGTATGTTCATGTAATGGAAACCATTTTTGTTTGAACAGATTTCAAACAAATAGATCTTACATTCCCTTAAAAAGCTTTTTAGGTTGCAAAACCTCTGAAAGAGGTTGATGGAATCAGCTGCCATTATCTTTGATTACTGGCCATGCTAGCTAGGGCTGATGGGAGTAATACTAATACTGAAAGTGACGTTAAAGGAAAATATGGCTCCTGCCAAATAGAAAAACACTTGGCTGACAGGAATAAGTGTTACTATTAGGTGGTGAAAATTCTCTTACTATGTTACTTAAGGTAAGAAGTCAATATTTTTGATTCATTAGTAGCTTTTAATATTTTTCTAGGTGATGTGGACAGACTTGCCTTGTCAAAACTTCCATCTTCTGATCTGTTGTGCTATCCTGGAATCTGAAAAACAGCAAATAATGGAAAAACATTATGGCTTTAACGAAATACTGAAGGTATCTGTTGCGCTGTTAGCTTAAATCCAAATTATTCTCTTTCTTTTCATTCATGTGTCTGAAAATTAATGATACTCTGTTCCACAATCTTTTAAGAAGTAGCATGGCATAACAATTGTTAGCACCAAGCTGTTTTTCTGCTATGATGAAAAATGCTCACCTCCTTCGAATTAGCAGATATCCGTAATACATATACCTATCTACTTGAGAGATACTGTATTAAAAGCAGAATCCCCAGGGAGCTATGTAAGACTGGTGTTTTGGTATTGGGGACAAGATGATGGCTTCTTCTTTGTCACAGAGTATCCAGAACAACTTCACAAGTATGCCGTCCTGAGCCAGAACCTTGAAATTGAAATAGAAGGGTGCATACTGGCCTAGTGATTTGGCTGTGCTTTACTAGTCTGGGGTGAGGAAATCACCAGCAGAGCCAACGGCTTCCAGTTCAAGTCAGCAATATCCCAAGGATTTTGCCAGAAAATGTTGGTCTGCTTCCGGATCAAGGGATCTGTTTCTGCTCTTGTCACTTAAGCTGTGTGACCAGCTGGTGGTGATAAGGAACTGCAGGAGAGCCTGTGGAACCCACTGGCTTAGGGGTTTTCAAAATTCAGGCAGCAGCCATAATTTACATATCAAACTCTAACCATGACCTAATATTGCGAGTGTATTAACCAAGCTAGCATAACCTTTAGTGCAGATGCCCTCACAGGAATCCAGACATACACATCCCTGAAAGCTGTGCATTTGGCATAACATCCTCTCCCCTTCCTTGCACTTTAGCATTTTTTTCGTTCTGTTTTAGCATATCAATGAACTTTCTATGAAAATGGATGTGGAAGATGTGCTTTGCAAAGCAGAAGCCATTTCTATACAGATGATGAATTGCAAGGTAAAAAAGTAAAGCATATATTATGAGCTTTGCATGAAGGAATAACATGAATATTTTTAACTAATCATATAATTATTGAACTTAATCCTTTAAAAGTATGAGATACAGTGCTTAGGTAGGATAAAGATATGCCACTTGTGAAAAAATGTTTTAAGGATGATTGGGATACCTAGATGCTGCTTCTCTTGTGGCAGCTGCCAAGTATCAGTTTGTTAGCATACTTAATATTTTTTTTCATTCTGAATACCAGTAAGTTGGAGCAATGGGGACTGGATCCAGTTTTTGTTGCTGTATGCTACATTTCCTTGCTCTGGGTGCAGTGTTCTGCAGTGTGCTAATTTGGCATCTTACCCATACTTTTGACTTTAAGGCTAGAACTAAAAGAATTCTTTTAAGCAGCTGCTTGTGACCGTAAGGCCCAGGATAGCTATTAAGAGCTTGGAGACTGCCATACCATGACACTTGTTTGATCAGCTGGGAAAATGCAGTGTAGTGGGATGCAGAGCACTTGATAGCATGCATTGGTCTGGAACATAAAGTGGGCAGCTAGGCTTTGAATTCTTCCCCCACTTTAAAAGTATATGTGTGTGCATTGTGTGTGTGTGTGTGTGTGTGTGTGTGTGTGTAGATGTATTTGGAAATTAAAAGTAACAGAATAGTCTTAGTGGTTTGCTATGTGTCTTTTTATCTAGGGAATGTTATGCAGTTCTGTAGCAGCAGTAGGACTGTTGGTTGGGTTTTTCCCCCCTTTTCATTCCAGACAAAAATTGCATTGGCTTGGTTAAATCAGGTGCCCACTTGTATCATGCTTATGTAAGAGGTGACAGGAAGAAGTGTTCAGTAGTGGAACAGATTCCCTCAGAAGGTGTTGGATCCCCTTCATTTTGGAGCTCTTTAAATAGAAATGTATGACCACCCCTTGTCAATCCTTTATCTGTGGATTCATGCACTGGCAGAAGTTGGACCAGATAGTCTTTGGAATAACCCTTTAATTTTACATGTACGCTTTATCAGAATGTACTTCTGGGAAGTCTATAATCTTATTTAGACTGCACTTGGTACATGCCATAAAACAGTGTAAATAACAGAGATAGTCAAATATATCTGGATCAAAAAAAAAGATAAAGAGAAGATAGGCTACTTTAGTGTTAGCATGAATCTAACAGTTTCTAGCCTTTTGGAAACAACTTTTTCTGAAAACCATGTTTCCACTGAGAGCTAAAAAAGGGGCTGCTTTAGCACAAACTTTGTGTAAGGAGTGCATTCAGGAACAATTTCTTTTGCAGTTATCGTGTTCGCTTTAAGACAAACGAGAAAAAGCAATTACTGTTGTATTATTTTTCATAGGAATTGCCTCAAGCAGTCTGTGAGGTTTTGGGATTAGAAGACAGTGCTGTAACAACACCAGATTCAGACACTGTGGAAGATGAGACTGCTGGTGGAATCAGTAGCCCTGTATCAACATATCCAAATATCCATATGCCTGTTGCAGCTGTCAGTGGAACAAATGAATATATTGAACAAGTGACCCACACAGTGCGGACAAACTGATAATTGTTTGGGTGAATTTTTGAAGAGACATTTCACAGCTGGTTTTTTGTTTGTTTGTTTCAAGCACTTCAGCTGGATATTTAAAAATTTTGGAGTTGATCTAAGCTTTAAAGATTTGGAAAGGAGACTGTGTACTGTAATACTCTTGCATTAAAGCTTTAAGCTAATTATTTTTGTAGTTTCTTCTGCCAAAATAGCCTTTTTGTTTTTCAGTAACATTCCTTAATACTTTTGTAGCCAACTGCATTTTTGTCTTCTCCTCATGGAAACGGGAATCAGGTGAATGTGAATGACTTGGAAATAAATGCATCTGTATTGCTTTTGCTTTGAAAAGTCTTGAGCGCTGATGGATCTTGGACATTGTAAGAGTAGAAAAACGTCTTCTCTGTTGCTTAACTGAAAAGATGCTAACTTCATAAACAGTGCTTTGTAAATGAAATGTTTACATAAACACTTTCCAAGTATTTGTGCTTGAATGTAGATTTGCCGTGAGGATTTTTGTTTGTGCAGTTCCCTATTTCTGCATTTTGCATAATCCAGGGATGGCTGAACTGTACATTTTTGAGTTTTAACATCTCTTCACTTATACATATGTATGTATAAATTAGATACATATTCCTCCGTGTGAGTATTAAAGGATACATCTATTTTTGTCTAAACAAACTTGACTGTTTCTTCAGGCAGTTTTGACCAAATTTTAATACATGATTCCAAACCTGGCTATTTTTGAAAATATTTTTTTTCTAAATGAGGATGAACGTGTGGCTTTTTCAGGTTCTTTACCTGATCAAATTTTACAACAATTTTGTTTCTGATTAACCAATAATGTTTATCTCTGCTGAATAGTGTAGTAATTGATTAATACAAATCAACTTAAATTGCCTTTACCTTAGACTATTTGATCTACTTTAAAAAGCAGGTAAAATAAATTCAAAATACTAATCAACTAGGGAGTATTCCTCTTCTTAGTTCTGTATAGACTTTTGAAGATATAATTAGCACAGAAGACTCTTATGATAGATTGTGCCTGTTGTCCTAAATAATAAATTACTTGCCCATGAAAAGTATATACTTACACTATGGCATTCTGAGAATTTTTACAGTAATGTGGAATCTCACATAACCAATTCAATGTATATGTTTCTATTTGAGAACCATTGTACATATTAAATAAAATGCAAGGTTTACTTAATAATTTGTATTAAAGCATATTAAGAAAAAAACTTGTAGCTGTGGGTGGGGGAGAGTACTAGATTTCAGTGATAAGCATGCACATTGCAACTGTGCTACAACGAGTAATCCAGTTCTCTTGTAAAAAAAATACTTCGAGAGAAGATTGCAGTTGATAAATGGCTAAAATAATGGAGGAAAAGTGAAATGTTACTTACACTGAGATCAGTGCAATGGTGTCTACAAGTGACAAGTTAACTTGCCTAGATTTCAGCTGAACTTGAGCACACACACAATGAACGTTTGATGTGTTTGGTTGTTGCTGCAAGCCCGTTTTTCACAGTAGCATGGAAATCCATGTACTGGCCCAAAGAAGAGAAAAATCTGACCTTGCCAGGGGAATGGCTGGAGATGATGGGGATGGAGGAAATAATATGTGAAATGGCACTCAGCTACTGTGATTATGCTACTATCTCTAAAGAAATAATTTTCTCGTATACTCATCTGAAAAAAAAATGTATTGTGACTAAAAAGCAAATACGTATGTGGGCCTAGTAACTTCAGATGATAAAAGCAAGTGGTTGCATTAATATGGGAGAACTGATGAAACTTACAGTTATGAACACACAAATCAGAAGGTAAAATCTCTGCAGCTCTTGGCTTTAATATCACCAGTGTGCTTATCTTTGATCAGTTAATAACAAAGAAACCCATTCTGCAAATGGCAAGGATTCAAGGCCCAGCATCCCGAGGCTTTCATTTCCTGTTTGGAGGAAATAATTTCTGAACTGCTTCACTCTTTTGTTCTCTTGTAGAGCTTTGGCTTCTGCATTATGTTGCATGTGACCTTAGGATTTAATAATTTTTCTGGTCTGTTGGCTAAAAATGTGAAGGCTGTTTTGTTGATACTAAGGAACTCATACAAAATTGTACCTTGCTGTTGTGAATTGAAAAAGAGTCAATGGTTACAGCTTCCATAGACATAATGTTAAATTTTAGTTCTGATGTTGTTGGTGAGATAAGTTCCATTAGAATTAGTGAAAATTATTTTCACAGAGGCTTTGAACAGAGCAACAGTTCAGGGAGTTCCTTGAGGTAGCTGCAGATTATGAAATTTGTAAGCTGTACTTTAATAACAGTTGGGCTACCTGTTGTTTGTTTAAGAGAACACTCCTCCCTCTACTATCACAGTAGTGCTTAGTACGTAATGAAAACTATTCAGTAAAGCAATGGCTTGAATAGCTTTTTGTTCAGCTGCTGGATTTGCATTTGTCTGCAGACAAACTGCATTTGTCAGCCGAATCTTGACTGCACTCCCCTGTATGTACCCAAAAAGTGCATTAGAAACTTGAATAACCCACAGAGCTGGTTTCTGAGTGGTGCAATTGGTTACAGAACAAGGTAGAGAATGTTTTGCATGGGAACCATAGTCCAGCACAGTGTTGGCGTTAGTCTGGTCTCAGTGAAGAACCATCTAATAAATATAAAACAAATTAAAATGTAACAATATCCTTTCTTACTATCTCAACAAGGCAAGCCAAAACCCTGTCTAAAATCTTGACTTGGCAAGTAAAGGCATGGCAGAAACGGTACCCAAAATTTTTCCTGAGAAACAATGTCACAGTGTAGTTGCAGCCACAAGGTACTCTTGTGCATCCCAACCAGCCTGTTCTCAGGTGGAGATGGAAGTTTCTGTTAGATCTATGGGAAAGACAATTTTGGTTACTAGGAACCAAGCTGCTTGTTTTATTGGTTGTGCTTTTTCCCAAAACTAACTTTTGTTGAATGTGCTAACTTTCGTAAAGGCCTCACAAAACATCTCTAGCTCAGGCACAGATTAAAAGCTTATGCCTTGGATGAAATAGGACTATTATACATTCTTCATGCAATAAAGTGGGGGGAATCTTCTTAAATGTTTTGATTGCACAAATACCATGTAGTATGTGTGCATAAGGATATTTGTAAAAGATACACCATTTGTGTTTAACTCTTTATAGAGACTGGGGAAACAGTTTTGTACTGGAAGTGTCAGTCAACGGTGTTATAGAGATGGCAGTAACGAATGGAGTTTATAACTATCAGGATTATCAAACTGTCCAGGCTGTGTCTTTTGTATGATGTGTGTTTTATACAATACTTAAAGGACAGCCTGCCTTATGAGATGATTGTGTTCTGAAATCTCGTGCAAGAAGCATAACAAACCATTAGAGTATTTCAATGTTTTTCCTAATGGTACTCAGGCAAACAGCAATGTGGTAACTTAAAGAGATACTATCAAATAGAGTTATTAGTATTCTTTAGCATAATATTGTAACACACTTTGAAAGCAATATTGTGGTTCTTGAGGATACAAGATATTTCTGAGTTGTCTGGTTTTGTTCTTCAGCATGGAAAGCTTGGATAACTCCATCAGGAGATACTGATCTATGATTGATCTAATTTTTGCTGTTTTTCACATTCATTCTCTCAAGAGAAAGCACTCTCTAAGGACCTTTCCACACTACACTGTTGCAGTATGATTATTCCACTTTCAGCATCCCATGGAATTCTGGGATTTGTAGTTTACTGAGGCCAAACAGCTGAGAATCCTAAATGCCCCTCCCTAAGCTGCAAACCCCAGGATTCCATAGGACGTTGAAAGTGGAATAATAACACTATAGCAGTGTAGAGCAGAAATGGAACTGATTTGAGTGTAGCTTCCCTGGAAAGTTGTATTTTCTTGCTTGGACTGTTACCATAATTTCTCTTTTAGTGCTAAGTAACACTTGGAATAGCAAGCACTATTCTGTGTCGAATTCTGTGTTGTTTTGTGAACTTTTATCACAGAATTAATTTTAATTTTCTTAATCTACAGATGGATTTTCATGGGAACCAAATGTATTGAGTATAGCCCTGATCCCTTCTAAAAAAAATCTGGGTCCCCAGTTCCATTGCTTTGTGAAACTAACATTTGGGTGTAGCCAAAAAGGGCCTCCTGGATGGCTGGTCAGGCAAAGCATAAAAAAAAAGAAAAAGGAATTGCCGTTCTCTTTAAAGGGTTTCTCATTTTATGTGACATGTTATTTCCTGGAAAACTCAAAATATCATTTTTCCTGGAAAACATTCCTGGAAAATTCATATCATTTTTAAAAATGTCTATATGGACTTTATTACAGCTTATATAAATAATGGAAAAGCAGTCTTTGTACAAATCTTCATGCGTTAAATGTCATATGATAGCTAGTATTTACATTTTCAGTGGCCTGTTCCATTAGGTAGTAAATGACTTTCATTTGTCTATTAATGACAGGTGATTAGCCTTGACATTTCCTCCTCCTTTTATAAAGAGACAGCTTTCTGGTTTACACATTCAAGGTATCATTCATAGCAAATGCTTGGCAAGTCAAGCTTTTCGTGGCAGTGCAGACACAACTGTGGTGTGTAGCTTCAGTAATACTTAAATCCTAGCGACCAGACCAATTTGTTTCTGAAAGCGTATAGGGGAAAGATAAGGTGCAAAGTTAACATATAGCTATCGACAAGGGAGGAATACCATAGTGGAAAAAAAGGAACAAATATGGTAGGAATTTACCCCTTGATTTTTTTTCTAAAACACTTGCTCTCTTTACTTCAGAACTGAATGATCACAGTCATGTGTTCATTGTTAACAGAAGCACCAGGGAAGAAATCACACTGCCCAGTTTGCTTTAGTCATCCAACTAACAATCGCCTTGAAGATTAGGTGTAAAAATCAGGTGGTTGGTTTTTTTTTTTAAATAAGGCCAATCAACTTGTGAAAAAAGTGTGTAATCAGTTAAAAAAGAAAAACAAGCAGTTAGGGACTTACACCAAGTGATTCATGGCATTTGGAAGACAGCAAGACCTTTGTGTGTGGGGAGGGCGGGAGATAACAACGCCAGCTTCCCTGAGGCTGCTCTAATCAGGCTTTCATCAGTTCTTGCTTAGGCGTATAAAAACCTTCCCAGGGGAGGAGGGGTGAGGCATTTGGACTGCTCCTTGTTCAGCACCGGGGCAGTGGATAGCTCTCCACCGGCGGCAGCCCTGCAGCCCGTGTCCCCCTGCTGTGGAGAGAGAAAATTACACTGGCCACTATGCAGCCGGCAATGATGATGTTCTCCAGCAAATACTGGGCAAGACGGGGCCTTTCTTTGGACTCCGCTGTACCCCAGGAGCATCCATCACACGGCAATCTGACAGTAAGTATCCAGGGCTGGGTCAATTGCAAATGAAGTTCTCACACTTTTTGAGAACAAGTTGGAAAAGAAACCTTTATTGAGACAGGTTTGTGCAGGGGAGGACCCCCCCCCCAAAAAAGGTTATGTTGTATTGACTTCTATTTATTGGACTCTTCTCCCCAGAGCACAACTGTTTTTGCACAAGTAATCAAGGAAGGATTTTATAAGATCAGCCTTTCTGAGGAGGGGGAAGATGTCTCAAAAGTGGCTTGATTGGATCCTTTCCTTTTAGTTCTGACCTGTGAATATGCCTGGGCTCCCTGAGCTCGCATTTCTGCAGAATTCACAGAATCTATTTACTTATTTATTTAAAATGGTAAAATCTTGACTTTTTCAGCTGTTTAAAATAGTAAAATCTTGACTTTTTCAGCTGCCTTATAGTCTAAGGCCATGATCTTACACACATCTTTCAATGTCATCCTGAGAGCAGAGTCTTGTGGTACTTTAACAAGTTTTATTTGGCCTAAGCTTTCATGGACAACATACAGTCCACTTCAGCAAATGCAACTAGACTATAGTTTACACAAACTTTTACAACAAATAACACTGGTGAATCTTTAATTTTTTAAAAGTCTTTAAGGTGACACCAAGCCCTTCATTGTTTTTTGCTGCAACATAATAGTGTCCTGGAAAGGAACAGATGATACTTTCTTTAAAGCAAGGCTGATAAATACTAGCTGCAATGTTTTGTTTTAGGACATAAAATTATACAAACTTAAATATGAGTGAAGGAGAATGGACCATCCTCATTGAGGTGCACTGTGGCAGTCAACTTGAAAACCAGTGGATATATAAAATCAAAGTTGATTTCTGTAGTAATTAGACCTACCTGGAGATAGGTTAGTTTTTTTAAAAAAATGCATTGAAAGTAATGCCTCTTCCTCGACTGTATATTTAGCAGGTGCTCAGACTTTTCAAGAAACCAGTCTTCCTTCAGGCTTGATTTTTAAAAATAATGATAAATATGCATAAAGAGTTGAAAACTGTCCAGTAAAAAGATGCTACTAAATGCAGCTGACAGAATGAAGTGCAAAATGCTAAAAATCTAAGATGGAATTCCACATGACACACTGTTCACTGGAAGGAGATAAAATAACATGCAAGTTAAGAAAGCCAGGATTTCTTGCTGTCCGATTAAGATACTATACTGTATCTTAAGATACTATACAGTACTTAGCTTTGTTGGCCTGCCAGTCTTAATATGTTTTGTACAGTGCCAGTCATTTCTTGGTAAAAGAGCACTGGAGCATTTTAGTTCTTGAGTAGATATCCCTACCTGCATTGTGATAGCCACTAAGCCCTCCCTCCACCTGGCTAGATATATTTTTTCAAATGGATCCTCACATCTAGTGCTGAGGCCCACAGTTGTTTCATTCAAACCATTTCTGAGAGCCTAGTTTTTTTTCTTTTCTTCCTGCAGGAGAGAGTTTATGTTCACAATAATGGGAAGTGTCATTTAAGATTTCAATCAGGGAGGCTTGGGGTTGGCAAGATTCTTAGTGTTCTAATGTCCAAAATTAAACTTTTGAAAAACGACGTGCATCTGGAACATTCCTGGCAATTATAGCATGATAGCAATACTTTCAGCACAGCTCATTTTCTCTCCCCCCATCTCTCTAACATTTTAAAGCCTTTTTTATTTTTATCCATTCCTTTGCTATGAATGAGTACCATCAATCTTGGCCCAAATAGCTATTCCAAAAGCATTCACTTTTCATGAAAAACTAGTGATCAGCCCAGAAATTTAGGTGCTTTTGGACACAGATCTCATTGTCTTAAATGGGAAGATTGTCCTTCACCACTGAGACCCCAAGTTCTAATTTATTGTGTTCTCCACAGTGCTGCGTGCTTTTACTTCCAGACCTATTTTTTTAACAGCTGAAATTTACAAAGAAGTATTAAACATCAGAAACAAATCCACAGCTTTCATTTAGTTTTATATATGGAAATGTTTTACTCTCGGTTGCCCATTTTATCTCTCTCCACCTGGTTCTTTTGTTATTGAATAGTGAATTGGGATACCAATTAATTATTTTTTTGAAATATTTCAAACAGAATGTACATGGCCCAGAGAACTTTGGTTAGTGAACATTTTAAAAGTACAATAAATACATATGATTAAATTCCAATTTTAAATGCTTAAAACGTGAAAGAGAAGAGAAGACCCAGGAACAATCTTAATCCTGCAGTGAATGCACATCCATTAATTTTTTTTTAAGAAAGCAAGCAAGCTGGATGTTCCTAGATACTCCAGGAGTTTAGGACAGGCTGTGAGGATTTGCTAGAATCATAGAATCATAGAGTTGGAAGAGATCACAAGGTCCATCCAGTCCAACCCCCTGCTATACAGGAATACACAGTCAAAGCACTCCAAGCACATGGCTATCCAGCCTCTGGTTAAAAATCTCCAAAGAAGGAGACTCTACCACACTCCAAGGCAGGGCATTCAGGGTAATATTTGTCCTCTCTTCTTTTTAAGTATACTATTTCTGGAAAAGATTTTTAGATCACACCTCTGTTATATAGCACTAGGAAGACCTAGTATGCTTATACAGCACTGGAGTAACCTATAACACAAATAAGGAGAAGCTATGCTCTTTTAAGGAAAAAGAGGGGGCACTCTCACTCTCCAAATTGTATTTGTTCTTCTTTTTTCTCATTATAACTGTCAAGAACTGTTTATTATATATGCAAGTTTATTCAGTGCTTCTGGCACTTTTGAGGATGACTCATGTGCTGAGTCAGGTTGCTGTTCATTCACAAAACAGCTGACAGCAGTGCCAAACTCTGTGCTGATTACTTTGAGGACTCCAAAGATATTTCCCAGGCTCAGCAGGAGAGCAACAGCAGCTCTTGCACAAAACCAGCAACAGTGCCTCAAGAGTCTTCTCTGCTTCTCAAGTCCAAAGCTTGGAAAAGTTCCTTTTTGGATGATTATTCTCAGAAGCACCACAGTCCCACTACTCACGCTGGCTGGGGGACTTTTTCAGTACTCTGAAAAAGAAACTTTTTCAAAAGGGGAGGGGGTTAAATGACAAGATGAACTGTTATCCTAGCATGATAGTATTTGTGTATCTTTCCTTTTGTTTCACAAAAATTGCAGCTGTGGAGTCCCAAATCAGTATCAGGGTACAGGAGACGGGAGAGGTAAAAAATGTTCCTCCGTGCTATTTCTGCTTACAGCTGATGCTTCTCATGTTATTAGGCAGTAAATCCATTCTGGATTTTAGTTTGAGCCCTAACAAAACTGTGCAAGGTGCTGAACCTATTTAGGAGACAGGATTCAGCACTTTGGATAGTAGTTTTAAGGTTCAGATTGAAACCTGGAGTGAGCATACTGCCCTACTAACATGAAAGCCATTGCTTGCAACTCATGTTTCCCTTCCCTTAAGTAAAATTGTCCTGCATAATTGGTACAGGCACAAACAACAGCCTACCAGCTGGAGCAGATAACAACTGAGATGTGGGAGATTGCCATCAAGAAAATGGAGGGGGAAAAAAGGAAGTAATGAGTTAATATAAACTGGAGTCTCTTTTAGCTTATTTTTTAAAAATAAAAGGCATGGGAAATATGAACGAAAATATAACAAATGGTTTAGTTTGACCTCAAGTTTGCATCTACTATGCTGAAGAATCTGCATGTAGAAAACCCACTAAATGAATTTTTAGATGGGTTTGCTGCTGAAGAGGAATAACTGATTCCTTTGGGTTTGGGTTTGGGTTTCTTTTTGGGTGGTGATAAAAATGGATAGTTTAAAGAGATATCCCTGGAATGAGTTGATGGAATTTGACCATCAGCTTAGGAGTCAGGAGAAACAGTATAAACATAATAAACCAACAAACATTATGAAATAGAATGGGAGCTGAGAAGAAAAGCAGGACAACTGTCGGACCTGCTGAAAAGATAGCTTCACTAGATTTCACCTCTCTCCCAATGGTCATCCAGCACGTTATCCTTGGAAAAGGAGATTGAGGAAGCAGGACCAGTCCAGAGGCATATCCAAGAGACCAGTAACTGCTGTTTCATCTTCTCTTCAGACTGTTTTCCCTTCCACCTGATTGTGATCGGATAATCAAGATCTGCCTGCATTATAGCCATTACTTTTAGTCATTATACATGCTTATATCATCAGTAATTTGTGTTGACACTAAGTAACAAAAACCTACCTACAAGATTCTCTTATTCTCTCATTAAAATAACCCCCATCAGATACTCAGATGCCAAATTCATCATAAAACACATTTTCAAATGTATCTCTGTTGTTTCCAAGAGTTTTCTTTTCTATGATACAACAAACATTATCTGATTTTAGTTGGTTCCCTATGGAGCATTTGATGTTAGCCATTCAAGAAAATATGGAAACAGGGGACTGTAAGAAGGTTGTGGTTTCTAGGCAGCTGACTGTTTCTTTTGTGAAATAATCGAAGGGACAGTTATATGGAAGAAAAACCTTGGTTATTTAATGGTCATTTGTAGTAATAGTCAATGAAACAGGATATTATTGAATGACTATACACACATCCCTTTTTTCTAGCTGCATTCTGCTTTTTATAACTGTATATAAGAACATAGAAAGAGCCCTGCTGGATCAAACCAAATATCTGTCCGACACTTTGTTCACTCAGTTGCCTATGAAAAGACTGTTGGCAGGACATGATTGCAACTACACCCTCCATCTTGCATTCCACAATGATTTATATACAGAGGCACCCTGCTTTTGTTGCTGAAGGTGATATAAAACCATTCTGGCTAGAAGCCACTGGTAGCTCTAATCTTCATTAATGTATCTAATCACCTTTTAAAGCCATCCAAATTGGCAGCCACCAATACATCTTATGGTAGTTTATAGTTGGTATGAAGAAGTAGTTCCGTTTATATGACCTGAAATCACCTATCATTCAGCTTCAGTCAATGATCTTGGATTAATTGTTTCATAGCCTTCAGACACTATATATTTGCTGTTTGTTTATATCAGATATGTGTGTTCGATTTTTTACTTAAAATATGTACATGATTTCTATACACCATAAAGTTCAGTTGTTTAATTTTACTTGTTATGTGTTTAGCATTTTGGAGTTCATTTTTCTTTGCAAATGTTACCCTCATTCTGTTCAGTTCATTTAGGATATTTGTCATCTTTGATGTGGCCCTAAGAACTCTTTGATTAAGTGTTTTATCTTGTTTGCTTTCATTCTTTGATTGCTCTTCTAATTTTCTAACAATTAGCAATTGTGAAAAGTGGCTTTCAGTATATTAAGGGTTTTTAAAATCTACTTCACATATTAGTTGTCTCATACAATTATGAGAATTCATTGACTTTAATAGAAATAGCCTACTGAGTGCCATCAAGTTAAATGATGTTGAGTTCCCCTATCAACTTGCTCTGAAGAGTGCTAATTCAGGCATATTTTCTCTTCACAATGGACAAGTAGCTACACTTTGAAATTTATATGGGTATGCAGCATGCCTCCTTCAGGAATAAAGAACAGGAAGAGCAGGGAATGAAGCTTGGAAGAATAAAGGGAATAAGGAATAGAGGAAATAAAAATCAGGATTATTGCACAATAACACACCATTTCAACAGAGTATACACAGGATAGTGAGCCTTGAGAAATCCCAGATCCTTAACAAAGCTTCCAAGAATGTCACTGAGCTTAAAAACAAGGTGTGAAAAGGTTTGAAAACAAGGTGTGTATTCTCAATATACAGTTAGCTTTCCACATTTGTGGGTTTCACTTTCACAGATTTGATAATGTGTGAGTTTCTCTCTCCTGCCCTCAAATGCTTCTTTTCTTGGAGAACTTTCTCTCTTGATGGCTCCAGTCAGGCCATATGGTTCTCTAAAAACCCACCCTTGGTTCTTTTCCTCCTCCACCAGCCACTGCCTGGCCAGCTAGAGTTCATAGTCTCATTTCTCAGCACCATAAACCCTTTCTCAATCTGCTCACACTCCCAAGGAAGGAAATGGGTGAGAAAGAGTATAGGGCCACCATCCTTTCCCTCTCCTTTCTCTGACCTAGTTTAGACCCTGGGTGCCCACTCTCCTCACCATACCTGTGCTTCCAACAGACAAACACATGCATTTTGATATTTGTGGGTTTTCCACTTTTCCAGGGGTCCTGTGCCCCTAACCCTAGCAAATGTGGAGGACCAGCTGTACCTTGTCTTAAACGTGAAATGGGGTGGGTGGGTGCTATTGCTACACTACTAGGTTATGGTGGCATGGTGGTGAATTTGGCAATAGGAAGGACTGCAAAAATTGTGTGTGGGGGGACTGTGCTCCCTAGGTGCATGTTGCATGGTATGTCGGATTGTCCTTGAAAATGACATGGAAAATTGAGTTGGTCTAGAACAGTGCTTCTCAAAGTGGTGGCTGTTACATTGGTCCCAGTCCTTCAGCCATTGCCTATGGGTCTCTTGTGAATTTCCCAGAAAGGAAGAAACAGTTGTACCAAATGAGCACAAATTTAGTGCCTGTCTCTGGCAAACTGAAAAAAAAAAATAGAATTTGCACTTAAGTGCTTGTGGTCTAGAATGCCATAGCCAGTCTAATGGAGCATACTGGCAGGCTTCAAGCTTGCGTCAGTCTTGCAAAAGCTATCCTGGTTATCAGTTTGTTTCCAGATTAAGTTAAAGCTAACTGCTTAAGCCATTAAAAACTTTGTGTGGCTTGAGCCTGGGTCACAGTTGAAACAGCATCCATTCTTTCGAGTTCTTCCATTATGAAATTGTAGGTTTGTCAGAAGGCCAGTGTTTTTCAATTTCTTGCATAGTGCCTAGAAGTTAGGCATTTGATGGCTCTAAATAATCATGATTAGCAATTGTCACATCAAAGATAAGGCTAAAGTCAACAGGTGACTACCTCTAGAATCATTTTCCTATGTTCATGGATTTCTTTTCCAATAAACATTTGCTTCCTCTGAATATTCTGGCCATTTATGCATGCCATTTAGATCTTCATGTTAACTATACTTCAGATGAGTTGGTAGCTGTAAATGTCATCATTTCAGTTTTATTTTCTGAGCTAAACACTAAACAACTTCTCAAAGTTTTCCATTCTTTGTCTTCATTATATATCAGGGTATATTCTAGTTACCTCTTATTGACTGGTAAAACAGAAAGTGAATTTAACAATTCATCCATATGATATAACAATTACTTCATTAAACATTTAGACTTAATTGTGTTTTAATCAATTCAGGTCCCAGTGAAGGGGCTGTGCAGTGTTGATGGCTTTGTCCACAGTTTTGCATTATTGTGGCACAGGTGATGTATTGATTTTTCCAAACTGTTATGCATTTGTGGAGAATTTCACATTGAAGAGAAACTGTTCCAGCATGTCTCCAGAATTATTTCTATAGAAAGATGCTTCAGCCCAGAAGGGATAATCTGTGAATGGATTGCTAGACTGGGTTCTGAAAGAAATGGTCAGAAATCTGTACACAGGTTAATGAAATAGACAGCTATCTGACATTCTCCATGTATTTCTGCAAAGGACGTCTATTAAATAGTTTAGTACATAACCCGTTGCACCTTTCATTTTCCTTTTGCTTCTGAAGCTTATGAACAGAGATAGATCTGTTACTTTCCTGGCTTCAGTTCCTAGAATGCTGCAGACAGAATGACAGTGGTCAAGCTTGCCAGGGGATTCTAGAAGCTGTAGTCCAGAAAGAAATTTTCCAAACCCTGCTTTGGAGATGAAGACAAAGCATTCAGCCTTGTTCAGGGTTAGTTTTCACTGTCCATTATTATGGGCAACATTGCCCTATCTCTAATCCAGTCCTTTTCAAACTGGTACTGTTCAGATTCATTTGTCCACAGTTTTCAGCAGTTACACAATTGCTTGAGTTAAAAGTCCATCACTTGTAGAAGGAACCAGGTAGCCCCCACTGCTCAACTCAAATAATTTTTCTCAAAATTTTCCAGGATCTAAAGAGCACTATTCCTTCTTTCAAAGAACTCATGAAGAACGCACAATGCTTTTGTTAAACAAATTTTCCATTTCACTTTTGGCTTTACTAGCTAAAAAAATATAGCAGGATGCTGCGTAGGAGAATCAGTGATCACTGTGCTTTTTGTCTAGCTCAGGTTTTAAAATAAGAACTATCAAAGTGTCTAATTTCCTTTGTAAATAGAAATAACATGATTAAGAGAAGGACTGAGTGTGGGACAAAATAAAACTGGTAGATTTGCCAGGTTTGAGTACTAAGCTCTTAAAAATGAGACTTTGCATTCAGTCAGGTTTGTGGTGCTGAATTAAAGTTGGTTACTACCTCTTTTTTTCTTTTAATTAGACTTCTCATCTTTAACCACACATTAAAGATAAAAGTGATCCTCTCCATCCTGGAAACAGCTGTACCTTTTCTATTTAGTGAGAGAAGAAGGACTTAAATGCAATTTCCTGTTTTCCCAGTTAGGTAACGGCACTTAAGTCCTTGTGGATCCTGAAAAATCTGTTGACCCATATATTAGCTGATGTATGAGGGAAAATGTCAATGACATGAAACTATAGTACATGACATTCTGTGTATGACTCACATTGGAATTTATAATATAGAACCCAGAAACCAAAACTGTTCTGGAAAAACCTGGGTGGTCTGATTTTTAATTGCCAATAGGACCAAATCTGGATGAGCAAGAGTGCTGCAAACAGTGGTGTGAGTGTTGGACTAAGGCTCCAGGTGATCAAGGTTCAGATGCCTGCTCAGCCAAAGAAACCCACAGGATGACCTTAGGCAGGTCACACTCGCTCAGCCTAAGAGAAGGTCAATCGCTAACAACTTCTTAATAAATCTTGACAAGAAAATCCTAGAATGGGGTTGCCATTAATAGAAGTTGACTTGAAACCACTGGACAACCTCAGGCAAGTCATGCTATCAGTCTGAGAGGAAGACAACAGCAAATCTCCTCCTAGTAAATCTTGTCAAGAAAATCCTAGAATAGGGTTGGCTTAAATAGGAGTAAGCTTGAAGGCACATGATAATAACGTGCAGCTTGAGAACCAAAACATGCAGCTTGAGAATAACCTAAGTTGTAAGTCAGATGATACATTCCTTTGTTGATCTTCTTAAGGATAGTAATTCGTGCCTGTGTGTAACCTGTAATTTTTCTTCTGAAGATGGCTTTCAAAAGACGACAGGAGGGGAGAACACTTCACTCTTGAAGGAGATACATATTTGCTGAAATCAAACAAGAATAGTCTGCTTGAACAGAAAATTTAATAGTGCGTCTGTGTATGTGTGTGTGTGTAGTGTATTGAAATCCTTGTATTCTGTATCTATTTTCTTTCAGCTAAACAGAACCAATTCTGGTAAAAATGATGACAAAAAGGGTAATAAAGGTGCAGGCAAGTATGAATCAACGTCAGAAGGCGGCAAGACTGCTGTGGTGTTTTCTTTGAAAAATGAAGTTGGTGGCTTGGTAAAAGCTCTCAGACTTTTCCAGGTAAACAGCTTTGACTTTTTTTTTTCTTTTTTCTTTTTGGTATAATAGCTAATTGATTGGGAGAAAAAAATCCATGATGAACACACAAAAATCAAAACTGCTCTACAGGTATACACATTTACTAAATTTATGATTGATAGCTGTTAATCTGAATCTTGGGCCTAAATACCCTGTCTAATCTTAGAAGCTAGGCAGGATCAGCCCTGGTTAATACTTGGATGGGAGACTGCCAACCAATACTAGTGCTATAGACTATATGAGACCCAGCTAATGGTACTGATGTGTGTAACTCAGTACAAAGCAATTACACTCTCTTGAGACTACTTTTTATAAAAAAACAAAACAAAAAAACAAATCTTTATTTAGCACACTGTCAAGGTAATAGATATTTAATATGTAAGGATTCATAAACCAACACAACACTTCTCTCTCTCTCTCTCAATTCAAAACACACCTTCTTTTCAACATCCACACTACACCAGCTCTCAACTCTGTTCTCCCCAGTTCAAAACTCTGTTCTGAATCTCAATGCCCTGTTTCCAGTTAAATTTCCATTGCTCGCTCCCCCACATCTAGCCCTTCCCTCTGACTAGCCTGGGGTTCCATTTGCACCAGCCAATCAATTTGAATCCTCTGGGTTGCTAGGGTGGCTCCAGTGCTAAGCACTCTCCAGGGTTTGTCACAGACTTGACCCTGAAATACAATGTTCTTATTTGGGGAGGGGGTACTGTGAACATAGTACTATGCTTAAATGCCTAGGTTAGTAGTGATGCCTGCAAATGCATTTTGCTAGCTTCAGCTCATGTGTCAGACAATTTGCAGCCTTTTCTAGAGAAAACAGAATGGTCTTTAGTTATAAGGTACATCCTGATTAGCCAGCTCTAATATGCACTGCTACATATAGATGGCTACATACAGTTTCTAGATTATCAGAAATTTATTCAAAATGCTGCTGCTAGATTGTTTTTAACTGAGGTCTAAATGCTGGATCTTAATGCTACTCCAGTTCATTGGTTACCAATTTGTTTCTGGGTTTGATTCAAAGTATTGGTCCAAATAGATTAAGACCAGGATACATTAAGGTAGGAGTGGTCAACATGTAGCCCATGGGCTACAGATGCCCTCTCCAGAGTTTTTGTGGTACCATACAGTACTAATTTGTCTATAGAATTGTACCACTGAAATTTCATTTCTTACCTATTAAATTCCACTGCCTATAAATTATGAGCGTGCATGTGTTTATGTGAATATTGCAATGAACAACTGTTTTACAGGATATTATGGTAGCAAATTACTTTTAATTATATTCATAGTTCACCTCCTAATGAGATGGACCAGTTAATATTTATGATTTTCCAGTAGGTTTATTGGATTAAAAAATTACAAATAATTAATTTAATGCGAATCAGGATTCCATTGAGCAAAAATCTCTTTATATGCTTATTAAATAACATTGTGTTTTGACACAGATACTAAACTGTGGCTGTCCTAAATGAATTTAGTGCATGGATGAACCAATCTTGCTTTTGTCCCCAGGAAAAGCATGTGAGTATGGTTCATATTGAATCAAGAAAATCCAAGAGAAGAAGTTCAGAAGTGGAAATTTTTGTGGACTGTGACTGCAGTAAGAAACAGTTCAATGAGCTGATTCAGTTGTTAAAGTATGAAACAAACATAGTCACTCTGAATCCACCAGAAAACATCTGGACCGATGAGGAAGGCAAGAATGTTTTCTCTCCTTCTCTTTCATTTTATGTATGTTTGTATGTATTTATTTCATTTGTATGAGGCCTTCTTCTCAGAGTGGGACCCAAGTTGGCTTAAGAAAGGGTCATTTTTAAAAAAAAAAAAAAAAAACCCTAAACAACGAAATTGTAAAAACAATAAAAATTCCCATGTAAAACAATATAAAATCATTTAAAAGACATAAAGCAACCCATGAAAGCTTTCCTGTTTATACATTAAACCCTTTCTTAAACAAAAAGGTCTTTGCCTGTGGTTGAAAGGAAAGCAGATGGAGGGGAACTGAGAGAGTCTTCTTCTGCCAGTCCTAAAACTCTGGCAGGTTGATATGGTGCGATACTGTCCTTCAGATAATGTGGACCTAAGTTTTATGGGGCTTTATAGGTCATGACCAGCACTTTGAGTTATGTCCAGAAATGAACCGGTAGTCAGTGAAGCTGTTTTAACAAGGGAGTTATATGCTCCCTATAACTGGCTTCAATCAGCATTCTGGCTACAGCAGTTTGAACCCACTGAAGTTTCCATACAGTGTCCAAAGGCAGTGCCACATAGAGTGTGTTACAATAGTCCAACTGAGATGTCATCAAGGCATGTGTCACTGTAGCTCAAGGAAGAGGAACAGCTGGCACATAAGTTTTAGCTGTGCAAATGCACTCCTGGCCATTGCCAGAACCTGGGCATCCAGATTCAGAAATAAGTCTAGGAGAACACCCAAGCTGCAAGCTTGAGATTTCAGGGGAACTCTAACCTCATCCTGGACAGGCAGAGTCCTTATTCCCAGCACCTCTGTCTCATTTGGATTTGTTTGCCCCATCCAATCCCTTACTGGCAACAGATTTTGCTTCAGCACCAAAACAACTTTCTTGGAATCAGATGGAAAGGAGAGGTAGAGCTGAGTGTCATCAGCACATTGGTGACACCTAACCCCAAAACTCTCACACTCTCAGAAGTTTCATGTAGACGTTAAACATCATGGGGGACAAAGAGGAACCCTGAGGGAACCCACAGGTCAACGACCAGGGCACTGATCAGGAGTCTCCCAGCACCACCTTCTGAGTTCATCCTCCTGCCAGGAAGACCAGAACCATTACATAATAGTGCCCCCAAGTCCCATCCCAGAAAGTTGGATAAGAAGGATACCATTGTTTATGGTATCAAAAGCCACTGAGAGTTGCAGCAGAACCAACAGGGACACACTCCTCCTGTTCAGTTCCCTCCCTAGGTCATCCACCAAGATGACCAAAACTGTCTTATTCCCTAGCTAGGCCTGAAATTAGTTTGAAATGGATCTAGATAGTGTATCTCATCAGAAAACCTAAAGCTGGGAGGCCACCATGCACTCCAGAATCTTGCCCAAAAAGGGAATGTTAGAATGTTTTCTTATTATGGAATTTGAAAAGCTTTGTGAAGAAGTGGTGAGAATCTGATTCCTTCAACCACTCTGTGTTTTCTCCAGAGCTTGACTGTGTTCCTTGGTTCCCCAGGAAGATTGCTGAATTAGACAAATGTTCCCAAAGAGTGCTAATGTATGGCTCTGAACTGGATGCAGATCACCCTGTAAGTGTTTGTGAAATGTCAGTTGAAGTTGGTCAAGTAATGACCTATGAATGCTGGATTGTAAAGAATCAACCAATATCGAGAGAGGGAGGGAGGGAGGGAGGGAGGGAGAATGATTTGGATTTGTTATTTGGATGAATGGATTTGTTTTGAAACCTGTGATTTATTATTTTTTTTGGATAATATCTTCTCATATACAGACATCTGTCATTGAGGCTACCTTGCTGTGATAACAATCTATTGCAGCAGCCATAGTGCAGCAGCATAGTGACGGGGCTTACTTCAAGCGTCTGTTCAATGAAGTAAATCCAGAGTCAGAACATCCCCCCAACAGTTGGTTCCCAAAGCTCCAATAAGGGAAACCTTATCACTATCACCCTTAGTAATTCATTCACTCGTCAAGCTGCTCTTAGGGAGATCATAAGAAGTTTCTTCATGCTATATCGTGCCATCACTCCACACAGTTTGCATTATCTGTAGTGACTGGCAAAGATTTTCTAGAGTTTAAACATAAGTCTTCCCCAGTCCTACCTGAAGGTATTAAATATTGCTCCTGGGACCTTCTACCTACAAGCCATATGCTCTAGCACTGAGTTATAACTATTGCCCTGCTCTTCTAGCTGAAAAAAATTCCACTATTTCAACTAGTTCAAGACCTGTTGTTGTTGTTGTTGTTGTTGTTATGTGCCTTCAAATCATTTCTGACTGATGACAACCTTAAGGTGAACCTATCATGGGGTTTTCTGGTCAGAATGGTTTAAAAGGGGTTTGCCCTTGCCTTCCTCTGCAGTTGCAAGAGTGTGACTTCCCAAGGACACCCAGTGGGTTTCCATGGCTGAGCAGGGATTTGAACCCTGGTGTCCCAACATTCAAACCTCACCATGATGGCTGTCCAAGTGACCTCTATCCTCCTTCTACTGAAGCCCAATAAATTTAGTTCTGTTTTCTTTTTTATTAATTTTTGACACAAACAATCTAATTTACACTCAAAATAATATGTATATAAAAAAAGATACAGAGGAATAATAGAATCATAGAGTTGGAAAAGACCACAGGGGCCATCCACTCCAACCCTTTGCCATGCAGGAACCCACATCAAAACACTCCTGACAGATGGCCATCCAGCCTCTGCTTAAAAACCTCCAAAGAAGGAAACTCCACCACACTCCAAGGCATCATATTCCACTGCCAGACAGCTCTGACCATCAGGAAGTTCTTCCTGAGGTTCAGGTGGAATCTCCTTTCCTGCAGCTTGAATCCATTGCTTCTTGTCCTAGTCTCTGGAGCAATGGAAAACGAGCCCACTCCCTCCTCGAGATGACATCCCTTCAAATATTTAAACATGGTTATCATGTCCCCTCTTAACCTTGTCTTTTGCAGACTAAATACACACCCAGCTCCCTAAGCCGTTCCTCACAGGGCATGGCTTCCAGACCCTTCACCATTTTGGTTGCCATTGTCTGGCCATGCTGCAGCTTGTCGATATTGTTCTTGAATTGAGGTGCCCAGAACTGGACACAGTATTTCAAAGGCAGTCTAACCAAAGCAGAATAAATTGACTAAGGACTTCTAGGAGGTCTAGTCAAAAAAGGAAATTTCTGAATTCTTGTGGTGAGAAATGAAGTCCAACAACAAGAAAAAGAGAGAAGAAGAAAAAAAAGGAGAAAAACAGGGGGAAAAGACGTATAACTAATACACAGTAGGATTCTGACCCTCAATCCTGACTGTAATAAAAAAAACTAAAAAAGAAAAAAATATAATTGTACCATTACAGATCCAATTAAATAATCCTACTAAAATTACTAATAATCATAACCACATATTGCTACATTATTAGATTTTTTATTGCTTAAAAAAAACAAAAACAAACCAACAACCACAAATGGTTTCTAAATTTTCAAAAAGTTTTCAACTGGCTTATGCTTTAGAACCCCTGTTAATTTGGCCATTTGGGCTAGCTCGGCAACCTTAACAATCCATTTTTTGGGGTAAACAGAGAACAATTCTTTGCTCTCTTCCATTTCTTGAGGACTGGATTGAACCTCACTGACTGGCTTGTCTCTGTATTGCAAACTGCATCCAGAAATGTTTCAGAAATGTAGTTTGGACAGAATAAAACCTGCAAAGACTTAAGTCATTTTATGGGCTGCAGCATCTGCTTTTAAGAGTTGTGCTGGAGCACTTGGGAAGGACTGTTCCCTTCTCCCCACCTTGCCACCCTGCATAGAAAGGTCGCTTTTGTAAATCACTTGAATACTTGTAATCATGTGCACGGCTGTACATGCTCTTAAAAGAGTATAGATATTAAACAAATGTTCCTATTGGTGTGGGTGGAGAAAGACGACAGCATCTGAAAAGCTACTCGTACTCAGGGAGATAATTACGAAGCAGAAATCATAGCATACTTCAGGCTCAGCAGGAAGGCAGCTGGCACATAGGTTCTGTGTGTGTATGTGTTTCCCCTGCTTTTAATACAGCAGCATTACTTCAGCTCATATTTCATATGCTCTGCAGGGTCACGTACTACTGCCAAAAACCATGAATCCAAAGCTAAGGGAAATTAACCTGCCTTGCCATAATTTGCCCCCATGCCCACAGGATTAACCTCAGATTTCATTTAAACTTGCTGATCTTGATGCAGGCCTGGGGAACCTATTGCCTTTCCAAGGTTAATGTACTGTCACTTCCATCATCCCTCACCACTGCTCAGGATAGCAGGGACCAAGAACTTTTTAACAAAAGGTTCTTTAGGGGTTGTTGTTGTTGTTGTTGTTGTTGTTGTTGTTGTTGTTGTTTTTGTGCCTTCAAGTTGTTTCCAACTTGTGATGACCCTAAGGCAAACCAATCACAGAGTTCTCTGGGGGCTGAGAGTGGGTGATGTGCCTAAGGTCACCCAGTGGGTTTCCATGGCCAAGTGGGGAGTCAGACCCTGGCCTCCAGGGTTGTAGCCCAATATTCAAACCACTGTACCATGCTGGCTTTCCTTTAGGAGATATGACTCCCTCAAATTCACAGCCACTCTGGCTTCTCTCCAAGTTGGCTAAGGGCTTCTAGAAGGTCTAGTCTAAAAAAAGGACATTTCTGAATGCTGGTGATGGCAAATGAAATCCAACAACATCTGGAGGGTCATATATCCTGGTAATGAATATAGACAGAATGTTGATAATACAGCCAGCGCTATGCACTGAATCAAAAGAATGCTTCAGTCAGATATCATAATCTTATTCTGTTATAGAATCATAGAATCACAGAGTTGGAAGAGACCACAGGGGCCATCCAGTCCAACCCCCTGCTATGCAGGAACACACATCAAAGCACTCCTGACAGATGGCCATCCAGCCTCTGCTTAAAAACCTCCAAAGAAGGAGACTCCACCACACTCTGAGGCAGCATATTCCACTGCTGGACAGCTCTGACCATCAGGAAGTTCTGCCTGAGTTTCAGGTGGAATCTCCTTTCCTGCAGCTTGAATCCATTGCTCTTTGTCCTAGTCTCTGGAGCAGTGGAAAACGAGCCCGCTCCCTCCTCGAGATGCCATCTCTTCAAATATTTAAACATGGCTATCATGTTCCCTCTTAACCTTCTCTTCTGCAGACTAAACATACCAGCTCCCTAAGCCTTTCCTCATAGTGCATGGTTTCCAGACCCTTTACCATATTGGTCGCCCTCCTCTGGATGTGCTCCAGACATTGGGGCATGCACCAAAATCTGGAGCATTCATTTAGCACAGGATGTTAAGGAAGCTTGTGATACATTTTTGTACCAGAACCAGGCATTTGGGGAGCCTGGGATGCAAACAGAAGTCTAATAACTCTCTATAAGCCTAGGGTAAATTACATCCTGTTTTATTTAGCAGCTCCTTCCTTCTGGAATTTTTACACATGCAGATCAGTTGCTCGATCTTATTTGAAATCCCAGAGAGAGGGAAGACTTGAAAGCCACACAAAACATTTTTATATCTTAAATAAATATTAAGGCACCAAATTAGTAGAAAGTGGGTATGAATACACAGTAACTTTGCCTAAATATCCCAAATGCTTCAGATTCTTTCAAATCTTGGAAGCTAAACAGGGTCAGCCCTGGTTAGTACTTGGATGGTGACCATCAAAGAACACCAGGTGCTGTAGGCTATATTTCAGAAGAAAGCAATGGCAAACCATCTCCAAATGTTCCTTTGCCTAGGAAAACTCTCTGGAATTCATGAAGTCACCACAAGTTGACAGAAGACTTAAAGACATGTATATATTAGATGCACCAATTATTGCTAACTTCTCTGTGCCCATATTAATGATCAACTCCTCGCTTTCAGGCCTGTTAAACATTTAAATATTTGTTTCCTCCTCTGGGTAATAAGTCATACAGTGGTAGACATTTGGGACTGGTATAATGATTCCTAATATTATAAATGGTTCCCCTAAAGAAGGGGAAATCACACAAAATATGCATATTATTATTATTTGTGTGTAATTCCTAGGTAAAAAGGATATAGAGGCCTTTTTGCAAATGTCGGGTGATAGGTTTCCCTGAAAGTATCACCTTTTGAGTGGCTATGGGTCCTTTATTAGAAAAGACAGCCCCCTACATGGAAGCAACCTTTATCTGAAGAACTATTCAGTTCAAATCCAGTTAAAGATAAATAACTATATGGGACCATCAGTTTTAATGAACAGATTTGTGCCCTGGTGGTGCAGTGGTTAAATGCTGGTACTGCAGCCACAACGTTGTGAGTTCAATCCTGATGGGCTCCAGGTTGACTCAGCCTTCCATAGTTGGTAAAATGAGAACCCAGCTTGTTGAGGGCAATTAGCTAAACACATTGTAAAC
The DNA here is from genome assembly GCA_948472985.1 of Iguana delicatissima. Classification (NCBI taxonomy): domain Eukaryota; kingdom Metazoa; phylum Chordata; class Lepidosauria; order Squamata; family Iguanidae; genus Iguana; species Iguana delicatissima. Next base: position 668,348 of record CAOKZL010000002.1, read on the forward strand.
CGCTTAGGGAGTGCTCTGCACTGATAAGCAGTGTAGAAATGTAACTGCTATTGTGTGCAGAAAACAACATTTTCTGTGCAGGAGTTAATATTTCTGTGTTGAAATCTTATTTTCACACAGAAAATGATCTTTCCTGTGTAGCAAATGATATGTTCAGCACAAAACAATCACATGAGAATTTTATACAGAATAAGTCTTGATTCTTTCAGCCCAAGAGTCTTTTCATCAGGGTTTCTTGACACTCAAAAAACATGTTTTCCCACTATTTTTTAAAATATTTTGTAATATTCTTTCCATACCTACTTTCTATGTATTTGGCATATGCATCAATGGTGAACAAATTAAGGGTGCTTAAAAACAACAGCTCCAAAGTGGAATGAAAACAGTAAAAACTGTTTTGTGTGTGTGTGTGTGTTTTAAAGAAGCTACATTTACAATGTGAAATTTTGCTGTGAGCTCATGGAAACCGTGTTTTAACCACAAGAATACCAACTGACATTATTTTTTTTAAATCAAGCTGTAGTGATGTCAAAGTGCTATTCAACTCTTTTTCTTTTTACCCTAGAGTAGAACAAAACACTGGTTGATTTGCTTTCTTAATTTAAAGCTACTTTGCTACCATTTCACCTTAAAGATTTGAGGCCAAATTGTATCAAAGGTAATCTAAACTAAAGTCAAAGAGGAGGCACACTGTTTCCTTCCCTACAGTTATAGTAGCATGTAATCTTTGTTTTAAATTTAGTTAATAGTGCTATCCATTGACCTGAAGGATCATAAGGGGAGCTGAGTTGCTTTTTGAGCTGAAGACCTAAAATCAATCAATGAATACTTCCACTTATATTAAGAAGAGAAATACAGCAAGGAACTCAAGGTTTATACTTTTCCTCTCTCTCTCTCTCAATCTCTCTCTCACACACACACACACGCACAGCACCAGAGAGAGGGGAGAGAAACAAGGAAAACACTAGGAACCTGTTTCCGTTAAAATAACTTCCCAACTCACCTCATCACAGGACTATCGCTTAACAAATGTCCATTAGAGAGGACTCTAGGAGTGGGAAGATGAAAGCAGGGAAGGAAAGGTAATCATAGATCCCTGCTTCAGCTGAATTGTTCTTATGCCTCTCTTTCTTCCAGTCATTACCGCCTAACTGAACTGTGGGTTGCACTGGTATATATTCATAGTGTATGCTCCTTTTACATGTTATCTGCAAGCTGCCTTGCAAAGAGGATTTGCATCTTGAAAGATGAAATATGAATTGATGCAATAAACCAAAAATAAAGAAATAAAATTAATATATGCAATGGGACATTCCTGATTCCGTTAGGCAGAGTGAGGTGATCTGCTCAGTAACACTCAACAGTAAAGCTAGGGTGGGAATCATGAGGCCCTTCAGAAGCTGGACTGCAACTCCCAGCATTTCTCACGATTGATTATGTTGACCAGGCCTGCTAGAGCTTGCAGTCCAACAACATCTGGAAGAGCACATGATTTTCATTCATGCATTAAGGGTGAAGTGTACTTCCTTCGGTTAACATATTTTCCCTTCCATGATGACATTTTCTCAGAAATACCTGCCTTAGACTTGCAAATTTAAGCCTATATCTACCTTCAAGTGAGTACTCACAAAAGAAATCACACTGAATGGAAAACACATGGATGAAGGAAATGACATGCTATGACAGACAACTTTCACCAGTTGAGGGAGCACCTTGATTAAAAAGTGTGGCAAATCTATCTAGTTTAACTATCTCAATAGATTTTGTTTTGCAAATTGGAAGGAAGTGATGCTATCATTATTATATTACTTGCAGAGATAGGAAAACATGTTCTTGGTATTTTCTGCCTCTGATGTCAGAGTAACATGGTTGTCTTTGTGTATTGTCCACTTGATTTGGTGTACGTACGTATGTATGTATGTATGTATGTATGTATGTATGTATGTATGTAGGGGAAACTGTCCATTTTACTGCACTGCCTCAGATAACAAAGTATCTTTGGAAGGGTCTGATCTTTCTGATCGACCTGGAGACTTGAAGATATAGACAGATGGAGCTGATATTTGAAGTAACTGTAACTAAACCCTAGCACTCCTTGCTGTGTGAAAGCCCCAATGCATCTGAAGTAATGTTCTTATCAGACTTCGAAGCGGTAATCTGCAAGCTCCTTGTTGCAGATTAGTTCCATTCAAGCAACCGCCTAGGGTAACTCACTAGAAGACTTCAGTCATAGACAAGATTCCCTCCCACCAAAAACACACATATGTGTTTACTAGCAGCTTTATAGTGGTACACATTAAAACATTAATAAACATTTTAAAATACTGCTTTAATGATTGCTTTAAACACCTGTTTTCTACTGGTTTTCTTTGTTTTGGTTGTAAATTAATTTTGCTTTATTTTTTTCTCTTTCCTTCCCCTCCTCTCTCTTTTACTTTAGGGATTTAAGGACAATGTCTATCGGCAGAGAAGAAAATATTTTGTAGATGTTGCCATGAATTATAAATAGTGAGTACCAACCTGTCAATTTTGCTATGGTGAACATGAGGAACGGAACTGATTTGGTCTGATATGTAGAACTGAGGATATTATCCTATACTTGGTAAAACATTGATCCTCCTATTTCAGTATTGAAGTGGTCCTCCAGAGTTTCAGAGGTGAACTTTTCCTAAGCTTATATGGATTGACTGAGGGTTGGATCTGGGACTTTCAGTAAGTGGAGCATCTGTTTTGTTACTGAGCTATGACCCTTCCTCGTTGCTCTTCTTGCAACATGCCACAAGTCTTGAACAACTTTGGTTCCCTGTATGATGGTACTGTATATGTGAGTTAGGTTAGAGTTTTACGCAGTAAAAATAAGGAAGAGACTGTGGTACAGCCATGCCAGTTTATATTATTTGTCCCTGTGCCCATGGAGCAAAGCATAGCTGCAGGGAGGGGACAATCTCTGTTTGCCTCTAGGAAAGAGATGGTGAGAAGGACTGAGGACATCTTGCCATGTGTCCCAGGTGCTCTACCTCAATTTCTTCATCTTCGTTGTTGCTCAATGCAGTCTCTCATCCTTCAGGCCGTGCATGCAATTGTGGGTCACCTTTAGTTGTGGTGACTAGAGAAAAAGCCAAGGAGGGTTCCTGTACCATTAATGGCTGTGTAGAAAAGGGAATTTCAACAAATGTTGCTTATTACCTGATTGTGTACAGGTCTTTTCATTCTAAAGGTATAGGCCTTCTGATTTTATTGTTATCATGAGACTGAAATGACAAAAACTAAATGTGATTATAGGCTGTTGCTATTTCAATATTTCTTTTTAAGAGATGTGTGGCTTTTTAAAATAGAGATAATAGACTTACTGAGAATTAATGTTTTATCAATTCAATTAATAATGCTCTGTAGCAACTAATAATTTTGATATATAGTTTGAAATAGAAACCTAAGATTTAAAATATTTAAATAGTTAAATAAATTTAAAACAGTTGAGAATTAATATATTGAGCAACAAATTTATTAATAATTTTAAGTGATGATTTTAAGTCAAGTATACTTATATAAGTAGGAGCTGCTTGCAACAAGGTGAGGGAACCACTTTTAATTTGCTGTAGTTTTTTTGGTGTTGTTTTTTTCTGGTTAGTTTAGTCAGCTTTTGTTGGTTTAAACACATTCTGTTTTTTATTTAAAAATGGTAGGAATATATGTAATTTTGGTTTATTCATTTTTTCTTTTTTCTTCAACCTTTGTCTTTGATGTATTGATTTGTGTTTGTTTTGTTTGTTCATGTTAAAATTTTTAAAATTTCTAATAAAAAAAAGGTACAGCAACCCTCTCTGGCAACTCTGCATTCGGGGGCCAGGAAGCATTTTCCTCCTTCCTTTTCCAAGGATGAAGGGATGATTGACAGTGTACTTGCAGTCACCGGGAGGTAGCCTGGGGGAAGGGGCAGTCAATGGGGCAAGGATAGTGAGTACCCCTACGTGCCTAGTAGTGAAGAAGACATTCCTAGTGTTGCTTCTATGGTTCTGGGGCCTAGAAGGGTGGGAAGGCAGACTTTTCTTGTGATCAGACTGGGACACTTTTCCCCTGAGTATCGCAAGGCATAAAAGGAAGGTTCCCTAGCTGGGAATAACAGCGTTGCCCTGGTAAGAATTCTGCCACTCCCCCAAAAGACCTTTTCCTCCACTCCCCAAATTTCTAGCACTGCAGCAGCCCAAAACCTCAGTTGAGCATCTGGAAATATAGGCCATTTCTGCTCTACATTGTTATAGTGCTATTATTCCATTTTCAACATCCTATGGAATCCTGGGGTTTGCAGTTTAGGGAGAGACCTTTACAATTCTCAGACAGAGAGCTCTTTGGCCTCAGTCAACTACAAACCCCAGAATTCTACAGGATGTTGAAAGTGGAATGATAGCACTGTAACAGTGCAGGGCGGAAATGGCCACAGTCTAGACATCCAAAAGAAAGGCCCTTTCCAGATGTGGGGAGGGGACCACACGAAAATGGGACTCACTGGATTTCCTGAGTGTCCGGGTGAGTCCGTCGGAATGAGAAGCAGTGCAAGCTCGTCGCTCCGCACTACTCCGGCGTCCAAAATGGCGGCTTCTGGTTGGTGGAGGCTCTCCACCAAGCAGAGAAGCTCGCCAGCTGAAAGCCCGCCCCCAGAAGATCTGCAGGCACGCACTTGTGCACGCCTGCAAATCTGCTCTGGAGCGCAGCGACGGAGCGACACGGAGTCGCGCGCTCCACGCTTTTTAAAAACCTCTTAAAAGAGGTTTTTAAAAAGCATGCTGTGCGACCAGTTCCGGTCACGCAGAACCAGACTGAGGTACGGAACTACAAAAAGTAGTCTGCTCCAGTCCACTATATGGTACAGAAGACCTCCGTTGGAGGTCGCTCTGCACCATTTTAAAAGCCCGGTGTGGAAATGGCCAAAGGGGCAGCCTAAGCTACCAAGGGAATGTGGACACCGCAATACAGCAAATTCAAAAGTTTTACATGTGAACAGTTGTCAATATTTCACTGCAATGCTAGAAATTTGAAGAATGAAAGAAAAATTCATCAGGTAGAGCAGAACTCTTATTTGGAGGAGCAATGTCTTCATTTCCCCCTCCTCATAAGTACACCTCTGCTTTAGCTGTGCTCTGCACAATTTCAGTGAAGTATAGGTGAGCCCTATGTTATGCAAAATGGTCAGTAGATTAACAGACCCCATGAGGACTGTGTGCATGTAGATATGGGTGTGGTGTGACTGGCAGTAGAGTCAGACTCATCCTCCTTTTACTATCATATATATGGAGTGAGAGAACATCGGAGCAATTCTTTCCATGAAGGCATTTTGACATATACCACCTCATTGCCAATGTACTGTTACTTGACATGGTGGCCTAGAGTGGGTCGGAGGAAATTTAGGATTCAGATTAAACCAGCCCCACCCCTGCCATCCCTACTTTGGCCAATCATCAATGGTAGTGACAACATGGTGGCATAAACTTTCGCTGATGTTATACTAGTGTTAAGCCCCTAGACCTGGCAGCTATTCAGGATTAGCTCATACAATGAATTTAGACTAGGGACGGGAATCCGTTGTTGCATGACAAGTTCTTGCAACCCTAGCCAGCACACTCAAGGGAGAGAAATGAATGATGGGAGTTGCTGTCCAACATCGGGTAAGTCACATGATCCCTACCCTTGCCTTTGACCAAATGTTACGTAGTTCCATATAGACTAAATTTAGCACAGGACTGCATCCCTATTAGACAATCTTATTTATGTTCACTCAGAAGTTGATTCTTTTGAGTTTATTGAAGCTTCCTTCTATGTAGGCGGATATAAAACTGTGTCTTTAGTGATTCCACAACTAATAATATAAATTCCTTCATTTCCAAATGTTCCAGGTATCTTCTTATATCTTATCTTATCTTATCTTATCTTATCTTATCTTATCTTATCTTATCTTATCTTATCTTATCTTATTTTTATCACAGCCTTTCCTCCTTTCTTTCTTTCCACATTGTTGGAGATCACGTTTACACTTTGAATTCATTACTATCCCCAGGAGTTAGTAAATTTCCAGTGCTACCTGCAAATACCTGCTGTTTTGCAATTTTCTTGTCATACACGCTTCCAAGTCAAGTTAATTCCAACCTCATTCTCGTTTGACTACTAATAGGACAAACTGTTCACACTCCAAAGAAGACACACACTAATTTTATGTACTTTTCCACTGTTACGATCTCCTTTTAAAAATTTTGCCCCCGCTTGTTGGGAGTGAACAGATTTCTAGTCTGCCTCTTTGAATTTTCGAAGTACTTAAGTGTGCGTGTATGTGCGGGAGGAGAGAAAGCATTTCTTTTAAGCAGCAGAGGGGATAACTTGGCAGGAGAAGAGCATGCTTAAAAGACCATAAAAAGCCTTTATGCTGTTGGTATATATAAAACTAATAAGGATGCAGCTTGAGGAGAGAGAAGGAATTTGTGTCCTGTGACTACAGGCAGCAGTTTTGCTCTCTCACTAGATCACTGCTGTCCTATAAGCATTTTATATGGACATGGATCTCCAAAATGTTCTTGTACAGAGAGTCCTTTTGCATATCTCTCTTCAGCTTAGGTTGTACTTGACTAGTTTTCAACCAGCCTGAACTGTTTTATTTGTTTATTTTTGCTCCCCTGCTGTGATAATTTTCTTAAACTTAGAGTAAGAAAACAGGAAATGTTTAAATGATCGTGCAATTTAGCTTAATTAATGCATGCAAATAAGTAAAGCCTCCCTCCACCTTGGTTGAGGAAGCCTGTCTTTAGAGGGTCTAGTTAGTTCTCTGGTACAGCTGGGCAAATTCAGCCATGGCCATATTGGTTGGGGGATTCTGAGAGAGGTAGTCTAAAAAGTAGCTTTTCTAAAGGTTGAATCCTTGCTTAGCCCCTGAAATATTGTCTGATTGTCATCATCAACAACAATGGGGCATTCTCTTAGAATGCTTCAAGTCATATTGGGCAATCACCTGTTGTAGGCGCTGGCTGTTCGTTGCCAGGCAATGGATTGCAGGGCCAGCAGAAGGCCATTTGGTGGCAAACAGAGACAACTAGGAGTTCAGTAGTACTTGACAGTCAGGACCAAACATAAGTGTACTCAAAGGTTGGTCCATGAGTTGAGGAATCCAGTGGGCAGCAAGGTCAGACAGTCCAGAGTTTTGAGAAGAGAGGCAGACAATGAGCAAGGAATCTATAGGGCACACAAAGGCAAAGGCTGAAAAACACATGCTGTTTCTGGCACTGGGCCATTACCCTCTGCCTTTCTTAAGAAGGATGGAGCCTGCTGGCTCTCATCCCAGCCTGGTTAGCTCCCAGTACACTTGAGGCTGCTCTACCTGGAGAAACTGACTCTAGGCCCATGGCATCACTTTGCTTCACTCACAGAAATTTACATGGCTGACCCAGATTACATCAGTTGTAGCCCTCCCACATTTTCTAACCAATTCTACTTTTCTCTTCTCCTGTCCCCAACATCCACTTAAAAGGAAAAGATGAAATACTTGTCTAATATATTTTGACTGATAGAGCCCATAATCTGGAATAGATAAATCATGGTACCTCTTATCAGTTGCTCTTGTCTTTTAACAGTTTTGAATTATGCTTAACTGTTTCTTAGAAAACATATACCTCAAGACCAACAATAATTATGGCAATATTAATTGCTTAGAGACCATTTTTTTTAAATGGAGGGAATAAATAAGAAAATAGGACGGGATATCCCAGGGTCTAAGTAGACATTAAGGAAAATGTGCATTTTCAATGATTATCCTCTTTTCACTCCTGTTCGCTGAAGATCACTGGTGGGATTTCCTCAGATATACATGTGTTTCAGCAATCTAATTTGCAAGTTAAGTCCCTGTTTACCATGTTCCAGTGAACAGTCACAACATAATAAATTCAGAATACTTATGAGAGACATCTTTTACCACTTGGTGGAGCACATTAGCAAAACACATGGTTAATGTATTGACTAGTTTAACCTCCAGTGTTTCCCTTTCAGTTTAGACCAGTTACTGAAGGACTGATAGCCTGAATGTTTCTTAAGTCACCTTAAATTATCAATGGATGCCAAGTTTCACAAAGTGATGTGTGGGATGCATTTACAGTTGGTCCTCCACATTTGTGAAAGTTAGATGTTGCACCCTTGCAGAAGTGGAAAAATCATGAATAAGATTTTAAAAGCCCATTCACTTCCTAAGATTAAGCTGCTACTGGCTGCAGTGGTTGCCTATCCAGCTCCTCGCCCTCCTCCCCCATCTGTCATTCTCCAACAGTAGATCTTTTACCTTCTTTTACTTGACACCCCTCCATATCCCCCTCTAAGCCCCACTCCTACTTTCCCATTGTCTCCCCTGCAACAGCACCTCCTCTGCTTTCTTTTACTTCACACCCCATGACCTACTTACAAGTCCCACTTCCCATCTTTTCCCCTGTCTTATCCTTCAACGGCACCAGTCCCCACCTTCTCTTCCCTCACATCTTGCAAAAAGCAGAGGAGGAGGCAGGAGATACAAACTTATGAATAATCAAATTCATGAAAGGAAAATCACCAAAAGAGGTGGGCCAACTGTATATTTGTATTGCTACAATAACTGTGCAATGAAAGAAACCATTATTCCATTGTCTCCAGATGTGTGATTTGTAACATCTGTTTAAATTATGTGGGACACACATGTACAAGCTCAGAATTAAATTCTGAAAGAAAACTCCATCTGTACTATAGATTCTATAGCCTTTCATTTTTCAATATGGCTTACATTTCTAGTAACTGACCTAAAGAGTAAGCAGGATCTAATTCTTAAGAACTGATCTTAAACTTCTTGTTCTGAGCATCTTTTCATCAAATCTCAATGTACATTGCCTGGTCACGATTTGCTTGGTGGGAAAGAATCAGCACTCTGCACGTGCAAATGCTTCCATATCATTATGCTGTGAAAACATGTCCAGGGTTAGTTGTTAATGTGTTAATATTAAGAAAAACTGATGCACCTCCTGCAGAATAATTTGAACTACTCCCCCTTATGGCAGCTGTCACTTCTTTGCTCTATATTCATCTGTCTTTCCATCTGTTTGTCCCATCCAGTCTGCTCCAACCTGCTGCTATTCAATGAATGTGCTGGGTGGGGAGGCTGAGAGTAATGCAACACATCTGAGGGCACTGAGTTGAGGAAGACTGATTCAATCTTTTACAATTTGAGATATCATTTTCCCACTCCAAACAGAACTATTTTGGGACAATTCTTTAGGGCTCTTGCCATGTTTAAGATCTCAGATTAAAGCACAGAACACTGAAAATTTGCAGAAAAGTGATAATTCTGCCCCAGAAAAAGTGACATGGGAAGCAAAATAAATAAATAACAGTGAAAATAATGCTGGGTGTTAAACAAAGAATCATAGAGTTGGAAAAGACCATAGGGGCCATCCTGTCCAACCCCCTGCCATGCAGGAACACATGTCAAAGCACTCTCAACAGATGGTCATCCAGCCTCTGTTTAAAAACCTCCAAAGAAGGAGACTCCCCCACACTCTGAGACAGCATATTCCACTGCTGAACAGCTCTGACCATCAGGAAGTTCTTCCTGAGGTTTAAGTAGAATCTATTTTCCTGTAGTTTGAATCCATTGCTCCTTGTCCTAGTTTCTGGAGCAGTGGAAAACAAGCCTCTTCCCTCTTCGATGTGACATTCTTTTAAATATTTAAACATGGCTATCACGTCCCCTCTTAACCTTCTCTTCTGCGGACTAAACACACCCAGCTCCCTAAGCCACTCCTCACAGGGCATGGCTTCCAGACCCTCCACCATTTTGGTTGCTCTTCTCTGGACACGTTCCAGCATGTCAATATCCTTCTTGAAATGAAGTGCCTGGAACTGGACACAGTGTTCCAGATGAGGTTTGACCAAAGCAGAATAGCATGGTACTATTACTTTCCTTCATCTGGACACCATATACCTATTAAAGGCTGTAGTTTTGGAAATGTCCAAGCCATTGGCTCGGAAAGCATGAAAAAGCTGCTTTTGTGGGGGGGGACATGAACCCCCAGAATCCTCTTGTCGCCATTTCCCAAGCTTTGCCTTGGTTTCAGCTTATTGAAATGCTTTGTCATCAGGCTGTCAACTTTGTGAACATTCTAGCTATGCAACTTTTTTTTTAAAGAAGAATGTAGTTATGCTAAAGCCTATGGCCCAGGTACGGCTGTTGATGGGAGAAGATGCAGGGAAGGCCGGAGGGAGAATAAATTACAATTGAAATCAGCTTTTGGGGGCATTATTCAGGAAGCATTCTGTGTTTCAAGACTTTCTATTTACTGTCGATTCACTGCTATTCTGATTAGCCGCCAATGTTTAGGACCCCCCTGCCACCTTGATGCAGCTGTTTGTTCTTAGCAGCGGGTAAGAGAAAGGAAAGGAAGATGATTGTGTCTAATGAAAATTTCCAGGCTGAATAGAGAGTTTCAAAGCACATTAATTCCATATGATTCTGTCTCCATAGGGGAGGTCTATTATAGGAACATCTCATATCAGCTCATGTATCTAAGAAATGTACTCTGCACATCTATGCTTAAAGATGCCTTAAAAGAATTAGATAGAGGAAGAAGGACTAATAATTCAGACCTTACACACCTTGACAGTAGGAAGTCTAAGACTCCTGTGTCAGCTTACTGTTTTAATATTTTTACTATTCAGAGTGCTTTATGATTGTTCTTGCGTTCTCCACTACTTGATGAAAAATGTCATAGCCTGGGAGACAGGGCCAAAGGCACCTAGGTATTTGAAGGGCCAAGCAGGGATCTGAACATGACTGAGCATCTTAAGTCAGCATACAGCATTCAGCCACTTCTAATAGCACCTTTGGGGTTTCAGTTCTAGCTGTGCCACTTGAGAAGCAAGGCACTGATCAAAAGTGATCCAATGAAAACATGAAAAATGGGCTATAGCAATGACTGAACATCACACAAGTGTGGTGTGGATGGCAGGCAGGAAATAACATTGCACAAGGTTATAACTTCTTACTTTCCTGACCTCTGGTAAGAAAATAAACAATCATGGTATTGATCTCTAACTTCACCCTTCCTCCATCGTCTGTCCAATGTACAAGCAATCAAAGTGCTTGCTCGAGGCAGAAATGTCTTTTGGAAAGCCACTGAAAATAGTGTCAAAAATCACAATGCAGAGTCTGTTCTGTTTGAGCAGAATGTATTCTTCAGAGGCAATGTTTTAGCACCCACCTTTAGGCTTTCTCCAGATGAAGTTTGTGAACTCATTCTTTTGTGTCTGAAACAGAGGGACATGACTGTAGGTGGTACAGAAGCAGGTATTAGAAGTTCCTGCAGGTATTAGAAGCTATGCTCAGGATAAGCAAATGTTGGTGGAGCACGTTTTGACCAGTGTTGTGCTTGTGTTAAAACATTGGTTCTTATTATTTCTCTGCTTACTTCTTTTATATATGACTTATCTGTATCCCAACTTTTCTCTAAACAGCTCAAGACAGTATACAATGGTTCCTCCACTTTTGCAAAGATTTGGGGTGAAAAACTCTTGTGAGTCAAAACCCCACAAATACCACCTCCCCCACCTGAGTGAGCTCTCCTTCTCCCATTCTCTTGCCTTCTTTCCATGTGCTCAGGCAAAAGGTAAGCAAATGGGAGAGGGCAGCCCTGAACGTGGAGAAGGCACATGCATGCTTCCCTGCTATTGTCCTTCTCTTATTCTCTTGTCCTTTGCCTGGCTGCATGTTGCTTCATTCTCTGCACTCAGGCCAAAGGCAAGGGAATGGGAGGAGGAGAATAGGGATGAAGGCAAGTGGGTGCGTCACAAATAATCAAATCCACACAGGTCTATGCTGCAAATGTGGAAGGGGGACTGCATAGAGTTTTCTCACCTGCCTCTATTTTGTTCTCATAATAACCTCCTGAAGTAGGCCAGGCAGAGGGGGAGTGACAGGCCCAAGGTCACCCCATCAGCTTCGTAACTTGGAGTATATTTGAACTCGAATCTCCCAAGCATAGGCCCAATGCTACCCTGCACAGGATCTCTTATGCATCACTAGGGAGTTTACCCATTGTTGCCCAGGTTGATGTTAATGATTTTGGTTATGACTTGAATGAAATAAAAGTCTGAGTGATTGTACTGACAGTTCTTAATATTTGTTCAGACCACGCTCCATGCAATACTGATCAAAAGCAGCAACCCCTCCAACACACACACACACACACACACACACGCACATACACAGAACAAGGAAAGAGATGCTAATACTTGCTAACTGGTCCCAAACTTGCACAAAAAGAACATCTTGTAAATATCAGTGTTCATCAACATTGGTTCCCGCATGTAGACAGTAGTGCAAAAAATACAGAAATCTGAAGAATTTGGGCAGGGGCTGGTGAATTGGGTCCAAAAACTTACTAGAATTCCTTTGGGTTCCATTTGGGTGGGTAATTGTCAACAATTAGGGGTCCTCATTTTCCCTCTTGGGGACATTGAAGGGCTGCTTTCTACCATACTCCTTTCAAAATGTCTATTTTTAATCCCCTAATGTCTCCCAATACTTCTTAGGAGGCATGGAGCAATTTTGCCACGTTTTGGGGTCCCCTTGGGTTGTTTTTATGAAGGAAGTGACCCAGGAGTGATCTAGAAGTGTCCCCACCTGTTGGAATAAAAGGATCCTGTTGGTTACATAGTAGCCCAGAGGGGCCCCTAAGACATAGAGAAATTGCCCCTATATCCACTGTGGCATTTTTAGTGGTGCTGGGGAGCTTCAAAAAGAGGCTCAGGTGACTGCATGCAGTTCACTGCATCATTAGATAATATATCAAGTTTAGTTTTTGTGAGCAATCATGTGGAATTGTACAGCATTAAAAAAATCAAAAGACAAAAAATATCTTTTTGCACCTTATATCATAGTTATTATTTATTTTCGTTTGGACATATATACCCCAGTTGTACAGTTTTCAAGGCAACTTCCAAGAGGATGCAATAATACAGTCTCTCCACCCTTCCAGCCCAAACACTCACATTCATACTCACAATCCAGTAGCCTTTTCTAATCTGCCTGTGGACAGGGCCAGATTGCGTGCAGTCTAAGGCCTGTCTGCAGTTGAAACAGAGTGTTCTTCTCAGTAGGGAAGAAAAACAGATAACCTTCCAGTGGTTAGACCGTCTCCATTCCCACCCCCTGAACCAGCCATTCCGGTCATTCTCTTTGTTCTAAGGAGAGGCAGATACTGAAGTCTACCAAAGACAGTAGGTTCCCTGGCACCCTACCATTAGGCAGAATTAAGTGTCCACCTCAGGATTCAGCTTCTGTAACTTTGGAAAGACCACATAGCTAGCTATTTAGTTTATGATTGCATTTTCACTGCCAGAAAATGGGAGAGAAGTACTCACAGGGTATCTGCTCATAATTCCAAAATAACTTACTCTGAGCTGTGGCCTGGGGAGGGAGGGCGTATTTCACGGCTCTGCTTCAGGCAACACTATGTCTTGAGACACACCTGAAAATGTGTTTGTCTTCAGTTTTATAGTCTCAGTGTAACAGTATTGACTTTCTTGTTGTTGTGTGCCTTCAAGGACTTTCCTGCCAAGATTTATTCTGAGAAGATTTACCATTGCCTTTCCTCTAAGTCTGAGTGTGACTTGCCCAAGGTTACCCAGTGGGTTTCCATATCTGAGGGGGATTTGAACCCTGGTGTCCTAGAATTCTAGTTCAACACTGAGGCCATTTCACCACACTGGTTTTTAGTCTTGACTTATCTTAGACTAGAGTCTGTTTTCACAGATCACAGCACAATTGCATAGGGAAGGTGATAGATTTGTAATTGGATGGATTTGTAATTGGTAATTTGTAATTGTAATTGGATAGATTTATAATTGGTTGACCAATTGAACCCAAAGACTGCTTTTCATCCTGGAGAGAAGTGACTAGTGGGGTGCGACAGGGTTCTGTCCTGGCTCCAGTGCTATTCAACATCTTCATCAATGACTTGAATGAAGGAGTAGAGGGCACACAGATCAAATTTGCAGATAACACCAAATTGGGCGGGTTTGCTAATACCCCAGAGGACAGGATCAAATTTCAAAAAGACCTTGACAGATTGGAGAGCTGGGCCAAAGCTAACAAAATGAATTTCAACAGAGAGAAATGTAAGGTCCTACACTTAGGCAGAAAAAATGGAATACAGAAATATACAATAGGGGACACATGGCTGGATAGCAGTACGTGTGAAAGGGATCTAGGAGTCTTGGTAGATCACAAGCTGAACATGAGTCAACATTGTGATGTGGCAGCCAAGAAAGCCAATGTGATTCTTGGTTGCATCAATAGGAGTATGGTGTCTAGATCGAGGGAGGTAAAGGTACCACTCTATTCTGCATTGTTTAGGCCTCATTTGGAATACTATGTCCAATTCTGGGCATCTCAATTCAAGAAGGATATTAACAAGCTGGAACGTGTCCAGAGGAGGAGAACTAAATGGTGAAGAGCCTGGAAACTATGCCCTATGAGGAACAGCTTAGGGAGCTGGGTATGTTTAGTCTGCAGAAGAGAAGGTTAAGAGAGGACATGGTAGCCATGTTTAAATATTTGAAGGGATGTCATGTTGAGGAGGGAGCGGGCTTGTTTTATGCTGATCCAGAGACTAGAACAAGGAGCAATGGATTCAAGCTGCAGGAAAGGAGATTCCACCTGAACCTCAGGAGGAACTTTCTGATGGTCAGAGCTGTCCAGCAGTGGAATATGCTGCCTCAGAGTGTGGTGGAGTCTCCCTCTTTGGAGATTTTTAAACAGACGCTAGATGGCCATCTGTTGGGAATGCTTTGATGTGTGTTCCTGCATAGCAGGTGGTTGGACTAGATGGCCCCTGGGGTCTCTTCCAACTTTATAATTCTATGAAAGGGGGTGATGGGACGGTGTGCCCCTGGCAGCAATATTTTGGGGGTGCCACAGCTCCTTGCTTGCCTTCCCCCACATGTTGTAGTCCTGGCCTGTCCACCATAGCCCTGCTCCTGTTCATAGCCATGCATATGCACCGTAGCCCCGCCCCGTCCCTCTGCGCCCCCCTCCATGCACTCCAAGCTCCGCCACTGTCACAGCAATAAGTGAGATAATATGTATGAAGTCCTCTGAATACTATAGAACAGACACTTTTTTGGACTATGCCCAGTTAGTGTCCAGTGTGTTGAAGGGTTTATCTCAGATCATGTAGTAAAATCTCATGGGTAGGCTGTTCTCTTTACCTTTTCCTTTGTGTGATGTCTGTCTTGTACAGCAAAATCTGGATATTTCAAAGAGATGTACAGCTATGACATGAAGACTGTACAAGGATTAGAAGTAAAAAAAAAGAGCAATTTTTTTCTTAAACTGCAGTCTAGAAGCTCTAAATACACAGAGATGACCTAGACCAAGATCTTATTCAGAATATAAGCTGAGGACTTGTTAACTGAATTTCAGAAAGTGTATTGTTCTCTTTGCTACTTGTTTTAATATGAGAATAGTCTGGGGATGTGTGTGAATCAATAGCAACATTTGTTTTTGTTAGAGATGGTAGCAGACATGGCACTGAAATGGAAAGAGGTTCAGAAACATTCATTTAATTTGATAATAAAAATGAAGAAAGAAAACAATAGCTAACCAAATTTATCAGCCTTCAAGAAACAATCCAATGAAGCATCTCTCAAGGCAAGATACTTCTTGGCTTTCCTGACATGGCTGATGGTGTCTCCTGGCTATCTGGATGGCCAAAGCAAAGGAAAGGAAAGTCTCTTTCATGAGAACAGGTACACCAGTGAGGGAAATTTGAACAGATCAATCAACAGTTTTAGAGGACTTGGTCCTGAATGACTGTTAAAAGAGTCAGCAAAGGAATGAGTGTATGAGATTGGATCTGTAACACTAAGGCATGTCTGTGTTTGGAGATTTGAGGAAGGGGTTTTGTATACAGCATTGGGAGATATAACTAGAATGTACTGCTTTTCAGAATTTTTGTGTTTTTTTTGTAATTTTTTCATAGTGGCCAGCCAATCCCTAGAGTGGAATATACACCAGAAGAAATAAAAACATGGGGTGTTGTGTTCCGGGAACTTACTAAACTCTACCCGACTCACGCTTGTCGAGAGTACTTGAAAAACTTCCCTTTGCTGACAAAGTACTGTGGCTACAGAGAGGATAATGTCCCTCAACTGGAGGATGTTGCTATGTTTCTTAAAGGTAAGTGTCAGTCTTGGATTCCTAATGAGCAAGGTGTAATACAAATGTCAAATCACAGCCTGATCTATACGTCATTGTTGCTGGTAGGAAAATGTATACCGATTTCATGAAAATTTGTATCAATCTGTTGTACCACATCTCTGAGGCTAATGACATATTATTGTAACTGGGACTGTTCATATATTAACAGCATCTCAAATAATCTTTTGCAGATAGTACTTTTCTATAACCTGGACCAACAAAGTACTTTATATTTTCCTACTGACACCATACAAAGTGAAGTCTCTGCTTAATGATATAAATGATAGATTACAAATTAATTGTCCCCTAATGCAGGAACGCAGTGAGCTACCTTATATTGGTCTATCTAGTCCAATGGTTCCTAGGCTTTTGTTCTCTAGGTTAGTGGACTTCAACTCCCAGAAGCCCCAGTCAGCATGGTCAACAGTTGGGAATTCTGGGAGATGAAGTCCAAAACACATGTATGATCAAGATTTGGGAACCACTGATCTAGTCCATTCTTTTCAACTCTGACTGGGACCAGCTTTCTACAGTTTCATCCCTTTTCTTGCACTACCTGGGCAACGTTGGGTATGGAACCTGCGATCTTCTGCATGCAAAATATGTGTCCTGCCCATTGGCTCACTTTGACTACAGTCCATTGCTGAAGCTCCCTCATTGAGGGATCATTTACCCATGCCTGTACATCATAGTTCTTCATAGTGCATGCATCCAGTGACAATCAGTGCTGAAATAGTGCCGGGGAAGAGTGATGTGCAACTCACCCCAAAACAGCTACCTATAAGAGCATGAGTGTATACATCAGGGGAGATCAATTGTGGGCATTAGGCTCTAGGAAACCCCAGAGGGGTGAACCTTCCACTGTACCCCCTGCAAATCCTCCAATTTTTGCTTTCAAATGCCCTCTGGGAGGTGTGTGGGGATTTTTGTCATGTTTTAGGGCCCATTGGGACATTTCAGATCCAGGAAGAGAACAGAAGTCACTTCCCATTCCCCCCCCCGAAGGCCTCTTCTTAACCGAAAATGGCCGAGAGTGTTACTAAGATGTGATGAAAATCCTCTCTCCCACCCTAGAAGTCACTTGGAGGCAATTTTTGACTCCTAGGGCCACAAAAATGACCCTGGGGACTTTATGCAGCTCATGGGGCACACTTTATGCACCCTTGCTATACGTGAATACCTGCTTGGGCAAAGATCCCATTTGTCTGGTGTCTCTTCTTTGTTTGAAGAAGATAAAATATGTGAAGAGAAAGGCTGATGCCCATGGAAAGTTTCCTTTTCTAGAAGAAATCAAAAATCACAAAATCAGGAGCCAATAAGAGGGTTGGTGCTTCATCAGATATCCTGGTTCCAGTAGGATGAATTGGTTCCATTTCTAAAAATAATAAAGGATTCATATTAAGGAAACCTAACATTTCTTCATTTCTTGGAAGGACTTCCTAAATGGGGAGGGTAAGGAGATGTGATTGTAAAGGAAGCAGAAAGGGACAGCAAGAGAGAGATTTTTGGTGGGCTAGATGAGAAATTGGATTTTCAAAAATTCAGGTAGTTTTTCCTTGTTTCCGTAGCTCAAAACATAGACAGAAGGGTAGTAGATGGTAAAATCATGAGTAGCATTTTTCTGCTTCATTTTTGTTAAGACTCTTAGTATAGGCATTGAATTTAAATTTAAATACCAATTTATCATAATTTTAAATGTTAATTTTTCTCCTTCCAAAGTAAACGTAACTGAAATAGATGTTTAGCTTATTAATGAATAAATAAGCCAACTAAGCCCTTTCTTGTAATTTTGCTTTTTCAAAATTTCTGGCCATGTCACTGCAGTGCTACTACTGCTGAACTTATGAACCAGTGTCGTGTTGATGATTCTGGCTCTCGAATACCACAAATCAGCATTGTTCTCATTTAGCATGCAGAGGCTTTTAGTCAATGTTATGTTTCAATGCATATCGTGTAATTATAGAAAAAACTGTTTGATAGGCCACTTTAATCTCCCCTGGAAATGTAGAATAATTGTCCCACACCATTTATACTTTACATATAACAAGGCTGAAGTGCTTTCAAGTGTCACAAAAGTGGCTCAGACCACCTTCATCTTTAGTAAGGCTTGGAAAATTAGGTTTTTAAAAATACTGAATACTGAATTCTTAATACTGAATAAGGAAATAAACAGACCAGATCTGTGTGCCAAAAAACAAAACAACAAAACCAGGCTTCTGGAATTTCTACAGTTTCTCCTTTGTGGAGTCGTTACAGCTGAGAAAGTCTTTGCTGTGTTGAGGGAACTGTGCACAAAGGTCCGATCTGACCTCCCCTCCCCTCCCCTCCCCTCCCCTCCCCTCCTGACTTTCTCTGTTGTGATGTGTGTCTTTGGACAATATCTGAACCACATCTGAATAAAAAACAAACAGATCAGCTGTTCTAGATAGTCATGGAATGTTAGTGATGCCTCTTTTGTAGGATATTTGCTATGTCTCTTCGCTCATTGTGCATTTTTCTTCCCAAGAGGTGAACTTCATATGTCTTTGGGGTTAAGGCTTGTAAGCCTAAGGTTCTGGGTACTGGATCATACAAGACCTTAAGTGAAGTTTTTGCAAAGGGGTAAACACAGAAACTTCAGATTTCTCATGTGGTTTGATGGAGAATGCTTGGCATGGGCTCCACACCTTCTAACTGTATGATCCTCTGCTGTCCCATTTTTTCAGCTGCTTTCAAAACAGCCCAGTTTTTCTCTCTCCTCATCTCACCTTTCCCCACTTTGTCCTTCAATTGCTGCAACCGAGTTCAAAGTGCCATCGTTATTTGCACTCAGCTCACCGGGAAAGAAAGGACAGGAGAGGGCAGAATCTTGCCCTTCCCAGTAGATTTAGGCAGAAGAAAACTGCAGCAGCCTCTCCTAGCTTTGTGTGCTCTTCCTGAATATCTTTTCCCTCCTTGACTGTACTCTGATATCGTTTGGTCACACGTGTCTCAGTCTTCATGAACTGTTGGAGCATCTGGAGCTCTCCCTTTTCTTTCCTCAGTCTGCTAGATAGAAGCTTATGGACTTCGGTGCAGAGCTCTGAATCTAGAAGGCTATCAGATTGAAATGATTCTGTCAGTTTTCTCTGAGGCATCTTATCATTTGGGAAGACTGCTACTGTCATCCAGTGCCACTTCTCTTCTGAGAGGCTTGTGTGAGTGCGTCTGTGTGCCTTCAAGTTACCTGTTGATTTATGGCAACCCCATGAATTTCATCGGGTATTCTTACTCAGAGTACTCAGGTGTTGTTTTCTGTTGTCATTCTCTGAAGCACCTGGTATTCATTGGTGCCTTCCCATCCAACTACTAACCAGGGCTGACCCTGCTTAGCTTACAAGATCAACAGGATCTGGTACCTTTAGGATATTTAGGCCTGAGAGACTTGTACAGAAAGTTGATGTGTCCTTTTTACCTGCACGCCCTCCTTTCTGCTTAGCTGGCAATCTTGCATATCTTCTATTCTTAGGCCTGGAAACTGGAACAGGACTGAGGAAGTAGCCTATTGAGGCTTACATTCTTTGTAACTGGTCAACAAATCACCTGCCTCATAAATTACTACTGTAGTCATCACTGAAGCCAAAGAGCTCTCTGGCTGAGAATTCTAAATGCCCCTGCCTAAACTGAAAACTCCAGGATTCCATAGGATGTTGAAAGTGGAATAATAGCACTAGAACAGTATAGTGCGGAAAGGCCCACAGTTATGTCCTATGGAACCCTAGAAGTTGTAGTTTGGGGAGGTACCAATGTGCTCTGGTTGAGAACTCTAAAACCTTCACCCTAAATCCCCTTCCCTAAACTTCCAAGCCCACTCCCTACAAACCCCTCTCTTAACTTCAAATCCCAGGATTCTAGAGGTTGTTATCATGGCAGTTAAAGTGAAATCATAGTGCTATAATTGTGAATAAGTGTGTAGAGCATAAGGGCACCCAGCTTTCCTCAACCTGCTACTGTTCATGTGCATTGAACTGTCTGAAGGAGTTCTAGCAGAGCACAATTGGAGGGCACCCAATCATGATAGATTATTATTGCACCACCCTAGTTGCTATATGTCTCTGTCAAGAGACTTTGGCCGTTTCTGCACTAGACTGTTATAGTGCTATGATTCCATTTTCAACATCCTATGGAATCCTGAGGTTTGCAGCTTCAGGAGAGGCTGGCTGGTCCCTCCCAAAACTGCAGACTCCAGGATTTCATAGGATGTTGAAGGTGGAATCATAGCACTATAACAGTCTAATGCGGAAGTGGCCATAGAATTATAGCATCACAGACTCATAGAGTTGGAAGGGGTCTTATGGCCCATTGAGTCCAAAACCCTGCTCAGTGCAGGAGCCCCAACAGCTAATCTTTCATAACCTTCCAGAGATAGTATGTGGTTGATTAATTTCAGTAAATGTTGCTTTATCTTTGTCATCTCTCCCTACCCTTTCCCCCGACATTTGTGTTATGGCCTTTGTACTGCAAACCTGAGAGCAGGAAGCACCTTGCCTTTTTCAAAAGGCTCCCTTTGAGAATCTTTTTTGGCTGGAGAGCAGCTTCAACGTGCTTAGAGATAAAATAAATAAACCTTGCGGAAGTGCTGTGGAAGCACTCTGATGAAGACATGTTTTTACCCAAAGAAAGGTGAAGCAGATGCCAAGCGTCTTTCCCCTTATCTCGTAGTTCCAATCAAGGTGATGATTCAGGATCACTCTTTGTCCTGCACATCCCAGATGATCTTTTTGCTTTGTGGCCAGAAGAAAGTTATTAGTGCTGCCATTTTCAGTGATTCAGAGTGCTTATATTTCAAGCAACACAAAATGTTTAACATTGACCTCCCTCCCATGCTCCCCCACTCCCATTGCAAGTGCTCCAAAGTCACAGCAAAGTATAATCATCAGAACCTGTGGAAGACTTTTCAATTGAAAATAAAATACAGTGTACGGGCTGAAAGGCTGACCTGCCCAACTCCCACTCCTTCCTTTATTCTGCCTTTATGGCTGCCAGCACTTAACGTTAATTGGCTTGCTGCTCTTTGAGCCTGGTCGTATCTTTCAAAGGTGCTTCCTGCATTGTTCTCTCAATCCCCGAGGAATGCCACTGAAGTACAATTCTTTTTGTCCTTTTCTTGAAGATAGAATAGCACTCTAAGGTTCAAAAGTATTATCTCAATCCAAAGACAACAGTCATAATTTTTTCTGAAAGTGACTAAGCTCGGATCCTTTTATGGTAAACTAATGAGACACGAGAAGAAGTTGGGAAAGAAACCCCCTCTTCAAAGTCATGGTGAGTTTGGGAACAACTCTGCAGAAAGACTTGTCTGATGGAGATACCCTTCCTTCAAATGAAAGAAGGGTGCACCTGAACTTGACACATTTGCCCAGAAAAATGTCATTCAGAAAGCATAGAAAATAACCACGCATTTAGCTTAAACTTGCTAGTTGGATTGTTAGCCACTATTATTCTGAGCCACAGGTAGTGTGGGGCCTTCCAGATGTTGTACTACAATTCCCATCATCCCATGGCATTGTCCATGCTGATTAGGACCTGTTGGGATCCGGGAAGATAAAAAAAGCTGTAGGTCTACCATCTGTGTAACTTCGCAGATACAAGTGGTTTTGTGGCCTTCCAAATATTGCACTACAACCTCACGGTTAAAAAAATAAAGTAAAAGTATGGCACATGCACCCCATTAAAAGATCCTTCAGCACAACCAGCTAATCATCAAAAGCCTGTGTCAATAGCAATGTCTCTGTCTCCTGGTAGGAGGAGAGCAGAGAGGAAACCAGTGTAAGGAGCAGCCACCAATAGGTCTGTAGCAGCAGCAGTGACTCTCTTGAGGAACCTAATAGTCAGGAAACCTGTTATAGAGAGATATAGAGCCTTTCCGCACTACACTATTATAGCACTATTATTCTACTTTCAACATCCTGTGGAATCCTGGGGTTTGCAGTTTAGGGAGGGGCATTTAGAATTCTCAGCCAGAGAGCTTTTTGGCCTCAGTAAACTACAAACCTCAGAATTCCACAAGATGTTGAAAGTGGAATAATAGCACTATCACAGTGTGGTGTGGAAAGGCCCATAGTCTTTCAAACAGTCTGAAGTTAAAACAGCTTAAAAAATTAAAACAGTTTCAAACCATGCCCATGTACATTCTGGAAATAAGTAAATTGAGCCCCCAAACTTTAATAAACCCGCTAAGTGTTTTAACTTGGCACTGGAAGAAATCTGTCAGTACCAATTAGATTTCTGAGGGAAAGACCTTCCATGTATGGGCAGCATAGCAGAAAAGGCCCTCTGCCCTATCCTCTGGCAACTCACTGCTCCATCTGATTAGAGATGGAAGAGGGACCCTTCAGCCGACTTTGGTTCTTACAAAGGCATATAGAAAGAGAGACACTCCTTCATGTTCTAAGTCCCATGGCTTTTAGGGCATCTACTCAATGCAGTAATCATAACTAGTAGCCTCTAGAAGCATTATCCTCTATGAATTTCACTTATTCCTCTATCAAAGCTGTTCAAATTCCCCTGTTAAAGTGGCCCTCATTACCATGTATGGCAGCAAATTCCACAGTTCAACTTTATATTGTGCAATGAAGGACTTCTGCTTGATTGTCCTGAATGTCAGCATTCACTTTCACTGCGTAACTCTGAGCTTTAGCACTATGAGAGAAAGAGAACCCTGTCACTTTTTTTCTCTCCATTCTGCATAATTTTTTACCCCTCTATTGTGTCTCCTTATATTCTGGTGTTTTCTGGGTTGCTCTTAGGAGTGAGGGGAAAAAGTACCTTTCTATCCACTGGCCTTGCTTAATGGGGGACATGGATAGTTGCTGTCCCCCAAGAGATATTATTTTCATTTCATCATTTTATAACTTCTCTCACCTTTCTCCTTGTTCAACTTTTCTGTGGTAGCCTAATAGCATCAGCTACTGTAAACTTGTTTATACACTATAGCTATTTGTCCATTATGACTATCCTTGCCTGTATCTTTCGCAGTTCTACGATCTCTCTCTCTCTCTCTCTCTCTCTCTCTCTCAGCAACCACAACCACATGCAGCGTTCAAAGTGTGGTTATGCTGTAGATTTATTTATGGACAATATGATATTGGCAGTTAACACTTTGGATTTTTCCCCCTAATGGTTTCCAACGTGGAATTTGTCTTTTTCACAGTTGTTGCACAATTCATTTGCCATTTCAGTTTTCCACTTTCCCTATTCTAATATGGTGAACAGAACCCAATATAGTTTAGAAATGTTTGGTGATGATTTCAACATAAAAAATTGCCATTAGATTTCATGAAGTACTGTGAAAGCTGTGTTATCCATAGAAGCATGCCTGTATTTCTTACCATCTATAAATCTAGCATGAAACTGTTCCCCATCTAGGTTGTTTTTGTGCCTACCTGAATGAGGGACATAGCTAGCAAGATAACTTTGCTGGGTGTGTATGTTAACAATCTTACAGGTGCATAATACATAAAATGCTTTGCTCACATCTGTAAAGACTATAAAATATGACATGACCCTGAAAAACTGCCTTCAGCTTAATGTTATACATAAAACAGGAAGATGCTTCTGATATTCCTCCAGTAACCTTCACTGTTTTCAGCCTACTAAATGATCTCCATCCATTTGAGACTTTTATTTTGCTAAGAAGTGTATATTTGGTTCAAATAATGTCTGAGCCTTTAAAACAAAATTTTTGGAAAGCATTTCTTATATTTTCTGCTGACTGAGACCTATTCTTAAATAATTCTGATTTTTCTCTCTCTCTATCACTTCAGAAAGGTCTGGCTTTACAGTCAGGCCAGTTGCTGGATATTTATCACCTCGTGATTTCTTGGCAGGCCTTGCCTATAGGGTTTTCCACTGTACCCAGTACATACGCCATGGTTCTGATCCCCTCTACACTCCTGAACCGTGAGTATCATTTGTCATAACTTAGCATTTACTCTGCTGCATTTATAATCTACCTTTTCTCCACCCAGGCCCTTTTCGCACGGCATTTGCCATGTGAAAGGGCCTCCGGAGCGTCACGCGATTGTGAGGAGCATTTCAGATGATGTCCTTGCAACCGCGCGATGCTGCCGAGGCCAGCAGGTGCCAATCACACACTATTTCATTTTTGGCTTGTAGCTGAAAATGGTGCGCGATCGCTCATTGCTCCAGGACCACATGCGCACTTACCATGCATGCAGAGCCTCTGGAGCCATGGCGCTGGAGCTTCTTCCCCAGCGCAGCCTGGGAAAATGCCTGGCTGCGCTGCGGAAGGAAGGAAGGAAGAGGCAGAACTGTCATGCTGCCTGTCATGCAGCAGCCCCAGAGCCAAAGCAGTGCGGATGTGAGAGCCTCTCACAAGAGGCTGCTTGCGTGATCCTTGTGCCCCGGTGCTGAGAAAATGCAAGTTGTGGAAAGGGCCTCAGTGTGACATACATGGCTCACATTTAATTTTTGAAACAGGTGTGGTTCCCTACCCCTATCTCTTAGACTGAGGAATTGAGGGTCCTTACCACTTGTCAGCTGATTCTGGATTCTGTCTGGGGTCACATTTATCAACTTCTGGGCACCTTATGATAATCAGTTAAACCAGACAGGCCAGGTTAATATCAACATTCCACTTATACATTTTCAAGTCTTGGAGTTCCAGGATATTTACATGGGTATGAACAGACTCTTTTGTTACTTTTCTAGGCTTTTTAAAACTGTAAATATTCATATAAAGCGCGCACACACACACACACACAAACACACACACACACACACACACACACACTTCTCTCAGTGAGAAATACAGAAACAGCACTGTGTCTGGGCACTTCAGCTGCCTTATATTCCATAACAATTTGTGTAAGGCATCTTGTTGTTGTTGTGTGCCTTCAACTTGTGGATTGCCAGCAACACATCCCCATTGTGGGACAGCAATGTCATGCAGAAATGACCATAGTCTTGTCAGTTTATTTCAGCATGAAAAGGATATAAAGGAATCATGTAGCACCTTTAAGACTGAGCAAAAGAAATTTCTAGCATAAGTATTCATGGATTCCAGTTCATCTTCTCAGGTACACTGGAGTCCACAAAAGCTTATGCTGGAAATTTCTTTTGTCTAGTCTTGAAGGTGCTGTGGGATTCCTTTATATTTGTTGTTGTTGTTGTTGTCGTTGTTGTTGTGCACCTTGAAGTTGTTTCTGACTTAAGACAAAACTATCGTGGGGTTTTCTTGGCAAGATTTGGTCAGAGAAGTTTTGCTTTTGCCTTCCTCTGAGACTGAGAAAATGCAACTTGCTGAAGGTCAACCAGTGGGTTTCATGGCTTAGTGGGGATTCAAACCCTGTGCCCTTTTCGCACGGAATTTCTGAAGCAAAAGGGCCCCTTGAACGGTCCACATGACGCACTCACATTTGTGCGACACTCAAGAGCCTGACGCAGACCGCGCACACATTTTTTTATTTTCGGTTCAAAGCCGAAAATGCTGCGTGGTCGCGCATCACTCCGGGGCCCCGCGCGTACTTACCTGGTGTGCGGAGCCTCGGGAGCTGGGCCAGTCATGCGTCCTCTCCTCAGTGCAGCCTGGGAGGTCCCAGGCTGTACTGTGAACAGAAGGGGCGGAGCATTCACGCGAGCAGGAAGCTGCTGCAGAGCCCAAGCAAGAGGGATGCGAGTGCGTTCTTCCGAAGCCTTCCTGCACAAGCCTCCCACTCTGGCACCGGGAAAAGGTAAGGTGCAAAAAGGGCCCTGGTTTCCAGAGTCCTAGTCCAGTGCTCAAGTCACTACACCACACTGGTATTTTGAAAACAGAGAAGCAGTGTCCATGAAACTTAGCTAATCTTTTAAGAACTCCTGCACAGAGAGGGGAAAAGAGCAGCTGGCAGGCACCTGCCCTTTACACCTTGGCTTCTTTTCTGTATCTAAAAGTAAAAAGGTAAAAGCAGTAGGCAGGGTGAACAGGCCCCAGGAAGGCTGGACATTCACAGAGCATAAAAGGCTGGCAAACTCTCTACTTCATCTTTTTCTGAGGCAAAGGTCCAGCCCTGCTGTGATAGCTGATCAATTATTAAACAAGATTGTTTGAGCATGTTGCCATCTGGCTTTTATCTGTGCAGCAGAAAGTGCCTCAAAAGTGCCACTTTGTGTAATATAACTCTAACCCTACTGCTTGGAGGGCATCCTTTCTGAAAACAAGTGGGCAGGGGACTACATCTAGAGACTACACAATCTTCGGTGTCACCTTTGAAGCCAATATATAGTTCTGATAATGGTTGCTGGCTTGATTTTTTTTTTTGTAAGATGTTTTTTCTTTTTGTACCATGTATGGCATTTGTATTTTAAGATCAGGTAATTTGTTTTACTGCCATGTATATTGCATCGGCACTTAAAAAACAAACAAACATTGCTTGCCCGAGCTACAGAGCAAGGAAATTTGGGGTAATGGTTAGTATGGAAGATGGAGTAATGAGCCTCATTGTAGGCGGGAGAGATGCAAGAAGTTAGCGGCTGACCCCATCTAATCGCTCTCAAGTACCCATCATTTGATTATGGATAAAGAAACTTCCCTGATGTGCATAACTGAGGACTTCTTCAGAGTGCTCCGTTGTTCTGATAATGTTGTCATATTGTGTTTCAGGATTTCATGCCTTGAAATTATTGTTTCTGCTCCTGAATCCAGTCATCTCCCACATATACCAGCTTGTTGGCCCTTGTCTCTTGCTGGCTGGAGTATATTTTAATACTACAGTCATTCTTTCACATCCACAGGTTCTATATCCATGGATTCAACAAACCATGTTTGGAAAATATTAAAAAACAAATCCAAAAAGCAAATCTTGATTTTACTACACACCAAGCATAGACTCATGTGGGCATATCATGTTGTAACCTCTCACCATTTCATAGATCTTCAGGCTTTCCCTGGCACTCATTTGTGTTGTTTACCATTTTATAGAAGAGACAGCATTTTACTACGCCATTTTATGTATTGAAACTTCAGCATCCATGCACTTTGGTACCCATGGAGAGTCCTGGAACCAAATCCCAGTGGATACTGACTGTACACTTGATCTGTACATTACTCCTTCCCACCTGAAGTGTGGTTAAGTTATCATTTCCCTCTATCCCCACCTTCCCCATCATGAACTCAACAGCTTCTCCTATATAGTCCTCTATCAATATCTACATTCTGAGCCTAGGACATTATCCTTGTTTCTATTTCTATTTCTTAAAAGTTTTCTTTTGTATAATCATAGTGCTAAAGTGATATAAAGATTTACAACTTTATCATTATATGTCTAAAAATAAGAAAGGGCAAATGTTTCCATCTGGTAACTGGAAGATTAACAGCATTCCCCTCTTACACACATTATTTCTAGTTCCTAGTTTTCTAATGTTCTTTCTTTTCATTTTTAAGAAGACTGATCTATATCTGTCTGTCTGTCTGTCTATCATCTATCACCTACCTACCTAATCATAGAACTGATGTGATGTGAGGCTGTATCTCTTCAGTACTATGACTCTGAAAAGAAGGAAGAAAAGAAAATTCCAGAAATTTAATGAGGGAATGCTGGTCTGTGAAAAGACAAAAACTGAAGAGAAATCCACAGGAAAACATGGAGACTCATCTCAAAGTGCTCAATAGTGTCTGCTTTATTATAGAGAAAGCTCAATGTGTTTTAGCCTTCATAAAGTTTAGTATATTTATATGAAAAACATAAAAATAAAGACATAAGTATATGATACAACATACATAACATCACATAAGAAAAGTCATTTTAATCTTTGTATACTGCCTAGGACCTGTGCATACTGCTTTGAAGTCTAACTGCAAAAGTTGAAGGCTATACAGTGGCCCCTACACTTTCATTAGAGGGTGGGTGGGGTGCAGAATCATTGCAAAAGTGGAAAAAATGTGCACGCACTCTCCCATTCCCTTGCCTTTTGCCCTGGCATACGTGCCTTCCTTTTCCACACCCAGGTACCCACCCCATTCCCTTGCCTTTTGCCTGGCTGTGCTCGCCTTCCTTCTCTGTGCTAGCAAAAGGCAAGAGAATTGGAGGGGGGCAAGCATACATGCCTTCCTCTCCCATTCCATTGCTTTTTGATAGGGGGCAGAGAAAGAAGGCATGGGTAGCCAGGCAAAAGGCAGGAGAATGGGAGAAGGAGAATTGGGGGGAAGGCACATGTGTGCCTCACGAATAATCAAATTTGTGATGGTCAAACCCACAAATCTGGAGGGAGGACTGTACTGCCATTTGAAAGATCATCCATGGGACTACCCAAAAGAATAGGAGGAGGAACTGAGGCAAAGTATACCAATAGGTGACACTCACCCTTCTCTGTATTGGGAACTCCTGGGGAAAAAATAAATAAAAAGAATCCATGTCAGTGGGTATAAAAACTTGAAACTTGTGACTAGTACCAGAATGACAAGAGAAAAGAAACAGTATAGGAAGAATGACATATACAAACACACACACATGCGCTGATACATACAACTACATACAGCTACCCACCCTGTTGCCAGTCAGTCTCTCTGGCTGAGCTGGAAGAAGCAATTTCTAGAGTGGTGTTGGAGAATTTCAGGACATTAGTCCTGGGGGATTTCAGCACTCATGCTGGAGGTATCTTGGTAGGGTTGGCTTATGATTCCATGGTTGCTATGACCAGGATGGGGCAGTCTGAATGCACGACTGAGGCAACACATACCTAGCTGCCAATCCAGGTGTAGCTACCTGTCCCTTTAGTAACAGTTTTGAACTGAGTTGCTCATATAATAATTAAGGAAGAACAGATAGGACCTGTATCAAAAGCTTTCAGTGCAGAGTGTTATTTTCTTTGTCTAGGCCAGGGGGTCACAACCTTTGGACTTTAGTCTTTAGCTTTGGGCTTGGAAAGTATGGCCCAGGATAAAAGATTCTGGGAGCTGAAGTCTAAAACATCTGGAGAGCCAAAGACTGAGAACCCTGCCCATGTCTTCCTTCACAATATTACAACAGATTGCTTCTCCACCCTGGTTTGCCTCCCAGCAGACATTAAGGGTGTGGGTGGGTGGGTGGGTCACAAATTTGTCTCATTTTTATTTCTTCCATGAAGCACATGGGGTAGCAGCTTTTCTTGATTGCTGGGAACTGATCCTGCAGCCAAAGTATGTGTTCTACCAGTCAGTTTACGCTGCTGCTTTTGCTGCTTTTGAAGAAAAGATAACTGTAGCAAGTCAAATTCCAGAATCAATCAACTGAGGTAATCTGGTTTCCTCAACAGTGTTCTTGCACATTTTTGAGAGGAATTCATAGTCCTGAACAGAAGGGGACATTGTTATATGGTAGATCTTGAAACATGAACTTATTTCCTACAG
Organism: Iguana delicatissima; assembly: GCA_948472985.1. NCBI lineage: Eukaryota > Metazoa > Chordata > Lepidosauria > Squamata > Iguanidae > Iguana > Iguana delicatissima. Next base: position 697,942 of record CAOKZL010000002.1, read on the forward strand.
TGCAGGAAAATTTGGATTATTGTTCAACAAATAGTGGGTGACCCTACTCCCTAGATTGAGATCTTTTTCAAGAAGCACAAGGATGCAGCTGAGAACTGAAAAGGAATGCTGAGTCTTTAAGGCTTCAAAGCTTTTCATAATCTTTTCGTGTCTGTCAGAGAAAAGTGAATACAGGAAAAAGGCAAACCAGGAAACTCCTGCTTGCTACATAACCACTCTATTGTCCTCTTCATGCATAGCATGTTCCTTCCATTCATGCCTGTGAAGTAATGAATAATAGTAGATGAGTTGATAGAAATAACACAAAGATACACTTTTGAATTCTGCTGTTTTGTTTCTAGGGGGAGGATCACAAGTGGAACTAGGTGCCTAACATTTAAAAAACTACAATTGAGTTTCATATAAGATATGTGTGTGCCTAGACACACACAGGAAACATATTCATATAGCTGTATTGGCCATGCAGGAAAACACAGCAAAATCCAGTATCTGTAAAAGAGCAATATCTTAATTTGCCAACCAAAATGTTAAAAAAAATGCATCATAAAAATTTACTGGCTTCTTCATCAGACAAAGATGTTAAAAATCATACAGGAGAAGAACATTGACAATGCCAGAGTCACAGGCCTACATGACAAACAACAAAGAGTTTTTAGGATTCGTGAAATGATTTTCTACTTTCTTTAGATTGCCACTGTCTGAAAGTTTATGCCATATGGATAGAAAAAATACTTTGTAGAAGGTGAAAGTTGTGTGCCTGTATGGGAGGATCAAAAATACATAGACACACACACACACACACACACGTGCACACAGAGTCATACTATACTCTGTTTATCAAAGGTTTGTTTTTGTAATTAAGCCTTTTAACTGTTATGACAGTCAGATGAACATTGCTATTTCTGTTGTTGTTGTTTAAGAAAGCATACTGAACTAATTCAGGATCCATGAAGTGGTTTGCATGCACTGTATCCAATTATACTTTTCTTACATATGTGCTAACTTGGCATTTTAATTCCATGGCAGGGATACATGTCATGAGCTCCTGGGACATGTGCCTCTGCTTGCTGATCCTAAATTTGCCCAGTTTTCCCAAGAGATTGGACTGGCCTCCCTGGGAGCATCTGATGAAGATGTCCAAAAACTTGCCACTGTGAGTCACTAAGTTTTAAAGCATGCATTTTCCTTGTTCCTCAAAAATCTGTGTTTATCTCCTGTTATGATGACACATCAGGCTGCCAACTTCTCTCAACCAAACAGGGCCCAGATACATTTTTTTCAGTGGCTGGCTTATGCTAGTGTATATATGCTAAACACAGTGTGTGTCTAGAGGCAGTGGTGGGGTAATAGTAGAAAACTGGTTTCTGCACACTATTGTTGTTGTTGTTTTTGACAAAAGCCCAGAAGCATTCTTTCAAATATCCTTCTCAAATATCTTCAGGACAGAGATTGGAACTGTGTGACCCTCTAGATGTCGCTGGAGTGCACCTTCCATCAGTCTTAGCTTAGCCAGTGATAAGGAATGTTGGGAGCTGTGGTTCAACACCGTCTGGAAGGCCACATAATTGTTATCCCTGCTGTAGGATGTAAATTTGGAACAGTTTGAACTAATAATCCTGGACACTTTCTGCCAATATGCTTTTGCAAATGTCAGTGTAAGTGGAATTGGTGCTTTTTATCAGTAGAAACAGAGATATAAAAAACAAGCTGCAGTGTGAATTATGAGAATTGGTCTCATTCATTTACTGTAGTGTTGTGGGAGATCAATACAGGGCGGTTCTGTCTGACGTGAGTAATGCTTCATGTCTGCATTAGTGTTTCCTTGTGTACGGCTGGAACAGAAAGCTACTAGTATACATGAGAAATAACCCTCTTTCTTTAAAACTTTTTATACAGACAGTTATATCAAAATAAAAAAAACCTGTTTCTTGTTTAAGACTTTGTACTACATTTGAAATACATTTTTCTATAAATAGAATATTTGGAAAGACTTTGGAAAATTACTTTTTAGATTACTTGTCCTAGAATCTCTCCTACCCAGTGGCCATGCTGGCTGGGAGAATTCTGTAAATTGTAATCCACAAATAACTTTTCTGAGTTCAAATTACAAATACTGAAAGGAATCTGCAGTGCCAGTTTCCAGGGGGTTTTAGAGAAGTACTTCACATTGCTGAAAACATACATGTTGTATAAAGCTGATCAAGAAGAATTTTGGACACATTGTGATAAAAAGTAAAGATGAGGAAGACATAGTGTAATGTTCCACCAAGCAGAACTATACCCTATTTCCTCTCCTCTCCCACCCCACCCCACCCCACCCCACCTTTTTATTTGGTGTAGCTTCCCTATATGTCCATTTGCTGGTTGGTGGAGAGCGTGTGGGTAGCAGAGAAGTATCCTGCTATGTTCTTGTAGCAGTTGGTATATAGTATACCTAGATGCATAGCAACAAGGCATTATCTAGGTCCTTCCAGGCATCCTGTGAGGGTTCCAGAGAATGCTGTCATTGCTGTGCTTCCAGCTGTAGGCACATAGCTGGCCACTTTTCTGCCACTTTGGCCCTGTTCTCCACCACCCAGGAAATGATCATGTGGTGGGGGGCAGATGAAGTAGGTAAAAGACAGTTTTTCAGTGAAAGGTTGGCCACTGCATGAAGCTGGTGAAGAATTCTGAACTTTACAATGCCTCAGTGATGTAGACTTGAGTCGATTGACTTGGATTCAAGGCTAACTTAAGTCATTTCAGTGACTTGACTTGGACTTGGACTTGACTTGGCAAAAATTACACAGTGACTCAACTCAACTTGAGACTTGCATATTTTTAATGACTGACTTGCTGCCGTTGGTTCAGTAATATAACACATTCATCCAGAAACCTTACAACTTACTGGTCACATGATGATCTGTCTCAAGACCAAAGTGTGGGCACATTTCTCAGAGGGAACAGCAAATGGGTTAGGCAATGGACTTGAGTAGTGGTGAGGTCTGCTCAGCAGCATGTCCCTGCTACATACAGGGGGAGCTTTCTAACACTTTTCCCAAGAGCAAAAGGGAAGACTTGTGCCCATAGTGAGGGCAGGTATCTCAGAGGGGAACAGAAAATGTGTTAGGTAATGGGCTTGAGGAGGAAGGATCCTTCCTTCTATAGGTTTTGGAACTACAGCAATGGGGATCAAGAAAGATCCTCTTCCCCATTTCTGAAAAAGCCTCAGCTTTGCAAATGGGAAGTAAGAAAGACCCTGTTCCCCACTTCTGAAGATATAGATGGCAAAATCACAAATATGGAGGGCCAACTCTACTTAAATTGTTAAAACTGACTTTATTCGACTCGACCTAGAAATTCTGGAATACACATTGGGGTTGTGTATGTAGTTGGCTCCCAGACTTGAGACTTGACTTGAAAGTATCTTGCAAGGACTTGAGACTTGACTTGAGACTTGGAGTAAAAGACTTAAATGCATCGCTGCAATGCACCCCCTCCCTCATTACAAAGGTGTATTATGTATGCCTGCATAAGTCACTAAAAAGATGCCAACTTAGATCTTTCTGTTGATTCCATGTCAGTGTTAAGCAGCTTTGATGTATATCCAGAGCTTCACACATGGAAGGACTCACTAGTTTTTTTGCCAAAGAACTGAGCAACGCTTTGTGCTTGCAATAGACAGTGTCTCTAGGTGCATGGATAATGCATCAGGCCCCACAGACAGGGGCCCATTGGGCTTTGGATGACAACAGATGTTTAAAAATTGTGCGTGTGGGGTTGTTGTATACCACTGTGGGTATGTCTAACCATTTTGTAAGTGCAGTGTCAGAGTCTGTGAGGTTATACTTTTGTAGTGGTGGCATGCTTAATCCTTTTCTCTTATTTGTTCATCACAGTATTTGGGTCAAAAAATTAGTGTCCATTATTCTAGAAATTAAGAAGGCAGCATTTTGTGTACCAGCCTTCTTCTGCCTTTTTCTCTACAGCACTATCTACAAATCTGTCCAATTAAAGAAATTGCTGTCAGGCACTAATTGACTACATTAAATTCTTTTAAGATTTTTCTCTTCCTTCTACTTTAAAGCTGCTTTTCAACCTCTGTCTCTAATATATTAAAAACTGCAGCCCACTTCTCTCTTTCTTGGTAACAATTATTATGACATTTTAATCTAGTACCAGGAAATGAAAGCTAAACAATTTCTGCTCTTCTTTTACTGGCCTGTGTGCAGAAAACTGCAGGAATGAATTGCTTCTGAAAATGGGGAAAATTGAAGATTTGCAAATAGTTATAGAGCTGATTTTTATAAATAGAAATGATTTGGCCTTGACAGAATGATAAAGGAAGCAAATGTTGTCTATCTGTTTTTGTATCTCCATATATTTGCTTACATGTGCTAATGGAACTGCGCAGATGAGGAGATCTTTAAACCTTTTCATCCACTAAAGTAAAGTTAAAACAGCTCTTCTTTTGAATATGTCATCACTTCAGTGGCTTTCTTAAAGCTTAAAATACTAGTTTTATGGTATTTTTTTCTTCCCCTCCTTTTTTGGTTAGCCTTTCTTCAAATATATTTTAGAGTCATAGGCTATTTCTATCCTACCCTGTTATAGTACTCTTATTCCATTTTCAACATCCTGTGGAATTCTGGGGTTTGTAGTTTACTGAGGCCAAAGAGCTCTCTGGCTGAGAATTCTAAATGCCCCTCCCTAAAGTGCAAACCCCAGGATTCTGTAGGGTATTGAAAGTGGAATGATAACACTATAACAGTGTAGTGAGGAAATGGCCTTAGAATTTTAGGGTAGGAAGGTGCCACTAGGGCCATCTAGAACAGATTGTCCCTGCCATACAGGACAACACAACTAAGACACTTCTGAAAGATGCCTATCCAATCTCTGTTTAAAGATCGCCAAATGCAAGCCCACCACTTTTCAAGGCAGTCTACTCTACTGTCAAACAGCTTCTACTATCAAAGAAGTTCTTCCTAATGTTTAGGTGGAATTTCTTTTCCTGTAATTTGAATCCATCGGTTTGGCATTCTAGTCTCTGGAGCAGCAGAAAACAAGTTTGTTTCATCTTCTATATGACATCCCTTCAGACATTTAAAGCTAGATATCATTTCACCTTTCAGTCTTCTCTTCTCCAGGCTAAACATACCCAGCTCCCTAAGGCATTCCTCGTAGGTCTTGGTTTCCAGATCTTTGATGATCTCAGCTTACCTCTTTTTGACATGTTCTAGTTTCTTAAAATGTGGTGTCCAGACCTGGACACAGTGTTTCAGATGAGGTCTAACCAAACAGACTAGAGTAGCACTACTACTTTTGTCTGTCTTGAAACTATACTTCTGTTGATGCAGCCAAGAACTGCATTGGCTTTTTTTGGCCTCTGTTATCACACTCTTGATTCATATTTAGTTTGTGATCTACTAAGAATCCTAGATCCTTTTCACATGACCTACTTTCAAGAAAGATGTCACCCATCCTGTATTTGTGCATTTCATTTTTCCTGCCTGGATATAACGCCTTACATTTATACCTGTTGAAATTTATTTTGTTAGTTTTGGCCCAGCTCTGCAATCTCTAAAGGCCATTTTAAATTTCTGATCCCATCTTCTGGGTTCTTCAAAAGTTTTAGCTGTCAGTGTTGTGTTGTGGTTTGAGCATTGGGCTATAACCCTGGAGACCAGTGTTTGATTTCCCCCTGGCCAGGGAAACTGACTGGTTGACCTTGGGCATGTCAAACACTCTCAAACATATATTTCTAATAGTTCTTTAATACAAAGAATGAATATTGCCTTGGCTTTTAAATCAACAGAATACTGATTATATTCAGAATAAATGAAACAATTGGCAGCAGGCTGAGCTGAGCTTTCAGAAATAGCATATTTGTGTTGGCCAGTAAAATTTGGTCTGATAATAGAGGCATTAAGAGTCTGTCCTTCTCTTTATCTGTGAAATATTACAGATTATATTTCTGTGCACCAAGAAAAGGTGAAGAATATTACTATCATAGGAAGAACCTGGAAAAGTTACTGATTGTTTTACAAGTCCCAGAATCTCCCGGGCAGTATGACCAGTAGTTGTTCACTGGTCACTAGGCCATACTAGCAGCTGAATTACAGAGTGCCATCGATTCATTTCAAGAGCCGATCTATATCCACATGCTATGGCCAACTCATACCTACAATCTCTTTACACCTTTGCCAAATACTTTGGTGCTACATGAAGAGGGAAGTGCTAAAACTGGCTCAGAGTGTCTGGGTGAAAAAACTCAGCGGAATGTGCCTTTGGTTCAGTAATTGACACTCAGTGGTCTCTTGCATTCTTTTTTTCTCTGTGATTCTTGTCTTCCTGCTTAGCAAAGATAATTTTTTTCATTCAGAACATCAGTCATTTTACCATTTCGATTAGAAAAAAAGAGAGAAAGAGAATTCAGATTGCATCCCATGGTTGTTGTATTATTGTTGTTGTCTACTTTCAAATCACTTCTGATTTCTGGAAACCTTAAAGTGAAGTTATTATGGGATTTTTCTGGCAAGATTTGTTCAGAGGAGGTTTGCATTGCTCTGCATGTGAGAGCATGTCACTTGCCCAAGGTCAGCCAGTGGGACACTGTGTTCAGCTACTATTTATTCTTATAATTAAATAACAACAACAACAACAACAACAACAACAACAACAACAACAGTTGCTGAACATGGCAATTTACTCATTAGCTATTTGGGGACCTGCTTCTTTCAAGGTTGTGCAGAAGAGGGAACTTCTGCAGTGACAAGGAAGACCTGCTAAAATTCCTTGTGTGCAATGGGCTCAGAGAATTTTATTTCAGGAAAATAAGTGGTATCAACATGCTCTTCTTATCTCCTTTTCCTAACCAAACTCTCCAAATATTCCAAATTGGAAAAATCAAATATGGTTGCTTCCTTAGGCAGCTTTCCTAGACATATACCAGTCGCAAGGGGCGGGGGGCGGGAGGGCGGTTCAGCCAGGGAGGCAATGTTTTTGGGGCATCCTGGCCTGTAGCCACATCTCCGTGTGCCCTGGCCATGCCCCCACACACTGCAGCCACGGCCTCCCCCCCACAGTGGCCACACCCCTCGTACCATAGCCCCTCCCCTCCCAGCCCACCTCCCCACACTCCAAGTTCTGCCACTGGCATATACACTTAGGAATAGGTTGCACTGATCACTGAAATTTACTTTTGAGTAAACAAGCATAGGATTGCTCTGTGTATGTCACCTGCTGAACACCCAGTTTGATTACATGGATCCTGAAATTAAATCATTAAATTTTAATTATACATGATGTAGAAACAGCATGGTTGTTGTTGTGTGCCTTTAAGCTTTTTTCTAACATACGATGACCCTAATCGAACTTATCACAAGGCTTAATTGCCCACAGTGACCTGGTAGATTTCCATGGGTGAGTGAGGAAGTGAACCCAGGCATCTAGAGAATGCCAGGAACACTGGAAAAGCATTAGAAATTATTTTTCTTTATATGAGCGGTAAGCCAACAGACTTGGATAAAAAGGTTACTCTTCTCCCCAATCCTAAAATCAGAGAGATACATAAAGAAAATACACCAAAGGACTAAGAAATTCTGAAGTATATAACAGGAGCATCCTGGATGTTTTATGGTGATGTTTTTGTAGGGCTCGTATAATGAGCATTACCCAGCATGTCAACTTTCTGGCACAAAACGTAATAGATTTTGATATTCAAGTTAATAAGAGAATAATGTGAGCCTGACAAAGCATTTGCATGCTCATTATGTCTGCTATTTTCAGGGGGAAACATAATCATCATTAAGAAATTGCAGAATAGGCAATCACAGTCCTCTGCTGAAGTTCAATCGCTCATGCTGTGAATCTGTGATCTGCCAGAGTAGGATGAGGGGGTGGCAGCAAGGAGAGAAGAGGGAAAAGAATCTTATAAAAAATAGCTTGATGAGTTCTGTAGTTTTAGGAGTAATTGAAGTGATTAGTTCAGTAACATAGGCCATACTGCCTGTATTTGCTTTTGTATATTATAGATATCATCTTGTTTTCTATTGTTACACAGAGAGGAGAAATCAAATTAGCAAAGAAGTCTGTGTGGGTGGAATCCTGACCTGATTAGCACAATTCAGTAGGGATGAGGATTCAGTCATAAGCTTTCCTAAAAGACTAGATGAAAGTATAGTGGCTGTTCTGCCTCCAATTATCGAAATGCATTAGTTTATAACCATTATAACATGTAAGTGTATAATTACTTGGAGCATAACTTTTTTTTCCTCTGAAAAACTGCATAAGCCATACCTTTTTACAGAATACACTTCCAGCCTACAATCTTTAGCATTCTAGGTTTAACTGGCAAACAGAAATTAATGTCACAATAAAATTTCAAACTTTTTTTTAAAAGATAACACAGGTTGCAGAATATAGTGACCAATCTCTTAATAAAGTATGAAAGAATTCAGCTTTCAAAAGAGTGGCTGGAAATGTGGTCTTGAGGTTGTTTGATAAATGTTGGCAGAGATGTACAGCTGGAGTGGGAAACTTTGACCATCAGCATATTTTGGGCAACTAAAATGATCAAAGCTCTGTCAACCAAGCCTTATGAGGGATGACATAGGGAGCACAGTATGTATAGGTTGGAAAAGAGGTGACTGAGAGGTAACGTGATAGTCATCTTTAATATCTGAAGGAATGTCACGTAGAAAATGAAGCAAGCTTGCTTGCTGCAGCTCCAGAGAACATGAACCAGTGGATTCAAATTGCAAGGAAAGAGATTCCATGTAAACATTGGGAAGAACTTCCTTATTGTAAAAGCTGTTTGACAGTAGAATAGACTGCCTCAGAGCATGGTGGGCTCTCCCTATTTGGAGGTCTTTACATGGAGATTGGATAGGTAGGTATTTAATAAGTGCTTTAGTATATTCCTGCATGGCAGGATGTTGGATTAGATGGTCCTCTTGGTCACTTCCAGCTCTAAGGTCATTTCTGCACTACACTGTTCTAAGTACTATTATTCCACATTTAGAATCTCAGCCAGAGAGCTCTTTGGCCTCAGTAAACTACAAACTTCAGGATTCCATAGGATGTTGAAAGTGGAATAACAGCACTATAACAGCATAGTATGGAAATGGCTTAAGATTTTATGATTCTATGACTCCAACTCACAGAAGCTCCAATCAGCATGGCCAAAGGTAAAAGGATTCTAGGAGTTCAGCACAATCAGTCTAAAACATTCTGAGGGCCAAAGTTTCTCCAACCCTGATGTATTCTTATTCAGGAAACTAAATGGAGAGCACCAGGGCCCGCTGCACATAAGGTCTTGCTCTTTTTTGCTACCATCCTCAGAATAATTGGCTGCTTAGGGCTTTATTAGGAAACTCTGAGTGACCTATTATTCACTGGGACCCTTACCTGCCAATCGTGATTAGTGATGGTAGATGATACAGGGAGAGGCATTTCCAAAACATACCCTGAAGGTTTTTCTCATTTTCTCTCAATATTCTATTTTCTTTCCAAATAGGAACCTCTGAGTTCGCAAATAATTTAAACTCTGCAAATGATAATTTGCCCGCAAATTGATCCACAGGCAAAAAGTTGCCATTACTCTCACTTCTAGATAAATAGATGGGAGATGGTTTAATCGTTGCGTACTCTTCCTTTAGTGAGTTGCCAACCATGGATATATTCAAGATGTGTGCCTTGATTAATAGGTCTACATTAGAAAATTCTTCTTACTGAAGAAAGATTTCCAAAGCCGCCATATGAAAACATCCATCATTGGCTATTTCCATGCGTAGCGATGGAATCGCCCCGGTCCAGTACTTACCAGACTTCTTGGCTCGACGCTTGGGTCCTGGCTGCTCTGGAGCAATGTGCAGCCGCCGCTCTGCACTGCTCTGGGGACGAAAATGGTGGCTTCCAGTTGGTGGAAGCTCTCCACCAACCGCTGAAGCTCGCCAGCCTAAAGCCCGCCCCCAGCAGATCTGCAGGCTTGCACTGGTGGGAGCCTGCAAATCTGCACTGGTGCACAGGAACGGAGTGGCATGGAATGGTGCGCTCCGTGCTGTTTAGAAACCTGAAGAAACAGGTTTTTAAAAAGCACGCTGCACAATCACTTCGGGTTGTTCTGGAGCGGACTGAGGTGCGGAACTATGTAAAGTAGTCCGACCCAGTCTGCTCCCAGGTGCAGACATCCTCTCTGGAGGACGCTCTGCACCGATTTTTTAAGCCCGTATGGAAATGGCCATTGTGTCTTGTCAAATGTAGAGGAAACACTTCCAAGACACCTTGTAAGTCTTAGATCTCATTATAACTTATGCATTTGTTTTGTTTCCATTTTAAACATTTGGTGTAATCCAATTAATAAGTTAATTGTTGTGTAACAGTATTGTGATGAGGAAATATGACAATTATACTTTCAAAACGTTTGAAGGATGTTTACCCACCCTTGCTTTAAACTTCAGGTGTTTCCCAGCTTTACTTTAAAGGGCAAAACCATCCCCTTGATTGGGCTGAGAAACTAATTGGCAGTCAATTTGCTAATAGTGTAATGCTGAAAGTGTTCTTACTTCCCCAGGCTTGTCAAGAGGTGGGCTGTGGAATCCTGTAATACCTAAAATTGCCAGACTTTTGTCGAAGATATCTCAGCATAAAACTTATTATGCAAACCTCTCCTAGAGGTTGTAACAGCATGGATGCTGGTGGCTAGGCTCCTGATCACCAGGAGAGGGCACAGCTGCTGTATCAGATAAAAGGTGCCCCAACCATAGCTGAGCCGCTACCTTTCCTAGTAGCAGATCTAGCAATAATCACAGACTGTGTAGTAGCTGTTCTGAGATATGTCCTATAAGCGAAACCATTTCTCAGATTCCCTTCCAGCACCATGTTCTGAATTCATCTTCCGTCATTAATTAAGATCACTGTTAATTTTTCCTCATGCATAAGAACTGTCTTTCCCTTTTCTTTGATAAGATTTGCAGGAAGGTCTTCACAGAGCCGCATAAAACTAAAAGTAACTTTTAAAGGAATTGTTTCAACTAGCTGAAAGGATCCCAGGAGATCTTTTTAAACATTTTTTTTAACAATGTGTATGCAGAAATGTGTACATGGATATGTGATATCTCCCGATATCTTTCAAAGGAATGGAAGAAACAAAAAACCTTAATAACCATCTGCAGGCTTTGATTTCTGACTCATCTCTGATTATCCAGTTATGAAGGGAGGAGTTGTGTTCCCTTAGGAATGTGCAGACTCTGTCTCTATTTAAGTTAAAGAACAGGACAGCAACTAGGTAGCAATGATGTGGCTGGAAGGAGATGTTTATGTGGGCAGATGGTAATGGGAACATAAGAAGCTGCTTTATAGTGAACCAGGTCTATGGTCCATCTAGCTCAGTCCTATCTACTAGGTCTAGAAGCAGGGTTTCTAGGGTTTCAAGCAGGTTTCTTTCCCAGCACTATCTGGTAATGCTAGGGAGTGAGTCTTAGATTTTGTGCATACAAAACATGCATTTTGCTACTGAGCCATGATCCTTCCCCACTGAACAATGCTAGCGCCTGAAAACTTGTAAACCTAGAACAAGAGTTAGGAACAGCCAGAGACATAATTTTACCTCTTCAGTGTCCAACACCCCCCTCCCTCCCAACTGAGCAATGCACCTTTGAACATTCAGATTTTCTGGGAAAGACTGAAACACGTCTGCTTCTTTTCAGCTGTGTGCATCAAAATTATGTTTTTTCTACTCAATGCAAAATAGACCCCTGTTAGTATTCAGTGTTGCTGTATATTAAAGCAGATTGTTTTAATCACTGTCCACTGTGAATGGTCAAATTAAATTTGAGTTACCTGATTCTTCCTCTCTGCTTGAAGCTGAGTGTTTTTATTTGTCTGGGTAGCTGAATAAATGAATAAAAATTGGATATAATATGCTTGACTATATGTCTCGGGTAGGGCTTAATTAATTACTTGGTGATACAATTTGGAAGGGTTAGCAACTTAGCATTAAAGGACACCAGGGGTGGATAATGCAATATAATATTTGAAATTTTTAATGGGCTATGTGATATGATCTCTTTGTCAGAACAGCTTAATGGAATTTTTATAAACCAAGCTTTCCCATCGTAGAAACAAATGGGAATTCCACTGTTGTCTTGAGCTCCCCACTGAAACAAATATTATATTCATTTACATTTATCAGCATTATAATATGAAACTGTGCGCATGCAAATGAATGCAAAACACAACCCTGTATTATTTATTGTTTTGTTCTGGGAGTAGAAGTTGTGTGTGTGCATGTGTGTGTGTGTATGTGTGTACGTGTATGTAAAGAGCTAGTAGAAAACTGCATGACCACAATGTATGATCTCCCTATAGCAAAAGATGCCTTATTAAAGCCAAAATGTGCTGCTGAGTTGAAACTTTGGTTTTTGGATGTAATGAATAGAAATGATCTTGAGAAGGAATGGGAAGACTTTCAGCTTTTGGGACTCCCCCCCATTCTGATCCAGTGTTCAGAGTCAGCCCTACCATTAGACAGAATGAAGCAACAACCCCTGGTAGCAGATGCTAGGAAGCAACTCTAACCATTCCATTTGGACATTCCAGGTAGATGTTTCCCTTGTTGGAATGCGGAACTGATGTAACTTGTATACCTTCAAGTTCTTCTTGACTGACAGTGATCCTAAAGTGAACCTTTCATGGAGTTTTCTTGGCAAGATTTGATTAGGGGGGTTTGCCTTTGCTGTCCTCTCAGGCTGAGAGAATGTCACTTGCCCAAAGTCACCCAGTGGGTTTCCATGACCAAGCAGGCATTTGAACTCTGTTCTCCAGAGTTATAGTTCAATGCTCAAACCATTACAGCACGCTGGCTCCCTATTGACATAAGTGTCACCACCCTGGTAAGTTGACCTAAGATGTTGAAGCACACTGCTTCATTGTCAGAGAAATTTCAATCAGCTTCTGTATATAGACTAGGAAGGGGACACCATCTTGTTCTTCACCTTGGACAGCAAAACATCTTGTTTGTGTCTTCCCTATGGTCCAACAACTGGGACCAAATGTTTTGATACTGTTCAAATGAGGCAATGTTCACTCACAAGGTAGGCAACTGTAGAAAACTGGTGGGGCACATTAGCCCCTCCAAGACATGCTGGAGAGCTGCACCTCCCAACATACCTACTTGTACAAAACTATTTTAAAAAAACCACCAGCACCACTAAATATCCATGTTTTGGGGTTTTCCTGGGTCATAAAGCCTTTTTTTAAAAACAGAGAGCATTTGGGGGCAATTTTTTTAAAAAAAATGGTAAACTTTTTTTGACCCCTGAGGGCCCAGGGGGCCTCAAAACATGGAGGAAATTCTCTCCACACTCCCTAGAGGGCAAATTGGGGGTTTTTGCTTGACTCTGGGTAGGTCTGGGGGCCGAATGTGGCTCAGAGGTTGCACTTTGCCCACTCCCGACTTAGAGAGTTGAAGTGGAATAAAAATTGCCCTTGAAAATGGCCTCAGCCAATATAGAAGGAAATCTCTTTATACTTTCAAAACTTGTTTGCCTTTCTTGTTCCCAGCATTCCTGGGGGTTATTCTTGGTTACTCCATAATTCCCGTAGAATCATCTGTTGGAACCTTATATATATGTCTGAGTAGACGTGTCCACTCATCTCACTGTTATTTCTACATAGTGGGCCTCTGCCCAGTCCTTTTTGCAGACCTGGGAAAATTTTCACTATAATCTCAGAATCCCTCAGCCAACATATCCACTTACTACCCTGACTGAAGAATGTTAGAAATTGTAATCCAAAACAATAACTGTTCCAAAAGATATCTTTGTTGTAATATCTTATGAAAAGACTAGGAGATCTTATATAGCTTACACATATTTTTCCACCCTTTTATTTGGCCTAATAAAGGTATTTGTACTACTGTGGATTCTAAAATTCATTTTGGCTTATTCACAACTTGCCATCATTTCAGCAGCTCTCTCTCTCTCTCTCTCTCTGTCTCCATCCATCCATCCATCCATCTATCTATCTATACATCTATCCACCTACCTACCTACCTACCTACCTACACATGCACACATACATATATACATACAGAGAGAGAGAGAGAAAGAGAGCGCCTTTCTGTTGTACCCGTTTCAGCTGGATATCTGAAACAGTCCATAGTTTATTGCAGTCATCCTGAAATTTATTGTAGATCTTGATCTATTTCTTGCCAGCCTTCTCTAGAGCAAATATATAAAAGCATACACACAAATTCATATCTTCTTCTAAACATGCACAGAGACACTGGAAAGTGGCCATGAACAAATTCCCCTTCCCACTTGCTTAGGTGAAAAAATGTTGTTTTGTTTGAAAACTCTGGTATACAGCCAGTAGAAAACAGTGGAAATGCATGGCATGATAAGCACATATCCTGTTTTCCATTTTAAAAGCTTGAAGTGGCTTATATGGAGCTCCCAGTGGTCTTCTGTCCAGAAGTATGAACATTTCTCAAATGCTCTGCTTCAGCAATGTTAGGTACTTCCACAGCAAACACTGCCTTGTATTTTTGTTTATTGTAAAAAGTCATACCACCAGGCAGAATGGAAACTGGACAGAAGGCAGAGTGTAATTTGAATGAACATTTCCTACTATATTGACAGTATAATCTGCATAGGCAAATCTTCCTTTGAGCAAGTATTATTCTTTCCATGAAATAGAAAGGCATGACCTGTTCTTAAGCAAACAGCAGTGTGAAATTGATCTCGGGGTGCTTATCTGCTCATATATATATATTTATATTCCCAAATTGTGGCAGCTTTTTCTAAAAGTCAATAATGCATTGACATATCAGTGGAATGTTTGCTTCTGGGCTAAGAATTGATTTTGGTCATGGTTATTTTGAACAGGCATTCTGCATTCTTCATTTTAACAGGTGTGGAAACGTAGGAATGTAGGATATTGCCTTGCACTGCGTTGGACCCATTGATCCATCTAGTCCAGTACTGACTGACAGAAGCTCTCAAAGATTTTAAGCAGGACTCTTTTCCAGTCCTATCTAGAGGTCCTTGGTATTGTCTGGTGATGTCCCATCCAAGTACTAAGTAGATCCATTCCTACTTAGCTTCCAAAATTAGACCAGATCAGATTTCTCCAGGATGGCATGAATATGATTCCATTTAGCAACAGGTATCCCTTTGGGTCATCCCAAAACATAGAGGCAAAGGAATGATCATCAGTTCATTAAATCCATATTATTATTTAACAAAAAACAATAACAACAAAGATTTGTGAGTTTAAAAAACCATACAAAACTGTGAATGAAAGTGATAATAATGGTGGAATTTATGCTCACTGAATTTCTGGAAGGACTTTATGCAGTGAAAACATTTCTCCATTAAAGGGAGATGGAACTAAAAAGATAATTCCTCCTTTGGGATTCTTCCATGACTAACTATAACATCTGAAACTGAACTTCACCATGGCTTCTGTGTATGATTCTTTCCTAAAATGTACTGATGCATTTCTCCAAAGCCTTAATTCAACACCTCCCACCAAGATATTGATTAGGGATTCTTTCCTGCTGGGGATGTGCTTGTTTGTTTCTGAGAGTTTAAAGTACTTCATTAGCGTGTCCAATCCCACACTCTGTCCTAGTTTTCTGTTATGCCTCAGCAGCACTTCTGTGAAGCCCAAATGTTGGAGTTAGCATTGTCACTAACATATCTTCCTAATCTATTATGTATCTCAAAGATTATTTGTATTTTTTTCAAAATTAAGGACACCTAGATTATGAAACCTTTGAATAGGACAACTGTTAGGGAAGCTGCTGTGGGCTGCATAAGCTTTGTGCAAAAAAGAAATATGATGTGCTTTTATGTTGGTTTTTTTTTTTGTATATGCAGCTCTTTTATGACATATTTACTGACTTCTGACTGGTAACGCAGTGGTGAGTCACCACTCAAATCTATATTTATAGCACACTTTTTTTGTATGTGTCCTCATCGCTGAAAAACACCCTAGCACAATTAAATTCCGTTGGGGGGGGAAGGGAGGCTGAATTAAAACTGCAAGTTCTTCAGTTTGAGGGAAGGTTCTCTTAGTAACATAGCAACATTTAGATGCACTTAGCAAGAGCATCCAAATCCACAATCTCGCTTCCCACCTGGCTTCCCTAACTCTTTTCCTTTGACGTATTATGCAGGTTCAAGTGAGCAAACTTGTATCTTGATATAGGAGTCCTTTTTCAACCCTAAAGTAGGCAAGATCCCAATGTTTATGGCTGGAGGAGCTAAATGGACACCTTGGTGCTCCTTCCTTGATCTTGGCTGATGGAGAGGCATGCAATTCTTGGGTGGCTCTACTGAAGCGTAGGTGTCCATTGTGCCAGGGCACTTGGGAAACTTCACCAGGAATTCACCTGTCAGCAGCAGCAGATGAAATGCGGCTAGAGTCAGAGCCAGCATGGCATAGTTGCTTGAGCACTGGACTGTGACTTTGGAGACCAGGATTTAGATCCTCACTCAGCCATGAAATCCCACTAAGTGAACTTAGAAAAGTCACACTCTCTCAGCTTCAGAGGAAAGCAAAGGCAAACCTCTTACGAACAAATCTTGCCAAAAAAAACCCCACAATAGGGTTGCCTTAGGATCACCATAAGTCAGAAAGAACTTAAAGGCACACAACAACAGTAACAAAAGGTGGGGTGCAGTTGACTTTATATCTGGTGAATCCAGAGCTGCTTTTCTCTTCCAGATGGGCCCACTGCAGGCTAGTGAGCTGTGGCAGTACTTGCATATATTGCCTTCAGCGGAGAAAAGGGGGTTGTAGAAACAAGCTTCCCGGCAGTAAGATCCTTTAAAGTGATCCATTTAAAGTGCTTATATGCTGCCTTCTAGGCAAAGCCCTCCCAAGGCATCTCACAAAAGATAATTAACTTTACATACATAGCTGGATAATTTAACTTGCTATACCTGGCAGGAACATTATACTTCCAAATAATCTATAGTACCATTTGCATGCAAAGCTTCCAGCTCTGTTCTGTGATTGCCTTTCTTTTCTCCATCTGTCATCCAGTTTGCTGTGCCCAGCTTACCTCCCATCCTGACTCTGCCTCCCAATTTGGATGAGGATAGATGCCTCAGTCCGTGACCCCTATTCAAATGAGACTGTTGTTTTTGCCAAAACAACACAGGGTTGAATCTTGGGCTGATTTTCTTTGTGGAAGGGATCCAATCAAGGGGAGATTTTCCACTAGAAGACATGAGTGGGTAAGGAGGAGATATCTACCTGGTACTTTCAGCCACCCATGGGAAGCTCCCCATAAGATCTAGAGTAGCCTTTTCATTGGTACAGGGGACAGCAGCAGTGTGTGTGTGAATGTGTGCCACAAAATACACTACAATCAGCAACAGTTGCCTTCTCTCTTTCCTTCCTCAGAACTTCTCTCCATAAATTCTGTTCACAGGCAAGCTAGATCAGCCCAGGGTTTTTCCCACAAACAAGGTCTCTTTAAAAGATGCTAATCTAGACAAAACGTTAGTCTATTAAAGCAGATTGTAGGTGGAATTTACCATTAAACATTTACTTTTAAATCTAAAATCACAGTCCTTGTAATCTTTACAGAGCAAGCTCCTGGAACCAGTCATGCTCTGTATCTTCTTTACTGATTTATTGTTAAAATGTTCAAAGAACACGGTTATTGTATTGTTCATATTATTGACATATTGTGTCCTGATGTGTGGGTGTGCTTGTAGAAATAGGGCCATAAGAGACAGGTTTAACCACTGCCAAGGTGGTTTCTCCTTGTTAGCAGCTAAATTAGGTCTCGTGAGACCAACTAAATTTTTAAATGAATTCGCTATTCATGACCCACTGTCAGTTGATACAGTCAGCACATTCTTAGATTCTCTTGACATAAACACATGAACATGGCTATTGTGTTTTGTATCTGCTGTCATTGTGGCTAGGATTCAGATCATATTTGTGGGGCATCATTTCAAAATTAATTCTAGTTAAAAGATAATTTAAAAATCTCTCTATTTATTTTACACAAGGGGAGGGGAGCTAATCCACCAATAGTGCACTTCAACAAAAAGAATGTAGGAATTAACAGGTGAGGAAATATGGTTCGAACAACACTAGAGCAAAAATGTTACACTTTTATAACAGCATATCTGAAGCCTGCTTCTGCTCTGATGTGATTTTAGCATTGTTACTCTTGTCCTATTAAATCTGCTAATTCCTGTATCTTTATTGTTGGAGTGTTTACTTAAAGCATCACTTCTGAATTCTAAGTTGGGAAATGTACTTTTCCTTTTGAGATGCAATAAAATCCACTTAAGCTGTGGTTCTTCACCCACTTAATGTGTTTTCCTCCATTTCTGCAGTCTTTAAATACCATTAACCTTTATACTGAGCCAGTGGTGTCTCTGATGCTCTGAGAAGAGACTTGTCTAAATTAAAGCCCTTAGAATGTGAAATTAAGTGTGGAGCAAGTCCTATTGAACTCAGTGAGGCTTACTTTTGAGTAGCAAATAATTACCCTGTTAATGTCTTAGCTTATATGTCATAACTGACACATGCTATATTTGGATTAGTGAAATGAAAGCCTGACGGCCTGAATATATTCTGAAAAGCAATTTTGACTGAACTCTCATGGCCCTACTCAATTTTGATCACATTAAAAAACAACAACAACCCATTTCCATCAGTTAGGGAAATAAATTATTCTCAGAAATGATCTGTGTTTGTGCATATATCTGAGAGAGATGATCCAAAACATTAATGTCACCTCTTTTTGTCAAGTTTTGTATGAAATGCTCTAGTTGTGTCCAAGCACATTTATTTTCTACTGGCAAAGCCCTTACTTCTCATGGATTCCGCAATTATTACAGACTCTGCATGTCCATGAAGAATTTTGTGTATGTGGCTAAGCATATTTTAAATATTTTTGAAATGAGTCTCTCTTGCCTTTGAAAGGTCTGGTACTTTTTGTTCTATCCCATAGATCTGCAGAAGGGACATTTGCTCCTGAGAACTGTAAATATCTATTTATTTCATTTTTTTTTTTGCTTTTGGGTGTGTTTTCTCTGATATATGTAACATATTTATCTTATTGTTTTTAAAATAAAAAGGAAGGGATGAAATTCTCTTGGTTTTTCCTTGCTCTACCTCCTGCACCACAAATCTATGGCAAAAGAATATTGATATTGTGATATTTGTTGTTTTTTCCTCATATGGAAGTCTGTCTGTCTGTCTGTCTGTTGTCTATCTATCTATCTATCTATCTATCTATCTATCTATCTATCTATCTATCTATTAACATGTTCTTGCTTTCTCTTAGAAACTGGATCACAACAAGTCTAAAGCAGGTACAGATAAAATTAAGAACAGGTGAAAACAGATATGATCAAAACCAGGAAGAAGTTGTGATATTAAAACACAATTAAACAAATTAAAATATTAAAATACTATCAAATTGAAAGCAATTTCAAAGAACATCAACAACATCGAAAATCTATCCATTAAGAGCTTCTCTCTCAGCACCCAGTTTTTCCTGGTGGGATTTCTAGCCTTGAGTGAGTATGTGGCAAGAGTTTCAACAAGAAAAGCGAAGTGAAATTGAACAATTTTAGGCTCTGGATAGGTGCAGAAAATGCAAATATTAAGAGCGCCCAGTGGAATTCATATGAAAAAAAGGGAGATATGTCTCCAAGTGTTCAGTGAGTGACTGTTTTTATTCTTTATTTTGGAAAACACCTGATGTGTTTCAGCCCATGTATATATTTCAATGGCCTTCTTTAGGGGCACTGTGAAATCTAACTGCAGCAATTTCTGGTGCTGAAAATCTCATTTTATTTCCTGGACTGTAAAGAAACAACATTTGGTCCAGCAAATGGAATGAGGTTTTCAGCTCCAGAAATTTCAGCAGTTAGATTTCATATTGCCCCTGAAGAAGGCCATTGAAATAATTACATAGGACAAAATGCTTTGGGCTTTTTCCAAAATAAAATAAAAAAAAGATAGAAACAGCCATTGACTGATCACTTGGAGACATATCTCCTTTTTCCCTCTGGAGAGATGCAGCCAAGCAAGGCAGAGGCCATGTTCCACACCCAGCCAAAGCAAAGATGTTAAGTTTCAGCAACTCAGCATCAAGCAAAGTAGATAGCACCTTGGATAGTTTTAAGAGTCTTACAAGTTGGCTGAAGTGTGTCAGCAGTGCAGCTCCATCTGGGTGATTAGGCATGCCTTTGGTGAGCAAAGCCTGTCTAGTTGAAGAGTCCTAACTAACTTCATCAGCTCTGATGGTGCAGGGAAAACTGTGTTTCTGCTGGGGTTTCTGAGCAGGAATCTCAAAATAGCAACATAACCTCAGGCAAGACAAACACCATCAAAAAGGGTTCATCTTGTGCTAGACCTTCCAGAACTATGGGTATGGCCAAGGTCAGTTCTGAGGACAATATCTTTTGTTCTCTGATACCTCTTCTGGATCTACAGCCTCATGTCCAGAAGATGGGCTGTTGTACCCCAGTGCAATATGAAAAACTCATGTGAAGCTAATACTACTTTATTTTTAAAAAAGAGTAAACACTGACAGGCTAGCGCTATTCACAACCAACGCTTATATGCCGAATAAGTTAATGAGCAGGAACATGGAGTAGTTCCGCTCGTACGTCATATGTATTGGTCTATCCACCTATCAATGTCTGTACATTCACTATACATTCCTTGAGGTAGACTTTGATTGTCTTACTATCAATGTGAAGGCATTCATTCATGCAGTCTGAAACATCATGAGGTCATGGTTCCAAAACAAAGGATGTCTTTATGTATTTAAGCTGTTATGCAAAAGGACTTTGTCAGTGCAGGGATTTGTCTAAATGTACAAGCATTAGGGTAGACTCTATCAGGATGCATGTGTGGGACCTGGGCTAGTTGGCATGCCCTGCTCACACGTTGATTCAACATGTGAACATTTGTTGTGAATAGGGCTAGTCTTTTCTTCCTTCTCTTTTGCTTGGTATAAATATCATTTAGCCTTTAGACTGTATTAGCCTTTACACTGAGCCATTGATGACTATGATGTTCTGTAAAGAGAGCTCTCTACACTAAAAAGCTTAAAATACAATGGCCTGAATTCTATTGTTATACCTTCCACCAGAGTATGCCCAATGGATAAAAGGGATCTACCTACATGTTGACTCAACTTTCAACAATTGATTCAGTAAGTCTGTTTTAGCTGGGATTAACCAAAACAATGCAGTTGAATATTAATTGGCAGAGAAGAGGAGGAGGAAGGTAATAAGTGTGCACACATCAAAGGAAAGGGAGATGTGTTTCTCATGAAAATGTGAGTGTGAAGTGTAGATACAGGTATAAAGGCTCATAATGAAATAAAGCACATGTTATAGAATGAAAAAGGAAGACACATCCAGATAATATTATATTATTTTAATGTGGAATTTCTCTGATAAGAACACTAGGTACTGTCCTCTCCCAAAAAGAGTAATGCACAATTTTGATTGACAGTGGACATTCTGAACAAGGGCAAGTAGTTGCAAATCAGGGCAGGTATTTAAACTTAGGCCATTTCCCTATTAGACTGTTCTAGTGCTATTATTCCACTTTCAACATCCTGTGGAATCCTGGGGTTTGCAAAGGCCTCCCTAAGCTGCAAATCCCAAGATTCCATAGGATGTTGAAAGTGGAATAATAACACTATAACAGTCTAGTGCAGAAATGGCCTTAATTCCCTGACACCTCCTGTCTTCCTGTTTCTTTACAATGTCTTCAACACACTCTCACTATTCTGCATGAATTAGGTTTGGGCTAAATGTTACAGCAACTATGGGGATCAGTGGCTTTCCATAGCTAGCTACAAGGTGTGTGAGCTGTAGACATGTGATGCATTGACATCACATCTTGGGTACTGTTCTTTGTTGATGTCAAATGCTACATGCAGGGCAGAGGTAGGGATGGCATGATAATATCCCCTGGCTCTGTATTGTGTAAAAAGAAATAGAAGAATCCATCAGATCTTTGAGATTAAATAAGCAAAAGAAATCTCTAGTACAAGCTTTTGTGGGCACAGTCAGCAAACGTCTGACCAAGCAGACTGTGCCCATGAAAGCTTATGCTAGAAATTTCTTCTCCCCAGTTAGTTTCAAGGGTGCTGTTGAATTCCTTTATGGCTTTTGATGCTAAAAGAGACTAGCATGGCTATCTCTTTGACCATATTGTTATATTATGTTTTCACTTTGCTTCCCAGTTGGGGAAATTTTGACCTTCACAATTTTGTAGATTTCAGACCCAGAAAGCCCAGCCCAGATGGTCAGTGGTAAAGAATTATGGGAACTATAGTCCAAAATATCTTGAATGATAATGATTCCTCCTGTGTCAGATACATGGTTCAAGAGGTAGTCATGCATGACTTCTACAAATTGTACTACAAAGGAGACTTCCGTGAAGCACAGCTCTAGCTCTTTTAATATACTACTTTCAATTGATTTTTCTAGGGGTATTTTTGGTTGCCCTCAACAACAACAGCTAGTATTTCTAAAAACCAATAGAGCATGGCAAAGTCTTATGCCAGTTGACTGAATCTAGCCCATCCATGGTGAAGGGAAATGATGTTTCAGTGATTTTATAGAAGGCAGCATTGCTGGAGAAGGATGTGGGAGGACAGGCAAGATATATGTTTACCCTGCTTATATTTTGTTGCTTGGCATTCAGAGGATCCCTTTCTCTAGGAGCCTTGGAAAGGATGTCAAAAGGCTGATGCTGCTTCCCTAGAGATAAAGTGTGAACTATTTTAGACAGCCAAAAGTAGAGCAACAGCTTGAAAGAGAAATGAACAAATGTTCACTTAAGCTACTCAAGAGAACTTTGAATATAAATGAATGTGACACACTTTTTAATGTCAATTGGAAGGGGAGTTGTTTTCATGGCATATTGTTCTTTCTTTAGAATGCCAGGATAAATTAATAACATTAAATTCCAAATCTTTTGAACCTGCCAGAGATAAGAAACAAATGGCAACAGACTGAAAGCAGGACTTACAAAAGCTTTCAAATATCAACATTGGGGTGGTCTGCTCACTTTGCCCAGGGGAGCTTAGTTCATTGATCTAAGATTGTTTCACTGAGTGAGGGGTCGTTTTAATGCAAAGCAGCCCTGGGTGGGTCTAACCTGAGCAGAACAGGGAAGAAAGGGCTCTTTAACCCTTTCTGCTGGCCATTTTTTCACTACAATAATCTCCCACTTGCTGTTCTCCCTGGATCTCTCTCTCTCTCAGTGTGTGTGTGTGTATGTGTGTGTAGAGGGCAAGCAATTTTGCATATATAGATAGCTGGCAAGGAAACAATTAACAAGCCCCACCTCATACTTGTCAACCATATCAAAAAAGCTCATTTAAAGAAGCCCCTCCCCAACAGTCCTCCATCAATCTGAACCACTTTTGCCCTTAAAAAAAAATCAGAGGAACTTATATATTGTGAGAGTAGATAGCACTGTTTTTTTTAACCACCCCCAGACTGTGTAATCTTCCTGCAGGCTGATCCAGGTGAATCTTAGATTATAAGTTTGAAAGTAGGTATTGACTTTTTTAAAAAATACATATTGGTTTTATATGATTTATAAACTGACATTATATGTTTTCTAACTAGTGCTATGTTTCCAATCTGTTGTTATATTTTAATCTGTTGTTGTTGCCTATCTTGATCCATAGGGAGAAGAAGGGAACAAATGATAACAACCACAACATCTATAGATGTAGTTGTTTTGCTGCACGTGTAGTCATCCCTCCACATCCGCTAGGGTTAGGGGCAAAGGACCCCTGTGAAAGTGAAAAAAAAAACGTGAATAACAATAGGCCCTCCCAAACCATATTTAACAGATACAAAAAATATGATCACAATATTCAACCCACTGCGGATTCCTTTGAGGCATCAGGATTCCTTCATGAGGCAGAAGTGGGTGGCTGGTGGGCCTTACCTCCACTACTGCCCCACACAATTTTTAATAGGGACTTACAAGCCTTGTTTGTAGTTTCTCAGTCTCATGAGGCTTGCTATCCCTATTAAAAACGGCATGGGGCAGCAGCAGAGCTGACAGCAAATAATCCGTGAATCCAAATCTGCAAAAGTGAAACCCGCAAATGTGGAGGGCTGACTGTATATCCCAACTTTCTTTCAGAATGACATTCATTGTTTCATTCATTTCATTGTTTCATTCATTCATTCACTGCAAATGTGGAGGGCTGACTGTATATCCCAACTTTCTTTCAGAATGACATTCATTGTTTCTCCTCTTCCTGACAACAGTGGTGTGAGGTAGATGAATTGAGAGGGAATGACAGACCCACATTTACCCAGTAGATTTCACAGGCAGTTTAGAATATGAACCCATGTCTTCCTAGCCCTGGTTCAACACTCTTGAGTATTAGAGTACAGACATTATGTATCATCAATATAGTGATGAATTTGTAATACTGTCCTTCAGAACAT
The DNA here is from genome assembly GCA_948472985.1 of Iguana delicatissima. Classification (NCBI taxonomy): domain Eukaryota; kingdom Metazoa; phylum Chordata; class Lepidosauria; order Squamata; family Iguanidae; genus Iguana; species Iguana delicatissima. Next base: position 722,409 of record CAOKZL010000002.1, read on the forward strand.
GTATACATCTAGCTTCATTTAGGAGGATGAGCCACTGATTCCATTGTATCATCTTAACTACTAAGTATACCTGACTGGTTTAAACAGTGGGTTTAAACAGTGTTTGTGTTTTATTAAAAAAAAAAAAAAAAAAAATAAACAGTGGGCAAAGCTGCTCAAGATATGGTATCGTAAACTTCCCCTCCTTGTCAGGAACATAGTATTTATGTCATTATCACAGCTGGAAGGAGCAGAGCCTCCAAGTTATGCAATCTTTTGCATGCTTAAAGGTTGCAGAAACCATTACAATCAGGCACTGGCCATTCTTTCTAATAAAACTAGGGCTGGAGTGATTGCCTGAGAAATGGGGTTAGGCATTGGATTATCTTTTAGCTGAGCCACCACAAAACAATGCTGCTGCAGAAGTAACTACTGCCAATACATAATACTTGGCTGCCTGGAGGAATGTTTTGCTAAAAAGCATAGCAGATAGAATATAATTCTTTCTTCCAACACTGTCTATTTTTTTCAAAACCCTGATGTAAAAAAAAACACACACATCAAAATGCATACAAGTAAGTTAAAGTGATAATCTTCCACAGCAATCCCACCCCTATTTTTGCAAAAGTGGTATTTCTGTTTCTAGCCAATATAAGAACCATTAACATTGGGGTGAATCCAAATTTTGGTGTTTAAGTGGGACTAGTGACTAGTGGAAGGCAGCCTCCTAAATCCTGAAAAGGATGCCCAGAGGATTGATCTCTAATAATGTAGCAGAAACAGGGGCATTCTCATTGTCTGTGAGCAGAGGCGCACTCCTGGAAAATACCACTGTTTGATTTTTGGGAATTCCTCTTTCCACTGGTCTGCTTAGGAGAACTCTTATGATCCTCAGAGGGCTTAAGGGATTGCTATGGGGACAATAGGCCTGGAATGCCCAGTCCAAAGCCCATAGGTCCAGGTCATTCAGCTTTAATTGTTTACCTGAAAGCAGAATTTACAGACCACTTCTAAGTAATTTTCTTTTAAGCAAATATTAAAGAAGAAAAGTCACAGCTGGATAATAAAGAGCCATGTGAGGTGTTGTGTGGTTATGTGTGTGCTCTGTTACTACCAAACAGTAGGCTAACCCCAACATTAGCCCTACTAGAGTAGGACCACTGAAATGCAGAGCCCCTCCAGACAAGAAAAATGCTTCTGAAAGTCCCAGTATAGTCTCTGTTCAAACTGATTTTATGTTGGAGACCGATGTGATGTTTTCCACATTCTGAAATATTCACTGACAACTCCCAGCACGATCAAGGACTTTTCATTCCCACTTCCTAGGCTGGTTTAAATTAACCCAGTACTTTCTGAAATGTAATATAGCTCTCCATGGCTCTGTGTTTGTGTTACACCAGAAACAGCTATGATGGCTGCTGCCAACAAAACGGAGTAATTGTTTCTAGGACTCAGATTCAACAGAGATCAAGTGAGGGAAAGAGGAGTTGTAGCAATAAAAGAAAATATTCCTAATGCTTAACTAGTGTAATATTTCTTAAAGTACTTTAACACTTTGACAATAATTCCTGAATAATAATTAAAAGGGGCTCAGTTGAAAAAGGTGGAAATCAATTTCTGAAATGTTGCCTGTGTGTAGATGTGACATGTGATCAGTGTGAGGAAGAGGAGGAGGAGGAAGAAGAAGAAACCAAGGAAGGGAGGAATGAGGGAAACCCTGGATACTTCAAGAAAGTGTTTGGATGCAAAACCATGAATAGGCAGGTAAAAATCAAAATAAAAAGAACTAGAAGGTTTTTACTGGTTCCAGAAAATTTCTTCCCATCTGGATGAGTCCTTTGGTGTAACTAACAAATTCCATTCATTTTGGCAAGTCTGCTCTAAGTAGAAAGGACATTGGATTTAGCCCTGCAGATAGTAAGCACACAATGATGGAATAATGTTTTCTGAGAGCTGTTTGGTGCCTGCACTCTTTGGATGCAGGCAATTGTTAAATAAACTTATTAAGCAGGGAGCACGTATTTTTACATTTCATGAGAAACTACCATCAGGTCTTGAAAGGCCAAGAAACAAGACAGACAACACCACTACTTGTCCTGATTTTCCTGTCAAGTACTCACCATCACATTCTGTAGTCTGTTGTCTAGTCTATTGTTTCATTATGTCTCATTGACAAGGAACAAAAGAAGAATAATCAGCGGTGCAGTTATGTGATTTTAGATTCTAGGTATAGCGGTCTTATGTGAAAGGGAGGCTTCTTTAGATGATGATGTGTGTTATTTCACTTCCTTCACAATGTGCTGTGTTTTAGGTCTATTCCTGTTCATTTTGCTGTCTTGGGTTTCTGCCTGAAAAGTCCTACCCTGATTTCTTAACTATGAGCCCAAACCCAACAGAAGTAGGTGTTTTGAAAACAAACTTATGAGCATTAGCAGCTTTATTTGACTGTAGCCTTTGAGTTGATTGTGCATCTCGGACCTCCCCAACATGGAGCCTTCCAGTTGTGTTGCACTACAAGTCCAAATGTGCCCAGATAAGATTCCCATTGGTTGGTTGGCCTTTAGCTGAACACATCTGGAAGATACTAGATTGAGGGATGCTGGTGCATTCTTGAAAAAGCCAGCACAGTTAGTGGTTTGAACATTGGACTAGGACTCTGGAGACTAGGGTTTAAATTCCTGCTTGGCCATGGAAACCCACAAGGTGATTTTGGACAAGTCATACTCTTTCAGCCTCAGAGGAAGGCAAAGGCAAACCTTTTCCCAACAAATTTTGCCAAAACCCTGTGATAGACTCACCTGAGGGTTGCCATAAGTCACAAATGACTTGAAGGCACACAACAACAATGTGTCCCACTTGATGAGAAAGTCTGCAAATCCTTTCTGTTCTGTTAGTATTGTGATTTTATATATGTTAACTTTTCAATTGTCTGCTTAAAATTTCATTTTAAAAGCACCTTAATTTTGCCCCATGTGAGCAGTTTTGCTAACAGGATACAGCTCCAAATGGACACACAGATCTATACGTATGAAAACCTACTTGCTGTCAGTGTGGTGTGCCTTAAGTGAAAAGTGAACCTTGTTGCTTCTGCTTGTAAAGGACAACACAGCAGTGTGACACTTGCCTGCTGTTGTGTATAAATAGATTCTTCCAAAGAGTGTATGCTAGCCAAAGCCCTAAGTGCAAAGTAGAGAGAGAATGGAGAGAAAACAGTGCCATTAGAGAGAAAAAGAGACATGTCTGGGGAATCATAAAAGGAGTGGCAGCTCTCTGAGCCAAAACGCATTTTAAAGTAGTAATTTTCACAAAAATGCTCAAATGAAAGGGTCTTCTGAAAACAGGCTCCATTTGTTATGTTTTTATTATTATTATTTAGGGACCAATTTTCTGTTTTCAGTGAATCTAAAATATAAAATAATGGACAATGTATAATTTGTGCACGAATTAGGTCCCATTGTTCTGTCAACTTTTTATCAGTTTACCTTGTGAATGGATTGCTGTAATTTAGAATTTTGTGTGAAATACTAAAAGAGAGAGTGGGAGAGAGAGAGAGAGGAGGGAATGGTACATATGTCAGATGTTAAGATCTAAGCATTTTACCTAAATAGTATTACTTCGCTGATGAAATGTTCTTGGCTCAAGCTGGTTTTTTGTTAGCAGAATGAAGACAGAGGCAATTTTCAACAAGTTCTCTTTCTACTGCAGTCACTTCTGAAGTATGCTGTGAAGGGCTGATGATCTTTCGGGACAAACTGGAATGTATGACAGGGGTAGGTTCACCCCAAATTGCCCTGACCATGTTCTCCTGCAAGCTTATGTTGGATAAAAGAGGATTCAGTTAGTGGAGCGACACCTATAGGATACATTCCTGGCAACCTTTCCCTTTAATGAAGCTTTAATGGATTCTTCCCCATACTCCATCAGTATCTTTCATAAGTAAATGCCACCCACTGACAGAATTATCCACTGCTTCTCTTTCCTTGACGAACATCCATTGGAAGTTTGTGGTAGCTTTTAGAGCTTATGCCTTTAATGTTGCAGTTAAAGCCTGTAAAATGTAACTTTTTGGGCAATGCCATTATCAGCATCAGTGCTGCTAAAAGTAAAGTCACTTGGTCACATTGGTGTGTGTGTGTGTGTGTGTGTATAGCTTCATGAATAACATTTACTTATTAAACGTTTTGATTTTTCAAGGATCATATTGGGATTTGGGATTTTTTTTAAAAAAAAAACTTTAGCAGTATATAACCACAGAGCTATGAGCTAGTGGTGAGTGATGTTAAGACTTTGCCATTGTGGGCCTTTAAGTTGTTCCTGACTTATGGTGACCCTAAGGCAAACCTTTCTTTGTAAGATTTGTTCAGATGATGTTTGCCATTGCCTTTGTCTGAGGCAGAAAGTGTGTAAGTAGCCCAAGGTGGATTTCCATGGCCAGGCAGGGATATAAATCCTAGTCTCCAGAGTCCTAATCTAACACTCAGACAACTAGCCATGATGGGTCTCTTTATAATGAGTTATTCTTCTGATAAAAGCAGCGTGTTATCTTTTTTCAAAATAGAAAGGAAAAGTGGGAAGGAGGGAGAGAGGAGGGGAAAAACTAAAGAGCAGTGGATTATTTTGAAAACAGCATCTCAAGCTCTGGTTCGCGAGAAATAGTTTTCTGAGAGTACAAATGGATGCCTGGAGAATTTCTACATTCATGGCAGGATGCAATTCATTCAGGATCTCTTCTCAAGAAGAGCAGCTCTCTGTATGTACCTCTGTGCATGCAAGAAACTCTGTCACATGAGTGTTGGACTCATATTTATCAGGAAATGGGGCAAAAATATTGGCAGTTTTCATTTTAGCCTAGGCAACCACAGCCTTCCCTCATATATTCAGAGAATACACACAAAGAACCCTGATTACTGTTTGTACAGTAGAGAGATTTGATGGGGATTACCTTTTTAAAATGACCACCATCCTTTTAATTTAAATGTTTAAACCCTGACTATCATCTGCATACCATTCAATATAAAAATAAAGCAAACATTTAAGATTTATCCTCTTAAATGGCACTGTAACATGCATTGCTGCTACCTGTTTAGCTATAGAGACTGAGGCCCTTTCTGCACGAGGAGAGGGAATTGCTTCGTGCTGTTACCTACTGCTTCTTCTGGGGTTCGAAGCAACGCGGACTGTCCCTGAAGCCCTTCCGCAAGCCTCCTCCTTGGTCCAGGGCAAATTGGAGCAGTACGAGGTCTGTAGATTCGCACTGCACTGGCTTCCAAAATGGCGGCTTCCAGTTGGCCATGGGTCCCAACCAATGGCTGAAGCTCGCCACACCTAAAGCCCGCCCTCCACAGATCACAGGCTCGCATTGGTGCGAGCCTGCGAATCTGCACAAGGGAGCAGGGACGCAGTGGCGCATTCCAGGAAAATAAAGACCTGTTTTTTCCAGTCTTTCAAAAACACGTTGGAGGACCACTTGGGGTCGTTTTGGAGCAGACTGAGGTGCGGATCTCCGGTAAGTAGTCTGCTCCTAGTCCGCTCCAAGGTGCAGACGACCTCCGTGAGAGGATGCACTGCCCCGTTCTAATTGCCTGGTGAGGAAAAGGCCTGAATCTAATATCACTGTAACCTAATAATAATAATATTGGAAACACATTATTGTACTTTGGTAGAGGCAGGCATATGCATAATGTCATGATGACAGCAGCTTTATTTTTGAGAACATATGGAACATTTTACAGGGAAAAACTCTGGAAGCTATGCAAAAAGCAAAAGTAGCTATGGTGGCCATGAGTAAAATCCCAAGTAATCTGCACATTAATAACTCTGGAGATAGTTCTTATGATAGATTAGGCAAAAACAAACAAAAATGTCAATAGAAGTTGAAGTAGCCAGCATGATCTACTGCTGGGAGGGGAAAATGAGAAGAATGCTTAGTTTTTCTCTATCTTCCCAACAATAAAGAGGCCAGTGAGGTTTACCCAGAATGGAGGCAGTTCTGCATTTTCAGAAAATAGATAATTAAGCTTTTCTTCTTCTCTTGCCCTAAGTATTCCTAAGAGTTATTAAAACCACTTGCTAGACCTTGTTAAAACCTGGAGCATCTGTCTGAAAGCTTTTCCTTTCTCATTCAGCTTCAGAGGACTTCTTGTAGACACCATGACTATAACTTTAAGTCTGTTTTCTCTCCTTTCCTCCACACCTCCTTTTCTGTAAATGATATCCTTTTTCTGTCCCCCTGCTTGGTCCAATAGGAAGCCATATTCAGTGCAGATATTCTGCTAGGAAACTGGTGGGGTCTAGTAGAACAGAGAGAGGGATGACATCTCAATCAACACTGCAGTTCTTCATGCACCCCACCAAAACTGGAAATGGTTTTCAGACAGTCCGTGACACTGAAGGGATGAGGGAGGGAATTTCAGTTGCAGTTGTCACAGAACATTGAATTTAGCTTAAGGGCATTACACCAATAGAGACTCTGGAGACCATGTGTCTCCTTTCTATAAAAAGTGTGCATGCAGGCATGACATTGTCACAGACTTTTAGGCATGATGGCCCACTTGAGAGTATATTGACATCTTTTATAAATAAGGCAAGAAACATTGCTGGGTGAATTTGAAGATGGCAAATGTTGAAAAGTAATTATGTTTGGTTTTGTAAAAACATAGAAGAAGAAAGTAGAATGAGAACACAACTGAAAATAGACTTTTAAACATGTCTGCCGTGTAACCTTGTCCACAACCATTTAATGAAACCCCATCTAGTAGGTCTTATTCACAAGTAGTTATGTATAGCAAATTGTGGACCTCCAGATGTTATTGGGTGTTCACTGCTGCCCATCCTAACCAATATCAACAAATACCTGGGATGATGAGAACTGCAGCCCAGTGTCATCTGGAGGGATGCAAGTTGCCCATCCTTCATGTATAAGATTGTAGGCTTAGGTCCTCTTGGTACCATGGACACTACAGGGAGAAATGTGATGACATCATACTTATCATGATTGTTTGTCTCATGCAAAAATATTCCATAAAGAAGAGGTTACCAAAGTTATGCTTTTGGGAGTGATCTGCCATTTATTTAAAGAGACAGTTGCTGTAGAAAACAGTGATTGATCATTTTGACTTTCATACACCTTTATTTTTCACTATTTGCCACAAGGTAGCAAAAGTCCAAATTAAACATATCTGAAGCAGAGGAATTCATTTAGGAGGAGCTTTCTTTGTTTGTTTAGTGGCTTGTTGGTCTGTTTGGCAGATTAAAATTTAAATATAAATTAAACCTTACAGTTCTATCAGACAGACAGGATTTAATACACGAAAGATTTCCGCAAATTCATTGAGCTGTCTCAGAATGTCCTTACTTACATGTTCCTCTTGCCCATATAGTCCTGTTTTTGGTATAGTCTTCATTATCTCCTAGACTGACCGGTACATGAAGAGGTCAGAAGTAACTTCCCCAACCTCAACAGCCCAAATGCTTTGGTTCATAGTCTTACCTGCAAAACAAACAAACAAGCAAATTTTTTTAGACGATTCAATATAGAGCTGTCATAGACACAGTTTCTTCTTTGCATTAGCAGCTGAAAGATCTAGACAAGTTTACAGGAATACACAGATTATTGATTACTTTAATTACTCCTGAGTGTGCTTGCTTTGATTTGTTATGTGACTTTTACATTTTATTATGCTACACAATTCTTCTTGGTTATGTTTGTCAGTAGATTCGTGATTTATCTTACCACTTATGATCTAGACAAAAACTAGACTTTTCTCTCTGTAGTAAAAACTATTTTCAGCTTCACTTTGAACAAAATTGGCAGAGTGGTATGATGAAGAGTTACCATATTGTTTACACTCAGAGCCAGCCCTACCATTACACAGGAAGTGAGAGGAGCCTCAGCTAGCAGATGCTGTCCCCCACTCATTCCTCTTGAGCCCACTGGCCACTTCCTTTTCTTGAAGAGCACAAAACTGTGTGCCACACAGCTGTTCCTGCAACAGAACTAGTCAGGTTCCCTCAAGCGCTCAGGTATGGCTGCTATACCCTGATGCCAAAGCTGAAATAAGTCTCTGTGTGGAGTGGAGGTGGCTGCCATCTAGTCCTTTGCCTCAGGCATGTAAAATGTCTTGGGCCAAGCTCTGGTCATACTGTCACACTCTTAATCCATTCCACTTGGTTCAGCACAAAGAAAAATAGTGCCAGCCTTTCTTTGCTTCGCTTCTATGTGCTGGTAAATCAGAGCTGGCACAGATGGAACTCCTTATGAGAAGGGGTGGATGATTATGATGAGAACGCTAAAAATGGAGAAGAATGTACAAAGGGTCAAGAAACTATGCAGAATGAGAGGGAATTGCCACAAATCTGTGCTAAAACTAGGAAAGCTTGAAACATTTGGAAAGGCAAGTTGATAGACTTACCACTATGTCTCAGTGTTTTAAATAATTATACATTTCTCATGTTCTTACACATGCAATCACACTAAGCTTTTCAGCATAAGGCAGAATGTGTTACTTCCCTAGTTGTTATTATGCTCCTGTATCCAAATATCCACCAGACTCATGAACATGCTAACTTCCAGATTATTACCCATGTGTTTGATGTGCTTCAGCTAAACTGGGAAATGTACTGGAAATATCCCATGCTAATATCAAGATGTAAGGATTACCGTCACATGTGCCATTTCTATTCGTGCTTTAAATCATCATATCATACCTTTTCCATATCGATTTGAGGGGCAAAAAGGTGTTTCCAGCAAAGGTCTTTCTGACTTCATCAAAGAATTGCATAGGCACAGTTAGAAACTCTGTTTGCTTTTATCAGCTGTGGTTCTGCTGGTCCTGTGTGTTGCATTGATCATTTCCACAGGAGGCTCCAATTTAATGGTTCAGTAGCATAAACTCCCTGCCGATTGTACCTTTCTAGGGCTTCCTCTGGTTCATGCTGATATTAATGGGACAATTTCCATTGGCCCAAATTCCAGATGTCTTTGCACATGAGTAAGCATCATTTCAAGGGGCAATGCACATGCTTATGTGTGTTTGAGCAAAAGCTATTACTTGCTGAACAGTGTACGTGTGTGTGTGTGTGTGTGTGTCCACATGCATAATATGAAAAGAGTTGCAACAACAGATATAACAGCTGTAGTCATGAGCATCTGTCAAGTTCAGTAGGAGCCATATGAACCTTGTGAGGCACATCTGCACCAGCTGTGTTTCTGCAAATCACAGAACAGAAGCAAACATTTGTACATGCAGTATATGAAGAGAACACTATATCTGGGGAAGTTTATAAACTGAGAATTGCTATTCATTTCTTTAGTTAGCTTGTCCTAGTCATCAAGTAAGGAGAGAAAGAGAAATGTTTGTTTAATAATTGGATTGGCTTGAGAAATGCTTTTAATTACTCCCTTTTAATTTAAGGGGCAAAAAACATAAAAGGCTTAACAGGAAATAATAAAAATTAGTTTTTTAGTTAAAGATTTAAGGAAAGTAGAGTCTGGAGGGAAGCTGATTGTGTTTAGAATGTGAATCCTGATCTTTTCCTAATCAGTGTGATTTATTGCCAGAATTGTTTTCCAAGGCAGGGATATCAACAGATGTAATAGGCTGAATATTTTGCAAAAACTAAAGTAATTGTGTTAAGGACTAACAATCTGAAGATGGCAGCATTGGGTGAGATACTTAATTCTGTGGCTCAACAAAGACATTCTGAGCTAGGCAGTATCTAGTATAGCCATTGTATGTTGCAAATGTATTGTGGCAACCCTCTCTCCCTGCTTCTTCATGTGAAGGGTTTTCCTAACTGTTATTATATTCATAAACATTAGAACTTGGCAGATACAAATTACTTGGAATCCATCCGGATGTTTTAAGTTTTAGTTTATCTACGTATACTCACAGAATACAGGCTGCTATGGCTTGATACTGAAGTTTACTTTTGCATGTATCTTCCTATATATTGATGGAATGAAACCAGTTTAATGCACTAGTCCCAGCAGTTTTCGGCTATAGCATATATAAAGTCTAGAACATTCTGGCATACAGGTAAACAATCTATCATGATTACCAATGGTTTGACATAACTGCATTGTCTTGTGGAAAAACAGATAAGATCATCCCTCTTGGGATGAGGAGAAAATTCAGTGTCACTCCTTAAGACCTTCCAGCTTGTGGACATGGCTCTTCTGAATCAAAGGGTATACTTTTGAATTACATTTCCATCCCCTCTGCCTTCTCAGAGTTACCCAGAATTGGACAGAGATTCTTTCAAAAAGCATAGCCCCTTCTCCAAGGAGGGAGAGCCAACTGCAATACAGGTCTTGACAGCCTACAAAAAGCTTAAGAAAAAAAGTTCCTTCAGTCCTCTTCAGGCATTCACATTCTGTATGCAATGAGTCAGTGAGGAGTGAACACCATTAGCTATGCCCTCTACATCACACTCTACATGAGAAAGGTTATATTCTGAAGAAGAAAGCTTCCAGCATCTGTGAGGAATCTTGATATGTTCTGGAATCCTATGGATTTTCCAAGGTGCCAAAAAATTTGAATCAGGGCATTGTCCTTCATGGATAGATGACAATAAAATGGAGTCTTAGGGATGAGATTAGTGCAAAGACATCTCTTTCATTCTTATTGGATGCAGATAGACAGTGCATGGGGAAGCTTTAGTTAAGATAACATCTCTTCAACGCTCAGCCAGCCTGGCCTACATTAGCTATTCGTAGTCATAGTTTTTGCTTAAAGACTCTTCCTCAATTTGACACTTCCAGTCCTGGGCATGGGGCAGGGGAATATTTATTTGACTGAAAACAAAATCCACCAACCAAAATGCACAGAAGGGTGTGAGCATTTGGGTTCCTCAAAACATTGGGCTAGGTGGTACAAATAGAAACAGAAAGAAACAGAAATTTCCAAAAATTGGGGCAGACGTGTTTTAGGAAGTCAGCAATTAAACACACTCTCAAGATGGAAGTAGAAGACTGAATGAAGTCCAGGTCAATGTGTAGATGTCATGTTACTCCTAGAAATGCATAGCCTCCATTTTTGAAGGCTGGCTTTAACTCAGACCATTTCTGCACTAGAAGATTTTAGTGCTATTATTCCACTTGCAACATCCTATGGAATCCTGGGATTTGCAGTTTTGGGAGGGGCCAGTCGGCCCTCCCTAAACGGCAAACCCCAGGATTCCATAGGATATTGCAAGTGGGATAATAGCACTATAATAGTCTAATGAGGAAATGGCCTCAGAAATCTTCCCACTGCCTTGGTTGAAACACACAGGCTCCCAACCTGACACAGAGACAAACTGCATAGTAGCATGCCTGAGGATTTGACTGTCTGAATCCTGGAAGAATAGGATACTTTAAAACAGAAATATCAACACCAGAGAGAATAGGAATTAACACAATGGCTATGCAGCCACATAGCCCTTCTTGTGTTAATTTATTTGCCTGAGTGTGTGTATAGCCTGCTTAGTGTGAAAACTCACACTAATACTCCACAGTAACCCAGGAACACAATCCATTTTTTATCATATTCAGAGTAAAAGAAGCAATCATGTAACTTCAGAAACCATCCATGGGAGATAAAGGCCAGGATCCACAGGGAACTATGAAACTAGCTCTATGAGTCCAAAAGGGTGTTTATGCTTCTTTTCTTCCAGCAGCAGCTGTTGTGGCCACATGGCAAATTGTTTTTGAAATAGAGGAGGGAATCAAAAGCCATTTCGAATAAGTCACAAAGGTCAGCTATTCAAAGAGAAAAAGTCCAAAATTCACTTTGGATCCTGCAAGCTGTTTTTGAGAAACTCAAGCATTGCCTTGGATCCTTGACAACACTGAATAACACACAGGTCACAGAAGATGGTTAAAATCAAGAGTAAAGAAAACAGCTTCAGAAAGATCTTATGGTGGCAATCACAGTATATTGTAATGTTCTGTTTAAACATTTTTCTGACTTCTCTTTTCTACAATTGGTTCAATATACTAATGCAAATTCAAGCCCCTGAATTCAAGAATTACCATACTGACCTTAAATAAGAAGCAAAGGCAGACTGCAGATTTCCTTTCACAGCTCTCCTCTAGAAGATTTTCCAGCATCTTTTCTTAAGAGTCTTCCAGTATTCATTGTTCAAACGCAAGTAGACGACTGACACAAATGTTTATTTCCATGACTGCAGTAATTCCTCAAGCTGTAAAAATGGCTGAAAACAAATTAACAGCATCAACAGGCTGTCCATCTCTGAAGTGATATTTTAGATTGTGGATGAAAATTCTGAATGCTCGTGTACTTCGTAAAAAGATTCATTTCTTTTTTTCATATGTCTGCCAATGTGTCTTGAAGGAACTGTGTAAGAAAGACAATGATTTATTGTGATGAGTGGCCACTATTTTGGCTGCTTTGGCTGCTCCCAATGGCATAAGTAGGCCCTTTTGTGTTTGTTGATTGTGTGTGTGTGTGTGTGTGTGTGTGTGTGTGGCTGGCTGGCTGGCTGGCTGGCTGTAATGAAGGGGAAAGGTTTAATAACACACTTGTATAATATTTTAACTGTGGATGCTTTTTCCATGAATCATGGGGAACCTAGACTTTTCCTATACAGATTTATGAAGTAACTAAAGGAAATAGTGTGTTCCTTATTTTGCTCTTTTTGAGGAAATTACATATAAAGGACTGTAATGTAGATGTCTTTGATTGAAATTATTTTAAAAATATGATGTCCCAAAGAAGGTGTGTACACATGTGAATGCCCTTTGATCATGCTTGTTTTGAACTTCTTCAGCCATCTAGTTTTATATCCATCTGTTTTTTCCCCTCTTTTATAGTGCTATTTTTTCACCATTGAATTTGGCCTTTGTAAGCAAGATGGGCAATTGCGAGCTTATGGAGCAGGTCTTCTGTCTTCCATTGGAGAGCTCAAGGTATGACTGCAGACAAGAAATATATATAACCCTGTATTATTTATGAGTAAGAGCTCTCTGTTTTATGCAGAAGGAGTCATATTTCTTATGTGATTTTATAGAGATGTTATTGTTATTTTACCTTTTCAAAAACTGCTCTGGGAACTGTTTGGCTGATGGGCAGCATATAAATGTACACACACACACACACACACACACACATACACAATTCCATATAAATCTAGTGGTCCTTTACTGTCAGGGGACAAATGTGAAAAAGAAAAGAAATTACACCATTGGTCTCAGATGCCCATTTGGGAAGGAAACAAATCCCCTACATACCAGTATTAGCCACTGGTATATTGACTTGTAACAGTAACTATTTCCATGCTATACATGATTTTTGTGAGCCAGCATGGTGTAGTGCTTTGAGCCTTGGATTATGACCCTGAGATCAGGATTTGATTCCGCATTGGCCATGGAAACCCATAGGGTGACCTTGGACACATCACACACTCTCAGCCCCAGAAAACCCCATAATAAGTTCTCCTTATGTTTGCCATAGTTGAAAATGTCTTGACGGCACAAAGCAACAACAGGTTTTTGTGCCCTTTGTCACATTAGAATCTTTATGCTAGTCATCTAGTGTAACACGTCTTAGGATCTGAGCTGTTAACAGTATTTGTTGTTGAATGCTTTCAAGTCATTTCCAGCTTATGGTGACCCTACAGCAAACCTGAGAGCCAGAGTGGTGGAGTGGTTTGAGACCCTGGAGAACAGAGTTTGATTCCCTGCTTGGCTGTTGGAAACCCACTGGGGGACCTTGGGCACAGCACACATTCTTATCCCCAGAAAACCCCATGATAGGTTCTCTTTAGGATTGCCATACATTGGAAATGACACAACAACAAAGAGGTTTCCTGGCAAGATTTGTACACAGTTATCAAATATAAAAAAAAACTTCTGTGTGCTGATATAAAACTGAATATGTTCTCTTAAGGTTCAATCCTGGGCTCATTTATTCACAGTGAGCCCAGTGTAACTTGCTTCCAAACCAACATCCATAGGATTGCACAACATAAATAGAGTCTTTAATTCACAAATCAGCTTACTTAAGATTGCTGTGTCCCAATCTGATGTAGAAAGTCCAACAAAAATAGTTGGATTTGCAGAAAATTAAACAGGATACCCATAGAGCTGAGTACTTAATATTTGGGATTTTTTTCAGGTAAGTAACATTGAGTTTACCACTTTAGGTGGATGTTCATCAGAACTTAAGATACCCAGGTCAGTTCCTAAACATTCAGTTGAAGTGTGTGTGTAATCATCTGTTTACATGGTTGTCTAAGAAAGTAAGTCATGCTTCTATGTGTGAACCACCTTTGAGAAGTGAAACAGCAGTTGTACAGTAGATAGTTTTACTCAAACTCTGTATACTGTTTTCTGTTGCACTCAGCCCCCTCCCAGGAAGTAAAGCCAAGCAAGCCCCTGATTCACTAGGAAGCTGGAAGTGATAAACTGAATGGGAAAGGGACTAATGTGATAAGGGTGGAAGACAGAGCTCACTATGACATAGTGAGGCTGGCAGAAAAGAAATGATACTTCTCTGCCGCCATTGTTTCTCCACAATGTTGTCCAGTGAAGCTGTCTCGAGTGGTCTACATGAAGAAAACAAAGATGACTTGATAGCCTAGTATGATGAATTTGCAAGAAATCTTGCAGACAAAATTGCTTGGATCTGCTCTCATTTTGGTGCTGGAGTTGAGACAGATCCAATGGATATAATTTTGGTGCCTGCTTGTCATGTATTATTGGGTACGTTTCAATTGGTGAAGCCTGAGGATGCAAACAGGATCCTTGGAGAGGTGAGAGCCACTATATATATACTGGATCCTTGCCCTTTCTGGCTTCTGAAAGCAGCTAGAGGGGGACTGCTGAGTGGGTAAGGGGAGTGGGGAATGCCCCACTGCAGCAAGGGAAGTTTCCAATCTGCCTAAAGGATTCTGTGGTGAAGTTGTTACTAAAAAAAGACCAGCTATAAGGGAGTTATATATATAGCTTTACTGCACACAATTCAATGTGCTGGTCATGATCTATAAAGCCCTATATGACTTAGGTTCAAGCTATCTGAAAGACCATACCTCCCCATACGAACCTGCCAGAGTTCTAGGATCTACAAGAGAAGATTTTCTCTTGGTCCTACCACCATCACAGGCTTGCTTGGTGAGGACACAGGAGAAAGCCTTCTCAGTGGCTGCATCCATTCTCTGGAACTCCTTTCTGCAGGAGCTATGCTGGACCCCTCCCTGGTTTCCTTTTGCTGACCAGCGACGTTATTTTTGTTTAAGTGGACTTTCAATGTGTGAGCATGGGAGCTTCTTACTGGAATGTTTTATTTATCTTTTAAAATTTTTGTATGTCTCTTAAATGATTTTTTACTGTTTTATCTGGTGATATCTAATTGTTTTTAAACTTTATTATGAAGAGTTTCAGTTGACGCTCTCCAGGAGCTGCCTTGGATCCTGCTTTGGGGGAAGGGCAGAATACAAATGAAGTAAATGAACAAATAAATAAACAGATAAAGAGCAAACATTCCATATTCTAAATGGATACAAGGCACCAAAAAAGTATGAAATGTATGACAAATACTTTTAAATACTTTAAAAATTACATATGTGTGATTTTAGGAGGGGCATAAGAGCTTTGGAGCTCTTGGAGCTTTTGGCTATGCCATACTACAATTCTATATTTTATGGAGAAAAAGATTTCCAGTCCTGTGATACCATATCTTTTCTTGTTGAAAAGTGCTCACAAAATAGCTGATTAAATGGGATAAAAACTAGTGGGGTCTTGATTTAAGCTCAGGTCCTGTATGCCTATAAAATTAAGTTTTCTAGCAGAGTAATCATATCAGTAAAACGAAAGCCCTGTTCAATGTAAGGTCAAAGGCTTTCATGGCCGGAATCCATAGGTTGTTGTGAGTTTTCCGGGTTTTGAGGCCGTGTTCTATTAGTATTTTCTCCTGATGTTTTGCCTGCATCTGTGGCTGGCATCTTCAGAGGATATGAATCTTCAGAGGATATGGCATCTTCATATCCTCTGAAGATGTCAGCCACAGATGCAGGCGAAACGTCAGGAGAAAATACTAATAGAACACGGCCTCAAAACCTGGAAAACCCACAACAACCTATGAAAGCCCCTGTTGCTTGGCTTTTATGGCTCTTTTTACCACTTGGGTTTCCTTTCATTTTCCTAAACAATGTATAAAACTCTACCAAGATCATAAAACTTCTTTTGACAAGCTACAGTTGTGTGGTAACTTCAATGTATGCCATCGGGAAATACCAGGTGTTGTGGATGACATGATAATATTTGAATAGAATTTTCCAATTTTTAAAATTTTCCCTAGTAGAATACCAACAATGACAAAAAATAAAATCCGCTGAGGTATTCTAGTTACTCTACCTTGTGTATGACCCAGGGCTTTATCACACCAGGCTCTTCTCCTGCTATAATAGTGTTGTTTCTAAAAATGCTACTCAGTTGGGATTGCTCTCTTTCCTTTTGCACCTTCAGAACCATTCTAGGATTACAGTGAATGTTTGTGCTAAAAGCTTATCACACACAGAATTTGGGACTGCTCACCCACTAATTCCTCCAAGACATTGTATCCACCCCTTTTCCTAGTTTGGCATGTGCGCATGCGTGCACACACACACATAGATACCTCCCCCACAGAAATATAATACATAAATATACATTTCTATAAATATAAATGAAAACTGTCATATTTTTAAAAAGGTCTTTTTTTGAGAGAGGAGTTTTGGGAGACCAGACTTCTAGCTTCAGACTTAAGTAATCGTTGGCAGATGAAAACCGGCAGCTACTGATTTATCTGTCTGATCTGTCCTGATGTTGCTTGTAATATACCAGTGATTAGTTAAGTCAGAAGCTAGAGGAAAGCAAGAATTGATGGGTTAGTGAAATAAATGCTTTTTTAAACTGTAAGACTCTCTTACACTTACATTTTTAGGTGTGTGTGTGGGGGGCCTTTCTACTACACCCTTCCAACCAGCCATCGGAACAGGAGAAGGATGAGACTGCGATAACACTTATCCACAACATCATCATGGTCCCATCCTTCTCCTGTCACCAAGTGGTGCAATCGTGCAATCAGATTGAAATTTCCACTCCTTCTACCTTGATAATTGGAGGTGAACTGGAATTTCCCTACCCATAGCACACCCACTGAATACTCCCTGACCACCCAAATCAGCATAGCAGTGCAACTGCACTACTCACAGGAAATTGTAGCACAACAGAAGTGGGAAAGGAGGTCATTAATGGATTTTTTTGTGTTAATAAGAAGAAATGCTTTCCAAACATTCTCCCACAGGAAACAGAAGAGAAATGGAATCATGTGATAAGCCCTAGCTGAAGGTGCTATTATCTTCATGCAATTGTGATTTACTTACCTTGTGTGATAAAGCTCTCATAGAAAGGACAGTAATCACAGCTTATCTCTGGCTCCTACTCACCCATTGGTAATTGAAATACAGATTGAGTATCCCTTATTTGAAATGCTTGGAACCAAGTGTTCTATATTTTGGATTTTTTCAGATTTTGGAATACAGTTCTTTTTTTTAGAAAAGCCTCATGTCTTGTTCATTTGCTACTTGAGCTGTGTATGAGATGCAAGGCTAGAGAAAGACTGAGGATCTGTGAAATGGCAGGAATCCAAATGTAGTGCTCAGGGCGAATCCACACCTCCCCAGTCTCTCTCTTTTTGCCACCAGCCATCTGCTTCCACCTTCAAAATGGCAGCTGCAGCACGTCTACTTGTTTATCTTGCAGATCCTCATTCTCTTTCTTCTTGCCATCAGCCATCTGCCTCCATCTTTAAGATGGTGGCTGCAGCACTTCTATTCATTCATCTGTTAGATCTGCAGTCTGTTTCTTTTTGCTACCAGCTGCCCACTTCCACCTTTGAGGGGGTGGCTGTGGTGCTCCTCAGATCAGAGAGGTGGAGCAGGAGCGCTGCAGCAGCCACCTTGAAGACAGAAGTCGATGGCTGGTAACAAAAAGAGAAACACTGAAGATCTGAGAGATGAACAAGCAGGAGCACTGCAGCCACCACCTTGAAAGCAGAAGCAGGTGACTAGTGGTTTTTGGAGATTTTCAGGTTTCCAGATAAGGTAGGCTCAACCTGTACTTCCATTAGATCTTTGGCAATACTGTCCAGTTATTGTATCCTAGAGGTCTGGCTCAGAACAGAGAGAGGCTACATTTACAAATTTTAATTTATCTGTTTTCTTCGAATCAAAAATTGGACATATAATATCAGGAACAAAATTCCCATAAGAGAGTGCACATAGGGAACATATTCTGTGCAGGATCAGCTCTAACTTTAGGCATACTGAGGCAGTTGGTCAGACTAGGTGCCAGATGCTGGAGAATGGCAGCAGGATGATTGAGAAGAATGTTGAGTACTCCATAGACTCCTCACAGTCAAGAATAGTGCCTTATCATTACTACTAAAGAAAGATTTGGAACGAGAAGGGACATCATCTTGTTTTTCAACTGTGGAAACAAAATGTCTTGGGGAGCCCTGGCTCTTGGGTTTACCAAAAGATAACTGAAACCTAGGGTAGCAACCACTTTTGAGATCAGCTGTTTGTTTGCTCTATATCTCTGCGTGCTATATGACATCACTTTGAAAACTTTACTGCAGTTTATAAAAACACTTCTGTGAGTCACTATATTTCTGCCTAGCAATGGAGAAGGATTATAACATGTAAACTTCAAGGGTTCTCTGAAGTAATGAAACCACTGAAACCCAGTCCCTTTTTACATATCTTGACCATCCTACACTTGGTCAGAAATTCAATGTCAGAGTGTCAATCATTTTGCCAATCAGGCAAAAAGGAAATTTGATTGTGCTTTATGGGCAATCTAGACCTGTTTGCTGTCTATTTCTAGATTTGTTTATTTATTTGTTCAACACACGTATATACTGCCTTTCATAATATATCCCAGAGCAGTATACGATACAAATTAAAATAATAAATACAATAAGACAGAAGCAAATGCAGTACAAAGAAGCACTAAAATGCTTTAAAATAGTAAAATAAGCTATATAGAAAAACAACGAATGTATAAAAAGTTGCCAATGCACTAATGATGTTGATAGTAAACTACTGTAGTGTGTTTGGCATCAGTTGAACTGGTTGTGTATTTATTTGTGAACCCAGTCCATTGTAGTGTTTGCTTTTTGAAGCTGTACAGTTGGCCATCCACATTCACTAGGATTAGGAGCATAGGGCCCTTGGAAAAGTGGAAAAAATTGCAAATATCAAAATGTGTGTGTATCTATGGAAAGGGGGCTCAGGCATGATGGGGAGAGTAGGCACCCATGGTCCAAACCAGGTCAGAGAAAGGAGAAAGGGAAAATGGGGTAGGTTAGTATGGTGGACCTATATACCCCATCTTGCCCATCTCTTTCCTTGGGTGTATGTATGGAGCAATTAGGGAAGGATTTGTGGTGCTGAGACATTGGGCTACGTGCTGTCCTTAGCTGCTAGACAGCAATTGCTGGAGGAAGAGGAGGGTCAGAGGCAGGTTTTTAAAGGGCTATGCAGCCTGATTGGAACCATTGAGAAGGAAGGTTTCCCTGGAAAAGAAGCACCTGAGGTGGGGGAACAAAAGTTGAAGAAACTCGCAAATAATCAAATCCATGAAAGGCAAATTTGCAAATGTGGAGAGCTGACTAAAAATAGTTTCAGAACAAGTTATTTGAAAGACCACTGACACATTTGGTGCTTCAGGGTCATCCTTGGAGGCCTACCAGATCCAGTCAAGTTTAGTAGGTAGTAATGTGCTGGAGAAAAGCAGGTGGCAGCAGAATTTAGCTCTGAGATAAATTTAGCTCTCAGTTTCAGTGTTTGCTTCAGTAAAACGCGTGACTTTGGCCATTTCTGCACTAGAGTGGAAGAGTGTTTCACCATGTTTTATGAGCGGTGCTTTTACTCTGGCTTACCCTGATTCCTGTCTGCACGCCCTCCAGTTTCCGTCAAAGTAAAGAGGAGAAAATCATTTGTAGCTTCTGTATCGTCAGTTCTCCTGGAACTCCTATTCCCCTCCCTCCTCTACTCTGCTGCTGCTGATTGGTCAATTTAACACCCGCCTCTGTGGTGCGAACCGATGTAATGCTTCCGCATGTAAGAAAAAATGTAGCGGCACTCTTGTAGTTGGTTTGCATCTCCGTTTTTCCATTTTTATATTACACTGGTTTCAAAACGATGTGAACCATGCTAAGAGCTGAACACGTGCAGAATGAACTACGACAGAACGACATCAAACCGGTTTGATGTGCAGATGTATTCATGACACAACGACACTACAGCGATGTATCTCCCTTGCGTGGAAAGGGCCTAAGTTCCCACAGTCCACAGTACTAGTTGCTTCTGTCCCTTTTGGACTTTCTTTTCTGTACCAAGTGAAAGAACATGTGCTTAGTGAAATCATCCTATCCAAAAAAAAATGTAAACACACTTTTGCAGATGTGATTTATGTAGGGAACAGACACCTGTCATGGTTGATGGATGGTTAGCTCTCTAGTGTAGCTGCCACATTTTAATCCAATAGTAAACATTTCTTTTAGATGCACAAATATTTTGGCACTTTAACATCCTTTTTTTTTTTTCACGTAAAGGATTTTGCACTTGAGCCATTGTGCTGTTAGGACTCACAATTTTCTCAATCTGCAGGGAACACTATTTTGCAGATGTTCAGTGCCTTTGTTTGAGATGTACATCATGGGTCTTGAGTGGCTAGCATCGTATGGAACTAAAAAGCTATTGATTTATTTTAAAAGCTTAGCCAAATTAATTTCATCCTCTTTATCACTGTGTTTATGAGATCTTCTTTGCAAAGAACTGCATCTAGGTATACACATATATGTACATGGTGAGTAATATAAGAAAAATGTCAATTTCACTTTTAAAAATTCAAATCCCTTTCTCAGGCATAGGCTGTAATGGGTACAAAACTTGCCCCATGAATTGCTACATATTCAAACCTGTCTAGCATTCTGGGTGTTTTTCAAAGTTCTGGTTTTGATACATAATTTCTAAACAGCTCAGCCATAGAAATCATCTTTTTTTACACTTGATTGTTAGGTACCTAAAGCTGACCAAGAATACCCCATTGTAGGACAATCTCTCCTCATATCTCCCTCCCCCTCCTCCACTAATAGTTATTATTGTTGTTGTTACTATTATTATTTCTTACTTGCCTCCTGGGAGAGCCAGTAAGATCTAGTGGTCTGAATATTGGACTAGCACTTTAGAGACCTGGGTCCAAATACTTGCTCAGCCATGGAAATCCACTGGATGACCTTGGACCAGTCATATTCTCTCAGCCTCAGAGGAAGGTAAAGGCAAACCCTTTCTTAAGAAGACTTGCCAAGAAAACCCTGTGATAAGTTCGCCTTAGGGTCGCCATAAGTCAGAAACAACTTGAAAGCCCACAGCAGCAGTAGCAACAACAACCCATTTCTCCTTGTGGATAGAGATGCAGAACAATGGCAAATCACAATATAACACATCACATTGGTTAAAAATGTATAACATCAGTTAAAAATATGTAACATCATTTAAATGTATAAAACCAATATATATTAAAACTATCAATACATACCTCAAAATTCATAATTTTAAAACAATCTGGATAGCCCTGCTGGAAAAGGCTGGCATTTAATGATATTTTAAATTCAGACAACATATGCAGTTGTTGAATATCTTCTGACAGGTAATTCCACAGTCTGGGGGTTATTGAATAAAATGTTCTTTGGGTGACAATTGCCAGTCTAGTCCTGGCCAATTGAAGTCATTCACGCATTCTAGTAGAGGAGACACACTATCTTTTGCTGGGGCTGTTTTTGAAGACATGGAAAAATATATTTGGGTGTCATTGGCACACTGATAACACACCACTCCCACTGCAGACAAACTTTCTCAGTGGCTACATGTAGATGTTTAACAGCATTGAGGATATAATGGCACCTTGTGGTATGACATATAACACCTCCTTTTTTGAGGAGCAGCTATGCCCAAGCACCACCATCTGGAATCTACCTGAGACAGCACTGAAAGCATTGATGCCTGAACCCCCTCCAATTCCCAAACTGCTCAGCTGTTCCAAAAGGACCAGCTGATGGTACTCAATGCCTCTGAAAGGTCTGAAAGCACCAGCAGGGACACATTCTCTCATAATTCCCAAAACCTGTATCATCCAAGACTGCCTAGAATTGAAAGGCAACTGTCCTTTTTTGATCAGGGAGATTCTATACTGGTCTGTAGATGTTAAAGTCTGGGGGCGGGATGGAGAGGGTGAGAATGGCTTTTTAAGGATGTGATTATATCACTACTTCTTTTAAACAGGATGGAAAAATTCCCTCCCTGAGAGATGTATTAATATGCAATAAGTTGTAGCTAAGACCTAACTGTATCTCCTCCCTGAATGACCAGCCAAGAAGGACAGGTTTCAAGAGGGCAAGTTGTTTTCCTTATTCATTCTAGCTGCTTGTCAATATTTGTGGCACTCACCAAAAGAAACCGATCCAGCACAAACCTACTCACAGAGTTGTTGGACACCTCATTGTAAGCTTCTGCAATAAAGATGGTGTCTGAGCCAGCTCTTGTCTGAGAGATTTTATCTGTGAAATGATCATTAAAGGAATCACAGTGAACTGCTGAAGGCTTTAGAACTTAATTCAAGTGGAGGATGCCTGAGTTAGAACCTTCAGCATCCTAAATAGTTCAGCTGGACATGAATTCGCAGACACAATACACAAGGAGAAGAAATCTTTCTTCGCTTCACATATTACCGCTTTATAGGAATAAGAATGAAGATATTCTCTATGTGGTGTCTTGTCAGGTAAAAGTCAAGTTTTCTGACATCACCACTGTAGCTGTTGTCCTTTCCGTTTCAGAACACTGAAATCTCCTGAAGGGAGAGGGGCTGGCATATTTTTTTAAAAGGATGCTTCTGCTCAGTAGTATTTTCAAGGATCAGTATGAAGCAACCAACTCTGTCAAAAGACGGTGACTGGATGGGTCATGATGAGAAAATAAATCTCACACTACAGAAATCCAAAACACCCCCAGTTATCCATGTGCTACTAGATTCCTATGTTTTTCTGCAAAATGAGATATCACACCTTCCTGCAAGTGCTTTATTTGGCCATTCCAGTTCAATCTCACCAGCATCCCGTGCTTTGAGTGGATGTGTGTGTGGATTTTCCCTTTTCCTGTAGTGATGGGATAAAATGCTACCTCCCTCTGCCCAGACCATGGGGCACTGCTGGTGAGTATATATCTAGAAAATGTTTCTCTATCCATCAGATAGAAGGTAATCTAATACAACCAATGAAGCTGATCTAATACTTCTTCTCAAATAGCTGCATGTTCTTTCCTTTCCATGTCTGTATTATCAGTTCGTGCAGTCCTTTCAGCATTTGTTTGGAATGTTCTTGGTAGAAGGACAACATCTTTTATCAACACACAATTAAAGTATGCAGTGATTATTACATATATCCATATTACTTCTAGACCTAAATGCATTGTTATGATGTGAAGTTGGCTATGAGGCAAATGGCACAGATTTTGTGAATGATATTGGTGAGATTGAAATTTTACCCGTATGGGTGTGAACATTTATTACTACTGCTCTGGAAAAACATATAATTTTAGCGACAATAGTAATTGTGGTTGGAATGTGTATTGATAAACTTCCTCTTCAAGTAATATGGTTTAAGCCACTTCTGCTTATAAGTAGAAATATGCCTGGCTGGTTCTTAATAATGTAATTGTTGGGGTTGGGGGGATCTTAGAGTGAAAAATAGGTTTTTGAATAACAATTGATTCATTCTATTTGTGATGAAAGAGCACTCTGGATAAAATGTGTGAGACTAGTAACGGTATGAGAGCATACTGTGCTAGAAAAGCTGGGAGCACAGAAACACTTGAGAGTTCCATAATGTAATTTAACAGTTGATGTGGTATATTTTGCAGCATGCTCTGTCTGATAAAGCTAATGTGAAAACATTTGATCCAAAGACAACCTGCTTGCAAGAATGCCTTATCACAACTTTCCAGGAAGCTTACTTTGTCTCAGAAAGTTTTGAAGAAGCCAAAGAGAAGATGAGGCAAGTTCTTTCCCCTGACCCTTAAAAAACAGCCCCAAATCTAATTTTCTGGTATCTGGTAGTGCAAAAAACATGAGTTAATTTTCTTTTCTTTTCCTTTCCTTTCAGGGACTTTGCAAAATCAATCAACCGCCCTTTTTCTGTATATTTCAACCCATATACCCAGAGCATTGAAATTCTGAAAGATACTAGAAGTATTGAAAATGTTGTTCAGGATCTTCGCAGTGACTTGAACACAGTGTGTGATGCTTTAAGCAAAATGAACAGATACTTGGGTATATGACTTCAGTGTTGTGGTTCTGGAAGTTAGCTATCCCAGCAACATGAGGAGATATGCTTACCTTTTTAGTATACTCTCTGTTCCCTCTTTATTGCATGGCCAATGCACTTGCTCAGTGCGTCCTTTCACCAACACAGTAGCTTCAGATGTGCCAATACAAATGTGCAAATTCACAAACGGAACATACTGATGTAAATCCTATTGCTAATAACTTGAATAGACCCACTGAATCAATGGAATTTACTTACAATTCGACAATTGATTTAACGAGTCTGCTCTACCAATAGGATTCACTTTTATGTTGCCATCTGCTTTCAAAAAGACATTAGGATAGCTTACAAACACATAAAGTCAATAAAATGTACACATACATACATGTACAATACAAGCACATACTTAAGACAATAAAGTATAATCAATCAATTGGAGTCACAATATAAAATTACACACACACACACACACACACAGAGACATGAAATTAAACTTTCTGATATATAACAGTCTTCTCTTATTTCTTGGAGCAAACAGACCAAATGGACATGATTGGCATTGTAACTCAAAAGGCTCTGGTTTTTGTACCAGTCAACTTGACCTCAAGCAGTATTGGCATTTAATGTAGGGATGGACTTGGTCTTAGCATATTGTAGAAGTCTATACAGATTATGGTGTTCCTGAAAATCTAGACTTTAAATGTTATGACCAGCACTTAAAATTGTGCCTGGAAACAAACTGGGAGCTAGTGCAGTTCTTTCTGCTCATATATAATATGCTTTTATTGCCCACCAATTATAAGCTGGCAGCCATATGTTCAACCAGTTGTGATTTCAGGATGGTCATCAAGGGCAGTAATGGAATACATTATAGAATGTCTAACCTTTAGGGTATCAAGGCATGCATGACAATGTCACACATCTCTAATTCTGCACAGCTGACAAAAGGCATCTGTGGTTATAGATGTCAGTTGAATCTCCAGGCACAGTTAGGAACAGGAACCTTTCTCAGTTTCTCCTTCAGACAGAGTAGAACTTCATACTGAGAAGATAAACTAGCAACTCCCAGATGCAAGCAACAATTCACACGAGGTTATTAGCTGCTTGTTCATGCTTATTCATTCCGTGATGAATGCAGCATCAGTTCTTGAGCTGAATGTGAAGCACTCACCAAACACCATAGCATCACCTCAGCCACAATGCTTTGCAACTTGAGTCAGTGAGTCATCAAGTGTTGAGTAATCAAGTGATGTACATTGATGTGTAAGACGACTTTGATGTCATCCATAAACATAGTATATAAAGATTCTTAGTTGGCATTGATTTTATTTTATTTAAGAACTAGTTTTTCAAAAAACAAAACATAAGAAACATTTTTTTTCTAGAAGGGAAACACATTTATTCCTTTACAACTACACCAGATTGTGTGAGGAACCCCATGCCACCACAAAATTTTCATTTTCCTTGTAAGTAGAGACAGCTTTCGTTTTGTTTACGGAAGGTGATTTTTCTCCAGTGTTTTTATCTTGTCCCTTATGAATAATTTGAATGGCGGTTTATATAATAAGGTGAAATATTAAGAATATCTTGTATTCCCGGTAAATGTTCCTTGGGAAATACAAACAATAACATTCACAATGGAAAAATATTTCAAGGCAATTGAGTAATTACAAAGTTTTGAAGTACCTTTTCATTTGATCTATATTGAAACAGATATCAATAATGGAAAGAGCCAGTGTGGTATAGGGGGTTGAGTATTGGATTAAGTCTCTTGGAGACCAAGGTTCAAATTTCCAAACAGCCATGGAAATCTGCTTGGTGATCTTGGGCAAATCACATTCTCTTGGGCTCAGAGGAAGGCAATGGCAAACCCTCTATGAACAAATCTTGCCAAGAAAACCCCAGGTTTAGGGTCATCATAAGTCATAAATGACTTGAAGGCACACAAAAACAACAATTAGTAATGGATATATAAATATGATTGTATTTAGTCCAGAGTGTTCCTTCCTAGAAGGGGTCCTGTTTGCAGAAGGACTGAACTCCAAAACAATCTTCTTTGAGGCAGAAGATGGAAAGGATTTTCACCAGTACTTCTTTCACCATGTACCATTTCTTATAGTGTTCTCAGTGGTCTCCCCTCTGAGTCCTTTGGAGCAACACAGGTGGTTGCCACCAGAAAGAAGTGCCTAAGATTACATTCCCTCTTTCTCCAGTGGGAGAAAGTTCCTCTCATGGGAATTTGACACTGTAGATTAGTTGTAAGAATGGTTATATGACTGTTTACATGCATGCATGTACATTGAATATGTCTATAGCTGTAACTATACCTCCATCTATATCTAAACTTACATTTAATCTTCCTTTAAGTAACACAGAGATACATTCTCCTTATATTGTCTTTAAGGGCTGCCAGGTATTAAACAATTAACAATCTACTGCAATCTCTTGAGCTCAGTTGGACTGAATTCTGAGAAAAGCTGCTATTAGTTATCAGTCTCATTCTGAGGTAACTGAGGATTAAAGGAAACATTGCAGTGTAACAACAGCAGTGATCCTTTATTGGGATGTTTAATCAGACACAATTTCTCCCAACTTAAACAGCAGAGATGTAACATATTGTTTGGCAGTTCCTCTAAAATGCATGGCATAATCCAGAGCAATAACTGACGATAGCACTCTCTTTCTCCCTCTGTTTGTGTATGATTAGCTGTAAACAAAGAGAAGCACTCTTTCACAGAGGGCAGCTCTGATTACAAACAGCTTTCAAAAATTTCAAGTCTTAATTTGCAATTGAATGTGACAAATTAATCACAAACTGAGCTCAGCTCCAGAGAAATGCTAGATTAGCTGTAGAAACTGTGACACCCTTTCCCCTTGCTTGCAGTCTCGGGGGCCATTTTGCATTTCTTGCTGCATTAGCCAGAGGTGTGTATACACATAGGTTACCTGGTTGTCCTTAACTGATGTTTATTCATAGACCACTTCAGCTTCCACACAAACAAAAGCTTTTTTTTTTCTTTTCAGTGAAAAAGATTCTCCTTTCTCACTGGGAACCTGAAGATTATGGAGCTCACCTTTTTGTCACAGCTCCTGTGGTTTAGTTCATGAAGTGAGGGCAGGACATGTTAATGGAAGTAATGTTCCAGTGGTTTGTATCTCCAGGAAAGGAACATTAATATTTCCTGGAAATGCTTGTGCAGAGAAAATAACTATTCACATCCTGTTATAAATTTAAGCATAAAGCAAAAACATTTAAAAAATAATTGGGGCAACCAGAGGTAATGTTGTTATCATCAATATA
This sequence comes from Iguana delicatissima, assembly GCA_948472985.1. Lineage (NCBI taxonomy): Eukaryota > Metazoa > Chordata > Lepidosauria > Squamata > Iguanidae > Iguana > Iguana delicatissima. The sequence goes on from CAOKZL010000002.1 coordinate 750,054, forward strand.
ACAGCTGGGATGACTGCCAAGGCTAAAATCATAGATGCAGTCTGTTCTGTTAATGATCACTTGAAATGCAACCAATTTATTTCTTATTTCATTTGAAATATTTTTAGACTACCTTTTAAGTTACACAACCTTCCCATAGCAGCTTACAAAATAAAATAAAATTAAAAAGTACACAACAATGTACCTCAGAATTAATAAAAATCAGGAACACTAGTGAAACAGACCTCCCTTTGAACTAATAAAAATCAAAGGAAAACTTAGTCCAAACCATCAGCAGTTTTGCAAAAAAACACAACACAGGAGAGTTATGGAAAATAAATAAACCTAGAGTTCTTTTCTGAAGGCTTATAGTGGTGGTACTTAATAGACTTCAATTGGTAGTGCATTTCAAAGATGTGGGGCCACTGTAGAAAAGATCCTCTCTGTTGTACCCTCCAACCTGACTGCTTTCAGATGTGTGTGAACAAGAAGGTCTATGCATTCTACACTGCTAATATTATAGTACAAGTGAACTAGCATACTTTAAAATAGTCTGGCAAGTAACTTGTGTGATCGGGGTGAAGATGCTCTGAAATGAGACAAAGGGCCACAATTTTATTGGCTACTCATATGGATTAGGTTGGCACACACATGGGTCTGGATCCTGGCATTGATCAACCTGCCCATTGACTGATGAACCCAGTTTTCCAGCCAGGAGCCAGAATCTCAGGAGTGGCAGGACTGTGTGCTACCAACTTCAGCTATCAACCAGGGGGTGCAGGAAACACATGTCCCCTCAAGCCGGGCATGCTTGCAACCACCTTGTACCCCTGAATCCCAAAGGCACTTGGTACCAACCATCCTAGATCCAAGACCCAGGCAACCACTCCTACAAGTTGTGACAAGACAAAGCAACACATAACATGGGTGGGTGAGCAGGGAGATGCTACAAAGTGACTGGCCAACTTTTGAATGGCAGGTTGAATATAGACTCTAGAGCTGGAGCTGAATGAAGCTTGTAAGCTCTCACTCAGGCCAGGCTCTGGCAGCCAATGAATTTGAAGCAGGTTCAAATTCACTGGCTGCCATCTGGAGGGGGCTTTCTGGGGCTATGTGAGTGCACGCAGCCCCAGAAATTGTGTTCCCCAGCCAAGAGAACCAGAAGATGCAGTCAGCCCCCCATGCTTGCCCTGCTCCGCAAATGATGTTACATGATAAGTCACACAGTGGGCTTGACCCCAAACAATTTAAGACCAAATAACATACTGGCAACTAGTACAGATGATACAATAAAGTGGTCACATGAGCTGAACCAGCCGTGAATCAAATACCAATTATCGAGTGGCTGCACTCTGAACCAGTTGAACTATGAATTGGCTTCATCCTGAATACTGAATGTTTACTTCAGCTAATGCCAACCGTGCTAATGCAAACTAGGAAAAGAGGCTCTGTAAGTATAGAACCTTGTGCACAGCCAGTTCAAACAAGTAATTTGAGGACCATAGCTGCCCATACCTAGTTGTGTTTCAAACAGTCACCATGTGGCTGCCTGCCTGAAGTGTCTTGATTGACTATGTGGGGATTGAATATAATCTTGTGGCACATCTGATGTATCCAGTCCTTAAGTGGCACAGGATTTACACTTTCATCTACTCTTTGGAGTTGGGGTGGGGGTGAGGAATGGCTGTTTTTCCATGGCAGAGCACATAGTTTACATGTAAAAAGTTTCAGGTTTAATTCCTGGCATCTCTAGCATTGGGAAAACTGCAATTTGAAAACCCAGAAGCCTGCTATGAGTTAGTGTCAACAATACAGAACTAGATAAACCGGTGATTTAACTTTGTAGAAGGAAGGTTTCCTGTTTGTACAGTTGATTGTATAATCAATGTGGGTTTTGAAGTCTGTACTTTAATTGGTGTGTAGCAAGATACATACACCCCATAGCCACCACCTTGTGGGAACAAGCAACGCTTTAGTGGACATGCTTAGTCACAGAAAGACTCTGCAACATGAGTGGACTTTTGGGCTCTATGCAGTTTTATCAATGGCTGTTAATATACAGTGCAACCCCAGACATCCACTTGGGTGATTTGTGCAATTTGGGAAGACTTATCCACATGGCCATGTTAATGTTGTCAGACTGGTGTTGTGTCCTGAGGGGAGGTATAGTAAAATGCATACCCTTTCCATGCATTCTTAGGATCCTTTTCCTAAATTTCTGGTTTCTTTTGACACCATGAGAGTTCTTCATAGTGCACTGTGAACTTCACTTTCTCATATCATTGTTGTCTTTCATGAGTAGCATAGAAAGCTAATGTGGTAGAATGGTTTGAGTGTTGGACTAGAACTCTGGAGAACAGCATTTGAATCTCCAGTCAGCCATGCAAACCCACTGGATGACCTTGGGCAAGTTGCACTCTCTCAGCCTCAAGAGGAAGGCAAGGGCAACTCCCCTCTGAACAAATCTTGCCAAACACCATGATAGGTTCACATTTGGGCTGCCGTAAGTCACAAAGGACTTGAAGGCACACAACAACATCATCATCAACAACAATAGTAGCATAAAGAAAAGAAAAATATGTGCCTAGTTTCATGACAACAGGAACTGAGACAAATTAATCCAAGAAAACGAGCAAGCTGAAGGAGCTTTGTACCACTTAGCTTTATGTCTCTTGATATTCAGTCTTTATTCTATTATCACCCACTTAGGAAGACTCTACTAAGTGACCCTTGGCCAGAGGTTTTCCACATTTCTTTCTGTGCTTCAGTTTAAGGCACAGTCTAACAAGTCTCTTTTAGCACTTCACCAGCCAATTGTAGGCTATCAGGTTTTATTTCAGTGATCTTAAAACTGCTATATCAGAAATGACAGAATCTTCTTGACTCTATCAAGTAATCAAATGCAAACAAAACTTGATAGTGAAGCAATCTGTCTCTATTCTGAGAACAAATGAGATGAGCTTTTCACAATGCCTCCTCCTACTTTAGTAGCATTGTAGGATGAAATCTGCATTAATCATTATAATGTCAGGATTTATTCTAACCTATTCTTCAAATGAACACAGATTTTTTTTTTTTGTCTAAAGAAGCAGCACGTTTTAATTATGTATACTTAAGGAGCAAATCTTAGTATGGATTATGGAACAGCTGCTGAAATCCCAGAGACAGTTTAGGACTAATGAAGTCAACATCTTCTATGAAAATGTTAAGATTGCCACTGAAACAGGCTATTGTGAAGGGATAAATGTTGCCTGCTACTAAAACATGCTTCATACAGTGGCTTCATTTTACTACAGAACACAGCTGAAATAAATGTAATGTCATGGAATATTGTGAGATGGTGACTTACTGTTTCCTTATTCAAATGTTTTGTGTTGTTCCAAGACAGGATGCATCCAGATGGCTAATCTCCATCCTATTAGGGCCAGACTACATGCTGTTTTGGCTAACTCATGGTTCCAAATTTATATTTATTGATATAATGGGAATAAGCATGTGGTGGATTGAAGCAGGGGAAAACTGGAAGGAGGAATAGAACTTAACTTTCCCCCATTTACCAATTATCTCTTGCAAGACTCCCCCTCCCAACCACCACCTCCATCACCATGGATATTTACCTTTCATTCACTTTAAAAAAGCATACTATGTCTTTATGACCTCAATAGTTAGTTACAAATATCTCTTCATCGTTTTTATTAACAAATTAAGATCAACCCTCTAGCAGTCCTTTTGGGTGACAAATTCATATGGCATAATAATAGAACTATCGACAGTTATCAAATTGCACTCTTGTTCCTTTGGAAATAGGTTACATTTTTCTAAGGTGTTTCACTTAGCTTTACTGATCTAGGCTCTGGAAATTGGGTTTCTGTCTCAGTCTCATTTATTTACTGCGTAAGTCAGAATGGCTGCTTCCCAGGTATGAGATATAGGAAGATGCTTCACTTGCAAAGAGTAAATGGTCCTGAGCTTAATGAATGTAAAAGATGGCAATGTTTACAGCCATACAAAACCTAAAATGAATAGTGGCATTCTGAGACAGAAGGATGCACACCAACTTGCGTTGGCAAACAAAGTGACAGTGCACAACATTGTTGCTTCTCCCATTTGAAGAAGCCATTAACACATAATGCTCCTTAGCTGCAGTTCTGTTCAATGCTCCAGCTATCTAGGGAAAAATGTAGGGGACCTCCATGAAAGCCACAGAGTTTCTTTCTTGAGTCTTTTTGATTCTAACCCTATTATACCCTCCAGAAAATTAAAAACCAGTAGCTAAGGGAGGCATCACAATAACTTGGGAGCCTAAGCACTCCCTGTAATTTGAACACTACTTAATATAGGGCCCAATCAAAAACCACTGAACTCAATAAGCATAACCTTTTCAGTCTAGACAAATGAAAAAATGGCTGTTGGTTCACTTCATGTAAATATCTCCATTGTTCGGAAAAGAAACAGCATGAGGAGAACTATACAGTCAATGGGAAACCATCTTCATTTGGAATATTAGTTTCTTTTAAAAGTTAGTTTCACATGAGTTTTCTTAGAGAATTCAAAAGCCTGAGAAATGGTTGCTCCTTCCAGTAGTGGAGCTTGAAATGTGTGGAGGGGGAGCCTGCCGGGGGGGGGGGCTACAGCATGCAGGGCATGGCCACTATGTGTGGGGGCATGGCCAGCGCACGCAAGGGTGTGGCTACAGGTCAGGATGTCCCAAAAACATTGCTGCCCAGGGCGAATCGCCTTCCCCACCCCTATGTGATAACTGAAGCCCCTGTCAGAGCTGCTGCTGATGAACAGCAGCTGTGGGTCCCTGTGGCTCTGGCTGGAGATGAGTCCTGCAGCTCAAGAGCTCCCCTGCTGCCATGGACCAAGCAGGCGTGGACGTCCCTCTGCCTGCTCCATTAGAGCAACAGGGATCCGATTCTGTCCCTGCTCCTTTGGAGCAACAGGGATCCGATTCTGAAGAGGCTCTGGAGCCTGGTTCAACAAGCCCCCAATCAAGGCAGAGACTCAAGAGGGCTGTGCAAAGGGAGGCTTCCTTGGCTAAGTTTAAGAAGCAGTGACTGGACACAGCTGTGTCTGGGGCTATATAACTGCCTGCCTGGAAGCTTCCCTTTGCTTGTGGCAAACTTCTTACAAGCCTTCCTCTTGCCTGTACCTTGCTCCCAGCACCTGATACTTTGAATTGATCTCTGGACCCTTGACTTTGGAACTCTGACTATGGCTTTGCTTGGCACTCTGGTAAATGAACTTCCTTGAGTAAGTGCTTGCTTGTCTCCTCCTGGCTGGACTTTGCTGGCTCTCCCACTCTCTTCTCTGGGCTGGCTTGCCGCCCAAGTCTCTGACCTTGACACCCTACATCCCTATGTGACTGGCTGCTTTCACTTTGAACTGGATGAAGAAATAACAAGGCATGTGAGGAACAGTAGATTCTGGAGAATTACATGCTGGCTGCTTTTCTTCCAGGAATATTCATAAAGATTCTCATTTGGAATGGTCCATCAAAAGGTGTTGTTTTAGGATATGGATAACCAACCCAATTCCTGAGGGTCCAAATACATAATTAAATTTAAATATATTAAGAATTTTTTAAAAAAGAAAAGGAGGGAGAGATTCCATACTTACACTAAACTTAACATGGAACACTCAACAAAATTAAAATGAAACTTTCAGTGCTGGCTGGACAGAAAGTTTCAGCTGGTGGTTAAAAGATGCTGGAGATAACACAGTTTTTCCCAAACAATTGTTACTGTTGTTTTGTTCCTTCAAGTTGTTTCTGACTTATGATGACCCTAAAGCAGAACTATAATGGGGTGCCAAGATTTGTTCAGAGGGGAACGGGGTTGCCTTTGCCTTTCTCTGAAGCTGAGAGAGTACGGGTTGCCCATGGTCATCAGTGGGTTTTCATGGCTGAGCAGAGATTTGAACCCCGGTTTCCTAGTATCCTAGTCCAACACTGAGACTACTACAACATGCTGGATCTTCCCAAACAATTATTTTTTAAAATTATTCCTAATGCCCAGCTCCAAATACAAGGATATCATTTAATCATGCTAAAACCTAGATATTAGTTGGTTCTTATGGCCCACTCTGTTCTAAGAAAAGTGGTCCTCCCCATTGTGGTTACTTGTTTTCCCTTCTATGGTTAGGTGAAGCTGACCTTTTCTTTCAGAGAAGTGCCTCCAAACAGTGGTGCCACAAGTGACACTCCGTGGTTAGAATCTCATTTCCAAGCAGCACAGTTATCTCATTTTACATCCTCCTTTGTGCCTGAGCTACTGGGTACACCATTTAACTTCCTTATCAGTGTCTCAGTTAATTGTAGCTTCCTTTTACTTCCTTAGCTATGCCCAGCCTGGACATGCTCAGGCCTGCTCTTCTACCACTAACAATAAGAGACCCTAAAAACCCAAGTTAAGGAAACCTTCAGTGATTAGAATCCTCTTGGTGTCTTATGTCAATGTAATTCCTGCTCATGCTGGCAGTTGTACCATTTAGATACTGGAGTAAGGAGGTATCAAATATCCTTATCCAAGCCATTTCTACATTCAGCACCAGCACAATGACAAGACAGCCACATCTCTTCATGCATGACTAGAACAGCCATCAGAATTGCCCTGAAATGTCCTCCTAAAGATTGGAAACTGCATATACTCCCATACTCCTGGTCCCTCACTGTCACTCCTGTCACCTCCATCCTCACAGGAATGCTAACAGGGCTTTATGTTCCACTGGTGTTAAATGTGATCTTTGGCAGTGTCAGCAAGCATCTAGCTGCATTATATGCTTCTCGTTCGCCTTAACATCCATAGTGTGGCTGACAAACACCTTTAACATTAAAAGCAAAGGAGTTTTAAGAAACTCAGACTCTGCTGCAGCATTGCTGCAAGAGGAAAGTTGCAGACATGACTCTCTAGAGCTCACCAATGCCCCGCTTTGATGGACTGCCTGGCTGCTTCCCAGCAGTAGCATTCACTACATCTGAAGAAGGCTTTCTCGAAGGTAGATGGTGACCTGTTCAGTAATGTGCGTGTGTGTGTGTGTCTCTGACCTGCATGCATCACGCTTTGAAGCATGTGCTGCCTCACTTTGCCATACAAAAGGCAAACCCTGGAGTGAAGGTCCTGATTTGAAGACTAGGCTGGGTGTATTACAAAAGGGCTTCATACAAGCTTGCCAACTGTAGGGGCAGCTGCTGCTGCTGCTGCTGCACAGTTCTAACTCCCTTCAGTACCAGAATTGCTCTCTGAAGTCTAAGCATAGATTGGAGGTGCAAGTAACTTACTCAGCTTGTCTTGAGCCTCAGGCCGTGAAGTGTCTTCTCATTAAAGTCCCGTTGTCCTTGAAAAAAAATGTTCAGCTTCCTCACAAACCAAAAGTCATGGCGCTTTCACTAGTCACACAAGGAAGAAAATGACAATTTTTTCAAAAAAAAATCTAAAATAATGGGAGTTGAACAACTTCAAAAGCTCATGCTTCCCTCTAGGAAAATAGAAGAGAAGTCTTTTTGAATCAGATTAAAGGTTAATCTAGTTCAGCCTTCTGTCTTCTACAGTTTGATGCCTATGGGGAGCATGTTCCATGAACTGTTTGTTTTTCACATTTGTCTACAACTGTCACTCTGTTGATTCAAAGGCAGCGTGCATGGAACTAGTGCTCAGGAACCCTGTGCAGTAGGCCAGGCTGACTGAGAACAAGAACAAGAGAGGCCCAAATGACTGTCATGGTGACTTGATTCTTCTAAGGTCCTTTCCGCACTACAGTGTTATAGTGCTATTATTCCATTTTCAGCATCCTCTGGAATTCTGGGGTTTGTAGTTTGCTGAGGCCAAAGAGCAATCTGGTTGAGAATTCTAAATGCTCCTCCCTAAACTGCAAACCCCAGAATTCCATAGGATGTTGAAAGTGGAATAATAGCACTGTAACACTGTAGTGTGGAAAGACCTTAAGTCCCAGTCTATCATTAGTAGTGGCTTCCATGTCCATGGGGTGGTGAATCTGCAAATCTGCAAACATCAAAAGTGCTACCCAAGCTGCTGAACCTGTTTTAGGGATATGATTCTTTTAAAGTTTGAACTAAAACTCCCTAAACTGCAAACCCCAGAATTCCACAGGATTTTGAAAGTAGAATAACAGCACTATAACAGTCTAGTGCAGAAATGGCCATGGAAGCCACCAGCTGCTAGTGCACAACATTTCACTGGCTTTATGAAGAAGGACTTTCTTTTGTCTGGATGCTATTAATCACTGGAGAAAAGTTATCCACCTATTTCTAGGGACACTTCTCATGTTTATATTTAGTGTGGGCCTGACAACTCTACCATTAGTAAGAGTGGACTGACTACCTCAAGTGGCAGATATTAGGGGGCAGCAGAATTAGTTCTTTAAGGTGTTCCTGCTGAGACCTGGACCATGTTCCTCTGTTGGAATGTGTTGCTACATGGTCTGTCTTGGGCCCTTGAAACAGCCTGCATCATCCAACATCACCTGAGTCCAGTGGATGCCGCAGTCCCTTTGTCACTGTGTTGAAGTAAGATTCAGCTGTCACACTGTTTCATTTCTTTACGTGGAATGAAAACAGCACACCCATCTTCTTCTTTGTCTCAGGCACAAAATGACTTGGACCAAGCCTGCGTGTTCAAATACTGAGTACAAACTTAAATGATCCTTCATAGGTTAAATATATATGCATTCAGACTAAGCAGATTTTCAAATTTGTGGATTAATCACAATTCACCCACCCCTTGCTACTCTAATACTAAGTTTGTGATTCTGTGATTCTTTCCGTCTACCTTTCTGTATACCTTTCTGTACAGTCTTCCTAATTTCTCCCAAGATCATAACTTCTAGCTTCTTCCCCATCCTCCTTTGATCCTACCATCCAAGCAGGTACAACATAACTGTGCTAGAAGCAGTAGTTCCATACCATTTTGTAAATCTTTTTCCCTCTAATCATCTATGTAACAATTATTTAATTTGCACTTTTTATTGTGGTGGTACTACACAATTAATTAATCTTAAAGGGTATGCTAACATTTATTTAAGTACCAATTAAAATAATGATGCTAACTAGATGTCTTAGGAAACTCTGTTTTCAAAAACAGCTTGTAAAAACCAGGGCTAAAGTGGCTTTTGATTGAAGTGCAATTGCACCTATTTTGATAATTGGGGGAAAAATACAGATGAAAAACATGTATAAAAGAATCTAGGGCAACCCAAAAAAAGACAAACTAGAAAAGATATAAATGCACTGGTCAAATGGCACAATAATTATGATGAAAATGTGTCAAAGTAGATACATGGCAATAGGTTTTCCAACTATACATTTCATGGCATACATGTTAAAGTCACTGCTCTTTTAAAGATGTAAAAGTACAATTTATGCAATCCACTTTTGCAGAAACTGACCATGATTCTATATGATGCTCATGGAGCATAAGACTCAGTGGCCAAGATGCTACATGGTCAAATGTAGCATAAGAGTTCTGCATAAGGAATTCTGCTATGACTCTTCTATTGCCATCTGTAGGATTCATCGTAGCACTGCCATAGGCCCCCATCGCCATTCTGTTGCTGGCAGAGTGCACGAAGACGATCAGGAAGCATTGGCTATTCTCCATAGCCGTACACACAGAGGGCATTTTTCTGGTGAGATCCGCTGGGGTCCACCAGAGGTCTCAGTAGATGATGTCATCGGTCTTTGTCTGTTACTGGCAACATAACTAGATGCTTCATTGATCCTCTCCACTCTCTACAAGCAATGGGACAGCTGTGCTATCACAATGCAATGGTTGGTCCTGGGAGAGGGTTTTGGACATTGCAAAGGGAGGAAGAGAATACCAAACTCCACAATATCACCCTCCCAAACGTAACAATGGAAGTATAATGGAATGGATTCATGCTTGTATATGTCGTAAATAGGATGCCAGTCTGAGAGCGAACTTGCATAGCTTCTCCCCAGCATATAAAAAATTCATGAACAATTCTTGTTTTTTCACGATAACCCCGAAGTTCACCAACTGGAGTCCGGTACAGGCTAAGGGGGTTAGAGTTCAAACAGAAGAAGAGGTTGTCACTGCTTCACTTAACCAAACCAGGAATATATTTTTAGTATCAGAACTGGAGCACACACAGAAACAGAGTCTTCTTTCACACAAAGCTTTCCTGCCTGTGGTAGCCTCTTTTCAAGTGTGGCTTTGGGAAGGAGATACTACCGAGAGACAGAACAACACAAGCATCCCTGTAAAGACTCCAACAATCTATTTTCTGCCTACCCCAGTTTTAAGCAAAGCAGGATAACACTGGACTTAATTCCATTACCTTTGCATTGGCGATGAACATGCTGCTCCTACTGATCACATGGAATTGCTTGGCCGTCCTCTCCCTGGAGGCACTCTTGTGGTCACTTTATTCTATTAACTCTTGCTAATTAGTAGAGACCCGGAACCATGCTGATGAATCAGTGGCATTATCCATCCTTAACATTTGCAAAGTAGTGAATGCTTTTTTGTCTACCGGTCCCTGATTCCAATGAATAGCTAATGAGGCCAATTATTGGTAAATCTGTCTAAGGCTAAGAACACATTAAATATGCCAGCACAGCAGAATCCGTTCCTGGGAATCAATTAGGATGAATTCCTTTCTGATAATTATATCTGATTGATCATTATCTTTGGAGCTACGAAGGCCCGAGTTTCTCAATTCAGACATGTGCTTGGGATGAAAAGCTCAACATTGTAAAGACAGCAGATCTTCTCTTGTGCATTTTATTATGAAGGCCAATCAATTAAATTTGAAATGAGCTTGAAATAGCTCCTTTTAATTATTCCATTGCCCTTTCATTTTGGTTATGAAGGTAGATTTGCACCTGAACCCTAACTTGTTTGCCAAGAGTCTGGCCTCTACAATAAAGAAAGTCTTTCTGAAATAAGGGGGCATTTTCTTTAAAACTGTACAAATTGTCCTTGCTAGAAAACATTTCAAACTGAAGCAGGACTGGTAGAATCTATTCAAAAGGGGTAAGGGACTATATTCCTGGGGAAACAGAGTCAGACCTCGAAAGAAGAAACATTTTTGGTTCATACCTAAGAGATTATTGATACTATGGCAGCAATGAGAAAGAGGAAACATTTTAAAATTTTATGTTTTATTAATGTTAGAAAATGTCTACAAGGTATCTTCCACATTAAAAATACAAAAATGCTGCAAAAAAAAAAAAAAAAGGAGAGCAAGATAAAAGTAAATACAGTAATCAATTAAATCATGAAAACCACAGCATGAGGAGGCATAAAACAACTGGGTCAGTTTAAAAATATATTTTTACAGCAGGGAGTTAGAACAATTAAATGCGAGGCAGAATAAAATCTTTTACATAATAAAAAATTAATTCCAATCCAGTTTAAATGTGTATGACTCACATACCACAGTGATGCCTCTTGGTTCCATTCTGACAATGTAGTCCCATAATGCCTATTCAGAAGTACCCATGGAGTGCTGTAGGAGTTACTTCCAGCTAAGCATGCACAGCAGTTGCAATCTGAAGTCTGTACCAAATAATGTAGTGGTAAACCTTGAAGTGCAGGTAATCATCCTGATAATCTCCATAGCCACATCCCCAACAAGATTTCAAAGATTTAGGCATCTGTATTGTCTTCTATCAATAAGCCAATTCTTGTTGTTTTCCTCTCCACCTGGTACAGGTCTTTTGTAAAGCTAATAGATCTTCATTGCTTACTTATGAAAAAGTGAATTTAAAATACTTTGCATTGCCTATGGAACTGATTTGCAGCAATGGTGCTGAGAAAATCCATTTGCTTCCTAGCTACTGTGAGAGAATTGTACTTGAGCTCAGCAGGAACAGTGTAGCCTCATGTAGGAGTGGATCTTGCTTCTGGTGGACAAATCTAAATTTGTTTCAGTAAACAGGATCATAATGGTCATGTTATCTTTCAATTCTAGAACTGAATTCAGCCATGCATCACTCGATGCCCTTGTCACCTGAGAATGTGACCATTACACTTTGAACCGGAGATGATATGAGGGGCAATTACAACTCTGCTGGCAGTATTTGCTCATAATGGCTGTTTCACATACAAACACAATTATAACTATGGCCAAAATCCAGCAACATGGGCTGCGATATGCAACTTTATGATGATGGAGCTGCATTATTTCCATGATACGCCATCATGTTAAAGAATTGTGAAGATGTGCAATAGGGAACTATGTTGAAACTACACAATAGGGCATCTACACATTTTCTGTAATGAAGACTTCCACCACAAAATGGGAAACAGCATAAGATGTCCTACTGTACAATGGGGGCTCCCACAAGGGTGAAGATATTTTTCTAGCTAGGCATAGGGCATCCATGATTTCTAGTGACCTCTGTTCTGGATTACCAGTGGTCCATGACTGCGTTAGGGGCCATTGCCCCCTTCCTGCACTGCCATTGCCATACTGTTTCACACTGCAACCCTTGTGGAATTGCCATGTTGCTTGCTCTGCATCTGCAATGGTCCCAAAGGCACAGCTATGACAAAACTCCTCTCCTGGGAATATGAATGTTGTGCAACCCTGCACTTCTAAACTGTACAGTCATAAATTGGTTTATGACATTGTCAATTCCCAACAGGAGGCCAGCCAATATTTCCACCCACTGATCTTTGGAGAGTATTCCTATTTCCATCCTATCCCTTACTGTTGCCAAATATTAGATTGAGAACTTTTGGGTGGCAAGGATGCTATTCTGTGTGTTTGTTTTGCAATACTGCAAAACTGCTATGAATATTGGCACTGCTTCAGAAATAAAAAGTTATTTATTACATTTACAACCCATCTTTCCTCAAGGAGTTCAAGGCAATGTATATGACTTTCTTCCCCTCTTTGTGAGTCCAGGAAAGACAAGCACTGTCTGGTGAAATGGATGGCCATCCATCCCTGCTCTGAGAAGTGGGCCCAAGGGCCATGTGGGATAGTTAAGCCCCCATAGTCCCCGTTGGGCTATGGCTTGTAAGAGCTGTATATAAATAAGTGCATCAACATACTATTTCATGGACAAGATGGTAGGAAACCTGTAATCTTGCATTTTTGGCATAGCCAGCAGGCCTGTTCTGAAAACTGTATCAAACACATAGCCACAGTGTTGCTCCTACATTTTAACTTCCCATCCAACCCATGAAACCCACTTTAAAAACCAGTTAGATATCCAGAGTGGATGGAGGTCTGTGATGCTGCTGAGTGGTCATGTCTGTGATAGGACCAGCCCCCTCACACCAGCAGAAGAAACTGCAATGAAAAATTACAGCAGATGTACCCAGGGGTCCTGACTCCTGCTTCATGTAGTCTTTCTTCCTGGAAGCGGGGGCTGATCATGGCTTTGGTGAAGTCATGTTCACTCATCCTAAGAGGAAGTCAATGGCAAACCCACTCTGAACAAATTGGGGCAAGAAAATCCGAGGGCAGAGTTGCTGTAAATTGGAGTCAGCTTGAAAGTCTGGAACAAGAACTTCAGCTTTCCTGAGCAAGTAATTTTATAAGCTGTACCTAAACATGGTATTACGGAATAGATTTAGGCAACTAGTGTACAATGGAAACTATACAAATATCAACAATATCAAAAGACGTCATAAGCATGGAGCATCTAACAAAATGGTCTCATCCTAGCTGGCAGATTGGATTGCTTTTAAAAGGACTGGCTGACATTTCAATCTATTTGTGTGGTAAGGTCAGTGTGTTTTCATTCTTCACAAGTCATTCTTTTAAAGCCCAGGAGAGTCCAAATGGGTGACATATTCCATCCCCTTCTAGGATATGGAAAACTGTGCAATGCAATGCTTTTCTCTCCTAGCTGTTCCTTGTTAATAAAAATATGGAATGTTTGAGGAGAGCCAAAATTTTGTATTCATAATATGATGTAAAGGCTGTTGTAGTCATAATGCTCTATTTCACAAAGCAACTTGTGTTCTTCCCCATTCTGTCTCTTCCCCCCACCCCACATTCTGTTAAAAATGAAAACCTGGTCAAAAAGGAGTACATTAAATCTGTAATGTAAATGTCCCTGTGTTTTCAGGAAGGGAAATGCTAAATGAATATTGGGAGATGCTAAGTGTTGAAAGAGCAATTCTTTCTAGCTGCAGAGCTAATGGACTGTATCAAAAAAGAAAAAAAGAAAAAAGAAGGAACAATTTGTTTCATATGATGATTCACTAGCACTCTGTCTGACAAGGTTTCAATTTCTGAGTCCTGTTTCATATTCAGCTCCTTGTTTTACAGTGCAATAGTACAATTACCTACCTTTCAGTTGATTTTATAAACAGGGATAGATTGGACATAGAGAGAAAAGAAAAACAGACATATAAATTCTTGGTGAAGGGAGGGGGAAGAGAAATTGGGAGAGTTACACTCTTGTAACTACTTTAAATAATAAACTTTGAATAATTTTTCAGGCCTGAAAAAAGACACCTGCCTTATGTTGTCACTGTTTTGAAAACACATCCACACGCAAGCCCATCCATGCAAACACAGAGGCAAGAATTTCACAACAGGGCTCATCAAATAACACGGGGAACAGAAGGTCAGTTCAGGCCCAGCTACAAAGGCAAGAGACCTGCATTGACTCTGCCAATTTAAATCCAAAGGGGGCAGATAGGAGTGTGTAGGGAGTCGCTTTTCCACTTTTATTCAACATTTTAATGCTTTCCTCCATTGCCCAATTTGTCAGTGGGAATCACAAAGTGCTTTCAGTTTGGGGTCACTTGGCTGGCTGCCAGAGGTGTAGCCAGGGCCCTATTACAGAAGTGAATTGACAATGCGAAGCTTTTAAGCGAACTGAACAGTTATCCCACAGGGCTCGAGTGCACCACACTTATGCTCTGCTTCAGAAAGCCACCTCTGTAGCTTCAGTTTTTATTGCCAGCTTTCCTAACAATTGGAAGTCACTGGAGTTATTCCATGTTTCAGGTTTTAATTTTTAAATATTTTCCAGAGTTAATTCGTGGTATGCAATCATAAAATATAGATCCCACTCTTTACTGGCTGTAAGGCTTGCTTTATAACATTGCCTAGGTTGTTCACACTGGGGGAATCTTGCAATTAATTGCACCAAGTGACTGCTCACATGCTTAGTGCTGGTGGAATGGGAATTTGGCTAAACAGTTGCCTGCAACTGACAGGTAAGGATTCCATTACAGATATAAATTTCCCAGATGCTATAGGTGGCAGTGGATTTCAGTATTTACTTGAACTTACATCTTTCTTACATAGATGGGCTTTTATTGAGCTTAGATTTAGCACTGTTCTAACTTTGCCTAAATTCTGCAGCCCAGAAAATTCATCTGCCAGTGGGGTTTTCCAGAACTTATGTTTTAGCTGATGTGTTCTGCATACCCAGGCAGAAAATTTCATCAAATTCCCATTGCCTGTTGGCCCACATCAATTAGGACTACAAATGTAGTCAAACTAGAGAACAGAAATGAATTAAGTAGAAGAGGCTAGAATTGGAGGAGACAAACAGGTGATCCAAGCAAATATAGCATGGCACAGATTGGTGCCATACATTCTGGGACTGAGCAGTGATGAAATTCCCTGTCATATAAAGTTGGAGTAAGTCTTTTAAATTTTCATAAGATTTTAAAGACTCTAAACATGCAAGACAAGCAAGAGAATCTGGTTTTTTCAAGCTGGTGGAAATTTGGGAAGTGTTTGATTCAGGGAGCAGGGATACACACTGTCCCTCCAACAATCATTTCAAGAAGGATCTGTCTGCTTAGTGTGACAGAGAAAGATTGTTTAAGCAAAATATATACCCACCCAGAGGTCACATTTGCATGACCAGTCTGATAAATTTCTGTCTCTGAAACCAGTGGATGAATGAAAGAAAGAAAGAAAGAAAGAAGCGTATCTGAGCTAGTTACAAACACTGAGTATGTCTAACAGCACAGCTACAACAGGGATGGTTAACTCTGCAAGGGTAAGGGATGTGTCTACACCCTTGGTATCCACAGAGCAACACTCCTGAGAGAAACACTAGTTAGCAAATATTAGTCCTTCTCATATCTTTACAGAATAAAATTGACTCTGTATTTAACCACTTAAATTATAAGGGCTCAGACAATAAAATGTAGATTAAAAGTGGAGGACCTTTGGCTCTCCAGATGTTGAAAAACTGCTACTCTCACTATACTTCGTCATTGGCTGAGCCATCTAGGGCTGAATGGAAATTGTAATTCCAAACATCTGGAGGGCCCTCATCCTGATACAGACAAGCTAAGATTCTCCCACATTCCCTCACAATGCATTTATCACAGAAATGTTTTTCTCATGATAAATCTTAATCTGCCTATAGGATCTGCCAACTGGCATGTTTAGAGACAACATTAAAATAGTATTTAACTTTACGATCAAGCTAGCTGTGCTATTTGTTTCATAATTTTGGCTTGTGTAGTTGATTAAAAAGAAACAACCCCATAAACAAGCTGGCCTGGGCCCCCCAAGATGAGATTAGGATCAGGATGGGATGGGAATGGAGCTTTAATTCTTTGACCTCACTTGCTTCATAATGGCCATTTCCACACTACATTGTTATAGCGCTCTTATTCCATTTTCAACATCCTGTGGGATTCTGGGGTTTAGTTTACTGAGGCCAAAGAGCGCTCTGGCTGAGAATTCTATATGGCTCTCCCTAAACTGCAAACCCCAGGATTCCATAGGATGTTGAAAGTGGAATAATAGCACTATAATAGTGTATGCCTCCACAATGTTGTTGGGCCTGATACAGGGTTTGTATTATGATCTGAAGGGCATTATGGATGCTGATTAAGACACAAAAATTACTCTCCTCACCCTCATACAGAGTACTTATCGGCCTGGAAGAAATTTGCTTTGTTATTGGCTGCATTACATTCTTGTTCATGTTTCCTTGTTCTCCACAACTTTCTCTGTAAATGGTTATTTTAGATGTCACTGAAACAAATGGTTGCTTTAGAAGCCGTTCCTTACTGTCGTCCTGTTGCCCAGGGCACTACAATGTAGCAGGAATAGCAAACCATGTTTCTATCATAAACCTTCACTTTGCTTTTTGTTACTCTGTACCTGGTGAGGTGAAAAGTATCTATACTGCCCTTTTTCTTTAAATGAAACAGGTATTCAGGCAACAAGGTACACGCACGATTATATGTTTGCCATGCCTGTACCTATGCTGTTTTCAGTCCTGCTATTAGGCAGAGTAGGGCAAGGGATGTTGGGAGAACAATAGCAGTACTAGCCCACTTGGTCATTTCTTTTGAGCCCCTTAGACATTTCTCTCTACTTGAGATAAAGTTGTGTATTCCACACTAACTGTCTTGTATGCACAAAACCAGCACTTCAAAGTGGTGGTCTGTGGACCTGTGTGCCAGTCTGTGAGCCATTGGCTCCTGGTCTACAGAAGGTTTCCAGGAAAATATGAAAATGCAATAATAATGTTGCACAAATATGGGACTGGTCCCAGGTAGCTTGGGGAAAAATGCCATTATAACACATGATGTAACTTAAGAAGCATTGGCTAAAATTAACCTCCTACCTTCAGGGGCCCATTCACACTAAACAGTTATAGCACTGTCAAAGTTCCATCCTATGAAATCTGTGATTTTCAGTTCAGGGAGGGGTATTTAGAATTTATTTAGTAGTAATTGTTGTGTACCTTCAAGTTGTCTCCAAGTTATGGTGATCCTAAGGTGAACTTATTGTAGGGTTTTCTTGGCAAGATTTGTTTAGAAGGGTTTGCCCTTGCTTTCCTCTGAGGCTGGTAGATTATGACTTGACCATGGTCAGCCAGTGGGTTTCCATGGTTGAACACAGATTCAAACCCTGACCTCCTAGTGTCCTAGTCCAATACTCAGACCACTACACCATTCTGGCTGTAGGTATTTACTTAAATATTTATATCCCATCCTATATCCAAGAATCTAAGGGTAACATACAATGGAATCATAGAAATCATAGAAATATAGAGTTGGAAGAGACCACATGGGCCATCCAGTCCAACCCCCTGCCATGCAGGAACACCCTCAAAGCACTCCTGACAGATGGCCATCCAGCCTCTGCTTAAAAACCTCCAAGGAAGGAGACTCCA
This sequence comes from Iguana delicatissima, assembly GCA_948472985.1. Taxonomy (NCBI): domain Eukaryota; kingdom Metazoa; phylum Chordata; class Lepidosauria; order Squamata; family Iguanidae; genus Iguana; species Iguana delicatissima. The sequence continues at coordinate 768,142 of CAOKZL010000002.1, forward strand.
CTACACTCCGAGGCAGCAGATTCCACTGCCGGACAGCCCTGACCGTCAGGAAGTTCTTCCTGAGGTTCAGGTGGAATCTCCTTTCCTGTAGCTTGAATCCATTGCTCCTTGTCCTAGTCTCTGGAGCAGCAGAAAACAAGCCCTCTCCCTCCTCTACATGGCATCCCTTCAAATATTTAAACAAGGCTATCATGTCCCCTCTTAACCTTCTCTTCCGCAAACTAAATATACCCAGCTCTCTAAGTCTATCCTCATAGGACATGGCTTCCAGGCCCCTCACCATTTTGGTCGCCCTCCTCTGGACTTGCTCCAGCTTGACCAGGTCCTTCTTGAATTGGGGTGCCCAGAACTGGACACAGTATTCAAGATGAGGTCTAACCAAAGCAGAGTAGAGTGGTACCAGTAGCTCTCTCGATCTAGACACCATACTCCTGTTGATGCAGCCAAGAATTGCATTGGCTTTCTTGGCTGCCGCATCACACTGCTGACTCATGTTCAGCTTGTGGTCTATGAAGACTCCTAGATCCCTTTCACACGTACTGCTATCCAGCCACGTGTCCCCCATCCTACACTTCCGTATTTCTACCTAAGTGTAGGACCTTACACTTCTCTCTGTTGAATTTCATTTTGTTAGCCTTAGCCCAGCTCTCCAACCTATCCAGGTCATTTTGAATTTTGATTCTGTCCTCTGGCGTATTAGCAACCCCTCCCAATTTGATGTCATCTGCAAATTTGATGAGCATGCCCTTTATTCCTTCATCCAAGTTGTTGATAAAAATATTGAACAGCACTGGGCCCAGGACAGAACCCTGTGGCACCCTGCTAGTCACTTCTCTCCAGGATGAAAAGCAGCCATTCGTGATTACTCTTTGGGTTCGGTTGGTCAACCAATTACAAATCCAACTAACAGTAGCCCTGTCCAGTCTGCATTTTACTAGCTTCTTTGCAAAGATGTCATGGGGTACTTTGTCAAAGGCCTTACTGAAATCGAGATATGCTACATCCACAGCATTCCCTTCATCTATCAAGCTCGTAACTCTATCATAAAAAGAGATAAGATTAGTCTGCCATGACTTATTTTTGAGAAATCCATGTTGACTTCTCGTGATTACCGCCTTGCTTTGTAAGTGATTAGAAACTGACTGCTTAACGATCTGCTCCCGGATCTTTCCGGGTACTGATGTCAGGCTGACTTTGCGATAATTATTTGGGTCCTCTTTTTTTCCCTTCTTGAAGATGGGGACAACATTTGCCCTCTTCCAGTCTGCTGGAACTTCTCCTGTGCTCCAAGATTTCTCAAAGATTATTGCAAGCGGTTCCGAAATGACCTCTGCCAGCTCTTTTAATATCCTAGGATGCAATTCATCTGGCCCTGGAGACTTGAATTCATCCAGTGTGGCCAGGTATTCCTATACCACCTCTCTACCTATTACATGCCTCATTTCCCCTGCTTCCTCACCTGCTCCCCAACCGCCAAGTTGAGTGCTTGTATCTTTCTGGGAAAAAACTGAGGCAAAGAAGGTGTTAAGTAGTTCTGCTTTTTTTCTCCCCCCTGTGAGTAATTCACCATCTTCTCTGAGCAGTGACCCTATCGTCTCCTTCTTTTTCCTTTTGCTGCGGACATATTTAAAAAAGCTCTTTTTATTGTTTTTAATGTCTCTGGCCAGCCTAAGTTCGTTCTGTGCTTTAGCCTTTCTGAGCTCCTCCCTACATCTCTGGGCTACTTGCTTAAATTCTTCTTTGGTGGTTTCCCCTTCTTCCATTTCCTATATATGTTTCTCTTAACACTTAGCTCACCTGAGAGTTGTTCAGTCAACCATTCTGGTTTCTTCAGATGCCTTCCATTTTTCCTCCTTATAGGCACAGTTTTAGACTGTGCCTTCAGTATCTCCTTTTTAAGGAACTCCCATGCCTCCTGAACTCCTTTCCCTTTCACTATTCTTGACCACGGAATTCCAGCCAGCAGCTCCCTAAGTTTACAGAAGTCCGCTTTTTTAACGTCTAAGATGAGTGCCTGGCTACACTTATCTTCTCCTTCCCACTGAATGCCAAATTCCAATAGGGCATGGTCACTCCCCCCTAAAGATCCAACCACTTCTACCTCATTAACAAGGTCATTCCTGTTGGTCAGGATCAGATCTAGAATATTTGATCCCCTTGTGGCCTCTTCCACCTTCTGGACCATGAAGTTGTCTGCAAGACAAGCAAGAAACTTGCTGGACCTTGCTGTCTTGGCAGAGTTTGACTGCCAGCATATATCCGGGTAACTGAAATCTCCTATTATTACTGTATCTCTCCTCCTTGAATGTGCAGTCATTTGGTTGAGGAAGTTGTCATCAAAGTCCTCAGCCTGAGTTGGAGGTCTGTAGCAAACCCCCACCAGAATATCCCTATTGTTTCTCGTTGCCTTAATTCTTACCCAAATGCTCTCGACCTGGCTTTCTGGGTTTAAGTCACAGATCTCTTCACAGGTGAAAACATCCTTGACATACAAGGCTACTTCTCCTTTCTTGTTTGGTCTATTTCTACAAAATAGGCTATACCCCTCTATTGCTATATTCCAATCGTGAGACTCATCCCACCAGGTCTCAGTGATGCCTATCAAATCGTATTTATTTTGTTGTACTTGGAGTTCAAGTTCATCCTGCTTGTTTCCCATACTCCGTGCATTAGTGTAGAGACACTTAAGTCCCCGGGCCCTTCCTGCTAGTCCTGTACTATTGTTTCTACTCCTCCCGCTATTGGCCGCTTGTACTACTTGTCCAGTATCATTTGGGCCTTTTCCCCCTGCGCTCGCTGAGTCCTTGCCCTGAATAATGTTGTCTCCCTCCCCAGTGGAACTTAGTTTAAAGACCTCTTAATCCTCCTTGCGAGACTGTTTGCAAAAACATTCCTACCAAGTTTCGTGAGGTGCAGCCCATCCTTCGCCAGAAGCTCATGTTCATGGAAATTCAGGCCATGTTCCAAAAACCCAAACCATTGCCGGCGGCACCATGTGCAGAGCCAGTTGATGACCTCTGCTATTGCCCTTTCCCTACGTGCCCCATATCCTTGAACAGGGAGGAGAGACAAAATGACCACCTGCGCACCAAGGTCCTTAAGCTTCGTCCCCATAAGCTCGTATTCCTTTGTGATGTGGTAAAAGCTGCTCCTCGCAGTGTCGTTGGTTCTGACATGAACCAAAATGAGGGGCTTATGGTCAGTGGGTTTGACCAGCCTGGTTAGCCTCTCCGTTATGTGGTTGATCCTGGCCCCAGGAAGACAGCAGGCCTCTCGATTGAGCTTGTCCGGTTTGCAAATTGCTGTTTCGATTCCTTTGAGCAAAGAGTCCCCAACAACCAGAACTCACCTCCTCTGAGGCTTGTCCTGGGCTCCTCAACGAGCATGTTCTACTAGGACTGCCTGGGAATTCTGTTGAGGCTGGGAGCATTGATCTAGTTCCTGTTGCCGAAGTTGGATTCCTTCTTGTTGACATTCTGTTCCCTCCGCATGGCGCTCCTCATTGTTCGTAAGGCCAAGAACTTTGAAGTGATTGTGTAGGTTAAGAGTCTCTGTTGCCTTCCTGGTCCTTCTACTCCTCCGTGTGACATTTACCTAAGCCTCCGTTTCCTGGCACAGTGTGCTGACTTCCTGATCTGGCAGCTTCTCCGTGCATTCGGTCTTCCGGTAGGTCTTCTCTGCCCTATCCAAAAACTCCTCACTTTCCCTAATAAGATGAAGATCAGAAACTCGTGCCTCCAGCTGGTGAATCTTCTCCTCCAAGAAGGTGACCAGCTTGCACTTGGTGCAGGTGTACCCAAGAACATCTTGTGGCAAGAAAAGGAACATCCCACAAGTGTTACAGGTGACAGTGGTAACTCCCTCACCTTCCATCCTTGAAATTACAGAGAGCAGTACAGTACGTAATTCTAGAAAGAATAACTGGGCTTTCTTTCTGAAATTCAGCTGTATAAGCAACATCAGCTCTACCGAATGATGGGTTAACCTTGGAGGACTGAAGTAGAGTACTTTAAGTGTGCGCGCTGAAGGCGCTTGCCGTTGGAAGCTCCTAATAAAGCTCCTCCCCCTAGCTGGCTCCTCCCCCTTGTTAGTCAGACCATGTGTGCAAGCAAGCACACGGCCAGCACAAGGAGACTAAACAAACACAAGCAAACAAACAGACAAGCAGGCACAGCCCCTCAAGCCTGTAAAAACACCTGGTCTAGGATGTCTTCACAGACCCAGCTCTCCCTCTGCTCTCTCCTCTGGGAAATGAAATGAAATCAATTTAGGACAATAGCTAACAATAACAACAGTTTTAAAAGACTAAAAATATATTAAATTACATACCTCTTAGAACCAGACAAATTAAAACCAGCAGGTCGATTCTTGTGCCTGCCCAAACTGCAAACCCCAGAATGCCATAGGACAGTGATTCCCAGCCTGGGGGACGTATACCCTCGGAGGTACAAATAAGGACATTTAGGGGTAAGTGAAAAAAATTGAGTAATGGCAGAAAAAATATAAAGCATGAGCCATTCTTGGAGGATGTCACAGCTCGATGTGGTTCTTGACTGTTTGGCCTTCCTGTCCCTGTACTTTAAGGAATAAGAGGAGGTCACAGAGATAAACATAGGAGTGACACACAAGCTAAACTGCCATCCAGTTCTCACCTGAATCCATTTGAGGGAGAGATGTGCAGTACCAGTTGCTCTTCCTATACCTTCAGCCAGGAACAGAAAGCATCTAGGTGGCTAGCAGGGCATGATGGGATGTAGGGCCTGGGCAGGGTAGCTGGCCTGACAGCCTGCCTTTCCTTCCATGAGTGTAGGGATAGAGCTCATAGAAGCCTTCTGATGAGGTTATTTTTTCCCCCAGTGCTAAAGTAATGTAACGTAATGTTCACTTACATTCTGTACAGAGAAGTCTGCAAACTTGTCCTATGTTTCAGGTAGCAAAATGCTTAAGGCTGTTCCTGGCTACTATAGTGTAAAACCTGTTATCTTTATTACATTATTTAATCTCATACAACATAATGAAGGCATATAGGGCCCTCAGTATCAGCAACCTACAGGCCTCCTTTCAGAAAGAGACCTGGTTGTCATTCATACTTCTGTCTTTCAGGGACCACTTTGTTTGTTTTTAAAAAGTAGTTATCTACATAATCTCTTGTGGGGTATGGAATGAACAAGTGGTTTAGTTAGGGTTATGGTTTATTTAGGGTATGAACAAGTTGTTCAGTTAGGTTACTTAGGGTTTCTTTCTTTCTTTTTCTCTATTTTTAAGACCATATTTTTTCAGACCATTGTAATTCAGGAATTTATGATTATCAATATTTTTCATTTATCATTTTCTGTTTTTTCCATTTGTGTTTTCAACTGTGTGCTTTTTTCCGTAGACAAGTCATCACTGTAGTTTCCCATGAGGAAGGGCAAGATATAACTGAATGGATAAATGTAATAATAACCTTTTTACTAGTGCTGGTCAGTCCTCACAATCACACTAACATGAGATTATAAAATGACAGGAGGTTTCACAGGCCAAGTGAACCAAGAAAAGTTGCAGCTACCTAGAATACAGCCCAGAAGAACTGCATTCAAAATGTAGTAATTCAAGTCTTTTAAACCAGGCTTCTGTGGTTACCGGTACAGCAGCAGAACTGTACAGATTTAAGTAGTACATCAAGGCTGTTTCAGGGCTTTCCCAGCAGAGTGAGTTTATGTAACAATCCCAGAGCTACCTTTGGTTTCAATCGAACAACAGTGATTGATCTCTCACTCTGGCTGTCGGGAGTTATCCAGGGCGCTTCACCGATGCTTGCAGATCTGTCTCTAGGCTGCACTCTCCTTTTTAAAGCCTTGTTATCCTGCCTTAAAATCCGAGCATAAAGAAGTGGCTGGGAGACTGTGTTGCAGTTGCTGACTGTGCCTCTAGCATCCTGTGTTGCATTGCTATTAGATCCTGGATGTTAGTGCCAACAGTTGAACAGGCTACCCAATAGGTCTCTGTTTTCCCCACCAATTCTCCTTTATCCCTTCCTTTCCTTGAAGAATAGTATCCAGAGGCTGCTGGGATATGTAGTTTTTAGTCCTGTAGTCTCATTTGGAATCAAGAATCATAGATATAGCTGCTATAGCCTCTTTTATTCAAGTTGTTTGTTAGCTTAATATCTGTCAAGGTCAAGCAGTGGTTTGACTCATGGATTTGAACAAGTTGCTGTTTCTCAGTCCTACACACCATATGTGGCTTCATGCATCATTATAGGTTGCAGAGAGGTTAAATGTTGCTCTGCTCCCCATACAGTAGGGGTGGGGGAAAGTGTATCCTCCCAATGTTGTGATTGGGAGCCCTTGTTATCATACTCCCAGAAGCCCTTGTTATCATACCCTAACACCCCTCCTACAAGATATGCGATTTTCATAAATTGAACTTACTGATGACCACAGAATGCAATTGAGGTCACGCTGGTCAGATAATTTGTTTGAGGTTACACTGACTGGAGATGTGTTCAGAGTCATGAAAGTTCAGATAAGATTACACAGAAAACTTCAGTGCCTCTTTTCACCATTTCAGGCTCTTGGTCTTTTTGAATATAATGAAAGATGACCTGCCTAGATTGGCAAACAATCAGAGACCATCCCTCAATCTCATCCTACAGAGATCTTCCCTATACGTCTACCTGACTGAACATTAAGAGATTGTTATGAGTCCCATTAATGTTTTGTCACCCTAGAATTAAGCAATCAGCCATTCTGGACCTCTTTATCTGTCCTGTGGGAAAGCCATTATGGGTTTGTCAACACACCTCTTCAGGTATAAAAACCCCTAGCTTTGACCCTAGACAATTTTCGTACATAGTGTGCCCCAGACTTCCATTCCTCTGTGCTACCCTCCGATGCTCTCTGAGACCCACAGCTGTGACCTCCTTCTTCAAGACTGGTAACTACCACCCTTTCCATCCCTAATCTCTCATTATCCACCCTTTCTTACCTCACTTCCTGATAGCCTTCTATGCTTCTTAAGAATGTTTGATTTCTCATATGTTTGTCAATCCAAATAAAATGTTTGTTTAACTTTGGCCATTTCCACACGGGATTTTTAACACGGGGCACAGCATCCTCCAGGGAGGACGTCTGCACCTGGAAGCAGACTGGGTCGGACCTACTTAACGTAGATCCACACCCCAGCCTGCTCCAGTACCACCCCAAGTGGTTGTCCAGCGTGCTTTTGAAAGACCGCTAAAAACAGGTCTTTCAAAAGCACAGAGCTCGCCGCTGAGAGCCTGCTCCTGGATGTAGATTCGCAGGCTCGCATTGGTGTGAGCCTGCGATCTGCCAGGGGCGGGCTTTAGGCTGGCGAGCTTCAGACCCTCGACCAACCAGAAGCCGCCATTTTTGTCCCTGGAGCAGTGCGGAGAGGTGGCCACGCACTGCTCCAGAGCAGAGTGGACCGGAATGGGGAGCCCAAAAGTCTGGTGAGTAGCATCAGGGGGCTATTCCCTTGCCCCATGCAGAAATGGCCTCTAACTGAAGTCCTCTCTACAGTTAATACAGGTATACATAGATGAAAAGATTCTGCCATTACCCTCCTCTCACAGGCCTCCTTTGAGCTATAATTCCTCCAAATTCTAAGGAGATACTGGCATTGTGGCTGGACTCCAATGTTCCCTACCTCTTAGAGTAACACCCCGGCCAGCATAGTCAATAGAAAGGGATGAATGGAACATTTAGAGGACTCCACATTGCTTATCCGTGCCCAAAAGTAGGAAATAGTAGAACCAATGGAGGGACTTGTGGTACAAGGTGTACATCCACATCATGCAGTTATAGCACCTCAGTACTGAATTTACAGTTTGGTGGGGCCAGGGAGCTTACTAGACCACACGAGAGCATTCTAAGCACCTCACTGAACTACCAGGATTCTATAGGATAGCCCCATAGCAGTTAAAGTGGCATCAAACTGCTGTAATTGTACTATTGTGATACCTTCAGTGTCCCATGTCATTGGGTCCTCATGCTTAGTCCCGCTGATTTCATATATATATAGTGGAAATAAAAATACTGACCTACCTTCCAGTTTTGTTTTAAGAAACAATGAGATAAAAGCTGAATTCCTCTTAAGTGCTTACACTGGCATAATCTCTGATTATTCCAGCATTCCTCCTTTAATGGGTCTGATATAAATGGGCCAGTATCTCCTCCTGCAAGCACAATGGCATCTGGAAGATATTTAACTGTACACCTGGGCACCATGTCACTTCTGTTGCACAGCTGGGGGAAAAGGAGCAGCCTTTTCCTCCTGGGCCTCCAGTGAGTATAAAGGCTGCTTCTTTCCCTGGCTGTGTAGTTACATCCAGAAGATGTCCACATGCAACCACAACCCAGCCCCTGATTGGCTCTGGTGATATGATCTGGCACTCTCTGGCAGCAGTTGTGTGCAGATGAAGAAAGAAGCAGCTGGGACCTTGAGCAAATACATTGCCAGAGATTTACACACTGCCAGTCATACAACAGTGTCCTGGCCATGGTTACAAAATGTTTAGGCAAAACAGGAACAGACCAAGACATTTTGATGTCTGAAGCGTAGAACAGGATTGTGTTCTCTCCTCATCCCACCAATATGCATGACATTGACTGGGATGATCTCCTTGTAACTGCTTCTCTTAAGTGAATCTTTCCCTTTGATACGCACGATGTGGGCCTGCCCCAAGGAGAAGTATAAGTAGTAGTAGTTGCAGGAGTAGTAGCAGTTGTTGTGTTCCTTTAAATTGTTTCTGACTTATGACAACCCTAAGGCGAACCTATCATGGAGGTTTCTGGGGTTGAGAGTGTGTGACATGCCCAACGTCACCTAGTGGGTTTCTATGGCTGAGTGGGAGAATCAAAGCCTGGTCTCCAGGGTTGTTGACCAATGGTCAAACCACACTGGCTGTCTAGAAATATAAATACTATTGCACAAATACTAAATACCTGTCTGCCTGTTTGCCTGCCAGTTCCTGGGCTCTGTCTGTTTGTCGCAGTATAGCATGATGAAGAAATGGAACTTAGCAGGAGGCTGATAGCTTCTGTGTTATTGGGGGAGGTGAATCTATTCCAGCTTTCCATATGAATTTTGAAGAAGATATCCAAAGTGGAGAACCTATTTTGGGGATAGGGCTCAGTACCTTGGATAGTTCCTTTAAAGTTCAAATGAAAGCCTGGAATAGATTCATTGCTTCATTGTCACAGGAGCAATCAGCCACTACTGGAGCCTGGGGCAGAAATCCTAGAGATGTAAAAATATTTACAAATGTTCTTGTCTCAATAAGAAGGTTTCTTAATGCATCAAGATATCGCATTGGAAAAATGATCAAGCAGCATGAGATTATTTACATTTCAAGATTCTTTTTTTTTTGCCAAAAAAGTGCAAAATTTTTTTGAGCAAAATCAACATTTTTGTGCAGAAAATGGTATGTTATGCATAAAATGGATGTTCCCCCCCATAAAACATTGTTAATTTGTATAGAAAACAATGTCTTTTCGGCAAATGAAATGGTTGCCGGAAAAAAAAAAAGTCCTGAAATGCAAGAAATCATAAAAAAAAAATATGCAGAAACTCCCATAATCTCACCTAGAAAACATTTGAAGTCCTTCATTTTTGCATGTGAGAATGAAACAAATAGTTCACAGTAGTTTTGTCTTTATGATCTGTGTGAGGAAAATAAAAACAGAAAATCTAGAGAAACAAAACCTGGCATTTACTTCAGGAACCCCTTCCAGGGGATCCCTGTAATATGCAAACTCTGCCTCTCCATCCAACCTTCATCCATCGTAATGACAAGCATTTCATTAGCTATTAAACTCACCTTGGGCTTCTAAATATGGTCAGGCTATTGAGCTTTCACTTACATAGATATTTAATTGACAAGGCTGGCTTGATTTTCAAATCTCCTTGCGGTAATTGCAGTTCAAGGTTCTGTAAAAATTGCTTATGGGGTTATCAAGCAGAAAGCAGAGCTGACATTATTCAGCTAACCCATATTGACTACCATATGCCTTGAAGCACATAAGGCTTGTGGCAACTCTTAGTAGAATTTTTTTCTTGTGGGGAGGGGATGTTTTGTCCTCTCTTCCACTGTTTTGTGGTCTCTCTCCTTTGCTATGTTGTGACCTTGCTGCAAATAGAAGCATTCTGCTCCACGGTCCCATAGACAGATGGACAATGGCTTTGGCATGGCATCCTTGGATTTACAACACTACATCCTTTCACTCATCATTTTTCAGAAGAATGGGCACTGATCAGTGAGAATTAACAGTTTTAGACAAATGTCTGCTAGAGCTCCACAAACTATAATTCTTTTTAGCAACAGCCATACTTTCCATGCTTTTGCCATATGAGCAGGCATTTTTTTTTCTTACGGTTAGCAACCATTCACATCAGTGGATTTCATCTTTTTCTTGGGCTTATTCCCCTACTTTTGATAAGCCAAGAAAGCTGGATCACTTGCATTTTGAAGCATTTCAAGGTCCAATTCCAGTCAGCCACTTGTCCAGCAGGGAGAATTGGATGCTTCTCTTTGAGAAATTAAGACACCCATGCTGTACTACCATGGTATAACTGCCAACTGGATGGCTGGTGGAATAAAAAAGGATTGCACAACCTTGTTATTCAACATAAAAGGAGGATAAAGATACAATGATAATTACTTTTTACATTTATATCCCTCCTGTCTGATAAGGAAATATGCATTATTTCTTCCCCTTCCAAGCCACCCATTAGGGCTCACGAAAGATATTTAGCTGCTTGAAAGGTGCCTCCTCTATTCCATGCACAGACACTGACTGGTCCAGCAGACAATTATTTCAGCATAGTCAACCAGAAAGTATCCCCCAGCATACCTGAAGGTAGCAAGCCAGTTTAGAAGGTAATAACAGTTGACTGCCTTCAAGGTACCTGTTGACTTAAGGTGACCCTATGAATTTCATAGGGTTTTTTTAAGGCAAGGAACACTCAAAGATTGTTTTGTTGAAATATAGCCTACAGCACCTGATATTTGTTGGTGGTCTCCCATCAAAGCACTAACTAGGGCTGACCCTGTTTAGCTTCCAAGATCAGATGGAATTTGGTGCTTTTAGGGAAGAGCCATTGGTAAACTGGAACCTCCAAATAAAAGCATCTCAAGGAGACAGGAGGATGGGGAAAAAAAAATCACATCACCCTGAGCATTCAAGAGACCACATGCTACTTGGATTACATAGTAGTGAGCCAGAAAGACTAGTGGCAGATTCATTGTTGTTGTTGCCGTGGCTGTTGTATGTTTTTCAAGTTCTTTTTGACTTATGGTAACCCCAAGGCAAACCTGTCATAGGGTTTTTTTTGGCAAGATTTGTTCAGAGGGGCTTTGCATTTGCCTTCCTCTGAGGCTGAGAGTATGACTTGTCCAAGGTCATCCAATGGGTTTCCCTGACTGAGCTGGGATTCTAACCTTGGTCTCCAGAATCATAGTCCAATGTTCAAACCACTACATCATGCTGACTCTCATAAGAATTGTTTAATTAAGATATAGAGGTGGGTGGGTCATCCATTTGGATTGTTCTCCTTGTTTAAAGAAAGAACCATCCAATTACTCCCATTTATTTATTCACTAGAGAAACCTATTAATTTTTTAACTTTTGTAAAATAAGTTCTTTAAGTGAACTTTTATCTTAAAATCTTTTTAAGCTGCCTTGGATCCCATCCTGGGAAATAAATGGAATAAATAATTAAACAAATGAACCAAAGGCCAATTCGTATGAATCTTTGAACAAATCTTTAGAGGTGTGTGGGTCACCAATTTGGAGAGTTCTCCCTGTACGAAAGGAGAACCATCCAATTACTAACCTCTTTGCTTACCCAATTGACAAAGCAATGGTGGCTTCATATGAATCTTTTAATTGGGACACAAATAGAGGGAAAGTATTCTGCTGAGAGAGAGAGACAGCCAATGTGATTGCACTACTATCCTGAAGATAAGGGTTCAATTTGCTGTTCAGCCATGAAAACCCACTGAGTGACCTTGGGTGCATCACACACTCTCAGCCCCAGACAATCCTGGGATAGGCTTGCCTTAGGTCAGTGTACATTTGAAATGACTTGAAGGCACACATAAAAACAGTTCTGCTGAGCAGGGATAAGTGCAGTATTCGTGGTCCCTGTTGTATCTTTCAACATTCCTTCCCTTGAACACCTGCTATTGCCAATTATGCCCCCGTACCCACCCCGCCCAAAAAGCCTTTTAAGTGTAATCCCTTCCAGGTCACTTCCCATTTTTTTAAAAAAATAATGCTCTATATGTCCTAAAACCAGCCCTGGGAGATTGAGATTACATGTAAATGGCTAATCAGTTATCCTTGAGGCAACTGAAGGTGCCACTTTTATATATTCGGGGGTAGTCATGTTGGCCATGCAGCAAAATCCAGAAAACACATTGTGATGATACCTCTACTAGTCTAATGAAAAGGCGCCACATCCACTGTGCAAGTTTAAGAAGCCTGTGAGCTCTAAAAGCCTACATAAAATATTTTGCCCATTTTGGTTGGCCTAATGAAGGTATCACTGCAAAGTGGTTTTTGGAATCTGCAATGAGTGTGATTTTTTTTTCCATTGTGGTGGTAATGGTGACCAGAGAATGGCCGCTTTTGTTATGTGCCTTCAAGTCATTTCTGATTTATGTCAACCCTAAAATGATCCTATCACAGGGTTTTCTTCACAGAATTTGTTCAGAGGGGGTTCGCCCTTGTCTTCCTCTGAGACTGCAAAGATGTGACTTGCCCAAGATCACCCAGTAGGTTTTCATGGCCACTTGGGGATCCAAACTCTGGCCTCCCAGTGTCCAGTCCAGTATTCAAACAACTACACCATGCTGGCTCTTTTCAGAGAACAGTGAGCCCACCAAGACCCATGAAAGCCAAAAGAACAATATCCACGGTATCAGATGTTGTCTATCCTCTGTAGACCCATAAGTGACCCCCTGCTTATGACTTGTGGGTTCATTATGACAGTAACTGTATAGGATGGGCACAGGATTTCAGCATCCTCTATCCAGTTACGTAGGGATGGAGGGATGGGGGAGTGGTTCACCCAAGTGGTCTGTAGCCACACCCCCATACACAGTGGCCCTGCCCCTCATGCTGTAGCCCCCCTCCCGCCCCCTCTCTACACACTCCCAGCTCTGCCACTGCCTCTATCGTGATTCCTAGTGTACAGGCATGACTTTTTCTGATAACTCATGATAAAGAAAAATGTCTGAAGTCTTGGGCTGGGGAGAGATTTCCTCCCATAAAATAACTCATATTGGCAAAATCCACAATTATAACAAAGCTATTCAGCACAAAGGGCCATTTATTTACCTGGCTCTGTTTGTTTGTGCTGGAGATGCATGTGTGCTTTGTATCAATTATTGGGTTTTTTGGTCATCACGTTGATGTATCAGTTTCTCAGAGGCATATGACCTCACCTGGTTATTCTTCTGTTAGGCAGGTCCTTAACAGTCACAATCCATATTTGTAAGAGAAACAAAAGTAAGGTGAGTACAGACATTCTCATGAAGGCGGATATGTATGATGTCTCTCTCTCCATGTACACAAGATGTTTTCAATGTGACTATTAGACTGTAGTCCTAAGCATACTCATTAAGTAAGTTCCATGGATTTCAATGGGACTTGCTCAAGTATAAACATGTTTAGGATTCAGGCCTTAAGCAATCTACCATTGAACAACACTGTAAATCAGAACTAATTTGAAGTAATTGCTGGAATTAGAATATTTCTGGAAAAAAATTACTGTACCAACTGCCTTAAATTATTTAGATTTGTCTCAAAGCGTGCATCATGCAAGCAAACTCTGTTTTTTTCAAGCTCCCCAAATGCAGAACTTAGGGCAATTTGTTAAGGTGTACAGTGGGGATGGACAATTTTTGACCTTTGAGACTTTGTGGGAGCACACGGACCACCAAAACTGCCAAAAAAGTAGGGGTGGGGAGGAGTGCAAATGGAGTAGCTGGAAGTCCACCCTGTTTTTTTAAAAAACAAAACAAAATAAAAATAGGCATCTTGGGGATATTCATTGGTGTGAGGAGGGAGAACCTGTTACCTATTCAAAATGTGAATGGTCGCTTTTGGACTTTCCTAGAAATGGCGATTTGTATTTATGTAGCTACCAAGAAAATCAATTTTGGGGGGTGGAGGTGGTGTTTGAGGGATCTGGGAGGGCCTGGGGTGCCATAGAAGTGACCTTGGGAGTCTGTGTGAGGTCCCTGGGTCCCACTTTGCACATCTCTGATTTACAGTTCTTTTCTAGTAAGAGAGGTCTTCTGAAACAGTTTTTAAGTATCTGGTCTATTATATATATTTATTCATGAGTATTTGTCTTTATTCTTTGTCCTTGGATCTAGGTGATAATTAATACAATAGGTAGACCACACAATTAGAGCAGTTTGATACCACTTCAACCATTGCTGCTCCATCCTATGGAATATTTGGTAGTTTGCTGTGGTACTTAAAATTCTCTCTTAGAATTCAGTACTACTTCAGACTGCAAAGAGAGTGTGTGTGTGTCTCAATTGTTCTTCCATATATTTTCCACACATTTTTTCTCATAAAGCACGTCAGGGACAAGGGGAGGCTAAAGAGAACAATATCTCACAGTGTGTCATTTCCTATGTGAAGGAAATTGTTTGTGTAATTTGTAGAGATATAGACCAGACATGGGCTTACAGTTTCAGTGAGAACTAGGCCATGATCACGTAGTTTACTATGCAGAAAAGTATTCACATTTTCTTAGGCTATGTATCTGAGAGCATATTTGCTCAAAAGGTTGATGCAAATGTCTGTAATTATTCTTTGCCATTAATTCTCCCTTTCTCTAGAAATGGGCTTGTATTTCTAAAGGACTATAAAATTGGGTTGTTAGTGGGGTGCGCGCTGCCCTGCCCTGTGCTATTGAAACAATTCCATTGCCTCATCCTTCCAAGATCAATGCAATAATCCTTCACCATCCATTTGATATTCCAGTGAGATAAAAGCTGCGTTTGGAGTTACAAAAATAGCATTTTACTCTAAAAGAATAAAGCCACCAAAAATAACTTGTTATGTTTCTAAATTCCACAGCTGAATAGCTGCAACTAACTCTGAAGGATTTTAAATTAAAAAAAAAAGGGAAGGGAGGAATAAACTGAAGGCATATATAACAACGTAATAAAAAGAATTAGGAAATGACAGAAACACACTTTTCATGATTTGTGGATTTGTTCTGAATTTTGTGAGAAAGCTTAAATTTTATTTATTACCTGGATGTTTTATAAACAAATTATCACAGGTGAGACTGACTGGAAGGAAACAACAACAGCAGGATTTATTTACTTACTATGGAGTGGGGATGATGGGAGTTGTAGTCCCACACACATGGAGAGCACCAGATTGGATAAGGCTACTCCGTCATATGCTGAATAAAGATGTACACTTTTTTTTTTGTTAAATGAATTACATTCGTAGCATGATCTGAAGTTAGCTCTATCTTCAAAGGATCTGCTTTTACTACTTCTGTTGTTGTTGTTCTGTGTTGTCAAATCTGCTTCAGTTAATGTTGACCTACTCCTGTGATTTTCTGTGCAGGATTTATTCAGAGGAGGATTGCCAGTAGTTTCCTCAAATTAAAGAACACGAAAGACACTGCAGACTGGTCCAGCCAGAAAAATCAGCAGTAGCAGAACATGTTATAAACCAACCTGGACACAGAATGCTTTTTGAAAGCACAGAAATTCTGGACCATTCTGACAACTACTATGTCAGACTACACAGAGAGACCATTGACATCCATAAACACATGGACAATTTCAACAGGAAAGAAGAAACTCGGAAAGTAAATAAGATTTGGCTACCAGTACTGAAGAACACTAAAATCAAGATTCAAAATATGCCAATGAATACCACCCAGACTCTGGAAGTCCCTCTACAGAAAATAATACAATAGATTGCTAATGTACTTAATGCACTGTTATGCATATCCCCTGACTGACAATACACCCTGGGGGATATCCCATTTAACAATAGGCCATTACACAGGCCAACTGTAACACATGCAAATTGCTCCCTCCCACCCGGGGACTATGCAAGTTCATATACTCTGTCTCACTTCCATGCCACCATATCCTCTGAAGATGCCAGCCACAAATGCAGGTGAAATGTCAGGAGAAAACACTAGAACTCGGTCTCAAAGCCCCCCAAAAACCACAACAATCTATAATTTCCTCTTAGGCTGAGAGACTATGACTTGCCAAAGTTGCCCAGTGGGTTTTCCATGGCTAAGTGAGGATTTGAACCCTAGTCTTCTAGAATCCTAGTCTAGCACTTCAACGTCTGCATCACATCGGCTCTATACATACTGAAGGCTTTTAGAAATACCATTTCTATATACACATTTCTTCAGCCAACCTTCTGTTTGCATTTTAGCTGTTTGGAACCAAGATATTCTGTGACCATCTTCTTCAGATAAGCAATCCAATTTCCTCCTGATTTCTATAGATTTGCCAGAAAACATGACAGAATAGTCTCAGTGGTGATTAAATATGATCACCTGGCCAAAAGCAGAGGTTGGAAAAGTTACTTTTTGAACCACAGCATTCAGAATTGCCAAGTCAGCATAGTAGATGGCCATGTTTTGGTGAGGCTTTCTGGGAGTTGCAATCCAAAAATATTTCCAAGCTGTGAAAGCTTCCAGGCAAGGGCCTTCATTATCCTTGAAATTTGTTTGAAAACTTCAAATATTTTTATGTCATGAGACTTATTCTAGACATCTTCCAGCTTGCTGCAGAAAATATCAATGCTTATCAAGAAATGGTGAGATGTAAATTCATTTCTTCCCCTCTACCAACCGAAATATATTTTGTTCTTCACAAAAGGGATAACTGCTAATGGAGGACAGGGCATCATCATCAGATTTTGAGCATCCAGACTTGGGTACACATACAGTTATAACTGCACTATTTGGATGAAAAGCAGACAAATGGAAACTCTGTTAGTGAAACAAGCCATTTCTTCTCATTGAAAAAGTGTGTTTCGTTAGGAAACAACCACAAAGGCAATGCAAACCACAGGATTGCTTCATCTTCAATGGGCACTGGAAGTGGAGACAGCATTCAGCTGCACTTACATAAGCAATTATGTGCCTTCAGAGGGCGGTAGAGGTAGAGGGAGCTGGTTAAGTTCTATGGTGCAATCCCCACTGTCTTTATTTGATCTTTTGCTTCTTTGCCTATAGACTGATGGACTCAAATTACAAGACAGGAGATTCTGACTAAACATTGGGAAGAACGTCCTGATGTTAAGAACAGGAACATGGACAGTGTTAAACCCTTCGGCCCTTTTCACACGGGGTTAATAAAACGGCGTAGGGTGACCTCGACCGGAGGTCGTCCACACCTTGGAGTGCACAGGGTCGGTTTTAATTTTGAGGTTCTATACCTCAAATCGCCCTGAAGCGGCCGGAGGTGGTGGCGCCGCGTGGTTTTTAAAAACCACTTTCCAAGTGATTTTTACTAAACACAAGCGTGCAGCCCTGTACCACCCTGTCATGGCGCCCCGGTATAGATTTGCAGGTGCGTGCAAGTGTGTGCCTGCAGATCTGCCAGGGGTCAGGCTTCCGGCTGGCAAACTTCTCCGATTGGTGGAGAGCCTCCACCAGTTGTAAGCCGCCATTTTTGATGCTGCCGGACGCTGCAGGAGTGTGGAGCGGCGAACGCACGCTGCTCCTCATGGTGACGGACTTACCCAGCTTCAGGTAAGCTCTGTTTCTGCGTGCTTTGCCCCATTTCTCCCTCCACGTATGGAAAGGGCCTTCTTCTCTGGAGTTTTTAAACAGAGGTTGGTTGGATATCAGTCAGGAATGCCTCAGGTATGGATTTATGCTTTGGTAAGGACTGAATTAAATGACCATTGGGTGTACTTCCAACACTAGAACTCTATGATATGCTTAGGTCTGACTTCCTTTCTTCTCATCAGTCTTTGGCCCTTTCCGCATCGGGCCATTAAAACAGTGCAGAGCGACCTCCAACAGAGGTCTTCTGCACCGTGGAGTGGACTGGGGCGGACTACTTTTTGTAATTCCACACCTCAGTCTGCTTCAGAGGAACTGGAACTGGTCACGCAGTGTGCTTTTTAAAAACCTCTTTTAAGAGGTTTTTAAAAAGCATGGAGTGCACGACTCCATGTCGCTCCGTCGCCGCGCTCCGGTGCAGATTTGCAGGCACGCACTAGTGTGTGCCTGCAGATCTGCTGGGGGCAGGCTTTAGGCTGGTGAACTTCTTCAGTTGGTGGAGAGCCTCCACCAACTGGAAGCTGCCATTTTGGACACAGAGCAGTGCGGAGTGACGAGCTCGCACTGCTCCTCGTTCCGACGGACTCGCCCGGACGCTGAAGAAATCCGGTGAGTCCCATTTTTGTGTGGTTCCTTTCCCATGTGCGGAAAGGGCCTTTGTGTTAGTCATCTAGCTGCACCCAGCAGACCTCGTTCTGCTCAAGAAGGCAAGCAAATGGATGTGTAATTTCCTGAATAAATATTTTCTCTTTGCTTGGGTAGTTTTTTAATACTGATTCCAAGAGCTAGCTTCCATTCAAGGCTAACAACAAATATCACCCACCAGCAGATGCCAATGAAATCAGATAGGCTTAGCTGATAGGCTGTGCCTTCTAGCAGATAGACTACATAGATTACATCAAGCTCCTGCATAGTGGGATTGCACTGTGTGGAACCAGCTCCAGAGAAAGGGGGCTTCTGTCACAAGTGGAGAGGAAGAAAAATAGGAAGCATACCAAACATTCTGGATAGATTGTACCTCCTGTGGTCAGTCAGTCAGCAAAAAGTCAGTCATATATGATGGTGTCTCTATTGAATGAGAATGTGAAAAGTAATCCCCTAGATGACAATTTTGTGGACTCCAAAACTTCTTGTGTTGCTGTTGTTGGGTGCGTTCAAGTTGTTTCTGACTTATGGTACTCGAAGGTGTACATATCACAGGGTTTTCTGGGGCTGAGAGTGTGTAACACATCTTGGTCTTCAGGATCATAGTCCAACACCATGTTCACCAGTCCCCAAAGCTTCCTGAACCTTTCCTATTTTTAAAAACAGTACAGCTGCATATTCTTCACCTCTGATTATCACACTTCCAAATCAAGCTTTCTCAAGTCATACCCCCACTGAAACACATTATCTTGCACAGTGCATAGCTGAACCACCCAGTTTGGATCTCAGAGAAGAGATGTTGCCATCTTCATTTTCCTAAGGCAGTCTTTGCACCTGTGCCTGTGTCACAAGTGGAAATTCAACAGACCCTTTTTCTGTGTCACAGTGACCCATGCCTTCATTACATCCCATTTGGTTTACTGTAATATGCTCTGCGTATGGCTGCTTTTGAAGAGTATTCAGAAGAATATTTCAGGTGGTACAAAGAGCTGCAGACAACATGTCAACTAGGACTGATTACAACTCCCCTGCTCCAACAGCTCCAGTGGATGCCAGTCTACTTCTGGTTATGACCTATAAGCCTAGTACAGCTTAGGTTGAGCTACCTGGGCCCTGAGTTACTCAGCAAAGGCCCTTCTTTTAGTCTCACCACCTTCACAGGTATGGCTGATGTCTTCCTAGGATAGGACCTCTTTGGTGGTGGTTACTCATAAGCTCTGGAATTCTCTCCATAGAAAGACAGGAATGGCTACTTCTTTGGTATCCTTCAAGTCAGCAGATAAAAACTTTTTTCCTCCTTTTATTCCAACATGTTTTTAGAACTGAAGCTTTTAAAGGAGAGGGCTTTTAAGAGGGTGCCGTATTATTTTCATATGTACTGTTTTAAATTGCTTTTATCCCTTTTAGGTGTATGTTTCAAATAGTTTTAATATTTTAATATTTTAATTCTGGTCTACTGTTGACTTTTGGTATGTTTTAACTGTATTGTAATCATTCTAATTTGTAAAGCCAGCTTGAGTCCCAGTTCTACAAAAAAAAACAAAAAAAAAAAAACAAGCAAACCCAGAGGCATGGTATAAATAAAGCTAACAACAACAGGCATAGCTGTTAACTATTCATGCATCTCCATCTGCACCTGCTGAATTCACCTTGCCAAATAACAATTAAAAGGACTGAGAATGTCCACATGGCCATGGGGGCAAAACCTAAGGTCCCCTACAGAAATGCTAGTGGGAGATCTTAGTTTAGATATCGTGAAACAGCATTCAGATGTAATAAGGGCACCTAAGGAAAAGAGTGGCTGTGGAAGACTAAGGCTATATGATAAGCTGGGAAAGATGAGGTCCGTCTTTAATATAGAAGGAAACAAGAAACCAAGCATGTGAAAAGAGTCTCCCTGGCACCAGCATAGTAGCTTCTCCCCAGCCCTGCATGTAGCAAAATTGGCCACACAAGTGGTGTTCTTTCATGTCAACAAATTTTTCACATACATCCCTACTTGAGACCTTGGGGATGTGTTAAATGTGCGTGCTGTACTGCATAGAAAACAAGCAATTAACTGAAGGACTTTACTGAAGAGTCTATCTTCCCAAGTGAACCAGAAAGCACATTTAAGAACTTTTTTTCCCCCGGCTGTATGAACCAGTCAAGGGAAGGGTGGTACTGATTCAAAAGGAAGAACAAGATTCAAAGAAGACCTTAGACAAAATAAATAGTAGCTGGTAAAAGAGTGTGGAGGAATTAGAAAATTATTGAGAAGGGAAATTGTTGAAGCTGCAACTTCAGGACAAGAGAGCTCTAAATGTGTTTCCCTAGCTCTTTCCGTCCTCTCTTTAGTTATTGCTTGCTTGTGAAAGAAGCAACCAACAGTAGTTTATGATGCTAAGACATTTCTATGCTCTGTTTGCTGTTTTTATTTTTTTTTAAAAAAAAAACATTGATGTTTCTGCTTTCCTCACATTTGGTAATTTGTCATTGAAAAGTACTATACTCCCAGACTTCTTCTATTACTAACTCTGATGGTAAGATTTTTAAAAAATATATACTGTATGCCCTTTTAATAGAGGGAGGAGGAAATGACCAACCATCCTCAGGACTATTAATTATAGCTGCAAGAAGCACTCAGTGTCTCACCAAGAAGAATGGGGCTTTAACTTTTGACTGCAATTGACACAATCAGCCTCATAGCTGTTGCTGAAATAGCATCAGGGAGAAGGGAGGCGATGCTTTGTACTCTCCATATGTTCTGAGCAGCAAGGCAGTGCCAGCTCTGCTTGCTTGCTTAGGCTAATGACCAGAGCCAGCCCAAGGCATTTTGCTGACTGTAGCAAAGGACAAGACAATGCTCCCCCTTCATTTCATGTACAGGAGCTGGGTCGGGGTTTCATACAATTGATTGATGTACAGGAGCAAAGTGGATTGGCCACTGAATTGTTCTTCATCCTCTATCTCACCTACAGGCAGCAAGCTAGTTTAGTTTATTCAGCAAGCAGAACAGCCATGTCACAGTGATGTCTTCTGTCATCTTTCATGGGTAGTGGAGCATCATGGACCTCAGTCACCATGATTTAGCAATGAAAGACAACCAAGAATTCTACTCCACAGAAGTTTATTGGTTCCAAACCATTACACAGCTCCAGCCTTCCCACTTTTTATTCATTCACAGGGTTAGTCTCTGTGAAAGCCTGTACCACCTGGATGGACTGTTGACTCTTCCCTATTTCCTTGCCTTTGCCTTCTTCTGTTACAGTCTTCCATGGCTGGGACAAACAGAACACCCTCTCCACATGCTGACTGCTTCTCCTTCCCCTTCTCTGACTACAGTCTTGTCTCTGACACCTTTGTCTCCTCTCCCTTGGGCTGCTGGGTCTTCAGCATCTCTCTGATGCTGGGTGTCTGGGTCCAAAATTGTGTGACTGCTTCTGGTAGACTCTGGGTTATGCTGTCTGAGGTAGCTGCCTCACTTTGCCTCATAGAAGGGGCAGTCTTCCTAGTTCAGAACACTATCCTCCTTTACTATATAATCATTTCTATATAGATATAATACAGTTGTATCTTATTCTGGTAGGGTAGGTTACTCTGCATCCTAAAGCAGTGGCAGACATTGGAAACAGAGGTCTTTTGTCACTTGGCTACCAAGCAGCATCAGCCTGGTAGTACAGTACAGAACCTGAGAACCCAAGACTGAGGTTTACAAGCTGCAGCCTGGAATTTCCACCTTCGTTTGAATCCCATTAAACCTTCCAAGGCAGATTACAGTATGTGCAGTTGATCGTGCTGCTCCTCCATGCTGCTGCTACTAGCTGGCTACCTCACACTACTTTTCTATTGATTGAGCAAGAAAGGCTTCTATTTTTTAGCATAGCAGGTGAGGGAGGCCACAGGAACTGAAAGGAGAATTGGGCACGAAGTGCAATAGCTACACATTAGCACATTGCCCCCAGAATACTTTAAACCAGGGCTCAAATCCACAAACTTTTGGGCCTTGAAGGCCACTTAGGAAATCAGCCTGGGGCCAGATATCATGTAGAAGACTTGCTAGTTGTCACCATGGGTACCTGAGCATAAAATTATGGACCTGAAAGAGTTACATTGCTGTAAAGGCAGCCAGCTAATCAGAGAGGCCAACTGAACTCCTCAGTTTGGGAGTTGGTAATCATGCAGCTTTTTGATGCTGAGATTATCTGGATTAGCAATTGGATCAAGGCCAGCGGGAGGAAACATGCAGCCCTCCCAGTGCAACTTCCGTCAACCCTAACCAGCAAACTGAAGAATACAGGCAGTTGTGAAGAAGAATACTGGCAGTTGCAGTCCAACAAAGACTGGAAGTTCACATGATTCCCACTCCTGATGTAGACCATTGACCAGTAGACAGATATACCCAGACATTCTGCTCAATCCAATTCAATTCAAAACATTACATTGGCAAATACACAGCATAACATTATAACATTAAACAAATTTGAAATCATAACACAACTCATAATAAAACAATCACATTGAACAAATAAACATTTGTCTCAGAGCAGAAGCAGAGCATAACAAGAACCCAGGATTAGTTTAACATCAAGAATTTATCAACGGTCAAGAAATGGCCTGGGATGATGGATGGCTTTCACTTAGGGTAAAGGTAAAGGTAAGCAAATAAAAATGATCTCTGGGAGGGATTGCAAAGGTGAACTTCCACTATACAAAGGAAACCTCATTGCTGCAGCACTGGACTGGCCTGTTGTTGCAAAGCAGGAGAGAGACAGCTTACTTGACTCTTGTGGGAGCAACTGCTGACTGACAAAAGGTAGTTAATCACAGTGTCTTAGAGACATCAGAAACATTGCAAGACTAGGATGGAGAAATTTAACAATGTTAGGAGAAGCTGCCTGGAGATTTCAAGCCTTGGTGGGCAAATTTTTCAATAGCTGCCATAGCTATGATGAGATTTGGCAGCTAATGTGAGACTTGAGAGAGGCCTTGATAAAAGTGAGGTGGTCATATTGTTGGATAGCACCGGTAGGTGTGAACTAATAGCGGCGGAACATGAATGGCTGCAAATAATTACTAAAGTTGTGCCCAGTACAAAGGCTTTGCTTTCAGGTTCTGCTGTCTTAATCTCAAAAGACAGGAGCATCTGAACTAGAAGCTATACTTATGATCTCACATTCTCACACCCTTCAACATTTCCTAGATAAAAACCCGGACTTGTGTGGCTGAGCAACATCAGAGCGTGGTCAAGACGGCAAAGGTTACTAAAGGGGAAGACCACACAACTAGGAAAGGCTGCGGCTGCTTGCCATTGCCTGAACCTCCTGGGAAAAAGCAAAATTCTGCAGCTTTTTGCCAATGCCTGAAGCTACTGGGGAAAAGGAAAATTCTGTCCCCTCCTCTCCATTCCCTCTTCCTGAGTCCCTCCTGCTGAACTCATTGAGTGCAAACTACTTTTGCACTTTGAACTCATTTTGCAACAATTGAAGTAAGCGGAGGTCAAAGTGGGGAAGTGGAAAGGCATTTTAAATGCAGCTGAAAAAGTGGCATTAATCAGGACTGTCCCTGCCAAACCATGATAGTTGCAGGGTATGCATATTTAGCCATTCTATCATAGCACAAAGCTATCCTGCACATAACATGCTCTCTTTTTGTTGTTCAAAGGGAATATAACATAAAATCTGGGCCAGAAGTAAGGAGTCCAAAGAATCACTTTAGGCAGAAGTTGAAAAAGTTATTTTTTTTGGATGGCGGTTTTCAGAATTGGTCTGTGTTGACTGATGGCATTCTGGAATTCAGGGTCCAAAAACATAACCCTGCAAAGCTTTGATTTCAGACAAGCAGGCTCAGATGCAATGGGATTTTCAATTTGTTATTTCTTTTGGTTTGCACATGAACTCCTCATAACATATCACAGATTTCTTTCAAAAACTTCCTTTGCTTGAAAAGCATTTTGCCATGTGATGTGGACAACTGCTCTTTGAAAAATATAAACTGGGGATTAAGGTAATGATTTCTGTCAAATTGGATCCAGGCTCCATTTGTTGCATCTAGTTTCCAGTGCACTCAATGGGACTCAGGTCACAGCTCACTTTTCACATCAGTTTTCCTGGAATGTAGAGCACAGCTAAGTTACAGCAGCATCTTATGGATGTTTAATGAGAAATTAGTGTCATTGTGCTCACTGTCTACAGGATCACACAATACTCTGACTGCAACCCATAGTGAGCACATATTAGTGAACTGTGGTTCACTGCTGATCTCTCAAACATGTACATCAATTTTTCCTGCATATTTACAGACATATAAGATGTCCTTTCCATCTTCCCCACCCCCATATTTAGAACTGAATGCATTAAAAGCAGGGATGGGGAAGGTGAACCCACAGGGCTGGTTTTGTAGCCCCCAAATTTAAAGATTACTCCCCAATGCCCCCAAACAACCCCCAGGGGCTGTGGGAAGCAATTTTAGCATACTTTTGCTCCCCAGCATTTTAGGCCCAGAAGAGGCATGAATTCTAGGTCACTTTCTTTTGGAGCTGGAATTCTAAGTCACTTCCTGTTGGAAAAAAAGACATTCCCTGGGCCTAAAAGGGTTCCAGGAGGGTGAAAAATATGATGAAATTATTCTTCATGTCCATCGATTGGGGAACATTTGGGAGCATTTTTTTCTTCTTCTCAGGGTTTGTGGTGGAGTTACAGTTCTCTATATTCCCCTGAGAGGGGGTAATGTGTCCACTAAATCCTCAACAGTTGCCAAACCCTGATATACATTTTTAGACTAGTACAAGATAGAAGTGTGAACTTTCTGCTACACCCCTGTAATAACCTTTGTTAAGAGGCAGAATATCACAAAGGTAGCATAACATATCGGTGCTATTGCCTCCACAGAAAATGTAAGTAATCAGCAACTGATTACTGAAGAGAAAAGAGCAGAACAACTAAAACAACTACATCTATTCAGAATCAAGTCCCACTGAGTTCAATGGAGCTTAGACCCAGGTAAATGGGAATAGAATGGCAGCTCAACAGATTGCACTGTTCAAAACAAAACAAAACAGAATTGTATAAGACTGCACTGTAAAAAGACTAAATGTCTGGAATAACTTGCCATTTCCCCTTAGCCACTGAAAATCCAAAGAAACCCAAAATCTAGAACTGGCCAATACATTTGTTAAGACCAACCCAAAAGTCACAAAATAGTTTGTCATCTTTCGCATTATTCATCAGTGACAGAAGGGGAGTAGAAGATGGAAACAGAAAAGTCCAACATTTAAGTCATATCAGATTCATTTTCAAGAAGACTGTTGTTGTTGTTGTGTGCTTTTGTGTCATTTCAGACTTATGGTAACCCCAAGAGAAACCAATCACAGGGTTTTCTGGGGCTGAGAGTATGTGATGTGCCCAAGGTCACCCAGTGAGTTTCCATAGCTGAGCAGGAATTGAACACTGGTCCCCCTAGTCCAAAGCTCAAACCACTATAAGATGCTGGTTCTCTCAAGGAGATGGTAGACTAAAGGAATTCGGCATTAGTGGGTACCATAGCTATCAGATTACTTTTAGGATCCTTTCAAACTATACAGTGGTGCTATAATGCCACTTTAACTGCATGGCTACATCCTATGGAAACCTGGGATTGGTAGCTGGGTGAGGTTTCCTGGCTCAGAATTTTAATTGCCTCTCTCTAAACTACAAATCCCAGGACTCCATATGATGGGGAAATGGCAAATTAGAGTGGAATCACAGTGCTATAATTGTGCAGTGTGAAAGGACTCTTAGTAATGCATCCTGGGACAAAGGAGCAATGGGTGATTGCTATGCTGAAAACATAAATACTATCTGTATTTGTCTCTTGCCCTGGGCAAGAAGTGGTTAGGCAGACTGAAGTTAAAGAGAACATGACAGTTTTTATATTAGCAAAATGGGAATGAAAATGTCAAGAGCCCCATAAAAAGGCATTCCAATGCCATTCAGACTCATGTAATGACTTTAAACAAACACTCCTAAAGGAACAGCTTTCCACTAGATCATAGGGCAACTTGGCACAACTGGGCACAGCAGACAGGTCAAGATTTGATTGCCTTATGTATATCATGCTGGGTCACCAGTAAGTAGGACATGATCAAAAGTACATACCTTATGCTAGGTTTTGACAACTTATTTTTAATTTTGGACAAAACATCACATTGAATGTATTCACTAAGCTACTGGCCTCACAGTACTGCAAACAGCTGTTGCAACTCTTGTGCACTGCAGATAAATCTTTAGACATCCGCCAATTTGCATTTTCACAGATCTGCTATAAAGGCAAGATGAAACAGATATGGGAGGCCCTCATCTTTTCCCTCCTACTGTACGCCAACACTTTGGGATATGCCTATATCGGGAGGCATTTTAATAGCCTGTCTACATATTGTCCAAAAGGCTTTTGCAAATAGCACTGAAGGCCATGTGCAGAAGAATAGATGCTTTGAGAATCTGTCTACCTTGATAGACATTGCTTGCATACTTTTCATCAAGCAATTGGAACAAATACCATTAAGGCATACCAGTGTGGTACATCCCACAGGTAAATCGACACCAGAAAAGGTACGCTTGCAGTTTACAGTCACTTGGATCTCAGAACTGTCAGCTGGGATGCCGAGTTTGGTCTCAGTTTGTAATAGTGAAACATAGAGAGAAATGCTTGCACTGCTGCTTTTCAGATGTATAGCATTGTGAAGTCATAGAAACACAAGTAAGAACTACTTGATTTGATCCTGCTAGCAGTTAAGCCATTCTCTCAATTGAGAGACAACAGAAAGCCACAGCATAGCAATCCTCCAATTATGGGGCAACTAGAACAGCCTTCCCTCCAGATGTGCTAAACCAAAACTCCCATGCCCCATCACTATGGCAGGTGGTGAGTGAAGTTGATGGGGACTGTCATCCAGCTTGGGAAAAAGCTAGCACGGCATAGTGGTTTGAGAGTTGGATGACAACCACCCTGGAAACTAGGACCATTTCTGCACTAGACAGTTATAGCGCTATTATTCCAGTTTCAACATCCTATAGAATCCTGGGGTTTGCAGTTTAGGGAGGGGCCTGAGGCCCCCCTCTAAATTGCAAACCCCAGGATTCCATAGGATATTGAAAGTGGAATAATAGCGCTATAACAGTCTATTGCGGAACTGGCCTACGGTTCACGGCCATGGAAACTCATTGGGTTACCTTGGTCCCAGAAAACCCAGTGATAGGTTTGTCTTAGGGTTGCCATCAGAAAAAACTTGAAGGCACACAGCAACAACAGCTTGAGGAAGCCTGTGCTAGAATAATTAGCTATACCCGAACTTATTTTCTGTTCCTTCAGGTTTGAGGTTAGATTGTTCTCCCATGGGAGTCGGAGTGCTTGCTTTTCTAGTTAAATGCCTGGAAATGTCAATGAGGAAAAACTAAATTCAGATTTAGAGGATAAAGAGAACTGATGGGCATTCCCCCCAACCATTTTGGTTGCTATGTTTAAGCAGATGGTTCTTTGGATGGAGAATTAAGCTAGACTATTCTTCAGGGTAAAATCTTAAACAGTCTTTCAGAGTGCGAAGGAAAATTCTGCCTCCTTAATTACATTTTAATGATTATTTAAAGACTAATTCTGGAGTTGGCATACAGGAGGGAGATAGAAATACTTTTAAAGAGATGTTGGTTTATTTTAGTTGCTGGTTTCTTGAAGCTGTTTTATAGTTCTCTAAAGAAAGGATTTTTTAAAAAAACAACAACAAAAGAACTTTCCGGATTATTTTGAAAGGATAATAGCTTCTTGCAGTTAAATTTTTATATAAAAATTGTTTCAAAAATGGCACAAAACATTATAAAAATCCTTTCCACTAATGCAATGTTTTAGATGTTTTAGTTAATCAGCATGATTTTAACTGGAATATTGTTTGGCAAATCTAGAGGAGTCTGTCCTCAAACCACTCACTTTTGCCATAATGTCGATGAAGTGATATTTCCTTAGGGACATTTTGAGGAGGTATACTGTAACTCTTTTAAAAAAACACACACCATCAACAGAATAATGTAGAGCTAAATATAAATTTACTTAGGGTTCACCAGAATCTGAGCCTGAAAATGTTCCATATATAGCACAAGGTCCAAGCTAGTTGATTTTGTTGTTGTGTGCCTTCAAGTTGTTTCCAGCTTATGGTGAGCCTCAGGTGAATCTATCAAGTAGGTTTCTGTGGCCAAGTGGAGAATCGAACCCTGGTCTCCAGGGTCATAATCCAGTGCTCAAACCACTGAACCACACTGGCTCTCACACTGGACAAAACAGTAAATTTGTCTTTGTATCTAAATACCCTAAAGACACCAGATCCCATCTGACCTTGGAAGCTTAGCAGGGTCAGCCCTGGTTAGCACTTGGATGAAAGACTGCCAAGGAATACGGGGAATGCTGTAGGCTATATTTCAGATGAAAGAACTGGCAAAACTACCTCTGAATATTTCTTGCCTAACAAAACCCTATGAAATTCATGATGCTTCCATAAGCAGACAGGCAACTTAAAGACCCATACACACAGATCTAAAATACAGATTCTCAACAATCTGAATTGTACCAGCAGCATTTGCTATATTAATGAGGTCAAACAAGCATATAGGAGGAATGAGTATGTCCTTTTTCTGCAAACGTTTGCTGTAAAAAAAGGGAAAGAATAAGTACTAACCAGTTTATTTCAGCGCAAGCTTCTTCGGGTGCATAAATAGGAGCTGTAAGACTACTTTTTTTCCTTTCCTTTCTATAGTAAAACAGATTAATATGGCTACCTCTTTGAAAAATGCTGTATATGGATATGTTGGTGGCCGGAGCGGGTAGAGGAGGCGGAGTTCCCACTGGTTTCCTTACTTTCCCCCCTCCTTTCTGACAATCTCTCTTCTCCCTGTCTGTGAGCTGTCTCTTTACATTTGTTAGCGGGAAGCAGCCACTGATCCAGCTGAAGCAGTGGTTGACAGAAAACAGCTGGTTGCTTCTTTGTTGCTTCTTCCTTTTTCACCTGCTAACTATTTCCAATGCATTTTCCAGTTCTCTTCTCAGCAGGAATAGATCATATAATTGGGCTGAACCTTTTTTTCTTCTTTACTAGAACATCCACCTGCATGAAGGGAAGAGTTACATGGAATGTGTAACAATACTGATATATGTTTGGGAACTATCAAAGATGAAATATATCTGTCTGTAAATGTTAGGACGCTGCTTATTTGTTGGTGAGTCATGCTTTGGTTTGCTTTTAAATATTGATTAGGGAAGGATATGTGGCTATCCTTTGTTTCTTCCTTGAACTTCAAGATCCACCAACTGAAGCCTTGTGAAAATATTGGCTCAGGAAAAAGGACTCAGAATAAAGGAACAGAGTGTCCCAAGAGGGTGTCTTGGCTTGTTTTCAGTGAGTTCCCAGTGGTTTCATTCATAAAAATCTACTCTGAGACCCTCTTTTTCTGTTTCAGTAGCCCAATCTGTTGTGATTGTCGTACAGGGAATAAGAAGTCCTTGGTGATCTACTGCAAATTGAAGATTCTTCAGAATGTCCGGGTATGCTTTCTGATGTATAATGACACTGTGGACCTATATTTTTTTCAATAACAGATCGCTTTTAACTCCTATTGATTTCAGCAGGTCTCCTCAGAACAGAACAACTTCTGAATCCAAACCAATGTTAAGAACTTTGCACATAGACATTTCTGGGGTTCTACCACTTGACATGAATTGATTAGTGATGTCCTACGACAGCTTACAGGGAAAAAAGGCTAAATATTTTCAAATTTTTGTCCTTTACACTTGTGCACATATGTATCAGGCAGTGATGTATTTAAGTCTTTTACTCCTAGTCTCAAGTCTCTATCTTCAAGTCACAAGTCGAGTCTCAAGATACTTTCACTCAAGTCTCGAAGTCAACTTTATACTCCAACCTGTATTCCAGAATTTCTAGACAGAGTCGAATAAAGTTGGTTTTAACAATTTAAGTAGAGTCAGCCCTCTACTTTTGTGATTTTGCCATCTGCAGCTTCGATAGTGGGGAATAGGGTCCTTCTTACTTCCCATTTGCAAAGCTGGAGGCTTTTTCAGAAGTGGCGAATAGGATCCTTCTTATTCTCCGTTACTGAAGATTCAAGAGCTTTAGAAGGAAGGATCCTTCCTTCTCAAGCACATTGCCTAACACATTTTCTGTTCCCTTGTGAGATATGCGCCCTGCACTCTGGGCATGAGTCTTGCCTTCTGCTCTTAGGAAAAGTTTTAGAAAGCTCCTCCTTTATGTAGTAGAGACTGGCTGCTGAGCAGACCTCAACCTCACCTCAAACCCATTGCCTAACCCTTTTGCTGTTCCCTCTGAGAAATGTGTCCACACTTTGGGCTTGAGACAGATTGTCATGTGATCAGTAAACTGTAAGGTTTCTCGATGAATTTGTTATGTTACTGAATCAAGTGCAGCAAGTCAGCCACTAAAAATATGCAAGTCTCAGGTTGAGTTGAGTTGAATCAGTGTGTAATTTTTGCCAAGTCAAGTCTGAGTTGAGTCACTGAAGTGACTTAAGTCTGACTTGAGTCCGAATCAATAGACTTGAGTCTATATCACTGGTATCAGGTCAGGATTTATATTCCTATAGTTGACTTCTGTCCCACCAAGTTCTCAAATATTTTTGTCATTGTTTTTTGCCTTCAAATCTACCTTGATGTATGACAACCCTGTTATAGAGTTTTCTTGGTAAGATTTATTTAGAGGTTTGCCATTGCCTTCTCCTAAGGCTGAGAGAGTATGGCCAGTTTCTCACTAGGCTATTATAGTGCTATTATTCCACTTTCAACATTCTATAGAATCCTGGGGTTTGCAGTTTAGGGAGAGGCTTTGAGGGGCCAGGATTCCACAGGATGTTGAAAGTGGAATAATAGCACTATAACAATCTAGTGTGGAAATGGCCTATGACTTGCCCAAGGTCAACCAGTGGGTTTCCATGGTTGAGCAGAAAGAGATTGGAGACCTGATCTCCTGAAGTCTTAGTCTAACACTCAGACCTCTTCACCACACTAGTTAAAACATTTTACACTTCTGTAGATACACAATGGTTTCTCATTGGCAAGGGGATCGGACAAGGCTTCATTTTATCACCCTACCTATTTAACTTGTGTGCTGAACATATCATACGTTAAACTGAATTAAAACTTGGAGGTAGGGGGTATGAAAACTGGAGGAAGGAACACCAGCAATTTAAGATAGGCAGATAACATCATCCTACTAGCAGAAAACAGCAAAGACTTGTAAAGATTACTTAAGAAAGTCAAGGCATAAAGTGCAAAGGCATTTTTACAGCTGAATATTAAGAAAACAAAAATAATGACCATACATGATTTACTTAACTTTAAAGCAGATGATGAATATATTGAAAATAGTTTGAGATTTTCCATACCTTGGCTCAGAATCAGAAGGGAGACTGCAGTCAAGATACCAGAAGAAGCCTAGGACTTGGAAGGGCAGCTATGAAGGAACTAGACAAGATCTTGAAGTGTAAAGATAGGGTTGTATTTACAGCCATTGTATTTCCAGTTTCTATGGCTGGTTATGAAAGCTGGACAGTGAAGAAAACTGACAGGAAGGAAATTGACTAATTTGAAATGTGGTGCTGAAGAAGAGTTCTATGCATGCCCTGGACTGCTAAAAAGACAAATGAATGGGTCTAGAACAAATCAAGCCTGAATTGACCCTAGAAGCCAAGTTGACTAAACTGAGGCTGTCATACTTTGGTGATCTCATGAGAAGACATGATCCACTAGAAAAGACAATAATGCTTGGTAAAGTACAAGGCAGTAGAAAAAGACAAAGAATACATTACAAAGACTGGATAGACTCAATCATGGAAGACACGTCCCTGACTCTGCAAGACCTGAGCAGGGCAGTTGATAGGAGGTCTCTCCTTCATTGGGTCACCATAAGTTGAAGTTGACTTGATGGAAGTTATCAACAAACAACAAATATGCAATGCCAGTGGTAAGAGTTTTATTGGACTATTATATTGTTGACTACTACATATAATTTGCCAAAAATTAGCAAGCCATAAATAAACCTAGGAAGAATGGGCCTTTTTTCTCCACTAGGGTGTCAGAACATCATTGCTGTAATAATGCATGCATGAATAAGTTAAAAAGTAGGCAATTCAGAATGGAAAATTTTTCTTTCCTCCTGAGATAAAGAAAAGAATGCAATATTTAAAAAGACAAAGCAGAAAAGACCAAACAGGGCTATGAATTATAGTACATGTACAATCATACAGTTGCTTATAAAAATCTAGCTACTAAATAAGAGGCTAGGGGGAATGGATACTAGCTTTTTGAGACAAGGCCAATAAATATATAGACTGCTTATAGAAAATCTGTTCCCAGGACGACTTGTTTAATAGAACAAATGAAACAAAGTATATAAATATTCTTTTAAAGGAGTGGTAAATAATATGAATATCCGTGGGAACACTGTGCAATTCTAGCCAAATGCTACTTAATGAAAGTCCAGAAATCATTCATATATCAAACTTTTAGACAGAATTTGTTTGATAGCCAATGCTGCCTCTTTCTGATGTTCTAGCGATTCCTCCATACTGTAGGTTGGGGTGAGGAATGTAGGTATGTCCCTTCAGATGATACCTGACTCCACCAACTCCAGCTTTCATAGTTGATGGTCAGGAATAATGTGAGTTGCTGGAATGCAACATCTGAAGGGTCATACATCACCCATCCCTGCTATAGGGATCTCTAAGGTGTACATTTTCACTAGAAACAGAAAGGCATAGTTGAACATAGAAGGTAAATTTGGAAAATGCCTAGACTTTGCTCCTACTAATCCCCAAAGACTTTCTTGTCCAGCAAAAGCTGTAGGCTAAAGACTTTAAAATATATAGCACAACACTACAGATGTCTGCTCAGGAGTAAATGTCACTGGGTTCAATGTGGTTTACTTCTAAGTAAGTAGATATAGAGGATTGCTGCCTCAGCCATCTATCTGGGCCCAAGAAACTCACAGAATCTTCAGTGTTGATAAACTCAAAGAGATCTCATCCTTTCATTCCAAGACATAAAAGCACTTTAGAACTTGTTTCAGCTTTCTAGATAACTTCTACGTGGCAGGTTCAAATGTTTCACTTTCCCATTCTCTATAGATGCCAGTCAAGAGTTTGTTTCTATGTTCAGTGTTTCTGTGCCTCTGCCTTTGCACTCACAGTCTGATAGAAATCATGTGCATGAAATGTTTTCAAGAACCATGTAAATACTAAACACCAGTTTTGCTCCAGTAGTGGTTTTTTATCATTCCATTCCCTAATAGATCAGGTTTGGAAAGGTGAATTCTCCATTGATTCATAGTTATATGGTGAATAGGTTTTTTTTCCTTTTGTCAACTGTCTATATGGCAGCCACCAGACATCATTTAGTTTGTCACTTCTGTCTTGTTACCTTCTCTAACTTCTACATAGAATGGGTAACTTTCTTTCTTTGTAAAAAGCAAGATCCTTGGGTTGTGGCTTCATGGAGCTTAATGCTAGTATTGGTTGTGTTCCAGCAGTTCCTCAGGGTATGAGAATCCCTTCTAAAGACACACCAGCCAACAGGCATAGGGTGAGCATTGAATCTATACATTGAATTTTAGGTGTTTTAAGACATGCCACATTATTTCTTTAGAAATGTTTTAACACAGAGAAGTATAAGCCAGACTTTAAGTAGAATCTCAATTCTACCTTAATTATGGAGTTGCTATGGTGTTGACAGACTCAAGTGGTGTTTATTTCTTTGTGAGTAATTAGGGATCTGATCATAGGCCTTATGCTTTTTAGCAGTATAACTAATGATCTCTTCCCTTACCAATGCCTGTTATGCCTCCTGGACTCTGCTAGATGAGAAAACACTTGTTTCATTTAATTCTGGAAATTCAATGATGGGCTTTGCACAAAATTGATCCTGCGTGTTTAAGAATTAAGCCCCTGCCACTTACATGTTACATCACGTTTAAAGCTGGGAAAGCAAGCGTAAAATGAGGGCATTAGGTACTGGCGGAAAAGGAAACAAAGCTACATTTTCTTCCTTAATTCCAAAAAGCCACGGCTCCTGATCAAATATACTTCTCCACCCCAGCACCCTTTGTGAATGGCACTAGAATTCATGCAAAGAACTCTAGAATGCTTGCTATTTAGGCTTCCTCACAGGAACCTTTAATTTTGTGAACACTTAAATCTGTCATCTGACTTGAGTGAAATCAAGGGAATTGAACTATGTACTGAAGTGGATGGCTGACTGGATGCCATGTCTGACACCGCTAATGAGTTCCGTTTCTGTTCCTGAGAGGCATTTCTGTGCTTGAGGAAATGGTGCAGTCTTGCCCATTAGATCTTTGTTTTCTGTGTTGCAACTGACAATTGATGCCCACTGCGATAATGATAAACAGCTGCCTGTGTAAAAGCTAAAGGGAGATAATCGCTTTGGGTAGCTTCATGTGGTGATGATAATGTCTTGGGCAACATTTGAACTAATTACTTAGAAACAAAGGGCCATATTAAAAAGTAACTAAGGCAGGGGTCCTCTTTTTCTGTAATGGCAGGGCCTCCCTAAACCATAAATCCCACAAGTGTATAGGCTTCTCTATCCTTGAACTATAACAGGCAAAAATGCCATCTTACACACAGAATGTTTGACTTTGAGGCCCCTCCCTAAACTGCAAATCCCAGGATTCCATAGGATGTTGAAAGTGGAATAATAGCACTATAACTGTCTAGTGTGAAATTGGCCTAAGAAGTACTGAGTTTTTGAGACAGAGATCCTTGGATTTTGCCAGTTGTTGCCACTTCAATATCCACTGCTGGGACTGCTAAATGGATTTTGGCCAGAGTTAGTTCACAAAAATGTGAAGTAAGATTCAAAAAGTGGAGTAAGTCTCAAGCCTCAACTTTTGTTATTAGAAAAGCTGGAAAATTATTTTATTGGACTACAATTTCAAAAATTCCCCAGCCAACATAGCTAGTAGCCATGCTGGCTGTGGGATTCTGGAAACTGTGGTCCAAACAATAACATTTCCAAGCATCATCCTTACACAGCTTGCATATTTGGTATGGTATTGGATCCAAGATAAAATGTACTTGGGCTAAGATTTTTAATTCTGAATTCTAAGTGGCAGACTAAAGTTTCTTTCAAGTTTACCTTGGCATGTCTCTTTTCTTTACTTCTATAGAGCCAGTTCCTTTTTCTAGTATACATATTAGCTTAATTTAAGAAAAATCAATAGAGCTATGCTGCTATACGGCAGCTGAAAGTATGGCTCTTTGTCTTTTCTTCTGATAAAGATTGAGTCTGATTGGGACATCAGATGCTGAAAAAAATCTCCTATGAATGGGGGAGGGAGAGAACTGATTAAAGTTCTATTTGCTGATGTTCTTCACCAATTTATGTCCAAGTGTTCGCTTGCTAATTAATGACTGCTGATGAAATGCCATGTGTCAGCAATGAATTACTTACCTTTGTTGAACCTCAATAGTGTATGGCTAATGAACTAGGACAAGTTGTATAATTAAAAACTAAAATAGCCTCATTGCAAGATTCAGTAATACCTATATTCTGTAGGTGGCACAGATGAAACAACTCTCCTTGTTGGCAATTTAATTTAAAAGTGAAGTAGGAGACTTAGGGTCACTAAAAATAAAATAGGCTACTTTTCTATCAGAAAAGAATTTGAAAGGGAAAACAATTTACTCCATTACTTTTTTAATCACCTAAACTATTGTATATATTAATTATTGCCTCTCTTCTGAAAGAGAGCCTTGTGCAAGGTCATCATTGATTTGCTGGAAATGAAGACATTAATCCAAACCCAAGAATGGTTTGGAAAGACTACCTTGATCCATGCTGTCTGCCTCTCCCAGTTTTATCAAACTCAAATATCTTGAAAATATGCTAATATTAACACAATCTGCAACTAGAGCAGAACTGTCAACCAACAGTTACACAAGTTCTACTGATTCAATAGATCTAATCTACATAGGATGGGCTATTGGATTTAGGATGGGGGCAGACTGTACGACCCTCTTAAAGCATTTGGACTGTAGTTCCCATTGGTGAGCAATGCTGGCACTTGCAGTTCAACAACATCTGGAGGATTACATGATTCCTATATGTTATTTAGACCATAGTAGGAACGCATGAGAGCCAGCCTGGTGTAGTGGTTTGAGGGTTGGACTACGACCCTGGAGACCAGGGTTCAATTCCCTGCTTGGCCACTGGGTGACCTTGGGCATATCATCTATTCTCAGCCCCAAGAAAACCCTGTGATAGGTTCACCTTAGGGTTGCCATAAATTGGAAACAACTTGAAGGTACACAGCAACAACAACAACTACAAGGAATGCAAAGAGAGAAGAGAGCCAGCACAGCCAAGTTTGGTTGTTGGACTAAGACTCTGAGAATCCCCGCTTACCCATGGAAATCCACTGGGTGACCATGGGCAAGTTGTATTCTCTCAGCCTTAGAAGAAAGAAGCAGAAAACCACCTCTGAATATCTCACCAAGAAAACCCTAGGATAGGATCACCATCAGTCAAGACTAGACTTGAAGGCACACAACAACATATTTTCTGCCCAGGCTTAGGCAGAAAAAATGGAATGCACAAATATAGTATGGGGAACATGTGGCTGGACAGCAGTATATGTGAAAGGGATCTAGGAGTCTTAGTAGACCACAGACTGGACATGAGTCAGCAATGTGATGTGGCAGTCAAGAAAGCCAACGAGATTCTTGGTTGCATCAATAGGAGTATGGTGTCTAGATCAAGGGAAGTAATAGTACCACTTTATTCTGTTTTGGTTAGACCTCATCTGGAATACTGTATCCAGTTCTCCTCATTTCAAGAAGGATATTGATAAATTGGAACCTGTCAAGAGGAGGGTGAGAAAAAAGGTGAAGGGTATGGAAGCCATGCCGTATGAGGAGCGGCTTAGGGAGCTGAGTATCTTTAGTCTGCAGAAGAGAAGGTTAAGAAGGGACATGATAGCCATGTTTAAATAGTTGAAGGGATATCATGTCAACGAATGAGTGAGCTTGTTTTCCACTGCTCTAATGACTAGGACAAGGAGCAATGGATTCAAGGTACAGGAAAAGATATTCCACCTGAACATCAGGAAGAACTTCCTGACAGTCAGAGCTATTCGGCAATGGAATATGCTGCCTGGGAATGTGGTGGAGTCTATTCCTTTGGAGGTTTTTAAGCAGAGGTTGTATAGCTATCTGTCAGGAGTACATTGATGTGGGTTTCTGCATGGCAGGGAGTTGGACTGGATGGCCACTGTGGTCTCTTCCAACTCTATGATTCTAACGACAAAGTGATACAGCCTTCTTTGCGGAGGACTGCTCTTCATTGGAGTGTGTCCTTTATTTGAAGGGCTATCCCATTCAAGTCCATTTTAAGTTTCAACTCTCGCCACATGTATAAGGAGAGAGTGCAGAGTCCTTGACATTGCCCATCTCTGGTTAGCATCTGGACAGCAGACTAAGCAAGCTCATGGGCTGTAGTCTTTTCACTTGGCTGACATGCATTGTGTTTCTCTTTAAATTGTTGTACTTATTTCTAAATCTGCAACAACACATAAAATTAGCCCATCTCAATTTTAGGCAAATCTATATCCTCTCTTTTCGACAGTGTGCAACTTCCAGCTTAGTTATAGCCCACGAATGGCAAGATTTCTTCCTGACAAGGGAGTTACTAATGATACAGTCAATGCCAGACCTAATCTCAAGTTGTTTGACATATGTCAGTGTCCACCTAATGTTTTCTCCTTTTTAAAAAACTTTAATTCATAGGCAGCTGAATAAGCTCTTGTAGGCCACCAAGAATGTGAGGAGGAAGGAAGAGGTGGGTGGATCTGCAGTAGAAAAGGAGTCTTGGAAACACACTTAAGCAGCGGAAAAAAGATGGCTTTATCTGTAGCTTTACCCCCATTCCTCCCTTCAGTTTTCTCTGTGCACAAGCTGGGAGAGGCTCATGAGCAGGGAAGGCTTCAAGAGTTGAGCAGAGAGGAAGGAAAGAAAAGGAATCTTCAAAGTCAAAATTGCTTTGTGTGTCAAATTTTACTCCTGGGCTGGATGCTTCCCATTTGTGACCTGAAGCAACTGTAATCTCTATGTTGTAATGTCATGGTCACCAACTGTCCTGATTTGGCAGAGACAATTCCAGTTAATCCACAGTTATCCCACTTTTTCAGCTGCTTTTAAAATTTCCCAGTTTTGTTCTACTCCTCCCACTTTCCTCTCTGCTTATGTCAGTTGTGGCAAACTCAGTACAAAGTCATTTTCACTCAGCTCATGGAGGAAAGAGAGAAGGGAGTAAACTTTTACCATTCTCTGTAGATTCAGATGAAAGCACAATGCTGCAGTTTTTCCTAGATTGTGCATTTTTCCTCATTAATAATTTCTTTCATATTGACTGCATTCTGATGTGGCTTGACCACACATGTTCTAGTTATCCTCTGTGAAATGCTGGAGCATATCTAATCTCAAACAGGATAATAGAATAGTGGTAGTGGTGAACAGAGGATCTTAACCATCAAATTACTTCTCCCCAGCTGCTTTTAGCTTCATGAACAGATATGTCTACCTGTACTGTCCTTTCATCCTCTATAGAGGTAAAAGAGGAGTTCTGTGGGGCTCCTCCATGGACCACAAGTTCATTTGGAGGTAGAAACCTAGCATAAAAGTGTTGTAGTTAGAATATGTGGGGCTCTTAGAAATAAGAAAGTGGATGTAGAATAAGTATGGTAAAGAAAAGAGTTTTGCATACAACCAAAGACAACCAAAGGTTGGGAAATGTGAGAGATTAGCACTGGATCCCTCAAGCAGAGTAATCAAAGTGGCAAAGTAAAAGCTGAAGAACAGTCTCACATCTGCCCCCTAATCTAGCAGAGAAAAGAAAAAAGTTTAGTTTTCTTTGTAGCATTGAACAAAATCCCAGCTATTGCTGTCTACATAAACATTTTTTTTACCCCCCTTTCTTAAGTGGCAAATCAATGGCCTGAAACAGACATAGGAAACATTTGGGCCTTTAGATGTACTTGACTTATTACACTCACCATACTGTCTACTGGTGAGAATTGACGAGGACTGGAGTTGAAGAACATCCACAGCACCTCTGATTTCTCTTATAGTATGCAGGACCTGTTTCCTTAAGACTGAGACTTAGATGACAATAGTATTTCCCCTTTCTATGTGTGCGACTGTTTGATTTTCCATACAGGTCCAGCAAAAAGTGGTTATGATAACTTTGTCTGCTTTGTATCACATGTTCAAGCTCTTATATCCTGTTAGGTATGAACTTTAGACTATACTGCTCATTTCTAGGCTGACAGTAGGCTAAATACAAACTATCTCACACAGTGAATATCAGCTTCCACACCCAAAGAAAGTGGGGAAGTAGCTTGGAAAGGAAGAAGGAACTATTTGCTTCTAGTTTTCAAAGTTTCCAAAAGTGGTTCTTAGTTGTCACTGGCAGCTAAGCAAATGGCTACTATCTGAGCAAAGCGTACACATTAGGCAGGTTTATATGGCACCAGTTAATGCTCTTCATACATTTATAACAACATGACTAATCTTGAAGGAAGAATGCTAAGCCTCTCAGAGCATAATTTGTATTTCTTGAGCACAATCTGTGTGGAATTCTGGAATAAAGAGTTACATTCTGGAATAAAGTGTACATGCTAGACTGGTTCTATTGAGTTAATAAAACATTTTCAGACTTGTTATCAATATGCTTAATCTGTGTTGGGGAAAGAATTTTACACTTCCCAGAGCATAATTATTGGTGATTTTTGAACCCCCAAGTATGAGGAACCCTATTAAAGATCATTGGGTTTCTCCAACACAGGTTTAAATAAGTGAGATTTGTTTCTCTGAATGTATGCTTCAGACTCTCTCTATCTCCTCTCCTCTCCTCTCTGAAAAATTTCCTAGTCACATGTGAAGTGCAAACTATTGAAGGCCTGTCTGCCTTAGACAATGGTTACAGTATTTTCTACCTGTTCTGCTTATGAAGCTAAACTGCCAAAACAGCCAGGCTGATTGCAATGTATCCTTTTTTGCAATCCTCCTGTGATCTCTGACAACATCATGAGTCTGGACAGTTCAGTAATGACAAACCAGAGAATAATTTCTCTTGTCGACATCTGCTCATATGTGTTCCACTGCTTTGTTTTGCTTTGCTTCAGCTATGCTATTAGTTTACATCAGCATGGCTCTGGGTATCCATCTCTCATCTGAACTATGAGACGGCAACATCATGGATTCAATTAATTCCCGTTTTTCACTCACTCAGAATCTTTTGGATGAAAAGACATCCAAGTTTAATAGAATGTAAGAAGAGTGTAGCAAAAACTTAATAGACTGTGAGAGTAAAAGGTAGCAAGAAACTGGGCCCGATGCTTTAAAATAGAGTCTGGCAGAACAGAGGTAGAATTTGTGTCATTAAGATGAATGTGATATATTTGAAACTGTAAATCTATGGGGAAATATGGAGATGAAAATATAAAGAAAAATGAAAAACCAAAATGTTTTGCTTAGAAAAGTATTTGGTAAACATGGAAGAAAGTTAGTAGTGATCTATGTAGGCTTGTAGCTATATACTCACCAATCTGTAAAATCAAAGCTGATATTCCTGGCACCTTTAAGATACCTAGAACTAGATAAACTGGGAATAGCAAAATCAAAAATTAGAGGGATGCCAAGGGCCATCCAGTCTAACCCTCTACCACTGCAGGGATCCACAGGTAAAGAATCCCTGATACATGGCCATTCAACTTCTGCTTAAAAACCAACAAAGGAGAATTAACCAGCTTCAAAGGCAATCTGTGTCACCACTGGACCTCTCTTACCATCAGGAAGTTCTTCCAAGTTAAAATCTCCTTTCTTGTAATTTGAGTCCATTGGTTCAGTCCATTCTCTAGAGCAACAGGAAAAACAAAACAAAACTCTCACTTCATCTTTCAATGAAAGCCCTTCAGATATTTAAAGATGACTATCAGAATGCCCCTTAGTCTGCTCTTCTACCATAGCTCTCTAATAGGGCTAATTTCCAGGCTCACTACCATCTCTGTTGGCATCCTCAAAATATTTCCCAGCTTGTCAGTATCCTTCCTTAAACTGTGGTATCTGAAACTGGATAGAGAGTTGTAGGTGAAGTCTGATCAAATTAGGATATGGTGGTACTATGACTTCCACTGATCTGGATTTGATGTTCTGCTTAATGTAGCCTGGAACTGCACAGGCCTTTTCTCCTACCTGCACAGCCCTTTTCTCATACAGTGTTGGAGAAGGAAGGTGTGCAAGGAAAAAAGCAGCAAAATGTGATGATCTGTTCTTTGTGAAGAAGTGTCACTGGATCACTGATGTTCTCCTTTTTGAAGGAGATGCAAATCACTGAGTCTACAAGAGCTTGCCATAGACATGATACATCGTAGCTTAGTATAACATTAATCTTTGGGTGAATCCATGTCATATGTTGCAATTTTATGCCTCCCACTAGTACATATGAGATATAGCAGCAGCTGGCATCTTGGATTTTTAGATTTATTCTGCTTCTTTGCATCACTTGCTCTTCTGGTCTCCTCATCACTCCATCTAGATTTAGTACATTTTCTTTATTCTTGGGAATGAACTTAATTTATTATTTGACTAAAATTACAACTTGAGCCAAGTGGATTTACTCTGATCCCAGGACTTCTTGCATTCTTAAAGTCTGATCCTCTAAGAAATATATATTTTGTATTGCATCAGACTGGACATTGTATAACACACTGATAAGATTATTGAACATACTATTTAAAACATATAAATCATCTTTTGAACACTGTGCTTGTTTGTATTCTAAAAATGACCACTGCAATCTGATGCCAGGTCTTAGCTGACAAGACAAATCTAGGAGTTTTACCAAAGAAGACAGGACAGGAGTAGCTCATACAAATTAATTATGTGATTATCTGGAGGGCTCCTCATTTAAGAAGCCTGCTGTCAGTGTGCACAGCTCCAAAAGTCCACTCATTACCTCATTCTACATGATGATCTTACACATGGGCCATAGTAGGTAATCTACAAGGCGTTATTGATAAATGAAGATCTTCTTAGTCAAAACAAAATTGATTAGACTGTAATGTGAGTAGAAGGCTTGTTTCTTATTGTATGATAAACTTATGTTTCTCAAATGTATATTGTGCCTCAAAGAAAGAGCTTGAAGTACAGGCTTTAGGACTTAAGTAACATGAATGTGTTTTAAGTACAGTCCTTCGT
Source organism: Iguana delicatissima (assembly GCA_948472985.1). Classification (NCBI taxonomy): domain Eukaryota; kingdom Metazoa; phylum Chordata; class Lepidosauria; order Squamata; family Iguanidae; genus Iguana; species Iguana delicatissima. The sequence goes on from CAOKZL010000002.1 coordinate 810,891, forward strand.
TCCAGGTGAGGGGTGGGCAAAATGCAGCCCTCCACATGTTGAACTACAAGTCCCATCAGCCCTACCCAGCATAGAAAATGTCAAGGGATGCTGGGACTTCGAGTTGCTGTCCCAATAATATTTAGAAGGCTGTATTTTTAATCCCCCCAATCTAGACCAATCACAACCCCAGTAATTTTTACCGAGCTGTGTTTACAGTCAGAGACTTCACAGTTTGTTTCAATCTCGTGTACAGTTAACACTTTTACTTTAAAAGTCTTTGTTCTAACCCCTTTTCTTCCTAGTTGCCTCTGCAGGTTTGTCTCTTGATCTTGTTTACTGTCTTGCACCTTTAAAAACCAAGGGCATAAGGTTCTTCCTTGAAACCTTATGTTGCCATATTTTGGTCTTTCTATCATTACTAAAATAGAATTCAGCTGCAATAGAGCATGTCATAACCATGTGTGCATCCTTCAACAACACAGTCACATTCCTTGAGGGACCAGGACAATGAGGCCTTAATTTATTCAAATATATCTTTATCTTACTGCATGTGTTGTGTGCCTTCAAGTCAATTCCAATCTATAGCAACCCTCTGGTGAATCTAGCACAGGATTTTCTTGATAAGATTTTGGCCCTTTCTGTACGACATGGTTCAGCAAAGTCCTCTTGTTGTAGCCCCGGTGGGGAGGGAAAGTGCCCCAGGAATACTCCCCTCCACACCTTGTCCAGTTGCTGCAGAGGGGAGCACTCTGGCCCCACCTCTTTCCTTCCATAGCACAGCTGGGCAACTGCCATTGCTGCGCTGGGGAGGGAGGTGTCACCAGCACACTTCCACCCTTCCGCATGGCCAGGAAAGGTGGCAGCACAGCACGATGGTAAGTGTAACATGAATTTTTTCTGCCTTACAAATACTGTGCTCGTGCATTGCCCAGGGACAAGATGGCGATGGGGCCGTGATGACATTGTGCAGAAGCATGACCTGCAGAGTGCTCCCATCATGTCCCCACTGCAGGGCAGCCACACTGTGTGGAAAGGGCCTTATTCAGAGGGGTTTTGCCATTGCCCTCCATCAAGACTGGGAAAGTGTGACTTTCCCAACACCACCCAATGGGTTTTCATAGCTGCGTGGGAAACTGGAACCCTGGTCTCCCGGACTCTTTGTTCAGTATTCAAACCATTACACCACACAGGCTCTCATACTACTTTTGACATAACCACCATGGTCAGCACCATCATTTTATTATGCAGGACTTTCTTATAGTTGCTAGGATTCTTTACTGTTTTTTCAGTATTCTACTTTGTTTCCTTTTTCTGGTAGATCACTATTATTGCTACTGCACCAATGAAACTACAGTAGCTGTTAAGCCAAACCTATCTCAAGGGCTGAACTGGAACTTGTAGCCATCCTGTAGCAGGTACAGTTCAGCCCTTTGTGTTCTGCCTTACACAAACCTTCTTATGTGCCTCTGTAAGGCTGTACAGAGCAATGCCTTTTGGATATAACAAAGTCTTGGCCATTTTCATACTCTCTCCCGCTTTGGCAGCTCAGTTTTGATTAATCCTCTATCATCCTATTTTTTAGCTATTTTTCTCTCTTCCTCCCACATTTCCCCCTTTGTTGTCAGCTTATTTCAGTTGCTGCAAACTGAGTTCAAAGTGAGAAAGTAGTAACTCATTGGGGAAATGAGGTGGAATCTTATCCCTCTCAATAGACTCAGGCAAAAGTAAACTGCTGCAGCCTCTCCTAGCTTGTCTCTTTTCCTCATTAATAACTTCTGCCATCTTGACTAACTCTAATGTTGCTTGGCCACATGTGTCTTTGTTTGCATCTGTAAAATGTTGGGCAGCATGCATTTTCCATTGCAAGGGCAAGAGGTTATTGCTTTGCTCCTGCTTTGACTAATGCAACAACTGAGCCCTTGAACAAACACACTCATCTGATGATGAACAGATTGAATATTCTGGTCAGCAGGGAAAAAGATAAACTTAACATTTTATTTTCTTAGAGAAAAACAAAGCGGAAGAAAAGCATGACACATGACAGATTCCTTTTCTACCTCACAATTATTAGAGATGGTGGCTGGCAAGGATAGCCAGTTATTTTTAATGAAATATCAGACTTGGATGAAACAAAGAACTGCATGCCATTCAACAGAACAGCTAGTTCTTTGCTCATTATGAGGTATTGATTCTGAATAGTACTAAGGTCATGACTATAGAAGTCATTTAAACATTCTTTGGTTTTGCTAAAATAAACCTGATGCAAGATCAACTTTTTTTTAAAAAAAAATCATACCCTGTTGTATTTGAGATGAAGGGCATAAAAGTACATAATTACAAGACATGAGCCTGTCCTGACACTCCTAGCCTATATCCCTGAATTAGAAATGCCCACTTTTTCCTGCTTGGTTGCTTCTACTGTTGTGGCATTTCTAGAAGCTCAGGGTAAATCTGGCACATGCTTAATTGCAATGGAAAGCATGTGTCATCAAAGTACAAGAGACTCAGAGAAAGTTCCAAGTCACTTGTAGAAAATAGATGTGAAATACCATCTGACATGGCTGTAGCATCATTTAATTAGTTAATCAATTTAATAAGGGAATGCTTAAGCTACCATCACAAAGAAGTCACCAGGCATAACCAACCCAGTTTATATCTCAGACATATTAGACTTTCTGCTTTGGTTTGGTAATTACATTCTGTGGACTAATTGACAACAGTTGATGAGAACTGAAGGTGCAGACAGAATATAGCAGGTGAATCAGTCTTCTGTTCACTTGTAAATTAATCCTTACTCTTTCCGTTCACATTCAACTAGGTCTCTGTTTCATGTCCTTTGCATTCCCTCCTCCCACATTTTTGGATTTATCCAGAGATACCACCAAACACAAACACAGAAGCCTGACTGAGAAAATCATTAACTGCGATAGTAACTAATCTCTTTTGAAATTCCCTTGGTATTCTATGATACCCAATGGCAAACAATCTTTATCTCTTTGAAATCATATTCTTAACGTTATATTTCTGGGATCATTTAAAAAAATTTTTTTTTGCTGATTGGTTTGGTTTGCTTTGGTACTGATGAACAAATCATCACATTACACATAGGTCTTCATACTGCATATGTCTGTTTTCTAAAATGTAAAAAAAAACAACTGTTGATGATTTGTAAATTGCATATAAAGTGTGTCAAAATGATTAATGGTGGCTCTCAAAAGATACACTGAAGTGATTTAGAGAAGGAAAAACAAGAAAAAGGAAGTCTTAAAAATCCTGTGGGCACTCAACTTCTAATACTGTTTTCATATGCTTTGCCTTCTACTATAAAAAGCAGCCCCTTTGAGGCAACTGGTTTGGTTCAAAAACATTCTGTTCTCTTATCTTTTGGCAGCCTCCCAAGTAATCTCCAGGCTTATTCAAGAAGCTTCTTCTGGCACTTGGTGGGCTTCAAGGCCCTTGTACATGGTTTTGAATTCTTGAAGCAGAAATTAAAAATCTGACAGATCTTGGCCTCTAACAGGCCATGGGAGAGCTCAGGCAGCCAAAAAAAGAGACTCTTCCAAAAAAGAAAAAAATCATTTAAAATCCCTCAGTGAGAGAACCTGAAATCAGCATATTCTTTTAAGTCTGTATTTATCATACTAGGGAATTGGCAGAGTTCTCTCACAGGAGTTGACATTTCTTAATTCAGGTGAACAAGAAGGGAGAGTTTTGAGAATCCGCACACATACATGCCTAAGATAACATGGTTCATCAAATGCCCTAAAGGAAGATACTGCAACTACTGTGCGCCTATCTCTCCCAAGACGTTCAGTGCAATGCCGAGTTGCAGAAAAGCTGTGCAGCATGATGTCAGTTTGGAACAGTTCAGTAAGAAAGTTCTTGGTTTGCATCCCTTGTATAGCACTTCTCACCTTGTAAACACAACCATATTTGAAAACTGAGAAGGCAGAATAAAACCCATCAAAATGCCATGTGTTTATTCTTTTTGTTTTTGGAATTCCTTTTCTCCATGGAGCTCATGATGGTGTCCACACTCCAGATGCAAACTGAGTTCAAAGTGCAAAAGTAGTTTGCATTCAACTCAGTAGGTGGGAGAGGAGGGATCTTCCCGTTTTCCAGTAGACTCAGGAAAAAGAAAACTGCTGTAGCCTCTTCTAGCTTGTCTGTTCTTCCTTAGATGCCATCTTGACCCCACTCTGATGTTGCTTGGCCGCATGTGTCCCCCTTTTCATATGTCAAACGTTCAGGTTAGAGATGGTGTAGTGGTCTTCCTTCCCTATTTTTATTCTCACAACAATTCTTGTGCTGGTCAAGCTGGAAGAGTTTCAAGTCCTGTTCTCTCCTCAGACCTAGTCCAAGACTCGAAACCACTACAGCAAGCTGATTCTCATAACAGTGCCTACCACTGACCCAAAGCCAAGCAAAGGTGGATTGAAGGAGTTCCACAGATGGGATTGTGGAGATCACAGACAAGGCCTGGCCTTGCTTTTCCTTCTCTCAGACTGGAATGGCAGCTTCCCCCTGCCTGATCTGCCAAAGCACCTTGCCACTTTATGCATAGCTCTGGCTTTCACTAAAACCACCACCTTTGGGGAACCAAGATAAAGCCTTTCAGTTGTTATTTAAAACTAATTTTATGGTAGCGTGATTCTGAGAATCATTCCATTGAGACCAATCTTATGGAAAAAAATAATAGTATACTCTTTATTAAAACACCAAACAGAATAATGTACTTGTTTTGTATGTATAAGTTCAAACAGATCTTCAGAGTGTGTTTAAACATTTTCTTAACTCTTTACAACAGCATAAAGGCAGGGGTCTCTCTCTCTCACACACACACAGCCCTCTGGCTTGCCTCTTTGCCAAAGGCTGTGTTCCCAAATCTAGACCACTCTCTCTAACAAATTTAATAGTGGGTTGATTTCTGTTCTACCCCTTGTCTAGGCTTTCCCTGAGAAAACACCCCTCTCATTCAACCCTCCCTCAATTGAATAAGAATTCTTGTGGCTGAAGGATTCACCCTTCTCCTTGATCCCTGGAAGTCTGACTCTTCTGGAAAACTCCCAACCAAACCAGTGTGCCTGCTACAAATACATTTCCACTCATGCCTTCAAACCTCCTTCCCACTAAAGGGGCTGTGTTTTCCTCAGGAGTGGCTTTTCTGGTTGCCTGGCAACCTGATGCTGGGCAGCTTTTCTGCCACTCAGGACACCGCTCCCCCTATACTCTGCCATAGGGATAATGCCACAGAAAAGGGCCTATCTTGTTTTCTTCTGTCTTGGTGGTGGGACATGTAACAGGGCTTCTGAAGAAGGTTGTAAAATATAGATTCATAAGTGAGAAAGGTTAAGAGTCGCTTTGGTGATTTTCACTGAGACCAGGATGAGGGGAGAAAAAGATTAAACTCCATCCCTACACATGATGGCCTCAGTACTGATTTGCCATCTCCTTTCCAGCTGTTTTTTTGAAGTGGGAAAATGATTCACATGAAATTCAATCATACATTTAACACTGCACATCTAGCTCAGTCCTCAAGGAGTAGCTTCTTTCTTAACAAGAACAGAATTTAGCTGATAAGCAGACTTTAAAAAGCAGTAAACCACTCCTAGAGAACATAGTAAAAATATCTGTCCCCTAACCTCACGCCTACAGTACTTTATCTTAATAAAACTTAGCAATTTTAGCTGTAGAAAAAATTAGACTATTGATACACTGGCCTGGTAAATGTGAAGAGCAGAGGAGAAGCAGCTAGCTGTTTCATCTTGGCTCTGAGCAAAAGTGTGTGTGTGTGTGGGAGAGAGAGAGAGAACGAAAGAACATGGGTTCTATGGGCTTCCCCCATATATGAAATGTTAGCTGGTGTAAAAAGTGTACTTTATGAGCCTCCATGTCAGCCCAATAGATCTGACCCAGCAGAGGGAGAAACAGATATTAAGAAGAAATAGTTCAGAGCAAAGTGCTGCAGTGTTTGGGATTCATGCAAAAGAACATATTAAGTATTACTAGGGAAAAAGATGATAGAAGTATTAAAATGCTGGATAAATACTGATAATAAAAATGTTTTTTCGATGGTAAAAGTACTGGAGAGGCTTAATAGATCTTGGTGACAAGTGAAAGGTGATAACTATAAAAGATATTCGTGGAATGGGCCTCTCCACAATTCAAGTGCCTGGCTTTTGTCCAAGTCTTTATTTCTGAGCCTTAAAAATGATATGTGTCTAAACTCCACTACTGCTTCTTTTTTATTTTAAAGTGGAAATTGCTGTAACTAAGAACAGATATGATTGGAATTTGGAAAGGAGCATCTATCATTCCTAAAATGGAAGCTTGTATTTACAGTTCTTCAGGATGCATCAAACATGGAACGCCTCAGCCTACAACAAATCTGCAATATTTGTTCATTAGCTGAGGAAATATGGGCACGAAGCCCCTACGAGACATGCTTTCATTCTCTCTTGTAAATATGCTCTGGCAATTTTATGCACTGTATGGAAACCAACCTGCACACACCTACACATTTCAGTTCTTTCCTTGTGATTTGACATCAGAACATACTATGCTTTAGTGGAGGCCTTACAAAATCAGAAAACCAGTTCATATCTCTCATACTGGCATATAACATCATGAAAGTTCAATTACACAACAGTAATAAATATGTATACAATTTAATGTATACTGCAAATTGTCCACAATCATCTGGGGGAAAATGACTAAACACTTGGAGCATTTTCCCCATCACATAGATTAATTTAGGCTCCCCCGGCCTGCTTGCTTTGAAACCGAGATTATTTCTTTTTAATAAAAAGTGATGTTTTAAGATTTACATTTGCAAGAGACAGCAGGAAGCTTATTTTGTCTGTTGGGAAAGATAGAATTTTATATAATCTACTGCCTTCTGAATCAATATATTCATATCATCTTGTAATTTCACTGTGACCAGATGAAGGTGGGGGGAGGAAAGAGAGTTGAACTGGAAAACTACTTTCTTTCTACTGTTTACTGAGCCTGCCCTGGTTCTTATTCTGTCAAAATAAGCTGCAAGATATGAACTCTTTGCATAGCTGAAAATAAAAGCTGTATAACCTTCTTTTGTGAAGGGGAAATAAAGAAGGTTTGGGGAGATAAGTGTGAAGGCTATAATTACACAACTATATAAATGAAACTCTTGGCTAGTTCTTTTGAAGATACTTTCTAATATGTGTTTGAGAAATTGAGCAATTCATATGATGCCAAGTGCCATTAATTGAAACCTCTGTGCCTTTGCTTTGATAACTTTGCCTTAGCTGCTTTATTCTTGAACTTTCTGATTAAAAGGTCTTTGTACATTATGGGAGCTGATGATGGGAAAAAGAAAGCAATTTCTTTCACTTGCAGTTTGTGATGCAAGAACAAGACATTTTTGTCTGTTCATAGGAAGAAAAGCAGCAGTGGTGATGAAACACTGCAAGTTCAGCAACTAAGGTATTGTGGGTAGTATTTATTGGTGGTGGGCTTGGCTGCAAGTTTAACTGGGATCTTGGCAGAGTCTCCTTTGGTTGGCTCCCAGCAGCACAGTGGTACCAGGGATCACTGAATCAACAATCCAAGATGTTTTTATTAGCAGGAACAATGACATCATTTGCCATTCCACCTGTACTCAGATACACCTTTCCCCCAGCCTATCTGCAATCCTCAGAAAAGCCAGGGAGGGGGATACATTTCCCTACCAATAGTATGCTACCCTGTAATGCAAATACTTGTTGTGTGGCCTTCAAGTCATTTCTGACCTCCGGTGATTCTAAGGTGAAACTACCATGGAGCATTCTGGGGCTGAAAGTGTGTGATGTGCCCAAGGTCACCCAGTGGGTTTCCATGGCCAAACAGGGAACTGAACCCTGGTTTCCAGGGTTGCAATCCATTGCCCAAACCACTATACCACGCTGGGTCTCAGTGCAAATACTACCTGTCTTGTAATGCAAAGTGTGTTAGGATGGTTAGGTTTTGAAGGTGCTATTAAGGCCTGTTGGCATTACAAAAGACTCACTGCTAATGTAGGTGAAAACTGGGTTGCTGCCTGCTTTTTTTGGACTCTCCTTGAGGTTGTGGCAATGAGCCCAATCTTCATGAGTGATTATGATTCAAAATGTAACGCTACATCACTGCCACCCCTCTCCTACACTGAGCGGCTCTTCTGTGAGTAGCAGGCAGCACAAGCAGCACAGCACTGTGATTAGAGCCAGGTGGGTGAGGCTGAGTCACCATTTACATTGTCCACAGTGCCCTTGAGCTTTGTGATATCTGAGCCATCATAGGAAGTGACAATGACAGCTCAGGCATAGCTTCATGGTGCAAGGAAGTTGAGGAGGCATCAGCAAAACCATGAGGCCCACAAGGACACTGATACCTATGCCCAAGGATGTCACATGCTGATGTTGGGTCTCCCTGGTCTGGTGAAAATGGGTGTGGTGTGTGAAGATTACTGTTCTGTAAACAGCAGCCAAGGGAAAGCCTGAGCACCCTGTGTTAGAGTTAGAAAGCTTTGCATGCATATACTCACTAATTCCTAGTTTACAGATTTTCTGTTTGTTTGCTTTTCATACCCATTATCTTCCTGCATCACTCTAACCTCCAGCTATTTTTCTCTCTTCTCTTTTTCCTCTTCTATTAGCCCATGCTTTTTACTATGCACAAGTAATTTGTAAGTAATGCCACTTTTAAACATCTTGGAAAGAACACTAAGCTTTTTGCTTTCTTTTCTACAGCCTGTGTGCATGAGAGTATGGGACTGGTTGTTGTTCAACTTCTGCCTTAACGTTTGATTATTATGCTTGAGAGACTCAGTGCTATCTCTCACATTTCCCCAACATCTTCATGGATCCTCTGAAATTCTTACTTAAATGTCCAGAAAAGTTCTTTTTGTTTCCATGTGGCAGGTGCTAGTACAAATTCCTTTTCGTAGGCAATGCCAAAAAGGAGAAGGATGGAATGCAAACACAAAGTAGCTCGCCTCAGTTCCTAGACCATTCTCTGTCAACCTAATGGTCTCCAACCATGTGAGAGTGAGTACTTTGAAAAGAAAGGCATATTCAAATAACAACCAAATTATTGACTGAAAATAAAAAACAAGGCTATTGTTTTAGGCATGCACCTTGAAAGTTAACTAAAATCAATAGGACTTGTTCCAGAGATAACATATTTAGGGTTAGGACCATTAAAGTGAAGTATACACATGTCCTTCTTTCTTTCAGGAATATAATATATCAGTCAGTAGCCACCCTGAGCAATGTAAATTGTGCCTTCTGTGTGTGGGAATCAAGGAGGCATCAATGCTTGTATAGAGTGATTAGTGAGAGGGAGTTCTGGAGAGCATGCCTGCCCTTTTGTTTCACCTTTCTATTTGATCTATGTACTCAAGCATTTTTCCTTCCTTCCTGCCAGCCTGCAAAGGTCACTTCCCCCTTTTTCCAAAAGTTACGTAGTTCTTTGTCTCCTTTTTGTCTGGAAGGGAGCATCCATCACTCTTATCACATTCCTCCTTTATGACACATTATTATATTCAAAATCTGCTCCAGCCATTCTCATGAGGCTAGATGATTGTTGACACTCTCTAGCACAGTCTTCTCACATTTGCACTATAATAGTGTCATGTACACAATGTATTAATCCACATTATGACATCATTACCAACTCGTGAACCCCTCCCCTCACTTCATAATTAGCTCCTCTAGCTGTAATAGATCCATAACAAGATGACATCATGATGCTACAATGCTTGAGGGAGAGACCACCTGGCCACTCCCACATCACACTCACTAGTTGATCATTGGTGGAAGAAAGTACTATGAGATATCCACATCTAACTGATTACCGAATTGGTCCAGGAAAGGGGTAATTAATGGATTATTTCCTCTGTAAAAAAGGAAACACATTTTCTATGACCTTGCAATGCAATAGCACATGGAGAAAAATGACATCATATGATAAGGCTGAAGCAAAAGTGGGACATCACTATGATGTGTGATAAGGCTCCATGAAGCTCCCACCGCAGGATGGCATACAGCAACTCTTGAGAGACAGCTTTTAGGGGTTCTTCTACCGAAACTTAGGTAATTTTCTTTTATCTATCTCTTTACCAGTCCAAGATGGATTTCCTGAAACAATAAATATAAGCCTTGCTCTTTTTTTTTATCTTGCAAGAGAATCCTAAATATTTTTGTCCTATTTACTACCATAAGCTCATATTTCACTGGCTGCTCTGCACTCGGCTTGATACAGATACCAAATATTCCTACACTGTGCATTCACCCACAATATATTCTTCTGATGACATCTCTGTCTTCTTTAGCTTTGCCATTCACTGGGTTGCTTTGGACAAACAAGAATCTCACATCCTAACATAAGCTGATAAGCTAAGAGACTCTGTACACTGAGAAGTGCTATAAAAATGGTAACAAAAATAATGCTCAGGTGAGTTGGTGCCCATATCTGCTAGAGGAAAGAAAATGAAGATGGAGCCAAATGAGCCTCCCATGGGAAAGAGTTCCACAGCCTGGGAGCAGCCTCCGTCCTATCTCAGTCCCAACACAGCTGATAAGGCAAACAAAACAAACTGAATAACTCCCAGTTCATTACTTACTTTCAGGCAGTAACCAACGAGTCATACATAAAGTTCAACATAAACAAAGTCTGACAGTGTTCCATGGCAAGGGAGTGTCCAAGGTCAAGCCGAGCATTCATCAAGGCATCCAGCAAGGTAGCAGGTCAGATAAGCTCCGACAACTCATGGAGGGGAAGGATGCCAGCTAAATAGGTCCAAAGCCTTGCGCAGCTGTGACTTGATTGATTGTTGCTGGTTATAAATCCTGAGACAGCAACGCTGGGTCTCTCTTTGCTGCCTGTGCTCTGCGAAGCTGGGTTGAGGTATTCTTCTATATCTGAAGAGGCAGGACTTTTTGGTTCAGCTGGCACCACCCCCATTCTGTTTCTGGCACTGTAACCTCTCTATGTACAGCAGGTCCTGGTATGTCCTCTGTTTCAGACTCTGAGTCAGAGTCCATGCTCTGAAAGCAGAGCATGACACCCACTGAGAATGTTCTTTCCTGTATCGTCATCAAACAAGCCTGTGATAGTGATGGGACCAAGCCCTCACCTGAGGATCTTAAAACTAGGGCAGGATTGTTTGCAGTGATAAGGTCTTTCAGATAGTCTGGACCTTTGCAGGACTAAAAAGATCATAACCATAGCTTGTTGTAAGCTGCCCAGAATCTGGGAAAAGATGGGATATAAAGTAATTAAATAACCAGCACATAACTGTTTAACTAGTGGAAACTCATTGAGCCAACTGTTGATTTGGGAGCAGGTGAGATGAGGTTGAACACTTAAGTAGGTCTTGTTCATTTAATGGACATTTTGTAGCTGTGAGTAGCAATTGTACTTAGACCATTGGAATCTTTAATGGTCAAAGTGCTTAAAAATCTTGGCTGGTTTATACTTATTCAATAAAACTGTTATGCTTGCTGGCTACTTTTAAGTTCCTTCTGCAACTGACAAACAGAAGCTAAAAGATAGTGACATTTCTGGAACATATGTTCCAACTAAGTTGGTGGAAAGTATTATTACAGATAGATTTATCACTTCAAGAATACAGGAAAAAAATCAATCTTGCTGGAAAAAAGTCAAAATAGCTTCCACTGAGGCAAATCCTGACTCAGTAGACTTTTAGAGTTCTTTGAGAGTATAAGCAGACATGTGGAGATGGGTGATGCAGTGAACCAGGAGTTGGAACCAGGAGGCCCATGGGCTACATGCAAACCCAAAAGCTGTTTTTATGGCTCCTTGTATGCTATAGACTCCCTGCTCGCTGTTCCCCTGGCTTATCTGACCCTGGGCTGTCTGACTGTGTTGCCTGCTGGATTCCTGGACTTTTGGACCAATCCTTGATGACGCTTCTGCTCTACCCTGAACAGGCAAGCTGTATTGACTGTTAAATGTCTCTGTTTGACAGTGAACAGCTTTCTGCTAGCCCTGCACTCCGTTGCTTGGCCAAAGACAGCTGGCACCTACAACAGAACCAGAAAATTGTCCTGTTGACCTTCATAACTTTCCCACACCATCAGTAAACATTATATGCTTAGACTTTCACAAAACTTTGGATAATGTTTCTCACCATCAAAGTCTTGCTTAAACATTGCAGTCACAGGATAACAGAGCAGATCCTCCTATGGATCAGTATTTAGTTTAAGAACAGGAAACAGATGGGGGAGAACTGGACATGTCTCACAGTAGAGAAATGAAAGAAGGAGAATCCTTGAGAATTTGTATTGGGACTAGCTTTCTAATTTGGGAGTAGAGAAAATGGATGAAGATACAAATTGACTCTTTCTTATACAGTTATAAGCTGGAATTACCCAATGATTTTTATTATTTTGTTTTATTTACTTATTTATTAAAATATTTTTTCCAATCTTTTATCAAGAGGTCTCAAGGCATGAAACCAGTAAAATGATTCAAACAATTCCAGATTAAAATTGGTAAACTAAAGAAGTTTAAAAACATATCAAACCACTCAGTCAAGCAAAAACAACTTTAAAAGGCCCAAAGAGGTTAAAAAGTTGAGATTCAGTACTTCATGCATAGCAGATTAATGGAATTAAGTACTGCCAGATGTAGTGATGATCACCAGTTTAGATGACTTTAAGAGAGTATGTTACCCTGATTTCTGGGGTCCCTTGGTGGACACCTCAACGTGCTCCAAATAATGGGGAATGGGAATTAGCCAGAGCACGAGCTGTAGCACTCTGAGAGGCAGGGTAACCTAACGAGAACTTAAGCCCAATGTTTACAAGGTCAGGCTGAGTCAAAAACCAAGCAGAATTAAGTTATAATTGTTTTCTTTATTTAAAAGACAGTCACTGCGCACTTACGTACTCACTCACACAGACCTAAGAAAATAAAGGGAGGAAATTCGATACGGGATTTCAAGAAGGATTTTCAGGGGAAATACTAAACCTGATCCTGTAGCCCAGGTAGCCAGGAGAAATTCAGTAAGTCTGGAGTGGAGATTCTCAGCACGTGGAAGCTGAGGGGAAGGCTCAGCAAACGGAGCGGCAGCAAGGTGGGATGACAACCGTGCACAATCCAAAGAAGCGCTCAAAAACAGGGGTTGTTATAGGGAGAAATGTCCCTGTATGGTAGTCCATTCCCAGGGAAAACAATGGGTTTCGGGTTGGAGACAAAGCCTCCGAAAGTTCAGCGCTTAAGATGATTGGATTTTGACGGAGTTGTCAATAACGCAGACAGTATGCAAATGGGGAGTGCTTGACAGTTGGGTAGTCAGAAGCGCTAATCTCGTCAAGCTGATGGTTCGGGGCAGAGAATCTTTTGTATGCTTGATGCATACTTAATTTAGTTTTAAAGTGTACTTGCCTGGAGGTCTCCTGAAGCTGCGTGCTGGAAAATTACTGGCCTGCCTGGGATTTTTCTTGTATTTTTCATCTGTTCGGCCATGTCCGTGTGCATGCTTATTCGCGGGCCTCACAAGCATGTGGAGAGGAAGAGTTTGGAATGGCCAATCTTTTTATATCAAATTATATTTGGCAAGCCCTGGGCTCGGACTATAGACCACAGTAACAAGAACTAGACAATATCATGGAAGATGTGCTCTTCTTACTGATTCCCGTGTGCCATTTCCAGTCTGTTTTCCCTGCTTGGGACACAAACATCCCAATTTCAGCAATATGAACAGAGAGAGAAGTAAAACTTCTGTGTTGAGTCTGATTATGAGAACACTGTGAGTTGTATTCTGATTTCACAGTGTGGTTCCCTTTCCTCAGATCCCTACCCTTTCCTTAGTTAGACAAATATGAGCAGATGGTTCTAGTAAATGAACTACTGCTAATACTACTATATTTGACACAAAATGAGCAATTGATGGAAGACCAAGTTTGCCTGAAGAAGGACAGTTGGTGATAGTGATGACTGTTTGCTTGCAGTTCAAAGGGATGAATGCCTAAGTTCACATTACCCCTCCACCTGGCCACTGAGGGATCAGCAAGAGGCTGCTGGGCATTCTTCACATCTGGCTTACAGGGGAAAAATAGCTGAGCCTCCTGCCCCCGCCACCGCATGGCTCAAGTGTTGAAATGAGCAGCATACATTGAAGGCAAAAGGGATGGAGTAATGCACAAGAAGCAGATTCTCCAAAGCAGATTTTCTTGCTGTTATATTTTGTTTCATTTTTTTTTTTTTTGGGTGTGGCTGTCAACTGGTTTGAGTACAACTTGACTGTGGAAAAATGGAATGCAAATGCATTGAGGAGGAGGAAGATGACAACAATGATAAAGAGAAGGATATGATAATCCATAGCTACATGTCATGATGGCTACGCGCCTTAGGCTCAGACGCAGCATGTCTTTCAATACTGGTTGCTAGACAACAATTGCAGCAGGAGAAGTCCATGTTCTACTTGTAGGCTTCAACTGTGGGAAGCAGGATCTTGATCCACCTAGGTCTTTGACCCGATCCAAAATGTCTTATGTCCTTTTCTTAGATCATTAAAACAACTTCATTTGACATCTTCCAAGTCAAAGCCTGGAAATACACTAAATACCATTGCTCATGCATCCATATATGACTCACAGTAGAATGAGCAAATTTCCTTTGCTGCAAAGGGTTCTGTTTTGTGATGTTATGGGAGGATGTGAAAGCTGTCACTGTGGTATTTGATCTGCGATCAGAGTTTCAGAAGTGGAGGTCATCACTTGATCTTCTGATTGTAGATGTAGTTTGGAAGTCGATGTTGCACCATCAGCATGAGTCATTCCTGTTGATGTTGCTGCAATCAATAATGAAAGGGTAAATGGGAACTTTCTCTGATTAACAATTTCATGTGGCATTATGGATGGGACTTTTTCTTTAACCATAAGAAAGAAAACTCTATTTTGGGAATATTCAGCAAACATATTTCACTGAAGGCTTAATAGCCACTGTTGGGTATCAGGAAAGATACTCTCTTATCAGACTGGCTCATTTCTCTGTAGTTTTTGATAGCTTGAACCAGTGTGGTGCCCAAGACGTCAAGGTAGAGTCTGGAATCTCCTGTTCAAATCTTACCTGTGTCATGAATTTATGAGATGTCCTTCAGCAAGCCTTTTTCTCTCCCTCCTCCTCCTCTCCCCCTCTCTCCCCTGCCTCAGTCCCAAAACTATAATGAGGAAGAGTAATATTAACATTGACTACAGGATTGTAAGGCTTACAACCACATACGTTTTGCAAGAGCCAGTGTGGTGTAGTGGTTTGGGTATTGGACAAAAACTCTGGAGAACAGGATTCAAAATCCCCACTCAGCCACGGAAACCCATTGGGTTACCTCCAGGGTTGTAGTCTAATGCTCAAACCACTACACCACGCCAATTCTCAATACAAACATTACATGTTCTTATTAATTAAGCTAATTTTTAAAATCTTCTGTTAAGCCTAGGTCTAGTGAAGCCTATTTGCTTCTTCTATATTTTTGGGCACTTCAAAAAGAGCAGTTTGATTGGAATGCTGTGAAAATCACTGATTCGCGCTTCATCTTTTTTGCTCCCTAGTTCTATGTACTACATAGCAGGAACTTGCCTGAAGCACAGAGAGGAAGAAGAGATGCTGTGTTTGTACAACCAAAGACCAGTGGGTCTCCCCTATTCCCTTTTCAATCAAGACAGACATGCAGCATTCACATAATGACAGTCCAAAATGCTTGCACATGTACTTTTTGCAGTGCTTTAATATATCTGCTTTGCTTGGATCTTAAGCATCCTGCACCGGGCTAGGGAATAAACTGCAATCAATGATCCTAAAAGGTGCTCCTAGTATAGTGAATGTTCTCACCACAGAAAGAAAGCAGTACTGGAGAACACTGTGGCTTAGAATCAACATACAATTCTTATTCTAGCATCTTGTATTTATGATCTGGAGCCTTTTCACACTTCACAATTATAGCACTATGATTCCACCCTAACTGCCATGATAACATCTTGTAGAATCCTGGGGTTTGTATTTTAGTGAGGCATAGACTTCTCTGGCTGAGAATTCTGAATACCCCTCCCTAAACTGTAAATCTTAGGATTCTATTGGATACAACCATGGCCGCTAAAGTGGAATCATAGTGCTATAATTATGTAGGGTGAAAGGGCCTGCGTTCTGTGCAGTACAGTAATCCCTCCATACTCGCTAGGGCTAGGGGCACAGGACTCCTGTGAAAGTGAAAAAACTGTGAATAACTGTAATCCTCCCAAACCATATCTAACACCAACAAAAAAGTATGATCATCATATTCAACCTACCATGGACTCCTTTGAGGTATCAGGGTTCCTTCATAAGGCAGAAGTGGGTGGCTGGTGGGGCTTACTGCCACCTCCACTGCTGCCCTGCACCATTTTTAAAAGAGACTTACAGGCCTCGTTCATGGTTTCTCAGTCTTACAAGCTTTCAGGCCCTATTAAAAATGGCATAGGGAGGCAGTAGAGGCGACAGCAAATAATAAAAGTGAACCCTGCAAATATGGAGAGCTTGCTGTAGTTTGATTCTCTGGTAGGACAGCAGGAGTGCTACAACTCTATATACCTATACAGTTTAGAAAGATCATGACTCAGGATACAGTGGTGCTATTAGTTTAGGAACAAATAAAGGAATCTGTGAAGGGTTAGCATATGGTTAGACAATGAAATGTAAATATCCTCTGGTGGAGTGCATTAGCACAAGTACTTTTGACAGATACTTTCTAAGTATTGATAACATAATTATAGTTATACTATTAAGTAGCCTCATATTTGAAAGCACAGCTTGATCAATAATGTGATGTTTCTGCCATCTCCTCTTCTGTTGTCATTTTAAGCACTTAGGTATTATGACACTTTGAATGATAGCACATTCGTCTGATTCTGAAACCTTGCCTTCACACTTTTTCCTTAATCAAAGTGGTCTCACTGTTAATACCCAGTCTAGTTCAGTAGATTCAGTGGAAGCTTCTGAATTCCTAGAACTTGGAAAGTGACTGTTAAAAAGAAGAAATGAGAATCCTCTGACGTGGGTGGGGCCAAATCAGGCTGCTCTCAAAAACAGAGCAGTGGGGTTGGAACTGATACTTCTGATTAGACTAGCTGTTCCTTATGCCACTATCATATCCTCCAATTGTCTTGATTTGCCAGAAACTATCCTAATTAATCCCGGTGATTCTACTTTTCAGCTGTTTAGAAAAAGTATACATTTTTCTCTCTTCAACACCTACTTTCCCCCTTTGTCTTCAGTGCAATTCAATTGCTGCAAATTGAATTCAAAATGCTAAACTAGTTTGTACTCAGCACAGGGGACAGGAGATATGAGATGAAATCTTGCCCTTCCCAGGAGGCTTAGACAAAACAAACTGCTGAAGGTTCTGCGTTCCTCCTCATTACTAACTTTTGCAGTCTTGATGGCATTCTGACATCGCTTGGCCACATGTATCCCAATTTTCATCACACGAGCCGCTATACTATGGTGTAGCGGTTTGAATGTTGGACTACAATCTTGGAGACCAGGTTTTGATTCCCTGCTTGACCATGGAAACTTACAAGGTGACCTTGGGTACATTAGATATTGTCAAGCACCAGAAAACCCTGTTAGGTTTGCCTTAGGGTCACAGTAAGTTAGGAACTACTTGAAGGCACACAACAACAACAGCAGCAACAACAACAACAACAACAAATTGTTCTTCAATGGTTCCTTAAAGAGTAATACATTTGATATGATGTAGTCTAGGTAAGCTTGCACATGGGGTGGTAAAATTTGATAGGGCTTGGCCCCAAATTTCATGTCCAGCACAGGCTGCAGGCCACACCAACCTCAGAAATGGCAAATAAATAAATAAATATCTTGAACCAAACCAAACAAAAACAAAGAAAAAACATAACCACAACATCTCTGCTGAGTTTTGATTTGGGGGTTATTTTTTTTCCCAAAGTTAGCTCTATCCAGGAGCAGTTTCAAGCAAAACCTACCACTTTGAGATTACTTCAGAGGGAACAAAAAATCTCTTTTAAAAACATCTTAGCCTGGTGAACTCTATGGTAGGCCAAAAGCCATAAAATGCACTTGGTAGTACACCTGGCCCACAAATTTCACTTTGCTTACCTGGGCTTATGCCATTATTGAGTCATTAAATTTTCCTCTAACATCATGGAACTCAATAGATTTCCTGATTAATGCTGAAATTAATTCTAATTAATTAACAAATTTGTTAGTATGTTGCTAGAACTTGTTAGAGAAGAATTCTTTTTCCTGCTATGCTAGGTTATGTCAAAAAGGAGAGGTTCAAGAAAAGAAGAATTAGAAGTAGAAGAAATGCATGATATGGTTCTGTGCTGGTTGATTTGTAATCTGCCTGCTTCCTTGCTGATTTTAAAAACAAGAAAATGGAGATGCCTTGCCTGGAATGAAAGGATGGAATGAGGAGTTGAAGTGATTTGTTTGGTCAGCAAGAGCCACTGAATCTTTTACGATGTCAGACTGAAGATAATATTTCCTCTTCCAGCTTGAATGGAAATTTTTCTGGGTGGTGAGTGGAGTGTGTATATGATATTCTCAATTCTCTTCTAAATTGTATTGATTTTCTTTTCTTTTTTCTTTTGGTATGTATTTTTATTAAAATTTTGAAAATAAATAAATAAATGAATACCCCTCCCCGCTTCCAAGCATCTTTTTTCGAGCTGCGTCTGTTTTACATTCCATACAAAGATTGTTTCTGTTTAACAAACAATCTTACACTATTACTTTTAACGTTGTTACATTGCAACTTATGCTTTATCTATTACATCATTAGTTCACATTGTCTACCTTTCATCAACCTTTCTTTATTCCTTCCTTTTCTTATCGTTTTATCGAATTCATCACTTCTTGCCATTCTCTTTCAAAGTTCTGGATTGGCTTATTTTTAAGTGAAAAAGTTAACTTTTCTATCTCCACCATATCCATGACTTTTAATTTCCATTCTTTTATATCAATATAATTTCTTTCTTTCCAGTATTGAGCATATGTCAATCTTGCAGCCATTATTACATATAACAATGTCTTCTGATGAGATCTGATTTCTCTTTGTTGCCTTAACATATTTAACAAATAAAATTCTGGCTTCATTTCAAAATTTAAACCATACATTCTTTGAATTTCATCATGTATTTCTTTCCAGAACTTTTTTGCTACCTTACAGGTCCACGTATAGATTTTATTTTCTAGTTAGGCATATTGTTATGAGAGGAGGTTTGTAGTGAACCCCCTTGTACTTCTAAAGTATATCAATTGGTCACACAGCGCAGAGTACTCCAGTAACTGAGTGAAAAGTTTTTCCTCATCCACATCCTTCATTTCTTCCTCTCTTGGCTTCCCCCCTCCACCCATCCTCAATTCTGCTTTCCATCAATGCCCTGATTCAGATGGCCGCACACATTGATGGGTCAAGTAAAGTTGGAACGATTAGCTGGAAACCAAAATATCCAGCTTTTATAAGTAAGTCCCGCTGCATTAAACAAGGCTTAGTGTCAGGTAAGAGGATATCCTATTGCTGCCTTTCTAATAAGCAGTAATGTCTTTAAGTCTTTTACTCCAAGTCTCAAGTCAAGTCTCAAGTTCCCACCTTTAAGACTCAAGTCAAGTCTCAAGACTGGGAGCCAACTTTATACCCCAGCCTATATTCTAGAACTTCAGGTCAGAGTCAAATGAAGTCAGTTTTAACAATTTAAGCAGTGTCAGCCCTTCACATTTGCAATTTTGTCATCTGCAGCTTCAGAAGTGGGGAATAGGATCCTTCTTACTCCCTCTTCCTGAAGCTGGAGGCTTTTGTGTCAATGGGAATAGAATAGTCTACAGCTTCAGAAGTGGGAAATAGGATCCTTCTTATTTCCCATTTCCAAAGCTTCAAAAGTTTTAGAAGGAAGGATCTTGCCTCCTCAAGCCTATAACCTAACACATTTGCTGTTCCCCTCTGAGAAATGCACCCTCCACTCTTCTCTGAGGAAAAGTTTTAGAAGGCTGCTCTGATACACAGCAGGTCAGCCTGCTTAAGCAGATCTCAAGCCTGCCCCAAGCCCATTGTCTAACCTATTTGCTGTTCCCCTCTGAGAAATGCACCACACTTTGGGCTTGAGATGGATCATCATGTGACCAGTAGGCAAAAAGAGACGGAAGTGCTGTTCTGGATGAATGGATTATGTTACTGAACCAAGGGCAGCAAGTCATTCACTAAAAATATACACGTCTCGAGTCCAGTTGAGTCAGTGCCTCATTTATTGCTGAGTTGAGTCCGAGATGAGTCACTGAAGTCACTTAAGTTTGACTTGAGTCTGAGTCAATTGACTTGAGTCTACATCACTACTAAGAAACCAGTTGTCATTTGGTGACAATAAGGGAGAAACAGAATGCTCAATCACAGAGGAACCTGCAAGGCCTAAGCAGGTGTTTTCGACTATCATGTATTCACCAGTCCATCAGCTGCTTTGATTCTGTCCTGAACCTTTGCTGCAAACATGTCACATGTGTCATATGATATGGGTGCAGAGAACAGCAGGGTTGTTAGTCACCTGATCTGCTAAACTGGAGATGTGTTGGATCTAGGATTCCTGGCTCCTGCATGCAAAACATGTGCTCTTCACTGATCATTCTGGTCTATGCTTCTTGATTGGGAATGGGGAGGCAGACAAGACACAATTCATTAATTGCGCAGGAGAAAAGAAAATATTCCGCATATGCTAAAAGGCATTAAAAACACTTTCAGCTAAAAATTCTCCACCCTTGATTCACTGATGGATCTTTGCAGCCAGACACTTACTGTTGTACTTGCAGCACATCACTCTTTACTAACCTTTAACATCACTGCTTATTAATCTTCAGCAAACAAGGTAGACTTGTTGGCAAGGGGTGGGAGGAGGGGAAGAGGTATGCAGATCAGAGATGAAACCTAACTGAACAGGTTGTAAGATAAGATTGCATGCTACAGGATCGTCTTTCCAATTAAGCCACTAACAAAATGTCCCCTGGAGTCAATGCTGACAGTCTCCATGCCATTCTGTGTAAATGCTAGTGTGGATTTTCATTGAAAATTTAATGCATTTTTGGATTTATTAAATGGACAGCTAATGTCCACTTAACAAATCAAATTATTTCAATTGTTTGTATTGATGACAATAAACTAACAGCTTGACTTCTGTTTAATATTTAAAAAAATTATTTTCAAACTCAGTGTTTTCTATTAACAGTTAACAGACTTACACAGCTTTGAATAACCAGTTTTGTGTACTGAAGTGAACAAGAATTCTTAAAACTATGCTGATGTTTTCTTGGACCAGAAGCAGTTATGGTAACAGAACTTAATTCACAGTCCCTCGTCCAGATTTAATGTACCAGTTGATGGATCAATGAAGGTCTATATTAAACAATGAGTGGGGCATGTTGCTGATTCTGTTTTTAAAAACTTGCTTTCTTCTGCCACATTGATCTAATGACAATTAAAAAAATATTGACAATGACTTTTGCTTTTAACAATATGTCAAGGCTAATAAGCAAACTCTCTGCAATGCAGTGCTGTGTATACCTACTGTGATGAAACTGCTGTTAATTTCAGTGACATGAACTTCCGTGTAAATATATGCAAGATTGCAGCCTAAACTGTTCTCTGTTTTTACATTTCCACCAAAATTTCAAACAGGGATCTATATGGAGCCCTTGGTAATATGAAAATTTACTGAATATCCTTAATTTATTATGTAAGTATGAGACAAGTGACTGGTTAGCTAGTAATCATTTCATCAGTTGAAAACCTGTATAATTATCTTCTTTGATTGACTGACTGATAAAAATGTATCTGTCTTGCTTTGTGCACTCAGGTATATGTCCTAGAATGGATTTACAAAGATTTATTAAAACACTTTAGGAGGAAAAGGGAATTTAAAACTGGGCAAGTCTCAAGAAGTGTAACCACAAGAAAAAAAAATCGAACCCTCCCCAAGAAATATAAATATAAATATAAATAAATATAATAAATATAATAAATAACAAATAATAAAAAAATAAAAAAATAAATATAAAATATAAAAACATCATGAAGTGCCATTGAACTCCTAATCCAACAAACATTTTCTCATCTTCCATTTGAATGCATTTAGGCCCTTTTCACAGGATGTTGTCACCTCGCAATGGGGACAGGAGAAGGAGGGATTGTGATTACAGTTACACATTACGTTCTTGTGGTGTCATTATTCTCTCCTCTCCAGACAGTGTGATCATAGATTAAATCATTGATGGATTTTCCCCATCAATGACCTGTGATTGTGCTGCCATCCTGCACTTACCTGGTGTGCGGATGGTATGGAAGTGGTTATGCTTCCTGTACCAGTGCTGCCTTGGACAGTAGCCAGCTGTGCTGTGGCAGGAAGAGGTGGGGCCATCACATTTCCTGGATCCCTGTGGCAGCTGGGGTGGAGGGGAGAGCTCCTGTTGCACTCCTCTCCTGGCAGAGCCACTGCTGGGATCCCCACAGGATGCCACCAGCAACAGATAAGGTGCAAAAAGGGCCTCAGAGATGACCAAGGTAGGATGTTTCACATTTTAGGCTCTGTTGATGAGAAGTCTCAGTCCTACTGTCTGCTCCACATTTTATGCAGCAAAGGAAATGTCAAAGGGCCTATCTCAATAGCATCATCTCAAGGCTGGCTTGAGATGCTACCACAGAAAAAGGACAGCATGGCAGTCCTTTTGGTTCCATTTAAAGAAGCGAACCAAAATGGCTGCCAATTCTTGCTTCAGTACCAACTGCCTCTACTTTATTAGAGGAGGAACAGGGGAGACACAGAGAAGATTGTTGGATGCCCATACGTTCTTGCCCTCCATTTTCTTTGTGCCCCTCCCTGACTCACCTCCTTAGTCCCTTGATCTGTTACTTGAGATGACTGCCTAACTCTACATTGGTTATAGGTAGTATCCTGTCCTTTTACCAGAACACCATAAGTTTAAATAAGAAAATTTTAAATAAGAAAGTATACTAGAACCGGACAGAATCAGAAACAGGCATGTGGTTGTAGCTGGAAGAGGAAATGCACAACACCTATGAGTTCTGCTTGCGTAGGTCATAACCTGCTCCAGATGTAGGGATGCCATGACAAGTGACAGCATCGATTTCTGTATAATAGGAGGGTAAACATCATTCTGAGTGGATTGGTTCTATATTATTTATTAAAATGTTTATAAGCTGATCTACAGCCATAACCAATTATCTAATCTTGAAGCTAACACCAGGGAGAATTAGTTGTGAACAATCAGATATGGTCTTGTGATTCTATTCTTAGAGTTATCTGCTGACATTTAATACTGTCCACAAATATGGCAGGCAGTTATTTCGTCAGAACATTTAACATGAAATTGGTTTGGGTAGAATTAGAGAAACACTTGTCGCGGAGATGGTGGGGAGCAGTTCTGATCAGAAGAAAGGAATCTCAAAGAGTAACTGTGTTCTTTTTACAATCTTTGGTGGAAAGTCCTCTTTACTGCTAATATAGTAATTTTATTTCTGTCTACAATTAAATTACAAATTAACAAAATCCAAGGAAAGGGGCACATGATACCTGCCTGGAAATGATCATTTCTGTATAATCAGTTATGCTTGCCAAGCTGCATTTGTAAGTGTGGATTAAGTTGTATTCTGGTACAGATAGAAGATTTTGCTGATCCTCAGGCGGCAATAGCCTGGGCTTTTTCTAACAGGGCCAAGCTGTTGGTATTGTGTGTGCACGCATTAAACTGCCCTATTGTTCCATTTCTCTCAATAAAACGCATTGCAGACAGCGCCTGAGATGTAATCCCAATCAATAACTACTGCTCAGTGCCTACAGAATGAAATTGCTTTCCATGAACTAAAATATATTAGGGCAATTCAAGTTATTTCATGAGATCAAATCCAGAAGGAAAATGTAAGGCTGCCTATCTGCAGGAGTATCCCTTCTGTGCAATGCATTAAATAGTTCAGCCTCCCACACAGACTTACAGAATCCCCTTTGCCTGAGTATGAGAATGCAAAATCCAACAGTATATAAATTAAAAAGCATCTATAGAATAATGCAGAGGCTGGTAGTGCCCTGAAAACAATCTAGCTGAGTATCTTTGCTTGGAGACAAATCTTTTTGGCCATTTGCCACGTCCAAAGTTTGGCCGTCATTAAACAATGACAGAGACCGTTCTAGAATGGAATTAAATTGACTTGCAAAAATTCTCCCTCCTTAACTTAGCACTGTGAATGGTGGGTTTATTCTTGGAATATCCAGTATTTTGACATCTAGCAATACCTGATTTTTGACTGTACTTGATAGCTATTTAGTATTTTACAATATTTTGACAGTTGACATGCAATAGCATTCAGTATCTGACAGGATATGAAACTTATGCACAGTAGTATTTAACTGGATATGATAGCTCATATCCAAGAGAGTTTAATTTGGTAGATGATAGCATGCAATGGAATTAATATTTAACAGTGACTGATAGTTTATAGAATTTTATACTTGATACCTGCCAAAGCCAGGTATCATTATGGTCCATCATCATTAGGTGGCTAATATTATGTCACTGCCATTCTTTCTGGGGTGATGTTGTAATTTCAAAAGGAAAATGGCAATGATACCAATATTTACTTGGCAAATAATATTCATGCTTACAGTCCCTGAAGTATTCATTATGAACGCATTTAGTAGAAATACAGATAGTTTTCTTTCTCTTGATGCCATAACAAATAAATACTATAATTAGTCTAAAGTGCATTTAGAATTCCAAATACAGTCAGGGAAAGATATTTACTGCTATTATGACTGGAGCTGATTTAAGTACTATATGTATATGTTTCACCATTAATTGATTTTCAAGCAGCCAGGGAGTTGTGGAAATTGCAGATATTTCCCCTCATCATGGCAACTTTGAGATTTCATATTAATTTATGTACTTCAGTGAATAACTTGCTGTCTATTTCACTATGTGTAGCTATGTTTGCTTCCAGTTATAACAAATCTGAATGAATTTCAGTGGAATGGTGAGTCTCTGTTCAGGCACTCGGCCACTGAAAGCAATAGGGGTAAAGTTTTCTCTGCGCAAGAGTATAAGGATTTAAGTAAGGGTAGTTTCCACCTCTGGGTATTCCTTGCCTAAGAAAACCCTATGAAATTCATGGGATCCCCATAAATGACTTGAAGGTGACTTGAAGGCCTATACCTAGAGAGCCCTGCTGGTGCAGTGGTTAAATACCAGTACTGCAGCCGCAATGTTGTGAGTTCGATCCTGCAGGGCTCCAGGTTGACTCAGCCTTCCATCCTTCTGTAGGTCGGTAAAATGAATACCCAGCTTGTTGGGGGCAATTAGCTAAACACATTGTAAACTGCTTAGGAAGTTCTTATCACTGATAAGTGGTATAGAAATGTAACTGCTATTGATATTGCCACCTACATACAGTTTCTTAAACAAAAAGAGCACTCATCAGTATCTGCATTTCCCTTTAAATTCCACTCAGGAAAGGGAATACAATACCAGATAGCAGCAAAAACATACAGGCTGCGTTAAATTCCTCTTTAGCTATTTGCCTGGATATAGAAGAAGCAGCAGTGGATGCAAATTGACTCTGATGCTCCTTCCCTCTGTGTTGATCAAATCTGATCCCACCTTTCCTGGGCTTTCGTCCACAATGTATGTAAGATGATGGGACTTTCAAGCGCCAAACTAAGTGCATCCTGGCATTGCACTTGGAGACAATGGAAGCCTTTTGCCCACAGCTTTTAATTTTGCGATAATGTGTGAAGAGGTTGAGTTATTCGGCTACTTGCAAGAGAACTGAACTGAAGTTATCAAAATATGAAAGAAATTGTTATAACGAAAGAACAACTCTACAAAAGTGCATATTTTCAAGTGGTGTAAATCTTTGAGTATTGCATCCTAGCATGTGTGGATGAATCACTATGACAGTTTTCTCCCTGCTGTGGGAGAAAATGAATATGCCTCAGTATTATTCTCCTCATAGTCAAATGTCCTGAAGTAATGTGGAGGAATTCTTCTGCACAGAAATATATGTGGCTACTTGTTCACTTCCCTCAATTTTCTGTGCAGGAAGCCCATGGGAGGGGGGGAACCCTCTGCATATCAGGATGTCAAATATCAAAAAAAAAAAAAATTGTGCAGAATTCTTACTATTATTCTTCCTAATGGGATTGCCCAATAGTCAGAAAATCAAATTTTTTGACTGGAGAATGAATAATTACAAATATTCTTTCCATCTCTACTCGGCACCAACAAAAATGATCACAAGGTTTTTTTTTCCTCCCCATCAAGGGAAACTGGGGACCTTTCTTGTGAAGAAACTAATTTTAATGAAGTCACTCTGGTAAGAGGTTTGAAAATTATAGAACCTCTCCTTTATAGCCTTGATAATCAGCCCTCAAAATCTCTTTTCTACTGTTGTTGTTATGTGCCTTCCAGGTGTTTCTGGCCTATGGTGACCTTAAAATGAAACTATTGCAGGATTTTCTGGGGGCTTTGTGTGTAGTTTGTCTGAGGTCACCCACTGACTTAGGAGGGAATTGAATCCTGGTCACCAGGAATGTAGGCTGCTTCCACACTAGACTGTTATAGTGCTATTATTCCACTTTCAACATCCTATGGAATCCTGGGGTTTGCAGTTTCGGGAGGGGCCTCAAAGGGAAGTACAAACTAGGACCATTTCTGTCTCTCCCTAAACTGCAAACCCAGGATTCCATAGGATGTTGAAAGTGGAATAATGGCACTATAACCATCTAGTGCGGAAATGGCCATAGTCTAGTGTACTTTTTCCATTTAAAGCATGTATATAAGAGATGAATATTACAAGAAAAAATTCCATCCAAAACATGCAAATCTGTGAAAATAACACATAAATTCTATTCTATTAAGGTAAGTAGCTTTCACAAATTGTGAATACCAGCACATCAAAAAGTGTGTATACCTTCATGAAGTTTAAAATTTCATGCAGAGATTTTAATAAGCCTGCACGCTAACATGGACATGGGATAGAAAAGATTGAAGATTAGTAAAAGGAGAGACTGAAAGTAGAAGAAATGGACAGTTTGTTCCACAACTACCTTAAACTCCTTTTCACCCAGAACATATAAAAGTTACTTTTTCATACTACAACTGCATGTAGTTTTCTAAGGTACTTGGCCTGAAACTTTCAGGTGGGTTGTACAATACTCTTTCATGCAATGAGCAGCATAAAAGAAAAAAGGGAAAAATACACAAACCTGTGTGTATTGTAAAACCTTCAAAGCATCAGTGGAGAGAAAATGTTGCATATGATATATGAACTCTCGCCTGATACTGCGCAGCGGCAGAGCACTCTTTGATTGTTTCATTTACTGTTTGCAACTTGCCATAAAGAATAAAAAGACTATATAGAGCTCTTGGCATAGGGATGATTAAACTTTCCTTGCCTAAGCTGGGGATGGGAGGGTGGTAGGGAAGGCAACAGAGTACAAAGAGAGAGATAGAGAGGCAGCTTGTGGCCTTCACATTCATCCAGGCTGCTAGGAAAGAGGAATCAAAGAAAAGAGGAGAAAGCAACTCATCCACATCAAGCCTTGGCAGCTTGCAGATTTTTTGAAGAAGGGAGGCCAGGAAAACCAAACCAAACAGTTCAACAGAGTTCAGGGTTTCTGTTTTGTGTCACCACAGTGCTACATGGAGAGAAAAACTTCTCATCTAGTTGAACATACTGCATTCATCATGAAGGGCAAATATGCCATTGGGACTTCTGGTCCTCTCAGCACACAGACATATGTCCAAGAATGCCAAATGAGGGCATTGTCTGCCCAGAAGAATTCTGCTTTCCAAAGAAATTTCCCTTCAGCTCCCAAATTTCTAGCATTGCAGAAAGTGGGACACTGAAAAATGTTCGCACAGTCTTTTATTTCCTGTCTTCATAGTCACCTGGTAAATTTCCTTGCCCCTTTTCTTTGATGCTTAAACTGAAATTCCAAATACTATGCGGAGTAGAGCAGAAGGTGAGTCCTGGCACCACAAAAACAAGGAGGGGAGGATGAACTTAGTAAATACATACCTCCCCCAACAGAGGCGTATCTAGCTTAAACAGTGCCTAGAGCAAGCGTGGAAGTTGCACCCCAACGTCTGGGGTTGCTTCCTCCTTCTCTACTGCAAAATCTTCCAGCATGGTTATTTTGTGCCCCCCTGGCATTGCTGCCCAGGTCATGTGCCCTACTTGCTCCACCCTATGCCTCTGTCTCCCAGAGCCTTTGCAAGCTGCAGCAATGCGGCAACAAACCAGCATGGTGTAGTGTCTTGAGAATTAAACTACAGCCCTGGAGACCAGAGTTCAGTTCTCCACTTGGCCAGGGAAACTCACTGAATGATATTGGGTGTGTCACACACTCTCAGCTCAGCCCTTAGGGTCACCATAAGTCCTAACTGACTTGAAGGTACACAACAGCAACAGCAACATGGTAAGCTGGTGTTCTACTATGTGAGGTGGGGATTCACACACAGCCCTTTCCTCTTGCCTGGAGTTGAAGCTACCAAAAATGGAGACTTTGCATCCACATCTCCTGTCTGGAGATAACCCATGAAAACTGACTCAAGGCCAGCCCCTGACATCAGGCAATCCTAAGGTAACCATGACACGCTGAATTCAATTAATTTGCTTTGAATCTGAACTACATCTGAATCTAGCCATATGTTTTTCCAGTTAGTGGGAAAATATGTGGTTGAAAGCAAGTAGAAAGTGATTTAAAATGTGCATTCCTTGTCCTGGCTGAACGTCCATGCACTGTCTTCTGTCTGAAGGCATGCTCCATTTCACAAGTCCAAGTCCAACACTGATTTAAAGAAAAGAAGAGAGAGTAGGGACCTGAAGTTCCTGTCAATAGTTAGCAACTGGACAAGAAGCCAATCAGGTACAGAAGTTATTTGGGCATAGTATTGCATTTTTCATTGATCTTTGTTATTCTTCTGCCAGTAGGCAAAAACCTTTTGATTTAGACAGACCTTTGGCGTCTAACCTGAGATACTCAACTGGATTCTGAGTAGCTAGATGTTCTTGTTTCATGTGCTTTAGATTCTTTGCTCACATGGGTCCTGTACAAGGAGAAGGGTGAGATATGTTTTTTAATAGTTTAACTATATTTGTTTTCATATGTGTTTTATCACTGTTGAGCCCTATTTGATAGCAGAAAGGCAGGAAATAAATTTAATAACTCTATAAAAAATAATGATAATTATTTAAACATGTCTATCTATACATAGAATCCATTTAGCTAATGTTTATGCAGATTGGCATCCTCTTTCACAGTGATTATGATAGAGTTACTAGCTTGATAGATGAAGGGAATGCTGTGGATGTAGCATATCTCAATTTCAGTAAGGCCTTTGACAAAGTTCCCCATGACATCCTTGAAAGAAACTAGTAAAAAGTGGGCTGGACAGGGCTACTGTTAGTTGGATTTGTAATTGGTTGACCGACCGAACCCAAAGAGTGATCACGAATGGCTGCTTTTCATCCTGGAGAGAAGTGACTAGTGGGGTGCCACAGGGTTCTGTCCTGGGCCCAGTGCTGTTCAATATTTTTATCAACAACTTGGATGAAGGAATAGAGGGCATGCTCATCAAATTTGCAAATGACACCAAATTGGGAGGGGTTGCTAATACGCCCGAGGACAGGATCAAAATTCAAAATGACCTGGATAGATTGGAGAGCTGGGCCAAGGCTAACAAAATGAAATTCAACAGAGAGAAGTGTAAGGTCCTACACTTAGGTAGAAAAAATGGAATACAGAAATATAGGATGGAACACATGGCTGGATAGCAGTACATGTGAAAGGGATCTAGGAGTCTTCATAGACCACAAGCTGAACATGAGTCAGCAGTGTGATGTGGCAGCCAAGAAAGCCAATGCAATTCTCGGCTGCATCAACAGGAGTATGGTGTCTAGATCGAGGGAGGTACTGGTACCACTCTACTTTGCTTTGGTTAGACCTCATCTGGAATACTGTGTCCAGTTCTGGGCACCCCAATTCAAGAAGGACATGGTCAAGCTGGAGCAAGTCCAGAGGAGGGCGACCAAAATGGTGAGGGGCCTGGAAGCCGTGCCTTATGAGGACAGACTTAGAGAGCTGGGTATGTTTAGTCTGCAGAAGAGAAGGTTAAGAGGGGACATGATAGCCATGTTTAAATATTTGAAGGGATGCCATGTAGAGGAAGGAGAGGCCTTGTTTTCTGCTGCTCCAGAGACCAGGACAAGGAGCAATGGATTCAAGCTGCAGGAAAGGAGATTCCACCTGAACCTCAGGAAGAACTTCCTGACAGTCAGGGCTGTCTGGCAGTGGAAGATGCTGCCTCGGAGTGTAGTGGAGTCTCCTTCCTTGGAGGTTTTTAAGCAGAGGCTGGATGGCCATCTGTCAGGAGTGCTTTCAGGGTGTTCCTGCATAACAGGGGGTTGGACTGGATGGCCCCTGTGGTCTCTTCCAACTCTACATTTCTATGATTCTATGATTCTATGATCCATTTTCTCATTTTTTTGGTGATGGAGAAGTGACTACCTTGCTTAACAGGGACAATCAAGTAACAGACCTTTGGGACCTTCTCTGTAGTTCAGAGATGCTTGTGCCATGAGGCCATATGGAAAAAAATGCATCAGACTGTAGTTTCCATAGGGAGTCTCTTTTTTTTTTGTTTCTAGTTTTTTCTCTGTCTATTTTTTTTAAATTAAATTCTGCACCCTTTTGGTTACATCTTTATCAATTTATGTGTAAAAAATCTAAGGACAATATTACTGCATGCAATGTGTATCAGTATTGGATTCTTAGAATTGCAAAGAAATGCAGCTTCAGCCATTTTAATCATCCTTTTGCAAATGCATTTTTCAAAATGTGATCAAGGCAAATCCAGTGCTAACCTTAGCACACTTTTTACATGACCACAGCTGTCAGCTTATGCCATTGTTGTTATTAATTTCTGCAAAATTATTAAATTTAATAATTATTAAATATTAATTTATTAGAATTATAAAATATTAAAAATTTTCCTCTAAATATTATTAATTCCCCCAAAATGGAGACTCAAGACAGCTTATATTTAAAACAAATACAATACAGCAAAAAAACCACAGAGAGCAAACACTAAAATTGAAATATTCACAATGTTAAGAGACAATGTTTAAAATGCATGCTTAAAAGATAAGTTATTAAATACAAATCAGTTTAAGACAGGACAGTACCCTCTTAATAGACTGTTTAAAAAGTCTGTTGTGATACAAAGTTCTTTGCTTACCGATGGAAGGACATCAAGGAAGGGGCCATTCTGGCTTCCCCAGGAAGGGTATTCCAGAGCCTAGGGGCAGCTACCAAGAAAGCTCTATCTCTTGTTCCCAGAAGCTGTGTCTGTGAAGTTCTTGAGACAGAAAGGAGGCCCTCTGCTGAAGATTTCATGGCCAAGGCAGGCTCATACAAGGCGATGCAGTCTGTCAGATAGGCTGAGTCTAAGCCGTGTAAGGCTTTATAGGTCATAGCCAGCACTTTGAATTGTGGCCAGCAAAATACTGGCAAGAAGTGAAGCTGGTGTGGCAGGGGAACTGTATAGTCCCTGTGACTTGTCTCAACTAAAACACCAGTTGCAGCTCTTCGCACCTGCTGACGTTTCAAAACTCTCTTCAAAGGCAGCTCCAAGCTTTCTAGTTTCTAGTGTGATGTGGCTGATGTTGTTTAATAAAGATGGGAAAAAACTGTAGGAGTTTGGACTTATGAGTCCTCAGACACCCAACGCACCCTGGAGAGGTGTTCATTCATTTTCCTGAAATCCTCTAGAAAAGCAGGTCACATGACTGGAAAATTTATAGTATCGACTGGTAGTTTAAATGTTTCTGCTCCCTTTTACCTTATCTAACTTCATTCTGCTGTGTGTTTTCCTCTTTCTTCTCTCCCCGCTCCACTGCTCCTCACCATTTTTGTTTGTTTCCTTTATATTCTGTCCATTGCTCCCTTTTCATTGGAAGTGCTCACTACCGTGTCAGCCATTTTTCTCAAGGATACTCTGTGCTTAAAGTGAACGTAACATTTTATTCCATAGTTCTTGCAGCAGACTTGGTCATTTTCCCCCTACCTCTATCTCCTGCTTCAGATGATCACCTAAGCCAAGTCAGCAGTTTGCTTCAGGTCAAGGGCAGCTTTTGATGCCAAGTATATAGAACCAGATAGGTGACATTGGGGTAACAAAGATCTACCAATAACAAGGAGGAGGAGGAGGAGGAGGAGGAGGAGGAATTTATTTTTTTGGCTAAAAAGACAAAACAATGCCCCCCCCTTCATTTTCTGTCACTGAATAGAACACCTGGATCCTTTTCTTAAGTTCTCAGGGCAAGTGGGAGAAATCTCAGGGCAAGAGCACTGTCTTGAAAATTATGTACATCTATGATTTCTTGGCCCCCTATTGCTTTTGGTTACCTTGCAGTGACTACTGTATCCTGCTCACTGTTCAAAGCAGAGTTTAGAAGAATGTATTTGGTTGGGCTACAACGCCCATGTGCTCTTCAAAGCAGTGTTTCCTAAGGTGTTAAAAGCAGAGCTTAGGAAAACTGATCTCTCCCCTACCCTGAAGTCAATTGAGAGCTTGGAAAATTTCCAAGTAACTAAATATTTTCATGTGTTCCAGATTTGGTATTTGTTATTTGAATTCCATGCTCTGGGCAGCTGTGGTCGATGCTTAACTTAAAAACCATTAACAGAAAGTACCCTGAGATCTCAGATTTTGGCCCTAAAATTTCAGGGCTTGGGGTACTTTCAGCTTGGTAATGCTTTGTCTATTAGAGAGCTTTCCAAACTTTTCATGCTGGTGACACACTTTTTAGACATCATCATTTCATGAGACAGTAATTCAATAAGTAATTCAGTAAGTGGAGACAGCCCCTTCACCCGAGCCTGTCCTGCCACAGCTCTCACTGGAGTCTTTCTCAGCCCAGGGCGGTGGCAGGACAGGCATCTCTCCACCAGGACCTGACATGCCACCGGGATCTTCCTTGGCCCAGGGTGGCACAAGAGGCAGCCCCTTCACCCAGGTCTGGCCCACTGTGGTGGAAGGAGAGGCAGCTCCTCCACCCGTCGCGTTCGTGTGGCACTCCTACACACTGCAGCTGACACACTTAATGTGTCACAACATACAGTTTGGAAAGCTCTGGTCTACTAAAAGTACTTCTGGCTTTCACACTTGGAGGACAGGGTTTCAGGCCTAAATCCTAGTCTAGAATAGACCCATTGAATCAATGGTAATGTGGTAAGTTAATAACATTCAGTGGTTTACTCAAAGTTTGAACAACAAGAGGATTCAGACTGTTGACTTTTCTGAAAGCAGCTATCAGTGGGGCTCAAAGCTGCCATCTGACCACAGCAATTTCAGCTGGTGCAGTGGTGATAAATTTGGTGAAAGGTGAATTAGCAAATCTAGCAGTGATACTGACAGCTGTGCCTATTGGCAAAATATACCCTTGCATTCCACATACTATTAACAGACTTTTAAAGACCAATTAAATCTAAATTAAATTCAATTAAATGAGAAGCTATATCTCCCTTACATGAGCTGGCCTGGGCTTTAAGATCTTTGGGGGAGAGTTTTTTTATTCATCCCACCCCCCCGGGACATTTAGTGCGGACATAGGAGAGAGCCTTCTCAGTGGCTGCGCTGAGGTTTTAGAATCCATTCTAAGAGTGGTCCAGTTAACTGCTCCCTATCTCTCTTTCTGCTGGCAAGCAGGCCTTTGATTTTTATCACATGACAGAACAGTGTTTGAAGATAGTATGCCGTGTTCTTGTATGTTTCCATTATGTTTTAAATTTATTTACAATAATGTGCTTTTAAGTAGTTCTGTTTTGGGGACAATTGTTATTTAATGTTTTTTGTTTGTTTTTGTAATATAACATTTTAGCTAATTTCCAGAGGAGAGAGCAGAAGGTGAGCTGTGTCTGAGACAACATCCTTGACTGAGTGTTTTTTACAGGCTTGTGGGGTTGTGTTTGTTTGTTTGTTTGTTTGCCTGTTTATTCTGGCTGTGTGGTCTCCCTGAGCACACAGTCTGACTAGCTAAGGGGAGCAGCTAGCGGCTGTTAACTCTTTATATCTGTTCCCAGCAGTGTGCTCCAAAGGCATGCTCAGTTTGACTGTACAAGTTTAAGAGTTCATTGCTTCTTAGATTGATGCTCTCCTGAGGCAGTCTGCCTGACCACAATGTCCAGGTAGGTTGGGCAGCTGGGGGAATAACTAGAACCACTATAGAATTGCACTTTCAGTCCTGATAGTTTGACAATAAGAGTTTGGCAAACAGGGGTGCTAATGTAGGTTTTACCAGGGGAGTTTGAAGACGAAGCCCAGTTTTACTTTTTCTAATTTGACTGTCAAGATTATCAAGTATGGAGGGTGAGAGAGCTGCTGCGGTCACCTGCAACAGCTGTGGCATATTTCTTTTCTTGCTGCAAGATGTTGTTGGGTACACCTGCAGCAAATGCAAGCTGGTGGCCCTCTTGGAGGAGAAGGTTCAGCAAATGGAGGCCTGGGTTTTTAATCTTTGGATTATTAGGAAGGGTGAGGAGTTCTTGGATAGGGCAGAGAGGACCTTTTTGAAGACGGAATACATGGAGGAGCTAGCAGATGAGGAAGTCGGTTCACCAAACCAGGAAACAGACACTTAGAAGAATGTGACATGGAGAAGTAGAAGGACCAGGAACCAAACAGAGACTCTCGAGCTACAGAATCGCTTCCAACTTCTCAATCTTATTAATGATGAAGTGGAACAGCAGGAAAAGGTAATGGAACAGCAGGAGGAGGTAATGGAATGTCACCAAGAGGAAATCAAACACCAGCAACAGGAACTCGAACACCAGGAGGACAAAATCCAACAGGAGCAGGACCAACAGTTTCAGCCTGAACAGAATGTCCAGGCAGCTGTGGAAGAATCTGCTCATCGAGTAACCCCAGACAAGCCTCAGAGAAGATGAGTTCTGGTGGTTGGGGACTCCTTGCTGAGAGGAACAGAACCAACAATTTGCAACCCAGACAGGATGAATTGTGAGGTGTGCTGTCTCCCTGGGGCCAAAATCAACAATGTAACAGAAAGACTAATGAGACTGGTCAAACCCACTGACTACAACCCCCTTCCTTTGGTTCACGTGGGAACCAATGACACTGCAAGGTGCAGCTTTCAGTGCATCACAAAAGATTACGAGGTTATGGGTAGGAAGCTGAAGGACCTTGGGGCTCAGGTTGTCATTTCATCTCTCCTCCCTGTGGAAGGACATCACCCACGAAGGGAGAGAAGAATAGTGGAGGTCAACAACTGGCTTCACAGATGGTGCCACTGGGAGCAATTGGGTTCTTGGATCACAGTCTCCATTTCCATGAGGATGGTTTTCTGGCAATGGATGGGCTGTTGATCCTATTGTGGCCAGCCATGAAAATCAATTATGATTGCTATTTTGTTTAGAAGTATATGAAAGCCCTCATTGTATGTGGCTGAAAACATCTGTCTTGATCTGACACGAAGCAGTGGTTTGGTCAAATTTGCATAGGTCCAGAAGCAATTGATAACTCACTAAATTATAAAACTATGACCTAGCCCAGGGGTGAGTAAAGTTCACACCCACAGCCTAGTCAAAAAGCCCCAAGCCATTTACAAATGTGTTGATTAGGGACATACCAACCCTCCCCCCCTGAAAAAGAACCAAAAGGAGGCCAGAATGCACCCAGAAGTGATAACAATTTTATTTTCTTGTGCACCTTAACATGATGGTGGAACCAGATGGAGTGAGGGTGGATGAAAATTGGGCACCTTAACATGATGGTGGAACCAGATGGAGTAAGGGTGGATGAAAATTGGCCCTTGCACCCTGTGCAGTTGGCCACTCTTTCTAGCAAGTAACTTGTCAAAGATGGTTGAGATCAAGCTTCAGAACATGTGCTGCTAATCTTCTAATGGCAAATGTTCTGAAGTCAAATGGTTAACAGGCCTTCGTACTTTCAACTTGTTGATTTCATGGTCTCCCCTGTGCAGTTTGTATCATTATGGTCTGTATAAGTGGACTGGATAGATGTTGTAGCTGATGGGTGGTGGTTGCCACCGGTTGATGGATATTACATTGGATGGCTAACAGTTCTACAATTCCATCCACATTTGTGCCTGTGAGTGCATGTGCACCCCATCTAGCTGGAAAAGCTGCATTAGCTGTATGTGTGCTCTGCAAACTGTGCTCTGAAACCCAGACATAGGATGACAAATTGAGATCTTCATTATCACTTTCTGGTTTTGCATGGTGAAGTGCTTTGAGCATTGGACTATGACCCTGGAGACTGAGGTTTGATTCTTCACTCTGCCATGGAAACTAACTGGGTGACCTTGGGCATGTCACACACTCTCAGCTCCCAGAAAACCCCATGACAGGTTTGCCTTAGGGTCACCATAAATCTGAAATGACTTGAAAGCACACAGCAACAGCAATAGGTTCTGTAATGATTTCTCTGCCATGGAATTTACCTAAAATAACACTATTAAATCAGTAAAATAGGAGTTAGAGAAGTGTGGTTCACTAGATCTTGTTGGACCACAGTTCCTGTTGGCTGTAGCTATCATAGCCAATGGTTAGGGATGATGGGAACTGCAATCCAACAACTACTTGAGAGCTGCACGTTCCCCTTGTCAGCTTGAAAACAGGCTGTAAGTCCCTTTTAATACAGTATGAAGAGTTGTTGCCCAATAAAACCTAGAAACTGGTGGCTGCCAAAAGCTGGCCAGCAACAGTCTTAGAAGTCATCTAAAAGCTGCAAAAAATCACACCTTTCTCCCTTTTTCCTTTTTTTTAAAAAAAGCTGTGTTACAAGAAAAAAACAGAACTGTATTTTTTTTTCGTTAGTCATTTATATATATTTAATTACGACAGAGCTAGTTTGGGGAAAAGAAATATGTGTTGGTCCCTCCGTTGTTTAGTGTATAAAAGACTTGATTTCCTTGCATTCTATTTATGTTTTGCCTTTTAAAAAAAAAGAAGTGACAAAATAAAGATTCCTCCAGAATCATGTTCACCTCTCTCACTTTCTCTCTCAATTTTGGCATCTCCATAAGTTTTTACTTGAAAAAAAAAAGACTCCTGATACAGAGTGGTCTGTCTAGAGAGCTATTTTTGCAGGCTACGTTCATGATGACTTTGAGGCTGGAATAAGTTGCTAAAGCATATGCATGGCTATGAAATCAGGCAGAAGAATTGCAACTCTTCCTCTACCTCCTTTCTTTCCTTTGTATGTGTGTCTCTGACTTGTAACATTTAGCAAAACAAAATGCATTAAGGGCATTGAAATAACAACAAAGGGGTGCCTTATTTTGCTTCACTTCTTTAAGAAAGTTAACAATATAGACCTGTGCTATATAACCTTGCACAGTCAATGTAACATATTTATTACATATGGGAAGTATATTTGTCACAACTTGTGTCAAAAAGAAATGGCTTGTTACAATCTCTTGTATAGTTTAAAATGCTTTTAATATGTTAATGTGTTTTCATTCATATTTTATTCTGGGCTTCTAGAGAAAGAATAACGTATCTCAAAATGTTTTGGGCATAATAAACAGTTCAGACACTCTGAATATCATATCCTTCTGCAGTTTCCTCTTTCTTTGGCCATCAAATGTTTCCCCTTTTGTGTTTGGTACAAAAAAACACCTATGCTCAATTAAGATGTGAGAGAGGAGAGAAATCACACCTGCCAAATACATCACCTGATATTAATATGCCTATTGGGCAGAGTTATAGTGTAAGGGAGCCCAGTGGAGATGTTGGAGCATGGTCACAAAGTACATTCCTGCTCACCCATTCCACATATGTAAAAATGAATGCATTTAATGTTTACATTTCCCCCCTTGTTTGCAGGGGGAAAACTTACACCATAAAAATCTTCTAGGGCTTGTAAATATTCTCTAGGCCTTAAGAAATTTACTTTTTGCACATCTGTTCCCAAAATCCCCCAGTCAGCCGTGGGGTTGTAGTCCAAAATGTAAAATTTTGGGGAGAGAACACAAGGAGATGCTCGACCACTTTCCGCAGCAGCCTTGCAGCAGTCACAATCAGTCTGGTCTAAACCTAGCCTCTACTGGCTGCTTTTATAGCAAATCCTCCAACATTCCACAGATTTAAATTGGGACATCTGTGGCCAAGCAACATCAAGGTCCTCTAAGCCATCTAGAGAAAGGAGGAAGAACACACAAGCTAGGAGAGGCTGTAGGAGTTTACTTTTGCTGGAGTCTATTGGGAAGGGCAGGACTCCTTTCCCTCTGCTGAACTGAGTGCAAACTACTTTTGTACTCTGCACTCAGTTTGTTTCAGTTGAAGTAAATTGAGGATGAATGAAAGTGGGAGGAGAAGAGAAAAACTGGGACACTTTAAAAGCAGCGGAAAAAGTTGGATGACAAATGATTAACCACAATCATTCCTGCCAGACTGGAATAGTTTGGAGAGTGTGTTATACTGGCTCATCAAGTCTAGCTTTCTACTGAATTAAAGCATATTCAGCACATGTACACACGTGCACACACACAAGTTTTTTTTGTGAACATTTCTTCAGTGGCATGCCTTTACTATGGGAATGCTGCAAGCACAAACATTTCTGTTCGACTAAGAAATGTAGATTATGTTGATTTAGGGAGGAAAAAGGAATCCTTCCATAAACGGTGCCAGTGGAAATTTGTAGAGGCAAACAGTGTAATAAACATCTGTTTATTAGGCTATGGCCCCATTACTTTTGCAAAAATTAAGCAATTGCCATGTATGTCTTTTGCTGTGTAAACACTGAACCATGCTTATATTTGGAGTACGTGGAGGCTTAGTTTCCTCTGACAGCTATGGAGCAACATGAAAGCTATTCTGAAGTATTTCTTTAAAATGTTAGCAAAAATTCTTATGCATTGAACCCCTGAACATATTCTCTGACAATGACACTTCTGCTTTATGGTGTTTACACCTTTTTAAGGACCCGTCATTCTTCACATCCCTTGTAGAGGAAAGTAAAGTGCATTCTGTGTATTAGAAAAATGTTTCTCACACCCATAAGAAACAGTGCTTCACTCTGCAAAATTACCAGATCTTTTCTGCTTCAATCAGACTCATTGAGTCAATTTTTTCCCTTCATCTCCTCCTATAGCACCTGTCATCCCTGCTCCATTCATCTCTCTGTGCTGCTTCTCCTTCTTTCTCTGGCTGCTCCTGTATGTTTCCAATTCCATTCTTTTTCCTGGCTCATCACTTCCACTTCAGCCAAAACAAAGTTTCCAGGAGAGACACATTCTTTTCCCCTTCTCCCTTTGGGTGATATGGCAGGACTGTGATCCATATTTCAGGAAATCTTAACAACTGCCTGTGGATAACGTATCAAAAGATAAAGAGCACTAATCTTTGCTAATAAATCTATATACACTGTTTATAATAATTACATCTGTAGCAATACAGTAAAGCAATAAACAGGTTAATGATCCATAATAATCACAGATGTGAAAAAATTCTGGAAGTCAATGCATTTCAAGACCGCAAACAAAATAGATACGAATTATATGTCCACTTAGCAGTGTAATCCTATACATGTTTGCACAAAGTTAGCTCCATTAATCAGTATATTACTGATTAATATGGTACCTTTCAACAGAAAAGAAAATCCAGGGTCAATTAAAGTTAATAAACACAATAAAATCATGCAACATGCAATAAAACATGAGCAATTAGCAAAAGAGCAGATAAAAAGACAGCACTAAAATTACATCAGATATTAAAGAGGGCAGGGATTTTAAAATGTTTTCCCACAGTGCCCAGAAGATGCCTGTCTATGTGCCAAGTCAATTCATTACCAATCTGGTAATTTTTGGATGACCGAGCACATGGAAAAAGCAGAGGATCTCTCCCAAACATTAACTCCACACAGCAGGAAAGATCTAACCCTCCTGTGTGATTTTAATCATACAAATTTAATAATTATATAATGAACTTTTGAGATCTGGGCACAGTTCCTCCCTCTTGGATTAAAGCTGGACATATGCATCTGTCTAAGTTCAAAAGATATTGCTGTAGCTTCTGAATGACCAATCTGGTACTGGATAGATTATGGCCCTTTCCACACGGGGGACGGGGGAACAGGGCAGCGCACACAGGGACGGATCTTACCTGAAAATAGGTTGCTCCGTCCCTGCGGGGAGCACGCGTTCGCCGCTCCACATGCTGGCGAGTTTCGGCGGCGTTCGGCGGCGCCCAAAATGGCAGCCGGCGACTTCCGGCGGCGCTCCGCCAATCAGGGCAGTGCGCCAGCTGGAAACCTGCCCCCGGGCAGTTCTGCAGGGATGCACTAGCGCGTCCCTGCAGCTTCACACGGGGTGCTGCAACAGGTTAGCGCGCTCGCGTTTCGTAAAAACCACATAAAATGTGGTTTTTAAAAAACGCGCCGCGCCACCCCTTGTGACCGCGCTAGTGTGGTTTGAGGTGTGGAACCTCCACTATTCAAACCGCTCTAGCGCGCTCCACGGTGTGGACGACCTCCGGATGAGGTCGCCCTAAGCCTTTTTTTTACCCCTTGTGGAAAGGGCCTATGTCTCAATAGTAGAGGTGATTAGTAAGTCCCAGGTCAGTGGGTTGGTGAATCTGCTCTAGGATTTAGTCTGACTTGCAAATGAACTGTCCACGGTGCTGAAGCATGAACTTCAAATAGGTTCAGCATCTTAGTTAGCTCTTTAAAAGTTCACACTGCTCTGAAATTGAAGCCACTACCTGCTGCTGTATAATGGCATAGAATAGGCAGATCTCTTTGGATTTGAATGAGAGTGGCACTCTTCAGCTACGGAAAAGAAGCTGATGCAAGGCAGTGCATATGCATATGGATGTATATGTATATGTGTATGTACAGTTGGCCTTCCCCATTTACTAGAGTTAGGGGTGCAGGGCACTCCCAAAAATGGAAAACCTACAAATATCAAAATGTGTGTCTAGATGGGAAGTGGGCTGAGGCACAGTGGAGAGAGTGGGCACTCAGGGTCCAAACCAGGTAGAGTAAACGAAAGGAAAAAAGGATGGTTCAGCATGGTGGCCCTAAGCTTCCTCTCTCTCTCATCAATCCCTTTTCTTGGATGTGAGGCGGGTATCAGATTCATGGTGCTGAGAAACTGGGGTGCAAACCATCCTTAGCCAGACAGGCAGTGGCTGGTAGAGTAGGAGGAAGAATAGGTTGCATGGTCAGATTGGAGTTTCTCTCTCTCCCTCTCTTCTCTATCATTCATATACTACATATTCAGTTAGCACTCCCCATTTATGGGTTTACCTTTCGTGGATTTGATTATTCGTGAGTTTCTCCAAGCTCTGCCCCCCACTCAAGTGCTTCTTTCCTTGGGGAACCTTCCCTCTTGGCATTAATGATTAAATTAAAACTTGCTTAAAATTTTAATGACAAATTAATTTTTAACAAAACTTAATAAACTTCTAACAAATTTGAACAAAGTAATTTCAAACTCTGCTTGTTGCTTGTTATTGCCCAAAGGGATCCAGTGGTCACCTTGGATGGTCAGAGTCAATCTACAGTGTGAAGGTTAGGAAAGCTGCCAGCTGTAGTTCATTAGTCCATGAGGTAGGTGCACATAGACTCCAACAGCTTCTGATAAGGGTGTGAGCAATGCTCAGTTCAAACATTTGAGGGCAAGCACCCTGTCTTGGAACTCCACAATAGGCTGGTTAATGTTGACTCTGCCTGACAACTTGTGGCATTTTCTTGACAATGGCAACATGACTGAACTTCTTAGTAGCAGCCCCATGGGCTGCATCAGAAAATTCCAGTACATCGTTTTTAACACTTTCAAGGTGATGCAATTGGGTCACAGAATCAGTGTCACATGAGAACTTGTCACTGCATGGAAGATCCATCCAACAATTTGGTGGCTTAATTTTTCAAGACATTTTCAAGGCACAATAATTAGGACCTTAACCACACAACATCTGTTAGAGATGAAGGCTGCATCCCTTATTGCAGTCATGGATACATAACCTAGAGGTACAGTTCTCTGCCCGCTCCATATTCAGCTATGGTTTGTATTCACAATTGTGGCAGTATTGCCAGAATCATAAAAACCACCCCAAACCCACCTTTAACTCCAGGGAGCCACTTTGAGCAACAGAGGTCTGCAGCACAGTTGAGTGAGGTGCTTTGGAATGACACAGTTAGCTCCCTCCTGCCCCCAAACAGGAGCTGGCTTGAAGCCCCCTCCCCCCGCAACCAGCATTGCAGACCTCCATTGCTCAGAGCAGCTCCCTGAAGTTTAGGGTGGGTTTCAGGGGTTGATTCCTTAAGTCATGTGTAGCCAAGTTTACATTTACATAGCTACATAGGCAATGCAGGGGCTCAGCTGTTATTTTTCAGGATGGATCAAATCTAGTTAAGCTGTGCTAATAATCATACTTACTAGTTACACTGAGGAACTCAGAGAAGAATGCTTAGGACTGGACAGCAATTCTGTTAG
Source organism: Iguana delicatissima (assembly GCA_948472985.1). Classification (NCBI taxonomy): domain Eukaryota; kingdom Metazoa; phylum Chordata; class Lepidosauria; order Squamata; family Iguanidae; genus Iguana; species Iguana delicatissima. The sequence continues at coordinate 853,441 of CAOKZL010000002.1, forward strand.
CCAGTCTTTTGTAATGCCAAAGTGATAGAGAACTTGCACACCAATAAAAAAAATTACAACTCTTATTTATTTATGTCTTGCATTTGAAAGCAAATATTTTGCCATATTTCTGTTACATGCATGCATACAAGATTAAGTGTCTAATGCTTATCCCATCCCTTTAACATATGATATGTCATCATAAATGTTAAGCACCAGTATCATTTATTAGGAGACACAGTTATTGCTATCAAAATGGTGATTGAATCTTGTGGGTTCTTTTTTTATAGGCACCACTTTTTCCTCACAGCAACAGTCTACCAAGTATGCGATCACTAAATCAACAGCTGCTCCACCTCAAGCAAGTTATGAATTTTTTTTCTGATTTACAACAGCCACTTTCATATTTGTTTTCAGAGAGCAGCTGGGAAGGGGAGGAGGGATAAGATAGATTCTTGTGGGTTAGAGGGAGGGGTTGCAGGAGACCCAAAGTTTCTAAAAGAAGGCAGATTTTTCAAAGGCAAATCCAGCTGCTATACTCCTTCATGTTTCAGTAAGGGCATACTATTCTGCCTTTGGAAATGTATTCTGTTACATTAAGGACATAAATTGGCATAGAGGGAGATTCCACATCCTTACACATGGGCACAATCATGTGGTCAAATATATTTGTGTATATGGTACAAGTTCCCCTGCCTCAACAATAAGGAGGCACTCTAATATTGGTTTTGAATGTGAAAAGGCTTCATGGTGGATCATATTAATTTACTGCACTTCACCTCATGCTAATTAACATTGGGCATATTTATGTGCATGAGTCGTAGATTGCGCTGGCATGGTTACCATTCCAAACAGTTAGAGCTTATGAATTTTAGGATTAGTAATCATTGCTTCCACTGAAGTCAATAGGCTTATATTTACATAAATCAAAGTACTTCAGTTTAGCAGGATTGTAGGTATGGCTGCAAGGAGTTGCTGAATGACTCCCTGGTGCCTCAAGTAAATGTGCTGAAAATTAGGCCCAGCTTAGGCACCAACTTGCCAAAATTGGGCAGAAGTGCCAATTCTGCAATCAAAACTGTCAGTGGGAATCAATGGGGAGTCTGTGAATTCAATCGGCTCTCTAGATTTCAAGACTTTAGTATCTTTATTATAATGCGTGCTTATTCATACAATTCATTTTCTGGCACTTTGCTTGGGAAATATAAAATGCCATTAATGACCAATGGAACATTGGTTCCTACTGTAAAAAATTTATTCAGAAGCACTAATTACAATTAGCATAAATCTAGGTTTATTCTGTTGTGTTTCTCAAAAATAATGTCGCTAAGTGCATAGAACTACACATAGGAATATTATTATAATACTGCAGACTAGCTGTAAACTTTTCTCTTAATGTTGCATAGCACAGTTCTCTTCCTACAAAACCATCTGTTATTGTAGTTAGGAAGGGAAGGTAGAAGGAAGGAAGGTAGAAGAGGTTGGATAAATAAAAGGGGTTAAAACAGGCCACAGCTTTGCAGAAGGTAAATGATATATATGCATCAGCCAGCGTGGAGGACGCAATTCTAATTCCTCCTAAAGAATTACTAAGAGAGATTTCTATAATGTCCCCACTAAATTCAATCCCCTGAGCTACACTGTATGAATTGCAACTTATGTGCATGCCAGGAACAGAACAAGAGATGTGATGGAGGTTCTTCAAATGAGACACCTAAATTCTTCTGGCCACGCTGATTGAGGGACACAAGGAGTTGTAGTCCAAAAAAAGTAGCTTCAGCAATTTGTGGTCTTGGTCTGTTCAGTCCTTTTGCTTCAGCTGTTGTAAGCTGTCTTTAGTCCCAAACTGGGAAAAAGGTAAAATGTAAAACAAGCAAGCAAGCAAGCAATTGACTAATTCCTGGAGAGCAAACATATTTTTGAACTGCTCCAACCTGCTATACCTCCATCTTAGCTGAGATGGAACTCTTGGGCACATTCCCACATATCTCACCATTTTGATTGCCTTCTCGATTAGTTTGGTGGCCTGCAAGAGTGCTAAATGTCACGATTGTTCTCAGACAAGGGAATCTCACTATCCCTACACATCAACCCCACAGCAGATAAAGATTTCCAAAAGTAACACCTGGATGCCCAGAGAAAATCACATCAGAAAATTGCTGCCAACCAGTGTCAGAAATATTACTATTTTCCTCTATGCACACACAATACCTAAGCAAAAGCTATTTAGTTTTATGAGATTTATCATTGGTCTTTGTTTCCACTTTCAGAACCAAAGCCTTTGGGAAATCCAGATACATTACTTCCTCAGAAACCTGAGACTACATTTATGCAGTGTCTGACTCAACCACATCTTCCAGACATGTGTGTATTGATGATTCCTCAAGTGCGCCTATTTTTACTTATGGTTTTGACTTATTAGTAGTTAATACAATGCTGGTAACATTTGTTATATTAAGTGGTAAGGTAATTGCATAGTTGCAGAGGGAGAAGAAGGACATCAGTGACTTGAAAATTGTTTTTTTTTGTGCGTGTGGAAATAAGCTGTTTTCTCTATCACAGTAAAAAGACATTGGGAGGCTCATTCATCCTTCTTCTTGAAGCTCTTCCAATATACTTGGATGTTCTTTTTGGTTAATTTCCCACTGGGCCCCTACCAAACAGCAGTCTCCCAAGCAAAAACCCAACTGTATGAATCTAGTGGTACAAGTGTGCTTTATAATTACTTCAGTTCTATAGGAATAATAGGATCTTGTGAATTATTTTAAACTACACACTATTTGCTCTTTATGAGTGAATGACACAGAAGAAATCCAGAACCAAAAATAATTTTCTTTTCTTTTGTAAACCCAAATGCCCTAGTTTTTGAACTGAGTCAACAAAGTCCATAGTTCCTATGTGATTCCTGGAATGTTTCTTTTTTCTGGAGACAACTTAATTGATCTGCTTGTTCCACTTCTCTAAGGTATGGGCAGTGGCAGCTGGTTGCTTCTGTGTCATTGGGGCTGTGAAATTCACTTCTGCTTTCAGTTTTTAATTTAAAGGAGCTGTCCAAATTGTTGAACTGTTTTTAGTGATCACTGGTAGTGGAAGTTCCTCAGGTATGGATACCTTTGGAAGGAGGTAATTACAGGTTTAGTGTTATTTTGTAATATCCATGTTTATCTACAAATGCACTGATTGAGTATGGGAGAAGAGATAGTTCAAACTCTCCAGAAGACAGTCACAGCTCTTATAACGAGGCAACTAGTAATCTGAGATACTTAAAGGGTCCACCTTCAGCTTCATGTGTTTCTCTCAGTCACTAAGTCATGGAGACATCTAGGTGGGAGAAGGGTATTATCCCTTCAGAAATTTCCAGCTGGGCTTGGAAAAATGAGGGAACTGCTTCAGGTAACACGAGCTAAAGAGTGGGGGAGGGGAGAGAAGGTATGGGTGCCAAGTGTCCCTTAAACTAGAGTAGTGCATAACTAGAGGACACTGTTCCATTGCATGATCTGAAGAAAGATTCAATGGCCATTGATCTAGTCAGCATTTTTACATGAAATGGACAGATGTGCTTCTTGCCGTTTGCCTCAGACCACAAAATGCCATGAGCCACACCAAACACTCAGAAGGCCAGCTATTGAGAGGTAAAATCTCCCTTTAAAAGTTTATTAAATTTCAGTCTTCACTTAATAGGGAATATGCTCCATTGAACTCAGTCATATGAGTAGATATGTAAACGATTGCAGTGTTAAGGCCATCTGCAGCAGTTCTCCTGGCTCCTTTAACTATCTCCTATTTAAACTTCCCCTCTTGATGTCAATAGTTTACCATTGTAAAATGAAATAGAAGCATCAGATCTTTAAAAAGTTATGCTTTGGACTATAGCTTCCAGAATCTCCCAGCCTGCTGGCCATACTGATTGGACAATCTGGATTCCATAGTTCAGAAAAGTGACTTTTCCAGGCTCTGAAGGTTTGTATCTGGAAGGTCCCTATTTTCAAATCTAAGTATTTCAACAAATGTTCTTAGATAGACAGAGACAACTCTCTGTCTGAAACCTAGGGGATGTGCTACGAGACAGAATAGAATGTATTAGAATACATGTCCTGATGATCTGTTTCCATATAAAGCAGGAGTTGGAAATAGATTGTCCTCCAGATAACCTTGGACAGCAACACCCATGGGGTCTAGGGCTGATGGGAGTTGCAATAAGCCAGCCTCAGGAAAGCCACATGCTTCCACCCAAGTATAAAGCACCATCAGGACTTTTTTTTTTTCAAGACCCTCACATCTACCACTTCAGACCACAGGTGGAGGTTCATACGGCTGAACAAACTTCATACAAAATAAAATTAATTATCTGAACATGTTATAAAGTAGGACAATTTTCTAGCCCAGCCACCTTTTCAGCATGGCAAATTCATGTCATGATTTTATTATTCATACAAACTATCCTTAAATCTGAACTACTCATTTATTTATTTAAATATTTATATCCTGCCCAGTATCTGAAGATTTCAGGGTGGTATCCAATAAAATAGCATACTCTTTATAGTATGATTTTGGTAAGGAAAGTGAATTGAAGTAAGATCTCTTTTCAGTTCCGCTGCAAGAACTTGTATATTGTTTCTGTGATTGTGCTGAATATCCATTTTGTGATAAAGATGACAGATGTGAAAGAGACTAGACCTCTGAGTGCTTTGAGCTGGTGGAATAAAGGAAGCACAAACGAACTGCATTTCATTTTCTGTCACTTGCTTAGAACATCCAAAGTTGAGCTTCCTTCTGCATATAGAAACATCCTCTTACAGAGGGAGATATGTTGACTCAGACATTAGAAATATGCAAAAGAAGAACATATATGGAATATATGAGGCCTTCTCTGGAAACTAAAAGGAATTGGGAGAGTGAAGAACAGAAGATGATTCATGGTACTGTATAGCCCTGATATAGTATCCTGATTTCAGGAGAGAAACTAGATACTTCTCTGTGCTAAAAAATAAGTAAAATAAAACACTGGCTTGTGAAAATAGGCTAAAATGGAGAAGGGAACTAAAGCTTATCCCTGATATAAGACCTTTCTACATGCAGGGAGTGACTGTTATTGGAGAGCATTCAAACATGCCAAGCCTTCATCTGCTTCCTGAAGTGATCGAATCCTAGGAGATTTTTGCAGTGTGATAATTCTGAATGCATACTCCAGCTCTACATGACCTTCTGCTACCGTACCTGTTTAAGTGTAATATGAACAATGGCATTTGTGTTCTATCTGTTGCTCTGCCTCATATTCTTTTTCCTGTATTGCAGATGGTTGACAGTAAACAAATTTGGTTCAACACAGTGTAAGGTAGTCTTAGTTCAAGTATCTGACTTTTGAATTATTTCCACTTGTGATTTAGAGACACTAGCTGGCCTTTGAACAAACAAAAGAGAGAACATAGCAGCTTTAAACAGAACACAATTTTAATAAGTTTTTTGGTATCTGCATCACCTTGTGCTAATCCCCATTATCACACCTGCCTCAGTGAGGAAGGAAATTCTGAACCTTAGTAAACTAGAGATGATAGAAACAATATCATGATGGGCCAAGGGCAATGCAAGGTTAAAAAAAGCTGCTTTGCCCTGGAGGAATGATGAAGCACCACAAAGCACAGTCCTTTTTTTTCCCCTGATGGGCTTCCTGGCATTTTCAAGATGGTTGGGCTGAAAGATGGTATGTGGCTGTTCAGGGGTCACCAGCCAGCAGATCCCACCCATCAAGCCTAATTTGTATAGTCAATGGAGACAGATGGTTGCAGTTGCTGTTGATCAACATTTGGGGAACGGCACATGTTCCCCATCCATGGAGAAAAGTGCTCTCTCTCTGTTTCTCTCTCTATGTCTCTGTCTCTTTGTGTTTCTGTTTCTCTTTCCCTCTCTCTCAGTAGCTATCTCTCTTCAGATATAAAAGTTCTAGTTAGATTTTTCTATTTCCTCTGGCATACATGTGTTTACACATTTGACCAGTCAACATAGTTTCACTCAGGACTCAACATTTGAGAGATATTTTCTGCCATCAGGTACTGTACTATAGGGCTTCCTTGTAAGACCTGAATCAAAATTAACTTAGTGATCTCTGAAATTCAAACAGCTGGTTTCTCTATGACCTTATTTTTAAACTATACTAGCACAGCAAGATCAGAGTCGATAGAGGAATGAGAAATAAATCATCCAGCAAGCCATTATCATTCACTTTACATGGGGTGGAAAACAAATATTGCTGTCATTTTCTGACATTCACTGTAGATAAATTGGAAATGTATATCATTCTTTAACACTGTAAGGAAACAAAAAACACTACCTATTATTCTGTGATATACATTGTTTTTGTAATAAATATTATCAAAAGAAAAACAAACTAGTTCCTTTGACTCTTACAGGTTGTCTTATCATGTCCCCAAATCATAAAAGCCTCATTTGGAAGAAAAATAAAGGAAAAGATTTTCAATTAAGGTGAGAACAAAATAAATGAGAATTGTCTCTGTCTTCCTACACTGCTGCACTTGAAAAGAAAAGTGAGGAAACCGGGCATGTGAACTCTTGGATAATATTGGAATTTACTTGAGAAATTAGCTCATATAATGGTGAGAGGCCATAGCTCAGTGAAAGAGCACATGCTTTGCATGCAGAAGACCTCAAGTTCAGTCCTTGACATCTGCAGGTAGGGATGAAAAGTCCTCTGTCTTGAGAGCAGCTGCCTATCAGTACAGAGAATACAAAGCTGGAAAGAGTAATGCTATGGCATAACAGAAGGTAAGTTCCCACATTATTGACCCAAATTAAGTTAGTTCAGTTTCATTCAGTGGCAGCTGCTAGTTTCCATGTCAGTGGGTTGGTGAGGCCATTCTGGAATTTAGTCCAAACATTAAAGGGACTTTCCAAAGTGCTGCACTCTATCCCTGCAACAGGTTCAGCATATTGGGTATGTCTTTTAAAGTTCAGATTAAAGTCTGGGGTGGATTCACCTACTCACTGACATGCAAGGTAGGTTAGCCACCATTACCATTGAAACGGGATAAAGTAGCTGTGATTTATCTTAAATCTTACGGACTTTAATTCAGTGATACTTATCGGTTCACAGAAGCAGATTAATCCATTGAATCATGAAAGGCTGTGTGTGATGACCCTTCTTTCAGTCCCACTACCTTCACAGCTATGGTTGGTAGGCACTTGAGATAGGGCCTTCTCAGTGGCTGCTCCTAGACTTTGGAATTCCTTCTCTATGGAGGTTTTAATGGTTCCTTCTTTGCTGTCCTTCCACCAACAGATGAATATTTTGCTTTGATATGGTTGATTCTATTGCTTTGATATGGTTAATATTTTAATTCTAACAGTGGCTTTTTGTACGTTTTAATTATATTGTAGTTATTTTAATTTGTAAGCTGCCCTGAGTGCCAGTCTTGGGGAAGGTGGGACATAATGATGATGAGGAGGAGGAGGAGCATGGTGATGATAATTATTTCTCCTCTTCACAACTCTTTCAAGTATATTTTGAGTTTTTTATTTAAATTCCAGGGAATATAAGATAAGTTTGAGTTTTTTGGTGGGTGATTCTGATAAAATATATTTTCTATAGGGTGATGTCTATGAAATAAGGTAGACTGTGATTTGCTCATTTCTAGATCGAACAGGAAACCCATCATAATAAATATAAAGTGTGACTTCAATGCAGTCCTTCCTACACATGTTCAAACAGAAACAACTCAATGGGCATTTCATCTAGACAGGGGGGTATAAGATTCTCTGTGCCACTTATAATCTGTAAATTCAAAAATCATGTATATTTATCTTTTATATGGAAATATAGATCTCACTTCAGCATATTTAATAGCCAGTCATGCTAAAGTTTTTGGAAACTCTAGATATAAATTTTTAAGTTTGTATTAAATCTGGATTTACTTTTGAATCAGGTTCTTTGTGAAAAGGCACATGCAAGAACTCATTTTAATCACAAATTAAATTTTCAATTTCACTTTTGAAATACTGGATTTTTAAAAAACATATTTTCTCATTCTTGCTGAAATAGAATCCTAAATGTATTTAGCCACAAACATTGTTTGTCTCGTTTCTTACAAGTTTCATTTGTACTGGTCTATCTTTGCTTCTGAGTATAAAAATGTAAGTTGTTCCCAGCCTTCAATAACAATGGAGATTTCAACAGCTGAGAACAGCACTCTCCAAAGAATAATCAATGGCTGGCTGAAATTCTATGGTGACAATTGCTAATTGAACATCAATTGATGAGAACTGTGCCTGTTAGGATAAATGTTATCTTTTGGACTTAAGGTAAATATCAAGTAATCTCATTCAGATGTCTTGTAGATTTGTTATTGGTACTGTCAGTTTATGTGAGTTCATTGATTATCCCTTTGTTAATAGCATTAATTGTCAGCACAAGATGTTTATCGGTGGCTAGAAAAGCCTAGCCATCAGATTCTGTTCAGCTGCCTACATACTTGTACTGTAATGTTTGGTTTAAGAAATAACTTGATGGAGGATGTATGATCAGATAGTTGCATAGGTATCAGTAAAGTAGTGATAGAAGCCTTCCAAATCCAATACGTGCAAATTACAATTTCTATGGTCCTAATCTTATTGGTTCAGAGTAAAGAGTAAAGAAAACTCATTTCATATAACATACCTGACAACTGCCTATTTGGGTATTTCACCACAAGCAATTTTCAGTCTTATTTGGTGTCTTGTACACTGTCTAATTAAAAAGTTAAGGAAGAAGTTGTCTTTGACAGATGCAAAAGTAATGGAATGTCGTAATTCATTTGGAGATAATAGAGAAAGATAAAGACAAAATGTTCTAGAAGACATACAGAGTTAGAAAGATTTTAAGAAGGAGTCACTAAAAATCTTGCAACAGGAAGTAGAATAATATTTAATAATATGGGTTGGCATCCTGTTGGTTATTCCCAACTTGAGTATTCCTATTCAATTAATTGTTGAATAGTGACTCATCATGTAGACAACCCCCTTTAATTGAATAGGTCTACTCTAATCAGGACAAACAACAGGGTTTGGGGCACAGTTTGTTTCTTTGACATCTACACTTATCCTATTGCTATATTTACGTTTATTGTGTTATTTTATTAATTTTCTAGATTCTAAAACAAGATGAGGTTTAACTAAGCAAATCTATAAAGAAGCAGTCCGTTAGGCAAGCAAGCTGGTTTGTATTTCTTTTTTAGAATCAGACATACACATCTATTCAGACCGAATCATAGGAACAACTACCATTTGGCCCACTTCCTTTCTAAGCAAAGAATTTTGTTACTATTCTAATATGGGAATTTTATTTCAGTAAGGCTATAAAATCATGTCTGTGTGGCTTATTTGCAGACTGTTGTTACAATCACATTTCTATTCTTAATGGAATAGAATATTCTTAATAGAATAATCTCTCAGTGACACTTGGAGAATTAATATATTGTTACATAGCATTATTTCCTATGTTGTGAATCTCGTATTGTGGGATTTGCATAAAATTTTTCGGCCTTGTGCATCTCAGAGTCATTAAAATACATGTTAATTCCTGTTGATTGGGGTTTCATAGACCTTTAAATATATATAAGTGTGGTTCTAGTATATTTTCTAATATATTAGTGGATGCTAAGGTGAATGGTCAGAGTTTAATTATTATGAATAATCTTGAGCAACAAGGGTTTATTTGTATATTTCGTAGACTAGAAGTTTGGGCCAAAGGGAGAGGGCCTTCTGTGCTTTAACTACTGATGATGTAAACAGTGGCCTAAACCCAATTTGTGAAGAAAATGTACTGCCAGTGAGACAGATCTTTCTCATGCTCCCCAGAAATGGATTCTGGTGTGCTTCTCAGCTCACCAGAATAGGGTTTGTCATACAATGGACCACTGTGGGGAGCTGGGGATAGCATATTCCTATTTCTGCTGGATTCTGCTCTTTTGCCCGAAGTCCTGAGATGGATTCTAGAATAAACAAGCCTTGGATCTCACTCAGTGCAAGGCAAATTTAAATTTACTTCATTTTTAAGGAATATAAGATTAAATATATCTGTATTGACATCTATATATTGTCATGTTCAGTCTCATGGCTTTATGTGGGCTTGCTTCAGGTCCTTCTCCCTTTGGTTGTGAGGTTAATTCAGATGTGTGATGAAAACAGGTTGTCCAGAGTCAATTATCCCCTCAGCTTTGTGTGACAAAGTAGCATTGTGAGAGAGCACTTCCAGGACATTTCCCCACTACACTGTCATAGTCCTATTATTCCACTTTCAACATCCTATGGAATCATGGGATTTGCAGTTTAGGGAGGGGCCTTTGAGCACTATGACAGTCTAGGGCGGAAATGGTCCCAGATCACAGCTTACATGTCTCATGCATATTGTGGTAATTTATGATCTGTCTCTAACTTTTCCATATGAAAAATGGTAGTTTCAATTAGTTTTATTCCACGTTGTAGAAATGGGACTGCATCTATCTCTGTGAAAAGTTTTGTTTTCTCTTGTTTGTTTTTTAAAGGTTAGACAAGAGCAAATTGAAAAAGAGACAAAACCATTAATTGAAAACACTGCTCAACCCCCTCGTGTGTGAGCAACAGTTGCAAAAAAGTCTCCTGGGGTCACCTTTCTCATCCTAGCTGAGATGACAATGCCAGCCACAGAAACCCAGAAGTGAAGAGCATAGTCGCCTTCTGTCTCTGACAGGTGCTGAAGGTGGATGTGGCCTAAGCCCTTGAGGTGTGGGTGGGGTGCAGATCCCACACCCCTTTCAAAATATCCTTCAGAAATGTTAGGGATTATGTATACAGGTTAGAAAGAGTGTTTGCAAGCATTAACAGCAATGTTTGCACCTTATCAACATACATTGATTTAAAACACATCCTTCCATTTAAATGGTTTTGATTTTCTGCCTAGAAGACAAAAGAGAAAATTAGTAGCTATCACTTTACTGAATTCTCAGAATTATATACTTGCCTACAAGTTGAACGATTTGGTTTTCTTTTTCGCTTTTGCTTATTCACAGGGCAACATTGATGAGAACAAACCAATCAGTTGTACGGCTCATATCTTTGCTGCTTATGGGCATTACCACTGAAGTGTCGGACTGAATTGCATGAAAGTCACTACCATGTTACTAAGATGATGTACAAATTATCCTGTATTTTTGTTTGGAACATCTTGCGGTTGCCATTGCTAAGCTATGGACAGCAGTCTTGGGGGAACCAGGAATTAAGAATCCATCAAATAAGTGAAAATTCAAGAACAACAATGGACTAATGGACGAGTCAGGAGAGGATCAATCAGGGAATATGCCAGAACTGAGGAACATGTCAGAGTTCAACTGACACAGGAAGACATCTTATGCTATTTCCTGCCAGAAGATCTAGTAGCCTAGTTGGATAGGTGGAGTCACTCCAAGACTATTGAAGCGAGAAGCTGTCACTATACTTCAGTATCATCACATGGGACAGCTGTTCGCAGCTCTTAGCAGCTGCTGACTGTAATGCTTTCCATAAATATATGTGTCAAATTGATGAAAATATTTCAGTGGAAATGGGTCTTGTTTGTACACCACATTAGATAGATTTTATTGTATGTGGATGCAGCCAAGACAATGAGTTCCAGTTGATCTTAAAGACTGAGGTAGAATTCAAGTTATTTCAAATATTATCAGCTAACAGAAGCATGTACCCATTGTTACTGGAATTCGAGGCAAGTCTTAGTGCAGTGTCACCACTGAAATCTGTTCCTCAGTGTTTTTAGAAAGTAATTTCTTTAATTTTCCATGATTTTTTTCTCCAAATATTTCACAGGCCTATTGTAAGAGATGGCAAACATAACATGACTAAATTCTAGAAAATGGGGAAGAACATACCGTATAAGTAATAATTTATCAGTAACATTTCTATGCCCTCTGACCACACCAGATGTGCAATAGTATAAAAACTCATTCAGATCTCGCTGATCTGTTTCCTTGCAGCTTTTGACTCCAACTCCCAGTACAAAAGTTGCAGCTTATACTTAGGTGAGAATTGTTTTCAGCTGCTTTATGGATTTTTAAAAATGCTTGCTTGTTTGTTACACACGTTTATGTCAACAACATCTGGCAGTGTATGTTTTTATGGCCATTGAAGTGCAATACTACTATAGTATTATGTATCTCCAGGAACGGTCCAAGGCCAGCATAACATAGCTTGCTCAGACACCATAAAAAAAGAAAAGAGATATATATAGGAGGCCAAGAGAGAACAGATGGTAAAAATCAGTCCAACTTTATCAAGAAAGTAGATGAACATATGATGTAAGCAATGCAAACCAAAATGATAAGTACCATGTAGGGGAAAAATACCCCTATATTTCACCAAACACCTGTAAACAATGTTCGTTTTATAGTGGATTGGTGCCTCCTGCAATGCTGTAACACAATTTATGTTGCTTACTGGTGGAGGCCAAGGATTTATGAACAAGAATACACATGATTTTATTTATTGGATTTTTCACTTTTTAGTCTGATAATAGAATGAAATATCTATGAATATCATTGCTTTCTTGAGTTGCAGTACCCATGGACTAACAAAGGGAATAATCTGCAGAAAACATGCCCTACAATAAGATATCTCTGACATTCTTTTTTATATATTAAAAATAGTAGAATCATAGAGCTGGAATAGAACACAAGGGACATTGAGTTGTTGTTGTTGTTGTTGTTGTTGTTGTTGTTGTTGTTGTTGTTGTTGTTGTTGTGTGAAGGCATTTGGCTGCTTTTCCTACCTGGGGAGAAATGAACCAACCAGGGATTCTAGTCTGTCTAGTCTAGACAGCCCCTATGTCTGAAGTGTGAGATAGCGATGTTGACAGATTTCACCATCCCTAATTAGAACTTCTACTTGATTTGTTCAGCAAATCTAAATGACATTGGGCTACAGCTTCCATATTGCAGGCTGTGCTGTCTGTAGTCAATGAGTCCAACAACATCTGAAGAAACATAGGTTCCACATAACTGATCTACTATTACATTTGCAAACTTTGACATTTTGTCTGCCTGATGTTTTCAAAAGAATTAAAGTAATTCACTGGGTTGCTTAATGGTCCAGTGTTTCCAAACAAAATATAAACCTTTCTTCAGAAATAGATGTGGAGTAATACATCAGAACCAAAGTAGCCGCATCAGTTTGAATAGTGGTCCTGCAATTATAAAATGTTCACTATTACCCATTTGTCACCTGGTTTTATCCAGGCAGATAGATACCTTTAAAACAAAACAACAAAAAACCCAAACAAGACTAATTTGAGCTTGGTACAAAGTATTAATGACCTTTCTTATTACCTTAATCCTGCCTGGGCTCACCATATGCATATCTCATAAAATCATATTAGAGAAACACAGAATTGACCAGAACACAGGGGCTTATGTGCAATTTAATGTCTAGTCTGTGGAGTAATTGAGGACAAAAATCTAGTATTCTTAGCTGACAGAAACACATTACAGCACCGTTAATAGAAACAGAAGACACATAAAAACATTGGGCAATTGGCAATAAAAGGGGGAAAACAGAATATGATAGCTTCTGGACTTTTGCCTCTATAGACAGGAAGTGCTGGACCAGGGATTAGGATTTGGCAGCTAGTGGGCCGCATGCAGCCCCTGGCATCTCCCAGTTGTCTTTGGTTGTTGTGCCAGACAGCCCAAAGCCTTGCCCACCCAAACACAGAGGGGAAATCCTTTCAGTAGTGTGGATCCAGTTGGATCCACATTTTTTAAAAAAGTTTATCATTCTGTGCCTGTATGAGAGCTGTGTGAGTGTAGGAGAGAGAAAGAGAGAGCTGTGTGTGAGAGCATGAACTGCTTTATTGAGGTAGAGAGAGATGGTGAGGAGTGTGTAAGTGGACTGAATCCATTCCAAAGGGATAAAAATGTGATTTGTAACTATGACTTCAGGGACACAGATCTTTTGAACAATACAGAGTTTGATCGGATGAAAGGAGAATCATTGAGTCATTCTGAGAAACTTCTGAGGAACATAGTTGGTCTGCGGAATATTTTATTCTGGACAACAATCACTCTGGAATCATTAACTCATTTGATTTTAAAATGTTAAATGAATATCAACCATTTTTACGCTGGAAAGAGATTTTCTAAAATATTCTTATAACATGGAAGAAACAGATTGATTAGAGAGAAAAAGACAAAGAGAAGGAAGGTTTGGTTCTATCTCAAGTATGAATCCCCTGTTGAACTTCCCTGAGGGAGTATGGCCCTTGATCTGAGAAAAGTCACCCATCCCTTGAAGTAAATCATAACAAAGCCTTAAATTTCTTAAGAAATTGTCAGGTTGTTCTCCAAACAGGAGTATCTTAATCCCCAAACCAAGGCTGCTACCAAAGAATTTCAGCACCGTGGCCAGCTTCACAGTTCCAATCAAGATACCTCATAATAGGAACACAATTTTAAAAGGCAAATCCAGAGACTTGAGGCTCTGTGGGGAACACATGCTGAACTTCTGACATTCAGTTTCTCCGGAGTATATTCTCCATAGGTTCAGAAGCTTAATTATCTATGCAGGTTGTATTCCCTGCAATCTGGAGTATTTCCTTGAAGTCTGCCCTCCCACAGAGATTTGTAATTAATATATAGCAGTCTGGGGAAATTTTTAAGAGTTATCCAATTTAGACACAAACTTAAGGAGATTGCAGGCACCTGTCTCTTTTTATCATAATCTACCTTGCTTGATAGTGGAAGTCTACCCATCTGGTTGATAGGAAATCTTGCTTGATTGATTAAAGAAATAATGTAGAGTAGGTGTGACTCTGGTCACATAATTTGCATACAGAGCTTTATGTGACCAGTACATGTCAGACTAGCTTTGCAGTACAGTACATTTTGGTTCAAGCAAATTGTAGAAACCAGCATTATGTATCTAATATTGCATAACACATAATCTTTTTTGGTATATATCAGAATTCATCTGGGAGAAATCCTATGTGGTTTATGGCAATAACATTTGTGAGTATATATTTAGAAATGCAAACTGATTCTATATTTTAAGACTTGTACTTAAAATAAAATCACAATCTGTCTCACAAATCCTGTTAAAACCTAAAATGATTTGGTACAGGAGTTATAGAAAAGGACCCCTGTGTTATATATATGCAAAACTAATTATTATTTTCTTTTAATATATATTCTGTAGTTTGTGGAAGGCACACAATAGAATACAGGATTACTTCCCTTGTTTTTAACCTAGTTTTAGTGGTTAATAAGATCTATGTCTTGATTATTTTTAGATAAATCCCTGGCAATGGAAACCCAAATAGAACTGGCAGTGAAAGCAATAAAAAGGTAATTTAAAAATTATAGCATCCTAATAACTGTGAGCTGCTCTCGATGGGAGAAATTAAACACAATAATACTTGTTTTTACTTTCTCTCTGAGAGGTTTTGAGGATCATAAAGTATATTCAGTTTCAGGTTTCCAATGCTTACTGCCAATCCAAATATTAGCAGTGTATTTCAGTTCTTGTTCAGAAACTTTCTTGATCATGTGTCTTAGGAGAGAGTAGAACTGTGATTCTTTAAGTATTGGTTAGCTAAATTATCTATTTAAGCCCAAGAATATATGTATGCTCATCTATATTCAACACAGTTAGAAATATATTTACCACCAGCCTAAAGAGATGGTATCTTGAAAGTCAAGGAAAGGATGTAAATTTTACATTATTTAATACTTGTAGACAAAAATAAAGAGTTTCAAAAGCATTTTTCCTTATGGATAAGTTCATATGAGTTTTGTGTGTTTTTCTGTTGCAAAAAAAGTTGTTTGCACCATTTAAATTTTTTCCCTACAGAACACAGTTTGTGATTTTTTTAAATGTATTTTATTTTTTGGTGTGCAAAACATATGATGGGATCCTTTTGCTATCATACACCTTGGTCAGTTTTAGTCTGTTGTACAATGTATGTATTCTGTTCATACTTGCATAAGTAGAGTTCCACAAACATTTTCATGTGGGCCTAAATCATATTGATAATCCCATCAAGAGCAGAGGCTTTGAATCAACTGGATTTACTTATGTATTGATTCATCATTCCACAATTGATTCAATAGAGTTACTCTGGTTGAGACCAACCAACAGGGTTCCAAACTTGCAACTGTACGTTCTTTTGACTGGTACTTCACTTGTCAGTGCCTTGCATGTACCACTTCTATTGGGGCTTCACAAATAGCCATAGTACATTCCTCACTGAAAAGTAGGACAATAAGCAGGCACACTGGCAGATACACAATCGGGGCATAGTCTCAATAGTCAGCAAAACAGCAGTGTAGTACAACCACCCTATGAGTGTAGAGATTTGTTATGCAAACACAATGTAGGATCTCAGCCTCAATGTATTTTTCACAAATGATTTTTTGCAAAAGTCCTGAAATTAAAAAAAAAACAAGTTCTTAAGGTTGTTGTTAAGGTTAAGATTGATCTTTTTTGATGTGCATAGATTTTTTTCTCGCGAAGGATGAAAATCCTTGTAAGTACTCTTTACATCTCTAATAAGAGGTGGAAAGTAATTGTTGCGTGCACATCGTCTTCATCTGCTCTAGCTAAGGAAGCACAAACCATATTTTGCATTATTTAAGTTAATAAAGATCCAGTCTCTGGTAATCTGAGCAAAAGTGTCTCCCTTTCTAACCAGGCAAGGGTTTATTCAGGTATCTGTGGTTCTTATAGGACCCAGAGTCAAAAGAAATGCTAAACTAGGGGTACCAGTAAACATGTTGATTTCACCCATCCCCTCCAGTTTGTAGAAGTCTGATTAGTTCTCGCCCTATTGAGTACAGATGTTGGTTGCAACGTTATGAAGCATTTGGCCACACAAAAGTGCTACTCGCTGCTTCTGCATGTGATCTGGTTAGACCATACCACAGGTCAGATATTGTTAGTGTGGACATTGGGTTCCAGGATCACAATGTCAAACCGTGCCTCATTTGCCACCTCTGAGGACATGGCGTGAAAAGCACATGATGCAACAAACTTTCTGAAGTTATACGAAGCTGGGTTACGATGTGGATAGAAAACACATGGGAGTGACATTTATCTTTAACTGCATCATAAAATAAAGGAAGGATATACCTTGAAGGTCTGTGTGGGTAGTTCCTTCAGAGGGCTGGATTGAGAGTTGGATTATAACCCTGGAGAACAGGGTTTGAATCTCCATTCAGCCATGGAAATCCACTGGGTGAGCTTGGGCAAGTCACATTTTCTCAAAGGCAAACCCCTTCTGAACAAATCTTGCCAAGAAAAATTCATGATAGGTTTGCCTTACAGTCATCATAAGTCAGAAATGACTTACAGCCATACAACAGGAAGTTCCTTCACTGGTGTACACTGGAATTATTCTGTGCCATCACTGTATTTTTAATTGTTTTGGTCAGTTCACCATCTGCTGGCTAATCTTTTAGTGATAAGTCACTCCTTATTTTGCCAGACTGGCCCTCAGGCCACAGAAACAAAGCATATCTCTGGGACCATACTTAAGGTCTCACCAGTCTGCAGAGCTTACTGGCACACCCTTCAAGAACCCACTGGAATGAGATGGTGGAATAAGATACTGTAAAGGTGGGATAGAAATGGAATAAATAGATAGTGCAGCCTCCCACTAGTCCCAAAACTTGCTTTGTACATGCAGAAGCCCACAGAATTTAGAATTGTTAACACAAAGAAGAGACCCACTAGTTATATTCTCAAATATGCAGTTCATAACTATCCCTTAAATAGGTGGCGATTTATGCTTAGATCCCATCATTTTTAATCACAGTGATATTGTTCTGTCTTTCACATAACTATCAAGGATGTACATCTGCAAACACTTCCTTGTTGAGATTTCCTATCAAATAAAGCAGTTCCTGTATACTGTAGAATCAGGTTTAAGGACAATATTTATCACGTGTAAGAGAGACCTTCATAGTTATTTTTGCTGGCTGACCCACAAGGTGGCACTAAAGAGAAAAGCGACAATTTTCCTAATGGAAAGTGAAAAGCAAATGAAGAATACTATATGTTGAATCAAAATTACTTTAATTAGAAGTAAGATTATTTTATTTTAAGTTACATTACATTTTGTGATACTCTCTTAAGCTAAATACACTGAAAGATTGCTGATTTTTACTTAATTAGATGTTTACTCTTGAAAGTAAATGGTTAAATTTTAGATTGTGAACTATTACAAATCTACCATTTCACAATCGTATTCTTATTATTATCACACCGAAGTTCATGGTTGTTTTCAACAACAACAACATATATATATATATGCAAAATAAGAACCAAAAAACCATGGTTGTTTTCAACAACAATATATATATATTATATATATATATGCGCGCAAAATAAGAACCAAAAAACCAAATCTACTTGCAGTAGTTGTAGTGGTGGTGGTAATGTTGTGGTTAACTTCATTTATATCCCACATTTCTTCCTAAGACTGGGACTCAAAGTGATTTACACATTAAAAAGATTACAATTAAAAACATACAAAAAGACATATTAAAACTGAATTAAGCTGAAAGTCATATTAAAACAAGTACTCTAAAAGATTTTAAAAACAATAAACAGCACAATTAAAACAATACAACACTAACAGCCCTTTTTCAATTCTAACAGTCTGCCTGAATTAAAAAAAAATAGACCTGCTGACAAAGGACAGCCAGGAGAGGGCCATTCTAGCCTCCCTAAGGAGACAGTATCAAAGTGTAAGGCCAACTGCTGAGACGGCCTTCTCCTGTGTTCCTACCAGCCATTCTTGTGAAGGTGGAAGGACGGAGAGAAGGGTCTCTCCTGTGGATCTGAGTGTCTAGACAGGCTTATATTGGGACATATGGTCTGTCAGATAGTATATAGTTTGTTAGATTGATGATGACAACGACGATGATGATGATGATAATGACAGGCCATCATATTACTAGTAGATTTGTTAGATCTCTTTGAGATGAATCCAAAGTTCAGAATTTCAGGGAGATCCTGTGAATGTTTACTCAGAAGTAAGTCTTTGTGAATACAGTGAGGCTCACACTTCTGTTTAACATGCATATGATTTGAATCCATATATTGCATGCTATTATTACAATAAGAAATTGGATAATCATGGGAAAATGGAAAGTATTTTGCATTGACTGCATACACATTGTTGAAGGTTTTCAATGGCAATAAACAGTTTTGTGAGTATTTCATTTTTAAATAATATAAAGTAAAACACATGAGTGAAACTGGAAGGGAAACAGAGATCCAACTCAAAACAATAGAAGATGCTGAGAGATTTTCTTCTTTAAAATGTGGGAGCCCTTGCAATTTAATGGGCTGACTTAAAAAAAAACAACCGTATGTGTATATAGCTCAACATATGGGGCTAGTGGGTGGTTGTAGGGAGAATGATAGGACTGTGTCATAGTAAGATTTCATAAAATAATGAACAGAAATAATGAACAGCAGTTCATATTGCTGTGACAACAAAGTAAATCCATACATTTCAGCTGAAAGTATGTGTAATTAATTACTTGAGTAATGTGCAGAAATCTATAGCAAGATGTAACCAAGGACAAAATCGTAACATTTATCAACATTTAGATATTTAGAAGTCTCTTAAATTAATTATGAGAATATAATTTAGGAATGCAAATATTCAAATGCTGAGGAAGACAAAGTATTTTCCAATGAAGGACATCTGTCCAATTTTAAGCACCTCTAGTCTGATCCTATGGCCCAGTCCTATTGTGATCTCACTAGATTTAGATGCAAGACTGGAGAGTGCTTGTTGATTTTGGTGTGAGATTTACAGACATGCTTTCCTCTCTTCCACTGAAATAACTGTGATTTAAAAATGCTTGACTTTGCACAGATTGTGGCTAATGTTAGAAAGCTGATTTCTTTAAAATGTGATAGCAGTCTTCATCCCCATCATGAGAAACAGACACAAGCAAACTATACAAAAGAACCTGGCTTACTTAGTAATGCTCTAAAATTGTGTGTCACTAAACAAGGAAAGCAGCGATCAGATTGGCAGCATCTACCACTGAGTCCCAAGTTGCATCACATACTGATACTGTGAGCCAGCTCAGGGCAGCAAGCTGGCACAATATGCTACAAAAACCTGGCAAGAGCCCTAGGCATACTTATGACATGGCTTGACCTAGTTTGCTAGGACATGGATGCGTATCTGAAGAACTGCTGTGCAGACAATTACCTTTTTTCCCTGTAGTGACTTGGAAAGAAAAGACTGAAAATTTGGATGGGCTTGGGGGTTGAAATCCATTCAGTACCCAAAATATCCTTTCGAACGTGTGCTTTTCAAAATCATGATGGTATAGATGTATTTAATAGTAACTAGGACCCAGATGGCTTGATATGTCCCAGTAGCAAAAGCATGTGTGTGTGTGAGACTTCAAGTTGCCTGTCAATTTATGGTGATCCTATGAATTTCATAGGGTTTTCCTAAGCAAGGGATACCCAGAGATAGTTTTGCTAGCTCCTTCCTCTGAAATGTAGCCTACAGTGCCTGGAATTCATTAGTGGTCTGCTCTCCAAGTACTAACCAGGGCCAGCCCTGCTTAGCATCCAAGATCAGACAGGATCTGGTGTCTTTAGGGTATTAGACACACATTACTCAGCCACAGCTAAAGCGGTCACAAATGGGTTAGGTTGATTGATTTCCATATCATATCTATCTTATCTATGATATCTAACCCACTAGAACAGAGACATCAGTGGAACAACTGTATATTTTGAGGACTGAAGCCTTAAGGAGATTGATATTATTCATCTAACATGTCAGTCCTCTGCATCTATTTCATACTATTCACCCTTCTGTAGATAAAGCCGTCAATGCCATATGCTATCTTTTCACAAGAAATTCTCTTTTCAGAACATATAAAGCTAAATAGATTCTGCCACTCTTCACTCAGATGAAGAACCACAGATGAAAAGAGCCATCACATTATTTCATCAGGATATTGGCTAGGATCCAAACAGGTACTTCTGGTGAGGAAATTAGTTCTGTCATAATCAGGAGCAAGTGATATCCCCATAATGAAGTCCACATATACCCCAGACCTAGACTTTGCCTGGAAGAAACCACTCTGGAAGAGGTTTTCAGGAGGCCCAGGAGAAAGGAGTGGAAAGTTTGGTTGTGCTGATAGGCAACCACCAGCATTATGTTAGATGTAAACCACAGTGCTTCTTTTTTATGAAATGGAAGAGCCTACCTAGATCTGCCTCAGGGAATCCAAGAGGAAAAGAACCACTTTTCTAAGGTCTAAGACATTTACAACTAGGTCTTGATAGCAATGGACATGCTACAGAGCCTTCCCAGTAGGGTTCTAAGTCCCAACTAGAATGGACCCACTGAATCAGTTGTGGATGTTAAGTCAACAATTATGCAACATCCCTTTACTTTAGTGAGTCTACTGTAGTTGAAACTGCTGATTGGATGTAGGACATGGATAATATTTGGTGATTAATTATAATTATTGACTGACTTGTCATGTTTGGAATCAAGTAGAAATGATAATGTCATCAAGACAGGCTTGGAGAAAGACTCTGTCAACTTTTCTAAAACTTCCAGAGTCATCCAAGAAAGTCTTTGATATATCTAGAAATAATGAAGCATAAATCAAAAATATCCAAAGTTGTTTTCTTTTTCTCTAAAAAAAATTGGGATGTATACTGTAACTCTCTGTTTTGGTAAGTTCAGCTCCATGAATAAATTGTCCCTCACTCATGATCTATGGCTTAGATTCCTTATTTATAGAGTCTTCCTGTTAACAATACAAAATGGCAGGGTAGATACTAAGTCATACCTCTAGAATCTCAACAAACTGAGAATTAAACTGATGTTAACAATTTATCTTGTTTCCTTACTGTAATATTGGCAACTATATGAAATAGGAAATATATTATCTGAAGTATGTCCAAGTGTATTCCAAAACATCTTTTCTAGAAGTACAGTTTTACAATGAATTGATTAAGGTATGTGACAGTACATTTTTTTCACACAAGTGAAATCTTGCCCTTCATCTCATAAAAAGTCATTGCAGCAAGGTGCTAATGGTCTAAACGATTTTTTTTTTATAAAAAACAATGGAATCATTACTAAGATGCTGCTACAGAAAACTTGACTTGATCTATTAACTTTCAGCAGTGTCACAGAGAACAGTCAAAGTGGTGAATGAATTTAACGGGCAACATTTATGAAAACCATTTGTGGTTCCACTCCTGTAAGAAAATACCCAAGGATCTTGCAGGACAATTTTACAAATAAATTAATCCATAGTCTTGATTTTTATATACAGGGTTAAATCCTAAACTCAGCTAAACAAGCGATTAAATCCTATTTGATATATTAGAAGATGCTTCTTCATAAACACGTTTATGATTGTAAAGTAATTGCAGTTTCATACACTCCCTCCACCACCTGAGTTGGCATGGTTGAAAGTACTACTTTCTTTTTAAGCTGCTCTCAGTTACTGTTGCTATTGAAAATAATAGGATGCCAATGAGACAACTATGAGTTTAGCTCAGTAGAGTCTGTTGGAAGATCTTGATGAGAGGCTGACCAATAGCAATTCTGTGAAATAGCAATTCTCCATAGAAATACAGAAATAGAACTATAGAAATATCATGATACGAATTTAGCATAGAATGGAAAACATTTCACAGCCTTGAAAAATCTGAGGGTTGTTTTTTTTTTTTGACATTGGGTAGAATTCTGTTAGTTAATTCCAACTAGATTAGACCCATTGAATCAATGGCTGAATCGTGAGTCAACACAAAGATAAATCCCATAGATTCGTTGGTTGTACATTAGTCAGGTTTAACAATAGAATTCAGGCCATTATTGGTTACTCCTCTGGTGATTGTGTAACATGATGTGAACCCTGCTGGATTTTATTTTTCTTCACATCCCTGGGAACAGACAGGTTTTCCTCTCAAAGGAGAAGCTGTTCAGGTGAGGTCTGTCATCACCCCAAACACCACCTGTTCTTCATCCAAATGAATTGCTGATTTGGACTAGGTACTTGTCTTTTTGTTAATTTTGGCATGCTGAATAATATGAATGCTTCAAACATGTGTCTAAATCATAAAGTTACTACAGATCCTGTAAATCTTTTTAAGGTGAGCAAACTCAAGATGTGGCAATTTAAGATCTGAACACTTACTGAAATATTATGTGGATATGAAAATGTGAACAATCTTATTTAAATGGGATTTTAAGAGCATAGCAAGAAATCAATAAATATTACAGAGATGATGTTCTCTCTGATGGGTGCTTGAAACAATCTTCACAAAAATGTGTAACAGCATCCAGGCATATATCTGTCTGTGAATATTGAATGAACATGGATACTAATATCTATTGTAGGTAATTTTTAAAAAATCAGATTTTTGTAGTTCTCTCGTTTCAGTGCTGACCATAGTTTTGCACTAATAACAGAACTGAGTAAATATTTGCAAAACATCTCAGCGTTCATATGTTTTTTGGAAATGCTTCTTCAGTGAGAAAGCTTGCAAAGCTATTACGTTAGCCCATTCTTTGTATCCAGATTTTTACCACACCTACAATCTGTTAGTCAGCATGGCCAGACATTCAAAAAAGTTCTGTATTTGGAAGTGTACTACTGTCTCCATATTTACATACTTTATACATACTTACGTTTCTCATTTCCCATGGTGAGTACTGAATCCACTGAATCCATTGCACTTTTTTGTTCTCCCTAAGTGCATTTCACTTAGTTTTCATAGATGAAAGCAATCTTCTCTGCAGTTCTGTAAGGGTAACAATTCCATCGCAATAAACCCTAAGCAATGTGGCAAGGAGATATGAATAAGCCTATATGATACCATTGGATTTCATTACAGTATTGAATTGCCTGAACTGCTCGTCTTAAGTTTCACAAACCCAGTGAACAAAGTAAGCCAATGCGATCCTGGTAGCTACCCATAAATGGCCACTCCATTCATCAGCTGCACTATGTGGAAGCTTTTCAATGGCAGCTGTCCATCATGTTGACATGTGACATTCAGACATGGAATTATGGTAGCTTGATGGAATGAGGCATCTTTCTATGGTACTGTTGCAGAAGAGCAACAGGAAATTTAAGGCAGTTACTAATATATGCAAAACTAGTTGGTATGCAGCTATCTGAAGCCACATTATATTTAAAAATAACACAATATATAAGTAGCAAACTGGTCTGCAAACGAAATAACATTTTGTTTTTGCTGAAAATAAAATATTTTTAATTTATTTATTATTCTTTATGGTAGGAGCCAGCATAGTGTACTGGCTTGTGTTCGGCTAGGGCTCCAGGAGACCAGGAGCTCAGTCATAGAGGCTCATTCAGAGCTTGCTCACACCATACAATTATAGCACAATGGTTCCACTTTTAACTGTCATGGTTCTGTCTTGTGGAATCCTGGAATCCTGCAGTTTAGGGAGGGGCAGTTAGAATTCTTAGCCAGTGTAACATTCCTCACCACACTGTTATAGGGCTACTATGCCACTTTCAATATCCTATGGAATTCTGGGGTTTGTAGTTTACTGAGGCCAAAGAGCTCTCTGGCTGAGAATTCTAAATGCTCCTCCCTAAAATGCAAACCCCAGGGGCCTTTTCGCACGCAGTTTCTTTTGTGAGAGGGCCCCTTGAGCGTTGCGTAAATGGGAGCGGCGGTCCGTACGACGCCTCACAAGCCTAACACAAACTGCGCACGCACCTTTTCATTTTCGGCTTCAAGCCAAAAATGGTGTGCAGTCACGCAAGGCTCCTCGGGGCCCATGTGCACTTACCTGTGCTGCGGTACGTCGTCCCAGGTGTGCCACTCGCGCTTCCTCCCCCAGCACAGCCTACAGCTCCCAGGCTGCACTGAGGAAGGAAGGGGTGGGGCGGTCACGTGACCGGGAAGCCAGCTGCAGGACGAAGGAGCAGTGAAGAGAGCGCCTCGTGCAAGAACCTGCTTGCACAAATGGCACCCCCACCTCCGCGATAAGGTAACATGTGGAAAAGTCCCAGGATTCCATAGGAAGTTGAAAGTGGAATAATAGCACAGTGTAGTTTGGAAAGGCCCTGGGAGAAGAAATTGATTCACAACAAGGAGCAGTTACTTTATTAACAGGCTTCTTTATAACAACCGGCTCAATGCAGACTCAATACTATTTATCAGCAATACCAGTTTTTATCATTATCCATTTTTAAATCAATGTTTATCAGTGTTTGTATCAACATCCAGCTCTCTCTGTGCTCCAAACTATACCTTCTTCCCTTCCTTCTCTTAGACATTATGCCCTCCCAGCTCCTTCACTGACCTTAGCCTTGGCTCCAGCTTCATTTGAACTGTCTGTTAAACTGTCAAACCATTCATTTTCTTTCCCCTCTCAGCCCCACTTCCAACATCCTCAGTCTTATGATACACCACATTGCTGGACTATTCATACTCCTGCCCTCTTTATTTTTTCCACATATTTTCATGTTGCAGCCTGGAATTAAAATGGATTTAATTGCCACTGCTACTATTTGATGTACACAAGATATACAGCACTGTGAAGATGCAAAATATTTTTGTTATGCTTAAAGACTAAGTAAACAAAAGCAAACTGGCATTTAGTGGTTGCAAAAGTATTCACTACCGAGTCAAAACTGGGTAGAAGCATATTTGGCAGCAGTGACAGCTGTGAGATTTCCTGAGTTTCAATCAGTTTAGTACCTCTGGATCCTGCTATTTTTGCCTATTCTTCTTGACAGAATTGCTCCATCTCTGTTAGGTTAGACGGAGGACTGTTCGTAAAGACAAACTTTGATGTCTCAACACAGATTCTTAATTGTGTTGAGATCTGAGCTTTGACTGGTCCATTCTAAGACATTCAAGTTCTTGTTTTTGCGCTATTCTAATATTACTTTGGCTGTGTGTTTAAGAGTCCCAGGTGCCTTGAAAACTGAAATAGGTTAGCTTCTAGAACTGCTTTGTATATGGCTCCACCCAGCTTTCCCTCAATCCTGACAAGTTTCCCAGTCCCTTCTGAGGAAAAGCACACTCACAACAGGATGCTGTGGGAATGCTTCAGTGTGGGAATGGTGTCCTCAAGGCAATGATCACTGTTGGTTTTGTGACACACACAGCCCTTTATAGCAATGTCAAATAATTTAATTCAAATCAAAGAACTTTCTCCCATACATTTGCTGTGTTGCTTATATGCCTTTTTACAAATTCCTAATGTGCTTTGATATGGGTTTGCTTCAGCAACTGCTTTCATGAAACTCTTCTATAAAGTTCAGTTTAGTGGACCATCCAAGTGATAGTTGTCCCAAGGACAATTTCTCTCATCTTAGTTCTGAATTTCTCTTGCTTTTTTGAGGCTACTGTCAGCATCTTGATTGCTTCTCTGACTAATGCTCTACTTATCCCAGTATGTGTATACGTGCCTCCGCACTGCCTGTTGACAGAAGGCGATAATTTTTTAATAGCCCAACCCTAGTTTGTGGTTCTAGGCTGTTTTTGGTAGTTGCTTGGTCTTTATGATGCTGTTTGTTCAGATATGCTTTCCAGCAAACCCTGGGGCCTTCCAGGTGTCTTCAGTCTGATATCATGTGCAACTGCAATTACACATGTTGTTGCTGCTGCTGCTGCTGTTGTTGGGTGCCTTCAAGTCATTTTTGACTTATGGCAACCGGGTTTTTGGGGACTGAGGATGTGTGCTATGCCAAAGGTCACCCAGTAGGTTTCCATGGCTGAGTGGAGAACTGAACTATGGTCTCCAAGGTTATAGTCCAACGTTTAAACCAGAGCACTGCTTTGGCTCTATTCCACATAGGTGGACTCTGTTCAGCTACTTATGTGACTTCTGGAAACAGTGGGTTGTACCAGACCTTATTTAGGCATGTTATAGCAAGGACTTAAATACTAATGTAACTAGCATGCACCAGTTTGTTTTTGTTTACCTTATGTGAACCACAATAAAAATATTTTGCACTTTTAACAGTCTTATGTATCTTTTGGACATCAAGTAGTTACAATGCCAATCAAATCCATTTCAGTTTCATAACACAACAAAATTGTGGAAAATTCAAAGGGGCTGGTGGGGTGAATATTTTTGATGGACATTGGAGATTAATCCCACTAGCTGGACAGGCTCTCTTGCTCTGCTGTCACATTTTTCTATAAACTTATTTTCAAACATCTTTAATATTTAACCTTACGTATAAGGTGCAAAAGTTTCATGTAGTAAATGGAGATTAAGTAAATAAGTGCCTTTGCTATACATCTTCTGCTGGTTTCCATTGTCTCAACTTCATCCACTCACATCCACCTGCCATTCCATTGTTGCAGGAATGATCATTCTGATCATGTCACTCTCTCCTACCTCCAGACACTGGCTCTTGTTCATTCCTGGACCCTGTATACCCTTCATATCCTTACCTTCAAAGCACTCCTAGGCCTTGTCACCCCTTATTTTTGGATCCTAGCACATCTTGTGACTTCTACTGATTTAGCTCCACCACTGTTGGTTGCTCAAAAGTGGCCTGTTTCCCATTTCCTCTTGCTGTTCCTTATAGTTGGGACTGCCTCTGCAAATTTCCTTGTGCAACCACCTTACTACTTCCCTTCATAACTAAACTTTCCCAGGAAAAGGAAACTCAGAACTTTCCGTCACTTTGAACTCAACTTTTTCCAGGAAGCTTTGGTTTCTACACTTTAATATGCCTATTGTAATTAGAGCAGTTACATGTAATGAAAATAATGCTCTCTTTGCTTACCTGTTCCTCTACTTCCCCCTACTTCAGTTCCTTTCTTGTGTCTGTTGTATACTGGAAACTCACTTTGGTATGAAGACTTATTCTCTGTAAAGGGCATACAGACACTATATAAATCTGTATGGTACTATATAAATGCACAAATAATATTAACGTCTGAACTGAAAATGAGACAAGGCTGTATTTTATACAGTGATGACAAAAATTTTGAACATGACCTGACATTTTTATTTGAAGGGAAAATCTGTGTACACAAAAATCTAACACTGCCTTTAGCAGATTAGACCTTTATTATTGATTTAGTCTAGGTCTCTGTGTTGGAAAGCTGTTGTCCTTAGAAGGGCACGTCAGAGGAAACAATGACGCATTTTTCCAAATGACTTTGACTGTTTGCATCTCTGCCTCCTACCCTTTTACCCTGCCTTCACTTCTTTTTCTTGTTTCCTTGTTGCTTTTTGTCAGCTGCCTTGGAATTCTGTATGTGTTCAGTGCCTGCATACATCTCTGTTGACTGAAGTGAGATTTAAACATGTGCTTGAATGCTTTTGTGAACAGTTTTACACACATGCTGAAGGCAGTTTCTTGGTGACTTTAATGTTTTCATCCTTGCAGGCAAGAGAGGGATTGCTTTACCCAGGAGAGCGACTGCATTTGCTATGTAAGTGTGCTTCGTCATATGCTTGCTTAATAGGAGAACTGTTGAAACTTGATTGGTTTGGGAATCACACAAGCTTTCTGATCCGAACATATTTTATCATAACTCTATTATTGGCAGAGGTTGTTGTGGCAATTTGCTTACATATTTCATCAAAAATTGCTGGTTGCATTACATTTTAATGTACAGAAATCCAAATATAAAAAGGATGTGCAGCTCCCAAGCCCTTAAAAACACACAGCCACTACTTGCATCTAGTTTGAAAAGCCACCTTAAGAATTCAGCATTCCCATTAAGGAGCTATGGCATAGGGTGCCATTGGGTGGTGGTTGCTACTGTGGGCTTTCAAGTCATTTCTGACTTATGGCAACCCTATCATGGGGGTTTCTTGGCCTGATTTGTTTAGATGGGATTTGCCTTTGCTTTCTTCTGAGACTGAGAGAGTATGACCTGCCCAAAGCCACTCAGTGGGTTTCCATGGCTGAGTGGAGATTCAAATCCTGGTCTCCAATGTGCTAATCCAACATTCAAACCACTACACTCTGCTGCCTTCTTGGCCATTTGGATACCTCATAATATAAGACACTGAAGGGAATATCTAGTTAATCACATATACCTGTCTATAACTGTTATGTGCCTTCAATCTGACTCTGATTTATAGCCACTCCAATATAGGATTTTCTTGGTGTCATTTATTGAGAGGTTTACTGGTGCCTTCCTCTGAGACTGAGAATTGGACTTGCCCAGTGTCATCCAGTAGGCCTCCATGGCTAAGTAGGGAGTCAAACCCTGGTCTTCCAATACTGAAACCACTACCTCCTGGTGGCTTTTTCTTGTCATGAACTTACGTTGGACAATCTATGGTTTCATTGATGTGGATTGTGCTTTCAGTGATGTATATTGTAAGTATCCCATCCTTCAAGTGACAAACCTCTCCATGCCTTGCTAGGCAGGCCCTAACAATCTACTTCTGGAATTGTTACCAGTTTGGTAGAACCAGACAGAACTCATGCTGCATTTGCACAGTTCTCAAGAACTCAGGATCACTTCCATGCTGTAATGAGGCACTGGAGTAGGACTCTATGGAGGGTCTACAGTACCAGTGTCCTTAAATTTTGTTCTTATGTCATTAGCTATTTAACTTTTCTGTCTGACCTTTCCTTGCTGAAACCTCAAAACAATTCATATCATTGTTATGCTTGTGGTAACATTGTAGTTTTCAGTCTTGTCATGGGATACTGTTCTCAGTTTTCTGTTTATTTTTTAAATAAAAGGCTTAAGTATGGTGTGCAACATTGTATTTTGAGTTTGTGACCAACTGCTTGCTTCACATTAATACATGCTGAATGAAAAAAGCAGGTTTATCATGAATGACAGAACATGTT
Source organism: Iguana delicatissima (assembly GCA_948472985.1). Taxonomy (NCBI): domain Eukaryota; kingdom Metazoa; phylum Chordata; class Lepidosauria; order Squamata; family Iguanidae; genus Iguana; species Iguana delicatissima. The sequence continues at coordinate 883,260 of CAOKZL010000002.1, forward strand.
GGTCAACTGGTTGGTCAACTACCACATTTTTTAAAAAAATCTATCTAGCGCAGTGGTTCTCAACCTGTGGGTCCCCAGATGTTCATGGACTTCAGCTCCCAGAAGCCCCAGCCACCTATGGTCAATGCTCAGGGCTTCTGGGAGCTGAAGTCCAAAAACATCTGGGGACCCACAGGTTGAGAACCACTGATCTAGCGCATGATGGTTTAGATATCCTGGTGCTAAAAACAGTGTTTTTAATTGATAGTAATGGGCACTTTCAGCAATGTCAGTGCCATTTAGAGTTCAGTGGCAGCTCTCAGACCTACAAGTGAGCATTATCTGCAGAATATGACTGCATGTCCCTGAAAGCTTGTGTTGTAATAAATCTGTTAGTCTTGAAGGCGCAGGAAGTTGTTTTTGCTTTAACAGACTAACATGACTTTGTTGTTTGCTGCTATTTGCCTCCAAGTCAACTCTGACTTACGGCAACCCTATCAGAGTGTTTTTGTGGTAAGATTTATTTAACAGAAGGTTGCCATTATTTCTCTCTAACCTGCTGGGCTTGGCAACAGAACTCTGGTATCCCAGAGCTGAGAAGGCTGCATGGGAAAGTATGCATGTATTTTAAGCAGTTTCCAATCAGTGAATACTTGATAATTCTCACTGTTTAGTTAACTGTGCAGCCTTTCTTTGCTACACAATTCTGGTCTGCCAGAATCTACTCAAACCACACCAGCTGGCTTACAAACACAGCTTTGAACAATTCCACCTCTTCCATACGTTATGGCCTGGCTCCACTTTACTGAGTGCAAACAGTGGTTCTGGCAGGGACACACTTCAAAGACTCTGTGGCACAGCTATAAATGGCTTGCTTGTGAGTCAACAACATGCATCTATGCTTGTACAGTCAGCCCTCCACATTTGTGGGTTTCACTTTTGCGGATTTGATTATTCACAGATTATTTGCTGTTACCTCTGCTGCCTCCCTATGCCATTTTTAATGGAGACTGCAAGTCTCTGAGACTGAGAAACCGTGAATGAGGCTTGCAAGTCCCTCTTAAAAATGGTGTGGGGCAGCAGTGGAGGTGGCAGTCAACCACTTCTACCTTGTGAAGAACCCTGATGCCTCAAAGGAATCCCTAGTGGGTTGAATATGGTGAACAGACTTTTTTCTGCATTAAATATGTTTTGGGAGGCCTAGAGTTATTCAGGTTTTTTCCACTTTTACGGGGGTCCTGTGCCCCTAACCCTAGCAAATGTGGAGGGATGACAGTAATCCCAGCCTGGAAGTTAAGGGGCAAATGCCAGGAAGGGTTAATCATCGTGTAGAAAAGAAAGGCTGCATGGTTAATTAGTCGGTGAGCACCCTCGAGCACTCCTCTCCTGGGGCGAGACTGATGCTTTCCGCAGCACCTGGCCCTGGGCTCCCGGGGGCACTTCCCAGCAACCAGCCCCTCAGGAGACCGGCACTTGGCGTTCCGAGGCCTGGCCCTGGGGAGGCTCAACAGCTTCTTCCTGCTGCCGCGAGCGCACACACTGCCACTTCACATCCCCTCAGGTATAAATATCCCGTCCCTATTCAATATTTATGTGGAGAACAGATCCGTTTGCCCAGAGCCCCGGTAAATCTGCAGCGAGGCGGTTTCTATAATCTGACACTTGCCAGATCGTCACAGCAGCAGGAGCCGGATCTACCCGAAAGAGGCTGTCGGTCTGCCTGTCTGTCATCGCCGGCCGCGGCCTGGGAGCGTCGCAGGAACTCCGCAGACGCCCGAGGCCGGCTCCCAACGGATTGGCCAGGCACCCCGGTCTCCTCCCTCCTGCCTCTCGCCACTGGCTGGAAGAGTTAGGAGCGGGGAAGGCGCCGCGGCTCTCCAGAGAACGCCGGGCGCCAAGTGGCCGCGCTTGCGCACCCTGGCCCCTCCGCGTATCCCCGAAGGAGGGCTGCGAAGCAGCAGTTTGAGTCGGCGTCGTGTGCGGCGGCCCCAGGAAAAAGCGCTCTTATTCCTCCTTCCCTCTCCTGGGAATCCCCCCTCGTCACTCGAGTAGCCTTGCAAACCCTTCTCAAGTGCGTTTCGGGATTTGTTCAAGGGCGCGCGCGGGCGCGCACACACATACAGACCTGCGCGCGCGCCCGCTCTCTTCGCTCTCCCCCTTTCGACAAGTCCGCTGTTCCCTCTCTGGAGGGCCGGGGATAGTCCCCAGCCCATAGACCTCGCGAGCCAGCAGCAGCCGAGCGCGGGACCGCCTCCTACCAAGCCAAGCTTCGGGCTCTTCTCTTGACCGCGCGCGTGCTCTCCGCGCCCCCCGGCCCTCCCGCCCCAACGAGGACGCACAGAGCCGCTGGCTAAGCGGGCTCCCTGCAGCCTCTCCCCCAGCCCTGGCGGAGTGAGCAAAGCGGCGCCGAACAGCGGGAAGCGACCTCGCGCTGCCCTTAAGTGCCCGGGAGCCAAGGCGGCGTGGAAATAGGCAGCTCCCGCGTCGTTTTTTCCGTACCAGGCGCCCCGCGTCCGTGCCAGCTTCAGCCTCTGCTTCTCCTCCATGTGACAACCTAGGCGCGCCGGCTGCTGAGGGGGCAAAACTGAGACCCGACGAAGCAAGCCGCGGCCGCTTTAAGGCGAAAGGCATCGAAGGGGAGGGGAGTTTGTGGCGCGGCGAGTTTGAGGGAGTGAAGAAGTACCCGCGAGGAGGAGAGCCGCGAAGGACTGGATTCCTCCCGGTTCTCTTCGCCGCTTTGCTCGCCCTCCTTCTCCGCTCGCGGCGCACAAAGTTCCGCTCGCTAACCACCGAGCCGGGCGGCAGCGACAGCAAAAGCGGCGTGAGGGTGCCCCGGTGAAGCGAGCGCGCCCGGAGGAGCCTAAAGGGGCGTCCAAGTTGCGCTTTCGCCCACCCAGTCGGCAGAGGTGGGGGGGGGTCCGGAGGCGAAGGCTCCGCCCCTCAACGCCCCTTTCCCGCCTTCCTCCCACATGGGGCGCGAGGAGCGTTCCTTCGGCCTCCAGGGCTGCTCTTAGGGACGGCGAGGGGCTCTCGCAAAGTGACACCCTCAGCGGCTGCGGCAGAAAGAGGAGGCCGGGCGGCCGGGAGAGCGAGGAAAAAAGGCAACGGGAAGAGCCCCGGCGTCCCCTTTGCTCGGCGGCGTTCCCTCCTCTGGCGCGTTGCTGCTGCTTCCTCCTCTTCTTTTTTTCCCCCCTTCTCTCGTTCCTCTCGGCAGCCTCCCATGCCTTCCTGGCTCTGGCGGGGGGCGGCAGCCCCTCGGGAGGAGAGGAGGGCGGCGCGCCGCTGATGTCCCTGGCCGAGAAGCGGGAGAAGAGCTGCTCCTTCGCGCCCATGATGATCGAGGAGGACGCCGCCGCCGCCGCCGCGCTGAGGAACGGCAGCCGGGGGCTCTCGGGCCAGTGGGCGGACGCCGCGGCGGTGCGACCCCCCACCACGGAGCGGCACATCACGGTCCACAAGCGCCTGGTGTTGGGCTTCGCCATCTCCATCCTGGCCCTGCTGGTGGTCACCATGATCGCCGTCCTGCTCAGCGTGCGCATCGAAGAGTGCAGCGGCGGCGGCGGCGACGCGGCGGCGGACGGCCCGGCGGGCAGGGCGAGCAACGGGAGCGTCCCGCGGGCAGGAGCGGCGGCCGCCTCCGGAAGCCCCCGGCTGAACCGTCACAACGCCGGGGAGCCCCCTGGCCGCGAAGGGGTGCGTCCCGAGGTGCCCGCCGCAGGAAGAGGACCCGGAGGGGAGCCGGCGGAGGAGGAGGAGGAGGAGGAGGAAGAAGAGTGGCAGAAGCGGCGGGAGCAGCCGCCCTGGACTCAGCTCCGCCTGTCGGGGCACCTGCGGCCCCTCCACTACAACCTGATGCTGAGCGTCTTCATGGAGAACTTCACCTTCAGCGGCGAGGTCAACGTGCAGGTCGAGTGCCTCAATGCCACCCGCTACGTCGTGCTCCACGCCCACCGCATGCACATCGAGGCAGCCCGCGTGGCCGAGGACCGGCTGGCCGGCGCCCTCCGCGTTTCCCGTTTCTTCCTCTACCCGCAGACCCAGGTCTTCGTGATCGTCCTCAACCGGAGCCTAGAGGCGCAGAGAAGTTACAACGTCAAGATTCTCTTCCATGCGCCCATTGAGAACGAGCTGTTGGGCTTTTTCCGCAGCTCTTACGTCCTCTATGGGGAAAGAAGGTATCGTACCCCTCCTTCCGCCCTTTGTCTCTTGTCTCACTAACTTCTTGTCTCTATTGCCCGGTGCGAGGAGGAATTAGGCTGTCCCAAGTTCGCCCTTACCTACAGCATGGTACCGTAGAAACCATCCTCCTGTCACCCTCGGTTCCTTAGTTTCCATAATGTGGAGTAGTGCCCGAATCCTTATTTCAATCTGTAATTTAAAAGCGTGTTCTTGCTTTTTAAAGAGAAAACAGTAGGCACGGCTTGATTTTCCCGAGCATCTCAGAAGTGCATGATGTAAAAGTCAGTTGACCTAAACTTTTCCAAAAGTTTCCACCCGAAGGCGCTTTAATGCTGTTTCACACAAGAAAAGTCCATACTAAGCCTCCGGTCTTAAAAGCAAGTCTGGCATCCACCTCATCCATTTTGCGTTTATTTAGTTGACAACCTTTAAAAGATTGCCAGGTAGTGGTGGGAAGCTAGGACCTTGCTGTTCTGAGGAAGGGAGAGCAAGATAATGGAGCTACATTATGGACTTTTTAATATTGTAGCTGCTGACACTTCCGTGCTTTAAGATGCTATAATTCTGACACATGGCTAAGGTAGAAGGACTCTTTGATACGCAACCACCATAGTATAGAAATTCTAACAGGGTTCTCATTTGATTCTTTTGCACAACTGGCTTTACATGCTGGGATCTCCACACTGTTGTATTTGTATTGTGTAATTTAGTAGGAAAGCAGAGTGAAAGCAGAGTGAAACCTGGGATGTCAGATATAGCACAGCATGTAACAGACCTAGGAAGAAGGGGGCAGTCCTTAACTTAATCAATTTTTGCATGCTGTGGGTGGCACATGGGTTTGTTATAAGCATGACAGCGTGGGTTTTGGCTTACCTGTTGACCTGTTAGAGTTACCCATATAAACTCAGAAGGGTGAACTCCTTTTGAACTCCTTCATAGCCCATAATCTTGATTGCTATTACAATGGACAATATCAGATAAGATGTTATGAGGTTTTGAAAATCACTTGTAGTTGTTATTAAAGCCTACATTAACAGGCTTTAGTAGCCCCCTCCCCACTATTGTGTAGATTAGGGAGACTTCTAGGAGTAATTAATCTACTTTGTAATTATTCCTTTGCACAGACACCTTTCCCTTCTTCTATTGAAACCAAAAAAAGGAAGATGAAACAAGGAATAATTTGGGGAAAGATAAAGATCAAGTTTTTAGTAAGAAGCTGTAAAGGCAATTTCCAGCAGAGGAGGCTAGTTGAAGCACACTATACTGAGAGTGTACTTTACCATGCAGGCAGGGTCCTTAGAGTGTTTCAGTAAAATTGTGGACAACTTGGGAGCAAGTTTCATGTTACAATGGAGCTGCATATAAGGTGGTCCCAACAGAGCTATGTAATATCTGTGTTTGCAAAGTAAACATGGGTCTGGAACAGTGCTCGGGTGTGTGTGTGTGTGCATCCTGTCCCTTCTACAAGACAGATGCAGTCCTTTCCAAGGGGAGCCCAGTGGAAAAGAAGAAGCTCTTAGAGCATCCAGTGCTCCAAAAAGTTACATTTGGATTACAGTTCCCAAAATCCCCAAGCTGCCATACCAGTAGCCATGCTGATTAGGATATTCAGGGTTATGGTCCAAAAAGTAACTTTTCAAAGCTCTGGCCAACTTTGTCAGAACTGGAAATGTGAGGTTTGTCTCCTTCCTCAACTAAAGTAGAATTTGGGTACTCTTTTATTTATGTGTCTGAAACAGTATTTAAGTATTCAGCAGGCTGTGTTTATATCTGAACTTAAAACATGACTTATAATATTTGTCTTGAGAGATGTGACTAAACAATTTGTTATCATATGGCACAAATAGATGAAAAGGCATGTTTAACTTTTAGTTTTGCTGTTAAATAGCGCATTAAGAGCAAAGGTAAGTATGATAATATTGGCATACAGATTTGATTCATACCTTTCTTACAGATGTAAGCAGAATGCAGATAATTTAACTTTTTTTTTATAACTATGGGGCTTTTAAGTGACCTCTTCTCATTTCTCTGCAGACTGGTTACATTTTACTAACAAAATTGACTCAGCTTCTTCTGCCTGAGTTACATACCTTTTACACAAGTCTGTGTGAAATCAGGCTTCTCATTCATGCAGCAAATCAAACATTAAAAGTGAGGCTGTAATTTATAGAAAGGAAGACTGGCTTCTTCATAGCTTTGTTAGCAGAGATCTAGAATGAGTTTATTTTTAAACCACTTGCCATTGAAAACCCAGCCACAGAATCATATTCTGTAAACCTCATCATTTCTTTGAGAGCCCCTGCTGAGCAGAAGGTTTGCTTAAGTGATTGCTACCGAGAAAGTAAGGAGAATGGAGAAACCACTCCAGCTAAATTATGCCAACATTCTCTTTCTTATACCTGTAACGATTGTTGTAGATATTAAACGGTCTGCCGTTATAGTGCATTAGAATTTTCTCTAATTGGTCATAATAATGGATTTACTTACACAGCTCTGTTACAGACACTGAATCTTTTTATTATGCTAAGAGCACAATCCTATGTGGGTATGTTCAAAAGTAAGCCCCATTGATTTAGTAGAACTTAATCGTGGAAGAATGATTATGTGGTTTTTACTAGAAAGTGAATGATGAATATAATAAAAATCTCTCTCTGAAACTTTGTGGTGTTGTGCAGTATAGGAGGTCTTTATCATGACAATTATTCCACCTCCAAGTGCCCAATTTTACTTGTTTTGTTTTTAAACTGAGACAGGCACCTTCCTAGGGTTTAATTCTATACATATCAGAGCATTAAATTGAATTCAGTGCATAGGTATGTGAATAAACAGATTGCATTGGGCAAAATTTTAAACTGCTGTAAATTGGCACCGCTTTATTTAAATTGGCAGATCAATAGGTAATCACAACTAGTGAGGATCAAGCACTTTGTTCTTTATTTGGTAGAACAGTAAAACATTTAAAAATTATAGCTAACACTGGCTTAGAAGTCTCTGTTTCATGTTTTTCTTTCTGAAATGTCAGAGGTTTAATTGAATACCATAATCCAGAAAATGTGGCAATTTAGTATGAACAGTCCTCAGGCTTGTGAAAACCTCTGTGTTTTTACAAAAATCCAGAGGTCCACCGACCTGAACCAGATACAAAATAGCTGGCTCAGACAGGTAGGCATATGCTAAAATTAAAGGATAGAGACCCTCTAAGCACCTGTTCAGCCCAGGAACTTGTGATATGTACCAGAATCAAGCTGACAAGAGCTTTCACACAGAAGCCATTCCTGATTCCCTCCTAAACCATTCCTTCAGCAGCTTCATTTGGGGTAAAAAACCTTTTAAAATTCTGCAGTGGACAACTGGAAGTCAGAAACTCTTACCACTTTATTTCAAATCACCCATTAATATAAATCAGTAGATTGTAATCTACCTGCCTGCTGCCTATCCCTCCTTCTCAGCAATATTGTCTTCAGCTAAAATTATTTCACTGTTGCCATGGGATTATGAGATTTTTTAGAAAATTAGTATATTATAATGCAAAATGAATCTGTTTACCCTTTTGCCCAATTTTAGTAACAACTATGTTGACAAATGTGATCCAAAAACATTTGTTAGTATATCTAGTTTGCATAATGATGATTAGTCTGTTAAATGGTTTTGGGATCCTGTGGCAATCCATACAAGCAGTTTCTGGTACATGTTATAGATAGCTGCACTTCACTGCAGGCAAAGCTTTACTTAAGCTCTTTGATGCTTTTATATTTGGCTAAATGATACAGTAGACCTAAAATGTATTCCGCTTATTTTGTATATTTCCGCTGAAGGGACTTGTTATTTTCCATGGCCTGCCAAATATACTTTTTTAACTAACTTTTTTCTTGAATATTGGAGTACTGCTTCCCTAAACAAAGCAGGACTTACTTCTTGACTGTGCAAACAAAATAAATGTCTTTCAAACTTTGTTTGAGCATTGGGCTATGACCCTGGAGACCAGGTTCTATTCCCTGCTCAGCCATGGAAACCCACTAGTTGACTTCGGATACATTATATACTCTCAGCCTCAGAAAACCTCATTATAGGTTTGCCTTGAGGTGCCATAAGTCAGAAACAACTTAAAGGCACACAACAACAACAACATGAATATGCTAATTTTGCCACTCAGATAATTTCATCTTTGGTGGGAAAATCTAAACTGGAAAGTCTTCAGTAAAAATAGCTTTTAATTATGCACTGAAGTATACTGGCAATATAAAAATATTAATGGGTACCTTGTGCAGATTGTCCTCATAATCAGGGATTGATGCAGCATGGTTGACTAGTCAGCTTTGTATGTGCTAGAACAAAACAATTCCTTAGAGCCAGACAGCTTCTCTTTCTTTTTTATTATTATTATAGTTTCTAAGGTGCCAAAACAGACGAAGTGTTGATGAAACATGCCTACCTTTTTAATAGAAGAGTGGAATTAAAATAGCTGCAAATTACAGCAAAGAAGTCAGTTTATAAGGCGTTCATTCCTGTAATTACACAATGATGATGTACCCTGTCATCATTTAATGTGTGTAAGTTCTTATATTTGAGTAACAAAGGCTGCAATTCTATATACAAAAATGATTAAGTCTAATTTAGATCACTGGGTTTTACATCTGTGTATAGGATTGTACTTCAAGGGAAGCGTACTTTGCAGTTGCACTGATGGATATCTACTGCTCTAGTAAATAACTTTTCAAAGTTGGGATGCACTGTATAGGCTCTGCAGCACTGTATGTTACATCTCTGTGTACTCCATGCTCTATTGCCCACTAGGTACAGCCTTCTATTTTCAGAAAATCTTTCATGAATGATATTGGAAGTCAGCAAGTGATGTAGAGGAAAGCTGAAAAGGACGGTGAAGGAATAATTTAAGAGGATGGTAAACCCTTAAGGATAGATGGGGAGAGGGAGTCATCTGTGTATTAGTGTACTTCCTCAAAAGTTCTGTTTTTGATTTTTAGATGAAAGTCTGACTTCCGTAACACAGCTTCTTTTCAACGAGATGTATTTTAACAGATCCAGTGTGGTGTAGTCATTTGAGTGTTAGATTGCGACTCTGGGGACCAGGGTTCAGTTCCTTGCTTGGACACAGAAATCCACTGAGTTACTTTGGGTGTATCACGTGCCCTCAGCTCCAGAAAATCATGTGATAGGCTTGCCCTAGGGTTGCCATAAGTCAGAAATAACTTGAAGGCACACAAAAACAACACTTTTAATACATCTATTTCATTATGAAACTACATAATGAAATAGAAAATGTATTAATTGCATTGTTACGTTGTATACTTTATTACAAACTGTTACGTTAAAAAAGTCAAATTATTTTGCTCAAAACCAACTTTTCAAACACCTTTCATATCTAAAGATGAACGACAAACTCCACATTTAAAAATCTGCTTTGATGGGCTTAATGTGCAGTGTTTGTGAGTAAGCGAAGTGTACCTGTGGTATTTGTACGTTTTTTTTTTTATGTTTCCTCCCAGGAGCCCCATGTGCCTTCTCCTTTCATTTCTTAAAAATATTAAGTAAGTAAATTGGGAAGGCAGCTTTCCCAGGTTTTTATTTCCCAGGCTGGGTTTATGCATATGTTTTTTTTTTTCAAAATCAGAATCTGTTAAGGAGTAAAGCACCATTTATAGGGTTCTCCGCTATCCAAGGGAGCCTGGTGGAAGTGCTGAGTTCAGATGTAAACTCTATTTTATTCCAAACCCCAAGTAGAAGTTTTCAGTTCCTCCCCCTCCCCTCATGCATGGAGATGGTGAAGGACAGCTGAGTGGGAACCTGAGGCTTATGTTTAGTGTTATGTCTGAACTGGACCAATAATGCTATGCAGTTTACATAATTGAACTTAACGGTGTTTATTTTATGAAACTTAGCAGTTATATGAGCAAAATATAAAAAAATAATTACCGTTAGAGGCAAAATTGGCTTCTAGTTTATGTCTTAAATTTTGCTCTATTGGTAGGTTTCTTAAGGATCTGTGCTTTGAATGCTAAAGCATTTTAATATCACTCAGACTTAACAAGTATCATCAACAGTTGGAAATAATGGTTCTCCAGGGTATTTTTAAGTGAGAATATGTTATACTGCCCAAAGAAGCCAGAGTGCACTGTCAGTGCCAGAAGCCCCAGAGATTTTCTCAGGAGTAATTAAATCATTGATATAATAGTAGTCTGTGGTGTTTTGTTTTTATCTTTACAGGGGTTAATCCTAGCTAATATTTTGTTGGCTGTTATATTTCGTCAGCTGCCCCCAAGGTTTTTAGAATGTATGTTGGTGGCCATTAATATCAAGATAAATACAGAAATACCGTCTTTAGGACTAAATCAAACATTCGTACATGGTACAGTGCAACTTATTTAGGGCTGGTGTCTTTTCTCAAACATTGCTATTAGCAGAATGTGGTGTTTTATATTTCACTGATATACTTTGTGTGGTAGTACATGCCTTAGAAATGACTCTGAGTTAAAGGTCTTGACACAGAACAGCAACAAAATGTTCAGGATGCTTCTTGGTGATACTGATTTGTGTGTTGCACTGAATCTATATAGTTTTGTTTTTTAAAGGCAACATTTTAGTGACATCTTTCAGTCAAAGTTTGAATAAAATCTGTCACTCTTTTTTTTCAGATTCCTTGCAGTTACGCAGTTTTCTCCTACTCATGCCAGGAAAGCCTTTCCGTGCTTTGATGAGCCTATCTACAAGGCCACATTCAAAATCAGCATCAAGCACCAAGCAGCCTATTTATCTTTGTCCAATATGCCTGTGGAAACCTCTGTTTTTGAAGAAGATGGATGGGTTACAGATCACTTTTCACAGACGCCACTCATGTCCACGTATTACCTAGCCTGGGCTGTTTGCAATTTTACATACCGTGAGACTATGACAAAGAATGGTATTGTGGTAAGTATTTTGGAAGCCGCCATATTACATATTTTTCACTACAGAATCCTTGCTTCTTTGGTTGTGTTAAAATACTTGCATTTTCAGTTGTCAGGTTTTTTTTCTCTTCCTTGAGACTATGAATATTATATATAGTTTTCAGACATAAAGATAAGACCAAGCCATTGCAGTTATAGCTGAGCCTTAATTCTTGGTTAATCTGTTATAGTGAAACTGGAGAAAACGTATTTTAACATCACCTTGAAGCATCCTTATCTTGATTACACTGAGGTAGTTTTCAAAGAAGTAGCCATATTAGTCTCTTGTAGCATAAAAAGGAGGAAGGGAGAAGAAAGAGGGAAAAAAAGGGAATGTAGCAGCATCTTTAAGACAATTTTTTTTATTTTAGGCTGAGTTTTTGTGGATATCAGTCCGCTTCTTCAGATGCAGTACAGAGTGATATTAAAACCTCAGGTTATCAAGCATAGTTATATAATTTAAAAGTGGGATAGAATGGATCTAGAAAGATGTAAATAATGAGTCTTTCCCTAAATTTTCAAAGGACTCTGTAAGAAGATACAGGCCTTTCGTATCTGTACAGTGGTCAATTAGTGTTGATGTATGAAAGCAATACAATTACTTATCAAAACTCAGTTTACTTGGGTTCAAAACCTTCTCTTTTGTTGTATATGAGGACACTGTTCAATACCTTCCAGAAGACAGCGGCTATGTTAATGTATGATATTAAGCCAGAAGTGGCACGATAGATGTTGGTAGAGTCTATTGACCAAATAAATTTTTCTTATATGAATTGTTTGCTTAAAAGTAGTTGTTACTATATTCAGTGAGTAGTTTTTTGTTCCCAGAATAAGGATCTGAATGGTCAGATTTTCCACCTATTCTCTCTTTGGCTGTATTTAGTTACTGTTTTGTGAGACTATTCTTAAATGTAACTTCATGTCTCATTGGTGAGTGGTGTTGCAATTGGATGCCAGCAATTTACATATGGCTCTGGAAAAGCATCTCCCTTCTAAGATACTCTGCAAGTGTGATGTTCTCACTGCAGCCTTTTCTCCATATTGAAGAAGATTCAGTTGCCCTGAGATATGGCATTTGCTTATTGAGAAGCATCCAGGGTTGTTATATGGATTGGGGAAATATGTACGTTTTCTTTTGTTTACAAATATGTACAGAACTGTATAACAAGCCAAATATGCACCAGAGATTCTGCCAACTAAGTAGATGATTTAAAAACATGCACACACAGTCTCCTGCCAATTCACATTTCTGTTGGATGTGGAGGAAAAATATTCCTTCACATCAAGCTTAATCCACATAATACAGATAGATTTGTGTTAGAAACAGAACTGCATATTGAGCCAAATAAATGAAAAGGAATCTCTTATATTCTTTTATGTGAAAAATATCCAGTTGTTTAGAGCTTTCTAATGCCTTGCCTTGTGCCTTTAGTGTCATAGGTGCTATTTGAAAGTGAGTAGTCAGGACAGTAGCAGTGCTGTTGTCAGTACTTAGTTTCACCGTGTTCAGTGCTACATGGTCCCTGGTAAGTATGTTTATGGTGTCAACTGCATGGAGTTTCTGGGAGATGTCATCCAAAAAAAGTAACTTGTACACATTCTGTTCTCTCCTCACAAAAAGCAAATAGAATATTGGTGCTGTGCTTGAGATATCTAGTTGTTGGGACAGGGTGGTAGCGAAAGGGCATTAATCCTCCTTATTGTCTTGTACTGAAATCTGCTTAACTGGATGCAACTCTTTGATATATGATTATGGAACATGGCACTTTATGTATTAGTTTCAGCCTTGCCATGTTGAAGATTGACTGAAGATGGTCCAGAAACATGACGACTTGAGGATATGTTCAGTGGTAATACTAAAACAATTCTGTGGCTTCAGTTTAATTCATCTCCTCCTTCAAAAGATCTGTGGTTAATTATAACAACATCCAACTTGTAATGGCTGTGCAGTACGTAAGTGTTTTGGTCAGGGGGAAAAATCTCCTAATTGCTCTAGAGATCAAATATTCCTGCTGCTTGGTGTAACAGTTTCTCTTGTACGTGAATCAGAATAAGAGTCGGTGACTTGCACTTGAATAGACCTCATATCCCGTGAACTAAAGAGCAGTGGTGCAGAAGCACATTAATTTTGTGATAGTATTATCAACGTATTGTAGATTAAAAAAGATAGCCTTTAATAGTCTTTGGCTCATAGAAGTTATAAAACAAAACACCAGGTGCAACTGTTCTGTGGAAAGCCAGCATATAGATACGTAATTCTCATTACAAGTGCACATATGTATTCTGAAGGAAGGAATGAGCAGTGTGGACTTTTAGGGCTTCCAAGCATTTGTGTGGAAAGAGAGCTGCCATTTACTGTTTGCACCAGTTAGGGCATATGTGATAAAGCTGCAGTCATTTGTCTTCACTAGGCCAGAGCATCAGTCTGCTAGGGTACAGATTGTAAACTTCCACATGCTGGTGTTTGGTTTACTCTGAGCGGTTTCTGCTGTAGAGCATTGTGAATTAATGGATATCATTGTAACTTATGAGGCAGGAGCAGTACAGAGAATAGGTGCCTTATGTGAATGAAGTATAGTCATTAAAAGTCACGGGGAGTGGCCTCTGCCTGCATTGAGATTCCTGTAGACCAACTGAAGTACAACAGAAGCTACATCTGATACGAAATGAGGCCTGTGACTCTTGTCTCTGTTTTCCTCTTATATAATTTTTAAACATCTTTTTTCTGGTGGGGAAGCCAGTGGAACTTTGAAAGCTTGAATGGTGTGTTTTGTGCATTCTTTTGTGGATTTTGGATTTTGTTGTGTTCAGATCCTACATCACAACACATCTTGTTTGTTTGTAAATTGTATCCTTCCTTTCTTCCAATTTAGTACCCAATGTGGCTTGCAATATAAATTAAAGCAAAATGTAACTAAAGCAATATATAATGCAAAAGTTTTTTTAAAAAAAAATCATTAAAAATCCAGTTAAAACATTAATTTTGAAACTGTTTAAGGGCATATTCAAAGCAAAGTAAAAAAGCAAAAAAAGGCCCATCTCATTAAAAAAAAAACAACCTTCTGCCCCAACCTGTTAAAGGATGAAAGTCTGTTAAGTAAAAAGGTCTTCACCATTTTAAACAGACTTACAGATTAACTTGGTTCATCTTGATTCAAGTGTGCTATGAAGGGAATCAGGAAGGTTTGATGTTCTCCTCCTTCTTGATCTAAACTTATCTATCTGTCAATTTTGTAGAAGAATCTGGATTGACAAAGGAATGAATCTTACCAGCTGCACCCACTATGAGCCAATCTAAAATGAGAGAAAACTGGGTCTTATGTCTGCTGCAGTGGTTGTTCTGAGTATGATGGAGGACTCCCCCGTTAAGTACTATGGACAGAGAATTTTTTTTTTGGACACATTTGATATATTTCCTCTATTCAGCCTGCTGCTTTTGTAGAGGTTGTCCTTCAAGGCCCAGGAAAAAGGGCTTAAAAATAGGAATGGGAAGAGAATGACAAAAGTTAGTTTTTTATGCTGTAACTATAAGAGTTTTCCAGCTGGTGTGTCCACTGACAGTGCAGGCTGGAAGATTTTTCAGAATTGTGGTCTGGGAAGTAACATTTTCACGATCTGGACAATGGGGAGGAAAAGAGACCGTATTGATGCCAGTTGGCATTTTTGATAGTTCGCATGCATCAAGCCATCAGTTATGCTGACACAGAAGAGTAATATGATTCAGTTATAGATGGCCCCCAGATCTGCAGAGCAAATCTACTATTGTGCAGTGGCCAAGTGGCATCTTTTGAATGGCAACAGGTAGAAGAAGAGCTCTGTTTTATTTGTCATTTAACTCCCTTGTGCAGCTCTGTTTTATTTGCCCTTCAGTCCTTTCCTGATCCTCTGCTGTACTTTGTCCTTGCTGTTGCAGATGAATGCATTGGTAGACTGATAGCTTTTTAGGATGCTATCCTTGGAACTTTTGAAAATTCTTCACCGTCTCTTGTTGTGCTTTCAAGCTGACTCTGACCGGCCACAACAGGTCTAAGACATGTAGAGAAGATCAGTGAGACAGCATAGTCTAGTGTGTTGAATATTGGAGGGTTGGAGAGCAGAATTACAGTTCCCACTCATCCATGGAAATCCATGAGGATTTCCATGGCATAGAGTTTTCTTGTCAAGATTTCTTCAGAAGAGGCTTTCCATTACCTTCCTTTAAGGATGAGAGTGTAATTTGCCCAAGGTCACCCAGTGGATTTCCCTGACTGAGTGGGGATTGTAATCCTGTCTCCTGGAGTTCTAGTCCAACACATAGCCCTCTAGTGGTTCTCAACCTGTGGGTCCCCAGATGTTTTTGGACTTCAGCTCCCAGAAGCCCCAGCCACTATGATCAATGCTCAGGACTTCTGGGAGCTGAAGTCCAAAAACATCTGGGGACCCACAGGTTGAGAACCACTGGTCTATACTATTCTGTTTCACTGATCCTCTCTACAAATACTCCTGAGAAGGTCTCTTTTTCCAGCATCAGCTTAGCAGATAATGTGTTCACTGTAGCTTTAGCTCAAGAAAGCCTTGAATTGAGATGTGTTCTCTTAGGTTACACTGGCAAGACTGTTCTTCATAGTGCAGATCTGGACTCATGGAGTAAGCATCAAACTAGACTATGCATTTAGCCTGTATTGAAGACAAGTGCTCCTTCATGTGGTGAAAGAGTTTGTCTTAGCATGTACTTTTCTGCAGCATGGCTTCTTCAGCATGATGAAGACAATGTTTTGTTTTGTCCTTGCTCCTTGGAATGTAAACCTGGGCTTCATTTGCAAGTCTGATTGGTGAAGTATGTAGTTTTGAGGAAAATTTGTTGTAAGAAAGAAAAAATGTGCTAACAGCAAGTAATACACATTTGTTTTAACATCTGGTTTGAACCTGGTGTTATAAAACCCTTTGAAAATGTGTCCAGGTCTGACTGTTCTGAAATGAGTGTTTTTTTTTAATCTAACCTCTTTTGCACTGAAAAGCAATATTCCAAATGGAAGATAAATTTCTAATATACTTGTAGTGATCAAATAATACACAGACTTCAGAATGGTGCATTGTATAAAGGCAACAAAAAGTCTGAAATATTGTGCCATTATAGGGTAGTAAACAGTATTTTTCCCATCTTTTCACAGTATTTTGCTTTTGATTCTTGGATTCAAGGGAAATAATTGGAAGTGAACAGCTAATTTAACCTCTTTTCAATTTCTGGAGTGTATGCAATTCAGAATATTTTTTCAGTTCATTTCTTATTCAGGTTTACTCAACAATTATCATTCTGCATTTTGGGGTTGATTGCAGATATTCTACGCCTGAGCTCTGTCTTGTGTAACACCAAGTCCTCTGAAAATCATGCATTCGTGCAGTGCTGGAGTTTGGTTTCTGTGGATGTTTTTTGACAATTCAAGTTTAGTCACTGATTTTTATATAAAATGAGCACAACAAGAGTATGTACATTTCTATAATACATTAATCTCAAATTCAAATAAACATTCACAGAATTTCTGGTAGTCTACATGATACAGAAGATGACTGGGCATTTTCTTAGGTCAGTTTCAGGACATTTTTTTTAGGGCAGCCTTTCTTTGTAACTGGGCATTTTTTTAAATTTTTTTTTTAGGGCAGTTCATGACAGCCTTTCTTTGTAGGTGCATAAAGAATTCCAGACACTGATCACTATCATTCTGGTACTCCTATGAGTTCTGAAATCATTAAAAAATCACAAACTTACTTTGGCACTTTGATACAAAGCCAACTTTCTAATAACCACTCTTACTTAACCAACTTTTGCTGTGGTGTACAGTTTTAGACGTAAGTTCTAGGTCATGTATAACTCCTGAGGGAATAAAACTGTTGCTCAGTAGAAATTGCTGGCTGGATGTACAAAACATCTTTGTTTTTCACATACTTATTTCAGTGGATCCCATTGTCATATACTTGTTCAGCATGGAGGGAGATCTTTTGTGAGACCAGTGGGTAGCTGTGGATAAGAGGTTTGGATTTTGATTGCAGAATTGTTGTTGTTGCGTGACTTGAAGTCTTTTCCAACTTATGGCAACCTTAAAGTGAACCTATCATGGAGTTTTCTTGGCAAGATTTGTTCTGACGAAGTCTGCCTATCCTTTCCTCAGAGTCTAAGAGCGTGTGACTTGCCCAAGGTCACCTAATGGGCTTCCGTGGCTAAGCAGGGATTTAAATCCTGATCTCCAGAATTGTAGTCCAGCACTCAAACCACTACAACATGCCAACTCTCTGGTTGCAGAGACCTGGTGTCAGATTCCTATTCAGTTTTATAATTACATTGCCTTGTGCAAGCTGTCTTCTAACAGTCTACTCTACCATGGAGGCCTGCTGCAAGGCAGGGGTGATAATCATGCTACCCTCAAGATATTGTTGGGTTTCATGTCCCAGCAGTCATAACTGGCATAGCTAATGATAAAACATGCTGGAAATTGAAGTCCAACAACATCTAGAAGGCCCCATGATTTCCACCCTAGCTGTATGGATAAAAATTGGTAACTCTTTGCAACTAACCTAAGCTACATGTATGATAAATAAAAATGAAAAATAAAAGTGATGTTTTATATGTTCATGATAACTGCATTGTTTTTATAGATAGCGAAAGGGGATAAGTCATTTCCTGAAGGTTTTGTGCAAGTTGGATACAATAATATGAGGTATTCGACATTGTTGCTTTCTCATCCATTTAGTCATATTTTATTTAAAGCTCTTGATCAAACAGATGCATAATCGTCCATGTCACAGTAACTGTAGACATTTAAACTTTTACATCAGACATTTACATCTGACATGATAGTGATAACAGTTTTTAATTAATATAGTAACAAGTATGTTTGAGTGGAGGGTCAGTTCATACTTCCTGGCAGGACTTCCTCTGTTGCACCCTCGCTATCTGTTATAAACCAGTAGTTTCTCCATGTGATTTAGAACCCTGGTTAGTTCTAAAGTGCATTGGAAGTCAGTGTACGTACAGCGGACTTCGTGCTGCTGATGCTGTAAAGGTAATATGTGAGAAGCTGACAGGTTAGGTTACAAGGACATGACTGGGAGGATGGTGACAATCAGAGGTGAAAATAATCAATAAGAAAATTACAAACACAGTTTTTAAAATTTACCTTGGGCCCTTTCCACATGGGGAAAACACAGGGTAACATGGGGTAGGATGACCTCACCCGCAGATCGTCTGCACCGTGGCGTGTGCTAGGGCGGTTAGAAATGTGGAGTTTCCCCACCTCAAACCGCCCTCATGCTGCCGCGGGGGTGGTGCCGTGTGTTTTATAAAGACCACGTTTCATGTGGTCTTTATGAAACACGCGTGCGCTAGCCCGTTGCAGTGCTCCGTGGGGAATTGCAGGGGCATGCAAGTGAGTCCCTGCAGAGCTGCCCGGGGGTGGGCTTCCGGCTGGCGCACTTCTCCAATTGGCGGAGAGCCTCCGGAAGCTGCCAGCCGCCATTTTGGGCACCGCCGCCTGCTACCGCCGCTGCGTAGAGTGGCGAACGTGCGCTGTTCCCCGCGGCAACGGATCGAGGTAAGCTCCGTTCCCGCGTGCACCGCCCTGTTTCCTCGCGTTTCACGCCCCCCCGTGTGGAAAGAGCCTTGGTTTCTTTCCTTAAATCTGATTTTTTTTAAAATTTAAATCACATTTCATAAAATTCTTAAATACTTTTTAAAAAGTCTAAGGTAAAAGTGTTGTCATGCACTGATTGTAATTATTAAACTCCTAAATATATTCTGTGAATATGTTAACATCAGTTTATGGAAACATAAGGTAAACTGAGCAATCCTATTCTGTGGGTAGTGTAGAACAGTGCTCCCCAAACTGTGTGATGTAGAGGATCAACAGTTATTTTTTGCCAACATGTCAGGGATTGGCACTTTATTTGTGCTCACTGGCTACAGTTGTTTCTGTCGTTCCTGGAAAGTTGCTAGATGCTGGCAGTCAGTGGTTGAGGGACCTTTGCCTTATCTCTTAAGTGCAAATACAGAGAAGGTCAATGAGTAGAGAATTGGGGGAGATGGATCTGGAAAAGGATGATGAATCTGGATATAAATATCAGGGATTCACTCTTTGATGGATTGATAATTCATCTGAAAACGATTCCAAATAATTCTTCTATTAAAACACAATATGCATAAAGGTTGTACATATTTAATAGTATTGCACTTTTACTAAGAATGATGATTAAATAGAATCTTTCTCACTAGTAATTTAAACAATGATTTAATTAATTAAATTTTAGTCCTTTAGAGAAGTCATTTAAATCATGATTTGAGTGACTTTGATGACACTAAGTCCTTGACAGTAACTCTGTTCCCCTCCCTCATGTGATTCTTCTCTTGTAAGAGGAAACAACCAGATAAGGCTTAAATGAACCAGCTATACCACTCATTCTTACAAAGCTGCCTTGAGTCTCATTTCTGGGGAAATTATCATGATCATCACCAAAGTTACCATCAAAGTGATTGGAGTTCTATACAAGTTACATGCATTGTTTAATATGAGTGTGTATCAGGGGAGGGATATCTACCAGGAGAGCACATAGCTAATCACTTCAAAACCTGCTTTAGTACTTTGCTTTACTCCACTTTGAATATAATTGCTTCAGTTTAGAAGTGAAGTGGAACCTTGTTTTTGGTTTTCTGAAGCTTTGGGTGTTTCCCTGTTGATCGTTTTCGTTGGGCCATAGTCTTATCTATGGGCCTCTGGCTTTTTATCCTTGGGAAATTTCAGGTCAATTTTAAATCTGTTTTTAATCTTTTGTGTGAGTAAAAGCAACTGGGGCAGGGAAGTGTTATTTTGGCAAGTGACTGGCAATGAAATGGTTGATTACGTCTTCTATGCTGTTTCTCCGTGATACAAGTCTTCTCACATTCTGAGGGTCCATTTCAAGAAAGAAAGTTGGCCAGGGCTTTGTTACATGCAGCTGTAGTATAATGGAGTTTACCCATAGCAGTTGGCACTGAGAAGATGTAAGAAATGGAGATATCTGCAGACTCTGGAAGAGATTTTCTTATGCACTCATGTTTAACTATACTCTTGTGAATTAATTTTAACTGTTCTCTTAGGTGCAATCTTCAGAACATCAGCAGAGCATAGGGATGCTTGCCAGTTAAGTTTCTTAGTTCGGAAAGAGAGAAATTCTCATTTCTGTAGAATGTGTGCAAGCTGTCTTCTTTTTTCATACTCCTATATAGTACCTGCGTCAAATGGGCTATTAAGAAAAGAGCCTACATATAATCCACAGATAATGCAAACAGAATTAAATATTAAGCAGAAGTCCAGCCTTGAGGCTGGCTACAATGTCAGCTGCTTCGTGCTGGGTATCGAATTCTACAAGTATATTTTGTTGTCGGTGGCAGGCATGTCATTGGGCTATTTATTTTTTAATATTGCAAAAGAAAAAAAAGAAGTTTTTATATTATATTTATATATATTTAAAAATAAGCTGTAGGAATTGTAATGTGAACGGGTGGGTGGATGAGTAAGAAATTTGATTAATGATAGCCTGCTTTAGAGGCCCGAGGCTCTGCCTTAAGACTTTGCTGCCAGCTGTTGGGCTATTAAAGACCTAAAAATATCTTCTCCATCAGTCCTTATTACTTCAATGATAATAAATAAATAATGCTGAAATGAGTTCATGGGTAAGTTGATGTATTGCAGTAGAGAACTCAGCAGACCATAAACAATACAGTGATTTCAGCCCTTCTCCCATGCCCATACAGTCTGAACTTAGAGTTTTTAGTGTGTGTGTGTGTGAGAGAGAGAGCGAGAGAGAGAGAGAGAGAGAGAAAATGAGAGTATGTTTATAGCACAGATATTCCAGTGTTTCAGAGATGAAAACATGTAGTAAAGCAGCATCAGAGTTTGGATAAGATGGGAAAAGTCATCAATGAGGAAGGACATACAAGCCAGGAAAGGCTGCAGCAGTTTGCTTTTGCTTGAGTCTATTGGGAAGGGCAACATTCTGCTTCCTCCTTTCTTCTCGCTCACTCTCAAATTAATTGAGTACTGTATTTGTTGGCATATAAGACTTACTTTTCCCCTGAAATATACTGTTTGAAAATGGGGTGCGTCTTATACGCCAGTGTGTCTTATATGCCAGCAAATAGTATTTGCCAGTGTATAAATGGGGTGTCTCTTGTACATGGGTGTGTCTTATACACTGGCAAATACGGTATATACTACTTTTATACTTTGAACTCAATCTGCTATAGTTGAAATAAGCTGAGGACAAGGGGGGAAAGTGGGACAAGGAGAGAGAGAAACTGGGACATTTTAAAATCTACTGAAAAAAGTGGGCGGTAGAGGATTAATTGGGACTGTCCCTGCCAAGTTGGGACAGTTGGAGGGTATAGTAGGGAATAACAGTGCTGACGATGTCAGCTTCAAGTTTTGTTAACTTAATTTTGATATGTCCTGATAGAATTGCATTTTAGTTCTTGCTGTATCAGCTCTAGATATTTTTCCCCCTAACAGATTGTGCGTGCATAGAATACAGTAACCTGTTTGCTGAACCTGAGTAAACAGAACAGTCACTTTCAATGCTGTCTGAAGTACACTACTGTATGTGACAGACCTATTAAGATAGGTGGAGTTTACAAAACTATGATGCCTCTGTATCTGAAGGTACTAGCTTTGTTGTCTTCAGGGCTTTTCCGAGTTCCAGGTGTCCCAGCACTGGAAGGAACAGTATCTTATTGCTGGGAAGATGTGTCTCGTTCCACCTCTTCTGCCAGCAGCTTGTGGTTTTTATGTCCATGGCAACATGAACCTACTGTGGGCTTTAGATTTAAACTTCAAAAGAGCTGCTAAAGGCTGACTTCTGTTTCCCAATAGCTGGTGCAGCATGTCTAGCTTCTTTAAAGTTTGGGCTAAAACCCTGAACAGATTCACCACTTCGCTGACATTAGAGTCAGTGGCCGTCACTGCCACAACCTTTAATTGTCAGTTGTGTGTGACATGAGGCTATGAAAGTGTCCCTACTACTTTTGGTATTAATGGTGACATAGCTGATGATGATTGATACAACTGTTGTCTTTATCTACAGTTCTGCATAACGGTTTTGGTGTTTTTCTTTTAAGTTGGCATAAAGCGGGGCCGAATAAGAAAGTACACAGCTGAAGTTTGGCTGAACCGTAAACGTACTCAGGCCATTTCTACACTAGACTGTTACAGTGGTAAGGCCCCTCCCTGAACTGCAAATCCCAGGATTCCATAGGATGTTGAAAGTGGAATAATAGCACTGTAACTAGTGTGGAAATGGGCTCTGAGTCATAGAGTTGGAGGGGGGCTTGTGTGCCAGCTGTCTCAATCTCCCCCTGCACAGGTCAGGAAATCTAGAGTTACAATATTTCTAACAGAAGGATGTCTCTTCTTGAAGACCTCTAGTGGAGGAAAAGGTGCTAGATTAGGATCCCTTGGAGTAATAATTTCAATGCTAAACTGCTCTTCCCATCCGAATGATTGTGTTAAAATTCATTCAGAATTTTCTGTCTTGTAACAAAAGTCCATCTGAACTAGTTTTGCCCTCTGGAGTGGCAGAGAACAACTCTTTGCTTTCTTCTGTTTGATGGTTCTTCAAGGACAGATATACCTTAGCTAAAGAATTAGATGTGTTCCTGGGTATCACTTCTTTAACAGGAAATTAGACAGAAGTAACTTGGAAAGAATGGGGATAGGTTCTCTCTCTTCCTCCACCCCCCCTCTCTCTCACACACACATACACAAAAGCAGTTCAACATGTTTCAGAAAACTTTTCACTCAAAACTAGGAATACGCACATGTGAAATGAAACAACCAGATCAGGTAAGCCTTGTGCAAGTAAACAAAAACATTTTGAACCTTCTAGATTTGAAAGCCTATTCCAAAATGCATCCAAGGATTACTTTTTTCTTTCACCACCTTCTGCTTTGCTTATTTCTTCATTTCCATTTTTTTTTTGGCCAAACTTATAGATCTGTGGTTTTTTTTTAACATGCTGGGGTAACGTCTGAGGCAAGCTGAAGTACTTTCTCATTTTCTCTCTCTTTTGCTGTTCATGTGTGGTCAGTAAGGAATTCTGGAGGCAGCTGCTGTTTACCATGCTGGTTTCAGGCAGGCACACACACCTGGAGTAAGACCAGCTCTGTAGCACCATAGCTCAAGCGTTATTGCATTGTTTACTGCAGACACACTACTGCAACCCAACACTGACAGTTTGTCCTTCTTCAGCACTCCCTCACCATCCTCTCAGTGTTTATGCTGCCAGAAAAAGTTTAGAGAGAAGATGAGGCCCAAAAGTGAGCGACTAGGTGTTCAGAAAGCCAAGAGAAGACTGTAAGGTGCAGGAGGCTTGATGTTACTCTTCAAATAGAGGTATACCTCATTGACAAAGCTCCTGATAAACATCAAGCCTCCTGCCCCTTACAGTCTTCTCCTGTCCAGGATAAACATGTTATACCTTCTACCTTTGAGTGTGACTTTCAAATATTATAAGCAATCGTCCCCCGCTCCTGCATTCTAAAAGGTTGAAAGATCTTTACCCAAGGCTTACTTACTGGCAGTCAGAGGATTAAGCTAAAATACTATGGTATTTTGTTACCACCATTTTGTCTTTGTCCCTGCTTATCCCTGGGATTTTCTCCTTTTCAAGAATACTGAAACGGAACTCATGATCTGGAGACAGTTCCTCATCTGTGCCCTTTGTTTTTATTTGCCATTTCATGAAATGCTTTTTCTTTCTATTTTCTTTGTTCCTTTGAAAATGCTGTAGTACTGGAGAGCATGTGCTTCCCCCAAAATAGCACAGAGTGTGGGTATAATTCCCTGTCCCCATGTTGATGTCCCCATCTTTTTCAAGTAGATGCGATTGGCACTGAGCATTATGTGGTAGCAAAAAAAAAACTTATAACCCACCTTTCTGTGGTGCGGGCTTTGGAGGCGGCTTACAAAACCATTTAGAACAGCCTAATGTACCAGCAATAATTGCTAGAAGCTAAGAAAAATCCCTCCAAGTCAACTGCAGACACAGTTAAAAGCACAAATAAAAACTGTAACAGACAATAGACTTTAATTGGTCTTAACAGCTCATGCAAATGGCTTATGCAAAAAGTGGTTGGAGAAAGTGAGCTGTAAAAGCTTGATAATGCAAGTGTCTGGCTATGCATAGTCCACTGACTTAATTATTTTGTAATAAAAAGATATTGATAATTAAATTTTAATTTCTTCTACTGTGCCTTAATTTTTGGACTGTTTGTCATGAGAAACAATGTTTTGCAAGGACTGAGGTAGATGGCTGGTGTTGGCTTTTTGTGGTGCACATTTCTTTCTGGCACTTGGAAGGATCTGCTACCTTACTTTGGAATTGGCAGCCTTTGTATAGCTATCAAAAAGCATCAACTATTTTATTTTTATGGGATGTGGAACACTGTTACAGTATGTAGGAATGTGGTGGAGTTATTGATTGCAAGGGCCCAAGGTAGGGGGTTGGGAGCAGACAGATCTTCAGCAACAGCTGGAGTGGACTGGGAAAAATAGGACTGTTTTGATTTGATTTTACATGGGGGCTGTCAGCTTGAATTTGTGTCTGAATTTCCATCATTTGAAGTTTGGTCCCGTTTCCCCATTTATCTGGATCAGGCCTTGCATGCCTTCCCAGAAGGTGTATTTGGCAAATATGAGGGCAGTCATTTGGAAGTCATCCTCAATGCTTAAAGCCAGATGGTAAAAAATGAATCTTTTGCTGGCTGTGCCCTGGAACAGCATCCTTCCAGCAGTCAGCTATGGATGGCTTCAGCATGTTGTACTCATTCTTTTTAAACTTTCCGAGATCTGTGGTACCAGCTGAGCACAAATATGTGATACATGTGAAGGAAAGGAACCTGGGATGTAGATTCCAGAATGAGTTAGCACTTTATTTAAAAACTTCCATTTTTAATCAGATAGTGGAATGAATACATGGTCAGAAGATTCTGGTCTTCCCAGATACTATTTCTTTTGTAGCTTGCCAGATTAGGATTTAACCAGTGGCTTTGACTTTGGAAAACAGTTTTTGTCCAGAGTAAGAGTATTACATAAGTGATTACACTTTATTGAATGTATTTCTGAGAACTAGAAAAATGTTGATGGTGGTTTGTGAAAGAACTGTTTGGTTTCCTGAAGATCTGTAGGAATGCCTACTAGTTGTCCCAATTACCACCTCTGGGAGCTCAAGAGCGTGCCAATGAAATATGCTTAGTGGTGCTTCCTAGAAACTTACAGAAGAATCTCCAGGGACTAACTGTAAGCACTGACACTGGTCACTGTGAAGGAGTTTCCAGGCGTGATAGTCTTGCCAGCAATTAGAGACTGTGTTTACTGCAAACAGTTACAGATTGCATTTATCCAGACCTGATTCTTTCAGTGTCTTATCTTGTTATATATCTTGTTTTATTATTCTGTAATGAGTCATTGTAATTATTTTCTGTGTGTGTTTACATTCTATGTTGAAAGTTGTTGGAATTCCATTCAAGCTTATATTTTTAAAATCTTTGCCTGCTTGTTACTTTCTTGGTCTGTTTGTGTTAACTTTTCAATATCTTGTTAAAACATTATTTACAGTGTGTGCTATTCATTTGAGATATGTTTATTTATGATGATCTAGTTCAGTATGTGTTAGTGTAAGAGGTTTGCCAGCATTTAGCAGACTTCATACTTAAGAAGAGAAATCTACGCAATGGAAGGAAAAAATGTGTGACTCGGTTTTTTTGAACAGAAATATTACACATTGGTGTATAAGGCCAACCTATAGCGCCTTTCAGTTGGCAAGCAATGTACTTCTGTTGTCTACAGGGACCCTGACTACAGCAGGGAATATAATTACCAAAAAGTGATGGCTCTCTGGATTAACGTTAAAGGGCACGATTGGTCCACTGTCCAGGTGGAAGTAAGGTGTTAAGTTTTCCAGTGAAGTCTGGGCAAGATGTGATTGTGGCACAGATACACCTTTTGATGTTTGGAGATTCTTCTATAGAGCCCAGAGATCTCGATTCATAGCAAGTGGAACTAATTGTGTTCATTCAATTTCTTCTGGCCTTTTCTGTCATTGAAATCCCCTTTCTTTTTTTCATACCAGTGACAGCAGGTGGCTTCGATGTCATCAGGGCAGTGGATTTACCGTGGTGTTTAGGCCAAACTGTAATGGAGATGTTGAAGGTGCTGAACATATAAACCAAATAGCACCTAGGATAACATATAATTGAAACAGCACCTTGGATCCAAATAACACCTTTAAAATTTAGCCTAAAATCCAGACTTGGCTTCGCCATCTTGCTAACATGGAAATCACCAGCTGCCCCTGTTCTATACCTCTCCATTCTTCCTAGAAAAGACTGTGCCTGCCTCCCCTTCTTGTGTAATCAATGGATGTCTTATTTGTACCTTTTTGAAACTTTGGGTATGTGATGTATACTGTATAGTATGTAGAATTAGCAGTGTATGCATGCATGCTTGTGTCAGTGTCATGGCAAAAGCAAGAGCCTCCACATAAAAGAAAAGCAATTACACACATGAAAGAAAAGACAGTTATACTTCCCATAATGCAACTCTGTGGCCTTGTCATTACTTACATTCACCACATCTCTTTTTGGGGGGAAGTTATTTCAAATTCTAGCAACTTTGCATGGCCTCCTCGCTGCTTAGTTCAACACCATTTCCTGCTGGTCAGCATCTGATTGAGTTTAAGTACAAGTCATAACCAGCCTTATGTCGTTCACTTGTTTTATTTTTATCAAGTGCAAGAGCAAGCACATTGGCCCACCCAGATTCAAAGCAATAACTGCACTTATGACAAGCCAGAAATCATAAGTCCATTAAGATCTTCATTCCATGTTAATGTATCTAGCAGTGCCTACTTTCTAGAAATAGCAGACAGTTTTGGGGAAAAGAATTCAGTGTGGTGGGAGGAGAGAGGGTGTTTAACTCTTTCTGCCATGCTATTTTTCTGCTCTAGTTCACACTCTAAACTGCTCTCACCTTTGGGATTCCATGTATGCTTTTACCCCTGCAAATATATGAGCGGGCAACACAAGCAGCTGGGCAGGCATGTGAGATTTCAAGAATATGAGGTTCAGCACCCCCTTCCACCAGTGGTTGTTTAACAGTCACCTTTTGGAAAAAAGTAGCTGCACTCTGTATAATCATTTGCATGCAATATGCAATTTGCCCCAAAGACATAACAAATTGGACTAGCTCACAGGAACTGAGGTTGAACAGCAGAGCGATTGGGATTTTTAAAAACTGCATTTTAGTCTCATCAAATAAAGCTTGATTTTTTTTTTAAATGGTCCTTTAATGATTTGGAATATTGTTAGTACAGATGTGAATAAATGGCATATAGTAAATATTATTACGTTCAATACTTAAGATCAAATGGCAAATGGTTGTGTGTTCAACAGCAAATAATATCAGATTGGCAAACCAACTCACAAAAAAATGATATAGGTTAAAATCCATGACTTGCAAACGTATGTCTTATTGTTATTGATCTTAGTTTGAATTTGCAGGCTGAATGCAGTAGGAAAGTACTCTACATACAGAGTGCTTACTCTTTCAGAAAAACATCCTCAGTCAGCAGTTGTGGTACACACATTATTTAAATGTATAAATTTATTATCATAAATTCTCTGCTACTCTGTGAATTGAGAAGCATTTAATGGAAAGAAATAGGTGCCACATTCACCTCAGCCAGCAGTCATAAGTATGGAATATGGTAACTGCACATAGAAGAGAACTTTTTAGTCTGAAGGCAACTTCACACTTCATATTAATCATGTGAAAATCAGTCACTGCATAGTAAGCTGGATGTCTGAATGCGATAACCAGTATGCATGTTTAGGTTGTTACTGAGATGTAGAATCTAATCAGAAAGGAGAGGAGTATTTTCTGGGGTCAGCTTTATGTGAAACTGGATACATAAAGTCACTTTTAAAAAATGCTTGTCAAAGCCATTTTTTAAAAAAATCCAATGAAAAAAGGATGATTGAATATTTTTGAGGGAAGGGTAGATTGTCACACTTACAAGACTGATTTCATTGTGCCAGAATCATTGGAGAGGGGCAGAGGACCCCGTTTATGTTAGCTGTACTGTAAAAAACACAAAAACAAAAACATGTGATATAAATTGATTGTAAGACTAGCATTACTTCAGGAGTAATGTGGAATGACTAGCAAATCCAGTCCAAGACATTTGACTGAGCCTCCATTTATTTACTGGGTGTTCAGATCTCTAGAACTGTTCATTGGCCTATCTGCAACATCAGTATCCCAAGGAGCACAGAGGCACAGGTAGTCTCCAATTTCGATGGGTAGAATCATAAATGCAGGCAAAGATGAGATGTACCAGAAAGCTGGAGACTGGAGTGTGAATGGAACTTGTATGATGAGCGGCTGGGAAGAGACAAAGGGGCACAGCTGGAAGCAGAAGAGCAGAAGTAGCTTCTGGAAGCCCTTAAGGATTTGGAAAAATAAAAGAGCATTACTACTCTAATCAGAAGAAAAATAATCAATCAAACCTGTTGCTTGAACCATGATATGGACTCTTAAAGAAATGGTGAGTTTGGTCAGGTACATGCTAATGAAAATCATAAATTACTCACCTGCCACAGATGCATCTTTGTAGGTTTGAAAGGGTAGGTATAGAGCCGGACTTGCCATACCTTCATCCATTTGGTGGCATGCTGAAGAATATAAGGGTGTGAAAGAGAAGTGAAGTCTAGTATAACTGCCAGAAGGAGTGATAGTTTTAGCTAGTCTTTTCAGTTCATCAAAGATTTGTGATAAGATTTTGTGTAAGTAGTTATCAAGATGATACTATGCCTTGAAATAATCTATGGGTTTTTTGTTGTTGTTGTAGAAAGAACTGTTCATTCTGTGTTCAATTTATATACTTTAGCTTTTAGGAAAAGAACTACAGTTGAAAGGATCTGCTTCCTCCAACCACATATGCAAAGGAATCACTTGTTCCATTTGTATTATCTTTAGAGAGGAGATGTGAATGCCTCTTCCAAGGATCCTATCTAGTTCTTTTATGAACCCACATGGGAGAAGGTTTCCTGGTTTACTGAGGCTGGTTGTTTCATTCTCCTAGCCACCAATCTGATGCCCTACACTGTTTCAGGGTACAGCCCCCATATCCCTAACCATTGGTTGCACTGGCTAGGGTTGATGAGAGCTCTGGTTCAAAGTATCAGAGGTGATTAGAGCCTTTCCACACTACACTGTTAAAAGTGCTATTATTGCACTTTCAACATCCTATGTAATCCTGGGGTTTGCAGTTTAGCCAGTGAGCTCTTTGGCCTCAGTAAATTACAAACCCCAGAATTCCACAGGATGTTGAAAATGGAATAATAGGATGTTGAAAATGGAATAATAGCACTATAACGGTGTAGTGTGGAAAGGCCCTTGGTTGTAGGAGGCTGCATTAAATTCTTATTTTTTTAGGAAGTGCAAAACCATACTTGCTCTTCATCCACATTTCTAGTTCTTCCATGCATAACTCACTATTGAGCACTGAAAAATGGCATGTCCCATGAAACCATTGCTTTATGGTTTGATACTTCCTTAACAGTTGTATAAGCTTCTTTTGTAGCATTTGACCTCACTTATTTCCTAAAGGTCTAAGCCATGCTTTATTGTATCAGTGTGACCTGTGCTACTGATAGTATGAGCAAGCTTCATCTTAAAGTGTTTTTGTATGATTGAAAATACCCTCTGCAAGGGAAATGTGGAGCTATGTGAAATATTTGGGAGGAATTTCTTCCCAGAACCATGAGAAGGGAAACCCTGTCCTGCACTAGCATGAACACATGCCAGTCAAGCCAGTGTTTTCCTGGGCACCTACTCAGCAGCAGCATTTTTGCAGAGTGAAAATGGAACTGCTCAGGCGATATTATGTTGGTTGACATCTGTTTGAATGACAGGTACAGTATTTACGAGGCAGGAGAGTGATGTTGCTTTCATTTATTTATGGAACACCCCCTTCTACAGAGTTGAGTATGGTTTTTAAAGCTGTTCCTTTTAGAAAGAATCAAGGCATTAGCTATACTTTTGTTTACAGTACTTGTGACAGAAGAGAGGCAGTGGCTACTGCATTTGTAGTTTCATGCACATATTATGACCTAGCCACTTGTGCTTTGGTATAGTCCGCATTCTAGCTGAATGTGTAAACCTGGAAGCTTGAAATACACAACAAGAATCCATAAAAATGGTCAAGAAAGAGGAGGGTAGCAGGGTTAGCTGACACATTCACTTGAAGGGATGGCCTTCGAAGGGTGGTAGTTGACCTCAGAGAGGCTCATCACCTACTGGATATGATGAGGCAATCAGGGAACTGCAAATGGATGACTGATGGCTGTTGCTGATCAGAATAGGGAGTATCTTTGTTTAATCAGACACATCTTACTGGGAGTAGATCTCAAGTATGATCACCAAAGTCAGGTGTACATTTCTTCTCAGAAGTATTCATACATCAAAGAGTGTAAATCAGGCTTCAGTGTATACTGCAAAGTTTACTGCTTTTGAGTTAATCTAAACGTCTTTGCTTTCAGTCCTGCCCCCCTCAAATTTTTGCAGCCTGTCTCTTTCTAACCATAGTCAGTTGTGAAATTTTGTGGCCTTGAAGCATGTTTGTTGATAAATACAATCTTGAAGAATCTCATACATGTTATATGTATGATGTGGTATCCAAGTATTTAGAAATAACAGATGGTATAAAAAACATCACAGTGGAACTGGAAACATGTCCTGCACATTTCTAATTGCCTCTCACAAAATTTCTCACCACTGGCTATACTGGGAACTGCACTTCAACAGCTTCTAGAGGGCTGCAAAGTTCCCATCATTTATATGGGAACGTGGTCTGTCTTGTCCTGTGTACAAGGGCAAGTATGTAGGATCAGACTTCACACTTTCAGGGTTTGGTGTTAGACAACAACTTGTGACTGTGCCTTTGAATGCAAAAGCCAGATCTCTTCTTCGTGGTGGGACAGCAGCTGAAACAGATATAGACAGGAAAGGGTATCAGTATATGCTGTTCCTGCAGAGGCCATCTTTGATTGTGTTGAAAGAATGGAAGGGAACAGCAGAGCAGAAAATGGCTTCCAGTATGCTATCTTGAAGTCTATTGGAATGGTTCTACCTTTGCATGTGTACATTATTCATGTTGGGAGATGAGTGTCGCAGAAGGACTAATTTCTCTTTTTCGAAGCAGGAGGTGCAGAGCTGCCCAGTCCTACCTAATTTACTCAGAGAGAATGTTGCATAATCTTGCAATGGCTGAATGCCATGATTGTCATGTTATCATGGGGAACATTAAAGCAAGCATAAAGGTGCTGTTTCTCTGAGCCTGTTTTTCTATTCTCCCATGTGTATGTATACATACAGAGTGTAGTGGGGTTTTAATGTGCACAAGCAATTGAGACTCCAGATTGATTTCTCAGTAATGCCATCAAAAGTTTAATTAATAATACATGCTGAGCACTGGTTCAGAAGAAATAGTTTCACCTGCCTAGTCTCCAGTGTCTCATGTTGCAGCATTTATTATTATCTTTCTGAGCTCTACTATATATGTATTTACACACATTTTCTTGGTTCCTCTGGGCACTGGTGAGGCTGATGTCTAGGTCTCAGCATTTATTAACTCAGGCTGCTCACTGTTGTTAGCTTTACCTGGTTGTATTGTGCAAATCCCATTTAAATTGATTGATCTGAGCAGGCATCTTCCAGCATACCACTTTGGACTGTGATGTTTTGCCTTCTACCATGTCCATAATTCCCACTGAAATCTGTTAAATATACTTGTGTGCAACTGGGTTATAGCCTGGATTATAGCCCAACTGAATTTGATAAAGATGTACATGGGTCAGTTTTCTGTCCATATCAATCTCTTCTGGAAAGCCACCTCCCTTTGGGGAATGTTTAAGTATTTCCTTAGCAGCATTTAAAGTTTGTAGCATTTTTGACTGCTTTTTGGGATATAGTATTCATGATTTAAGCACAGGTTATATTTTTCCTTGGTCTCTCAGACATGTTTTTTTCCTCTTACATGTAACTTCATCTTTTTATTTTCCAACTGTTTAGGGTCATATTAACAGACTCAGACTGTATGCACTGCAAGTTGTCACATTGCACAGATGTGCAGTGAAAACTGTCTACAGTACACAAAAAGCATAGAAAGCCATACTGGTTTGTTAGAAATGTCAACATCCACAGTTAGGCAATGCCTTTATTAGGATCAACAAAAATCTTACAAAGAAGCGAGAAGGATTTGAGGTTTTTTGGAACTTTTCAATAGGCAGGTATTCATGTTATGGAGATTTGAATACCCATGGTTGTGTTGGAGAAATGATTTAATGATGTTGAATTTATGAAGTCAGTCATAGTCTTAAAACAGAGAACAAGAGAATATAGCAGGCTTAAATGGAGTAGGTTCTAGTATTAGAGCTTGGAAAAGTTACTTTGTTTGACTTTTCCCCCAGAATCATTTAGCCAGCATAGCCCATAGATCTTAGACTGAATCTCAGGCACCACCTAGGACAAAGAAACAAAGAATGGCTAATCTCTCATTTTTGAGGAGGGGGAGATCAACATTACTTTGTGCACTGTACGCTGTCTTGGAGAATGCTGAATTAACTTGGGCAGAATAGAAGGTGAAAAATTGGAGGAAGATAATTTCCTAGCACTTGAAGATGAATTTTTCTTTTTCGGAGGTAAATAGTCACCCACCATGCAATTTGGTCCCTATTGACTTTTTACTTTCACTCTACTTAAAATGAGCCTCCACTTTACTAATATAAAAGCTCATGAGGAACTTGTGTATTTGCTCATGAGTTGATCTAAATGCTATTTTTAAAAATTTCTAAAATAGGCAAGGGAAAGGGATCAGTCATTATTTGTATCCATGGGAGGTTTTCAGAACCGCTTAGTAGCTAGTGGAGCATAATTCAGGTAAGTTTGTAGCATCCCCCAACAGTCTATTTTAAGACCAAAAATAGACACAGTGTTTGTTGAGTGCTGGTATAATATTGGTGGGTGCTGCATCTTATGGTGCCAGTTTGCATGTGAGAATGAGTAGAAGTGGATGAACTCAACATGTTGTCTGATTGTCAGAAGAATGATACTTTATTAAGGAGATGACACAAAGAAGACTAAGTGCAGTCTTTTGGTAAAAACTGAATTTGATTGTGTGATGACTAGAGCTTTGTCCAGTGCAATTGGTTCCATCTTCTTGTCATTCTCAGTAAAATTGAAATTGCTTTTAATATTTTATTGTTGCTGTAGGTAATGTCTAACTGTATGACTGGTCTGTGGGATTGTTTTAGTCCCTGATCCTGTAGCTGTCAAAGCCCATTTAGTTTTGTGATAATTTTTATGTTTTTAAAAAACCAATGACAGCATAATAGACTACTTTTCCAAGGGATGTGTCATCATCCTTGGAGGAAGGCAAATGAAATTTATCCAACACAGCGGGAGAAATACAGCATCTTAAATGGATTTGTGGCAATAATGGCATCCAAGTGGGGTTAGTTACAAGCAGTTTCAGCTGTTATATGATTATCCAAAGAGCCTGAGTATCATTCTGGGCTTTATGACTTTGGTACATGAAGAAGTTTGGAGTGCACTCTGGTCCACATCCATATACTAGTTCCAAACAGAGTGAGTCCACTGAGTCAATTTGATTTACACATGTGATTTACTATTCTGCAGTTGATTCAGTCAACCTAATCTAGTTAGGACTACCAGTTGGATTTATGCCAATATCAGCTGCGTTGATATACTGTCTGTGCCCTTTCTTCCTTGCAACCTTAATGCCATCATTCATGCTTTGAAACCTTCACATCTGTGGGTGAAGGAGATGAAGACATTATTTGAAAAGATTTTTCTTGCCTATCCAGCCAAAAGTTATAATACTTTGTGGTTCCTGTTCTGCACCAAGGGACTTATACTGTGATTCAACAAGGTTCTATCTGGCTTTTTGATACTTAGATGCCAGTTTGGGTCTTTTTTTTTTTTCATAAAAAACCTATACCAATAAGCAACAGGTACAGTGTACAGTGTTATGAGGTGGATGAGTGGATATAGACTGAATCTGAACCTAGATGAGACAGAATGGACTTGGCTTCACTATGTGGCTCTCAACTGGATTTTGTTTTGTTATTTTATGTTGTTGCTGGAGCCGCTGTGGCGGATATTTCAACTGCATTCTTTCTTCAACAAATGCAGATTACGGTACCACTGTCTGTACTTTGGTAATCACAATTTGAGATTATTCATTCAACATGGTGTTCATGGAGGAGCATTTGAGTACAGTTTAGAAGCTGTGAGTATCTGCAGATTATGTCTTAGTGGGAGTCTTCCATTTGTATTTATTTTCAGGGACACTGTATGCAGTTTCAGGTGCTGTTTTTAATATTTAAAACTCCCAGTGGATTTGGACAAGTTTCTTCCACCTATCCCTTCCTGTCCTTTAAGTGGGTTGGGGAGCTTTGTTTTGGAATCATATTTACGGGAGATTGGAGTAAAGAGGTCCTGACAAGAAGAAGGATATTTCATATACTTCAATTAACGTTTATGCTCAGGGGGAAATGTCTTGCCATGCCTGCTATTCCTAATTGCCAGAAGTGAAAACCTGACTGTTCTAACAGGTATTTCCGATCTGTCTTGTGGTGACACGTAAGTTTCATATAAACCAGAGATGTGGAAGCTTTGGCCTGGAACCCCTAGAGATTCCATATTTAGTTTCCAGCTTCTTCAGTCATCATAGATAACAGATAGGATATGTAAAAGTATGCAGATACGCCTGCATAAAAGTAAGTTGTACAGTTTGCAGGCCATAGCATGGAAGTAAACTGTCCACTTTGCAGGTTGTGTACTTTTTATGCTTGTGGAAATTTCTAAATTGGTAATAATTACTCCTAGTTATACCCACTTAATACCCACTATGCCTTTGGCCCCACCTGGTGGCTATCACCATTTAAAACATTTGAGTTGGTATAGGTTTAGGGGTATACAACTGGGTTGATAGCAACTTTGGGCTTTATCGCACAAGGCAGGTAAATCACACAGCTGGATAATAGTGTCTTTGACATTGTTGTTCTGCCATGGGAGAATGCTTGCGTTTATTCACATAGAAGATCCATTAATGACTTCCTTTTCTGTTTCCGTTGTGCTATGATTTCTTGGGAGAAAGTTCAGTTGCATTCCATGCCAATTTTGAGTGGTCAGGGGATATTCAGTGGGTGTGCTGTGGATGGGGAAATGTTGGTCTGTCTGCAGTGATCACAGGAGAAGGAGAAGGGGAGGAAATTTCAATTTGATTTCCTTAGAGTTGGCAAAGTAACTGAGAAACTTTTAGCCATTTTTTCTTTATAGGAAAAAAAACTTTGCAAAATGACTGTACCCCCAACTGGGGCTTGTCAGGAAAGCCAAAGCTTTACTTACTGCCCCCCTCCTTTTCCAGCCCTGTTCTGCAGTCTCTCTCTCTCTTTCTGTCTCTCTTTCTCTCATTTTCCCACTCACTCTCACACACCTGGAAAAATAAGTGGAAAAGAGTCTTAGAGTTTTAAAAAAATATTAATTAATCCATTAATTCTTGCTTTCTTCTAGCTTCAAACTTAACTAATTGCTGAAAAATGAAAGCCAGTGTTGACGAGACAGATAGAGCAAAAAGCTTTCATCTGCCAGCGATTAATTAAGTCTGAAGCTAGAATTCTGGTCTTCTAAATAGGAAATGCCCACCCCAAGGGATAAAAAATAAGCATAAGGCTGTTCATGAATATTTCAGAGGGGGGATCTCTCTCTCTCTCTCTCTCTCTGAGCGTGTTTGTGTGTTTGAACAACTAGTAAAAAGTACAGGGATAATGTCTTGGAGGTGGTAGTGAGTGAATGGTCCCAAATACCATGAGTTATAAGTTTTTAGCACATAGTTCTGAAAGTGCAAAACCAAACAGACCAATCCTAATTCAACAGTATTTTTAGAAAAAATGGAGTTTCAGCAGGGGAAGAGCTTGGTGTGATAAAGTTTTGTGCTCCACTCAGGGAGAGTGATTTTTGGAATTTGATTTTTGAGATCACCTTTTCTTCTGTACCACAGTCTACTTAACTCAGTAGGGTCTCCCGTATCATGTGCATAACGTTTTCAAGGGGTGAGGAGATGGTATACTAAGGAGGAGATGGAGAAGTCTCCTTCTATCAGTCTAGTTGTATGTGCTTGAATGTGGATCCAGCCCATTTTCCCCAAGGTATCTCCAGAAATACTTCTTTGTAAAGACTGTTCTGTAATACTTTTGTGAACTGTTTTGTGGAGAAAGCTTATAAATGAGAATAAATATTAGAAAAAATACTAACAGTCAATTCAGGTTCTTGAAAAGAAAGAAGAGGAAGAGGAAGAAATTTAATTTCACACAAACCTATTTGAAAACTATATTTTAGTTAGAACGGTTTCTCATAGTTTTGTATTAGGGTGCTTTATCATGAACTAATATTTAACCCATGATCTCTTTGGAGAGAGATTGCATTTTTCCATTGAAAAA
The DNA here is from genome assembly GCA_948472985.1 of Iguana delicatissima. NCBI lineage: Eukaryota > Metazoa > Chordata > Lepidosauria > Squamata > Iguanidae > Iguana > Iguana delicatissima. Next base: position 919,941 of record CAOKZL010000002.1, read on the forward strand.
TGTATAGAGTGTAAATTGTTTTGCTTAGAACCGTCTAGCATTTATCCTGAAGCAAAAAGCAATTTGGCTGAATTGGAATTTTTGGCAGTTAAGTTTGTTAATGGGAGTGGGAGGACTAAAAATAAAGTGAAATTCATGCCTTGAAAAATATTTTGGCAGCAAAAACACTTTTAGCTTGTGAAATATTATGAAATATGATGTTATTATCAAATAAGATGAACATAACAAAGAAAGATATATTTAACCATAAACTCCCCAGTTTTAAGTCTACAGTTCATCTAGAAAGAGAGGTAGGATGACAGATTATGGAGTGGTGTATATTTGTACGTATATATCTCTGTATTTCCTTGGCAAGCATCATGTTGGGCTATTGCCAGCTAAAGCAGCAGACCTAGCAGCTGCTGCTCCCAAGTCTTGCAAGAACTTGGCAACCAGTCCACCTGAATTTCAGGAGACTTGTTAAAAGTCTCACAAGATTTTGCAGCAGTGGATGACATTTTATTGGACCTTGTATAATTTAACTTCATCTGTGGATGAAAGCTCTGATGGTATAATTGCACATCAGCCCAGCCAGAAGCTAGCCATGTTGTGCATAGCTGGGCAACTGCTATGCATTTGCTTTGTTTGGATTCAAGTATGATCACTACTACATTTCATTCAAAAGAGAAAGTAACCACCAGTGGCTGCTGCATAGCTGGGTATTCCATGATCGGGTTGACTGCTGTTCTTGCTGGCCTTAAGTGATGAAAAAATGGCAGCCTTGGGGTAGGGCTGCTGCTGTCTTGGTCTAACCGATGGCTTGGAAATGTTATTTTTTGGACTATGGTTCCCTGAATACCACTCCCCTGCCATCATAACCACTGGCCATGATCGCTGGCAGGTTTTGGGAACTGTATTCCAAAATTAACTTTTCCAAGCTCTGGATTCTGTGCAATGGTGCTGTGATGACAAAATGTTGCTTTGGAGTTTTGGGAGGGGTGGTAGGATACAAATGCAGTTGGCCCTCCACATTCGTGGGTTTGACCTTCACAGATTTGAATATTTGCAAGTTTCTTCAATCCCCGCTCACTCCCATCTCAGGCACCTCTTTCCCAGGGGAAGCTTCCCTCTCAGTGGCTCTGATCTGGCTGTGCAGCCCTTTAAAAGCTCCCTCTGGTTGTCGTCTTTCTCTTCCACCAGCCGCTGTGGCCAGCTTGCAGCCTGATTTCTCAGCACTACAAACTCTCTCCCAGCTTCCCCCCACACCCAAAGAAGTAGATGGGCTAGAGGGGACACCAAGGCCACCATGCCAATCCACCCCTTTCCCTCTCCTTTTCATGACTTGGATTAGACCTTGGGTTTCCATTCTCCCCTCCGTGCCTCAGCCCCCTTCCTATAGACACACACAATTTTGAAATTTGCAATTTTTTTACTTTTGCGAGGATCCTGCACCCCTAACCCTAGCAAATGTGGAGTGTTGACTGTATAATAAATAATCTACCTTTTCATCTGAAAGTCATTTTAGATGAATTTAAAGCTTTAAGGCTGGGATTTTTCCTGTTTGCTTACGTTTCCAGTTTGCTGGAAGTAATTGAAATCAAAATGAAAATGCATTCACTGAAGTCAGTATTCCCTGGCTTTTGTTATGTACTTTATGCTCCTCCTTGTTACTCTCCTCACTGCTCTAGACAGCAATCTCTACTCCTGGAATAGCTTCTACAATTAGCTGGAAAATTGCACTCAGTCCTGAATCTGTCAGGATCTTTATGTGCCTTCAAGTTGCCTGTTGACATCTGACAACTTCATGAATTACATAGGGGTTTTTTTTAGTCATGGAATACTGGTTTTGCCAGTTCCTTCCTCTGAAACATAGCCTAGAGCACCTGGCATTCATTGCTGGTCTCCCATCCAAGTACTAACTAGGGCTGACTCTGCTTAGCTTCCAAGAACAGATGGGCTCTGGAGCCTTTAGGGCATTTTGGCCATGTTACAGTAGTCTCCCTCCCCAATTCAGCTGAATGCAGACTAGAGTTAAAAATTTTTTTTTTTTAAAGAACCTTCAGTGAAAAAGCTGTATGTTTTTTCTCTAGAGAGGAAGTTCCAAAAGTGCAGAGTGCTAAGAAAGCCATCTTGCTTGTCCTGGCACATCTGAAGCTCTTGTTGTCAGAAAACAGGGCCTTCAACACTGAAGCTAATTGTCAGCGATCAGGCTTTTGTTGATGTAGGTTGTCTTTCAGATGCTCTTGTAGCAAACTCTTAGGACAGAGGCAGGCACCACAGAAATTGCCCCTTGGCCTCATGTCACCCTGCCCTGTGTTTGTAGGTTCTCCACAAATCATGAGGTCAAAAAGGAAAATTGCTACTCTTGCAAGGCCTGAGAAGCAGCAGTTCTCCTGTGTAGTAAGGCCTAACTTTCATGCAGCTTTGTGTGGATATGTGTGCTTTCCTGCTTTTCTTTTTTCAGAACTGGGAGGAAGTTTCTTCATGCTTTCAATTTTGAAAAACATGAAGAAATTCATTTTTGCACGATAAGCAGCCCACTGTGGGTCCTGAAGGGAAACACCAAAACTGACTCTGGACCTGCTGAAGTAGGCTATCTTAATATAGCCTAGCCCAATTTAATCAGCACTTCAGCTTGTATATAAATGAGTAGCCAATATGACTCATAAAAACAGATATAAATATGACATTTACAGACCCTTTCTAACATTTTGTGAACAGATGATCTTTTTCCACTGCCCAGACTAAAAATGGGGGGGATAGTATCAAAAGTCTCTGAGAATATTGATCAGAAGTTTAAGGACAGACATCTTTGATATTGAGAAAACTAACTAGTCATGACATACTGTTGATGGACACATTATAAGACTTCAACACTTGTTTGATGGAATTCAATCAGGATGATTGAAGTGAGAAAGAGAAGACAGCTGATTCAAGAAATTTAATTAGATAAAGTGAAAGCTATAAGCAAGTTTATGGCTTTCTAAATCATATTTCTTAGATAAGCATGTTAATTGATTTTTATAACAATTCAGAATGGTTTGAGGCTGCATGATGTTAAATCTTATTCTCAAATTATGAATTTGCTCAAGTTTGAATGAGATTAAGTTTGGGAGCATGGCTTTCATTAATCTTCCGGATTGTTCTACAAGCCAGCAACAGGTTGCAGGTCAGCAACAGAACAAATTGTTCTGCAACTCAGCAACTGACTTGGTGCAGGACCTTTTTGGTTGTGGCACTAGAACACCTAACTTAGCTATATCAGGTTTGCTTAGAACATTTTAAAGAGGCTTTTATTGCTTTTGCCATTGTATTTTATTCATAATTTGTTCTGTAGAAAGACATTGCTATAGCAGAGCAATTTAGGACCATGAAAACCTGGTGTGTAGTTCAATCTTATACATACTTGTGCAACACTACAACATGCTGATTCTGTGTGTAGCACTGCCGTATTTCAGAAAGAGCTGCAATCTTTATTAAATTGCACCAATTAAAATATATTGAGGTGGAGAGAGGATAAAGCTAAAATAATTGCTCCTAAATAATGACTTTTATAATTACTGGAATTTTACTGGAATTACTGGAATTTTATCCTTAAGGATGACTTCTCTTATTATAAATCTGTAGTTATTCTGATCAGAAAGGTCAGCCTGGCACTTTCTGAACAGAGAAACATGTTCTGTCTTTGGTTTTGTACCAGTCAATATTAGTAGTTAAAAAGGGGGCGGGGCGGTGGGAGTGTTCTGGGCATTGAAAAAGCACTGAATACTTTGAGGATTCAACAATCTCTTCCCTGTACAAACATTATTAGCACAGAGAAAACATTTTAAATGGAATTGATTTTTGTGTGTGTGTAAAAAATTCTATCTTCTGCTACCCTGGATGCTCATTACATTTCATTACTACATATCAGCCTCTGCTGTCAAGCGGGTCACAAGAGTCTTTAAACCAAAAGTAAATAAGATTTGAAAAGAAGAAAACACATAATTGCTGTTTTGAAAGTTCCTTTGGTTAGAGGTAGACTGGCACTGAAAATCTGAGTATGGGCAGTGTCAAAGAGACTGTAACTCTCCATGTTAGGGAGTAATATCACAGGGTCGAAAAGCTACACCTGTCACCTGTAAATCATTTACTCTTATCTAGTTAAGTATAAACTATATGTTGAAATATTGACTGGAATTAAGTATTGCAATTATGGAGCCATAACTGATCTCTGTTCATGAATACTGCATGATCACAATTGTGGCACTATTGCCACAATAATGGATGCCCTTCTAAATTACATTACTAGGCAGCTGCTGGATCGGGTGGAAGAGATCTCTTTACCTAGAAATTGGGATGCAGGACAATGACATTTCCACTTCACTCTTTCTAGCTAGTGAGGCTTGTGGCTGGCATCCTGTTTCTGATAGTCACAGCGTTGCTGGCTAGTGGATGGAAATACCTTTCTGCTGCACACTGATGGCCAGCTGAATGGATCTCCTTCACCCAATCTTGTGGCTGTCTCATAAAGTAGGTTTGGGAGTGTTTTACTAGGATGTATATGTAAATAAGTTGGTGTAAAATCCAGGTTGTCCTTTTTTAGATGGATAAAGGAAGTTGTGTAGATTATGCTTCTGTAACTGGTTTACTGGTACAGAAAGGCATTCTACAAAGAGATGAACAGAATACATATTTTCACTAAACAGTCCTGACAGTGCCAGTGACTGTTTGGCATGTGGGAAATTTCATCTCTGTTCTTGTCATCCCAAACTCAAAATTGGTCAGAGTGACAAAAGCCCACCAGCTTTTTCTGTGTTAAGATTTCAGATCATGTCACCAATTGTTCTTCATGGAGCCTTTCCAAAGTTAGTTATGCATTGCATTCATGTCCCAGTGGATATGATACAGTAAACAATTTATATAACCAAGTGCTGGCCCTCCTATTCTAGATTGAGCTTAATAAAAATATTCACACAGTTTTAAAGCTTATGTATGCTCTGCAATTTCTGTTAGATTAGCAGCCATTTTAGTTTCACGTAATCGGGCATTAGCTATGTTTGGGTATCACAATAAAGTATGGTTTATCATGATGAAAATTGCTTAGGCAGACCTCTTGCATGGCCATGAAGACAACGGTGAGAGTTTCTGTTTTTCATCACATTTAATTCGACATAATAGCTAAATCCTAAACTGTGATTAATCTTAGCTATCATTTGCTGAAACAAACCAGCATCATAACTCATATTTGAAACAAGTCAGCTTCAAGCCATGAAATGACAAGGTGATTATTTAAAAATGAATCTAAAAGATTCTGAAATCCTTGGAATTGTAACAAAAAAGTAGGAATGGTAGTGAGCCTGGCACTGGTATCATCAAATTGCTGTCAAAATAAACTATAGTTATTACTTTTTCATTTTTCATTGGGACTATAATTGGCAAGTTTTACCTACAAAGCACCTAAAAGTTTTTTTCTCTTATTTAGCAGTACACAGACTTCTTGAGAAATTCAGTGTTCTCTGCCTAAGAAAGAGGCCTGTGGCTTCACAAAATACAGAGACAGCTTGGATCTCAAGAGAAGTAGCTTTACTGATGCCAATGGTTTCTGAATTTTACTGTCCTTTTCCCCAGTCTTTTCATGACCAAGAAAAGGAGTGATTTCTGCCTGCGTAGACATCCCTCCAGAACCTCTGGACTACAACTCTAACATTGTCACTTTCCTTATCCTGTATAATTTTTTAAAAATTTTTTGGCTGTTAAAGAAGCTAGTGAAGTTTCAAAAGCTTGCATGATGGTGTTTATGCATTTTGATTAGCCAGTAAAGATAACACTCTTTTGTGGGCATAGTTTATTATGCCATCCATTTCACCACTAAGGCTGTAGCCAGTGGTGACAGAATAAATTCGTTTTATTTACACACACACACAAAATAAAATACAGAGCAAGAGAGCACACTACTGTATCACAGATGTATATTAAAGATTTATATAAATCATAAAGGTTAGGTATGGATGCCTAACTAAACTTTTTGATTGGACATTTGACTATTCTTTAGTGTTTTTCTTCCTCATCCCTGAGCAGTCTGCTTATAGAGGAATATATTTTGGTCTTTTTGTATTCACAGTATTGTGATTTCCAAAGGTGAATGCCTTTAACAATCTGAACTGAGATGAACTGTCGCTTTTAGTCATGTGGCGCCATCTGTTCAACAAGGGTGATCCTTGATTCAGTAGTGTATAATCCAGGCTCCTCCTACATGTTGATATTTTTGGATTAGGAACATTGTCTCTTTGGTTTTTGTGTTAATGTTTTCCTGTAGATCAGCATCCAGCAATATCAAATGACAATAGAAATGGATACTAAAGGGAGATCAAACAAAGAAGCAGTGTACACTTTCCATAATGGAAGTGTAATAAGCATGCTCTGTTGTGTGACTAAATAAAGGATATATATTCTTTATCCTTCGTAGAAATATGTTTTTAATGAGAAAAGAGGATTGTTGTTGTACCTGGGTCTGTTTAAGAACATTATCAATAAATACAATATAATAGAAATGCAAAGCATGAATATTTGTTTACAACAGGAATTGGTACTTTGTTCCTTGAGGGAAGCTGTAGTCCAGGGATAGCTGAAGGATCCCTTGCTTGGGATGTCATATTCTCTTTCAGTCTCACTGCTGTTCCTCCCACTACTTCTTCAAGTTATGTAGGCGCTCTGCCAGTGCTGGACCTATAGCTTCAAAGATTTGGCACTGATAAAGCTCCTGTATAGTTCTGAGCATCTGTACAAACTGTGCATATATGCCTTCAAGTTGCCTGTCAACATAGGGCATCCTCATGAATTTCATAGGGTTTTCCTAGACAAAGAGTATCCAGAAATAGTTTACCATTGCTTTCTTGTGAAATTTCACCTAGAGCAGCTTGTATTCCCTAGCAGTCTCCCATCTGTGTTTTAGCCAATCCTAGCCCTGCTTAGCTTCCGAGATCAGATGGGATCTGGTGCCTTCAAGATATGAGGCTATGTTGTAGGAAGAATGACAGTGATTTCAACAATAGATTTGCAGCTCCTACAGCAGTAGACCCAATGGCTGTCCCTGCTATAGTCAGTACTGCTTGAAGAGGTCTGGAAAGATCGGTTTATTACGTTACCTCTGATGGGAATGCCCATCTGAAGATACAGGCCCTTTCCACACGAGGTGAGTGAATCGCTCCGTGCCATTACTTACTGGGTCTTCTGGGTCCGAAGTAATGTGGACTTTCCCTTAAGCCCTTCTGCAGGGCTCCTCCATTAGTCCAGGGCGAATCGGAGCAGTGCGAGGTCTTTAGATCCGCACTGCTCCGGCTGAAAATGGTGGCTTCCTGTTTCTTTGTGGGTCTGGACCAATTGCTGATGCTGGCCATGCCCACTGTATATAAGTGAATGGCTGTTTTGACTGTTGTGTTTTAACTACTGGAAGGTGGGTATTAGTCTAGTTTTAGACTGAATATTTTATAAGGCTATAGAGGATACAAATGATACAACAGCTTTTGGGCAATGGCTGACATTCATTGAAGGCTGACTGGTGAGGAATAGGAAGTAAAGCCTTGAAATGTTGGATTGGATATTTGGTGGGTTGGTTGTTAGGATTCACAAAAGAGAAGAATGCACAGCTTAGATTTCAAACTGTGAAGAATTGAAGAGAAGTCCAGACAATAAAAGAGTCCAGAAGGTAGAAGAAAACAGGATAGAGGAGTGAAGAAGTGAGAGGCTGGCCAGCAGAAGGGCTGGAAGTAATACATATTTGTAAGGCCCCGCTTTGGGGGTCCCCAATATCAGTATGGTTTGGATGGGCACCATACCTAATGGCAACATATTTTATTGGCTCTGATATCAAATTCAAGCCTGAAAGGTGACAGAGAGGTCAAACTGAGCGAGGGAAAGAATTTGACTGTTAATGTGAGAAGCATAGGTCAACTCCAAAATTCCTCCAGGTAAGACTGAGTCATTTGTCAGGCAAATACACATCATTCCTGTGGATAATAGGCTTAAATAGAAGCTGGAGTTTTCCAGGGAATCCAACTGTGAGGAGCCCACCAGGACACTGATTGACAGATATCCATCCCTTGTACACCTGGATTCTTTCCTCTGTCCTCACAGCACTTACAATAGACAGCTATTACAACATTCATCATGTCTTTGTCAATCAAAGCACTAAGCGCATCAACCGGCGAAAGACTCATTGTCCACAACAGGTTCCCTTTGTCTTGCATCTAGAATCTTCACAGCCACAAGCCATTTTCAGGGTACAAATACCTCTGGTTTGAGGAGGCCCAGTGCAGTCTCTTGAAGATCTACCCATCACTCTCTCCGTCTGGCTCCTGAATGAGAACTGCCCTTAGGTCCTATCTAAGCCAAAATACACTTGTGCTCTTCACTATTCTTCTGGACTGGTAATTATAAATAATATAATAATAATAAAATTTATTTATATCCCGCCTCTCCCAATGGATCAAGGCGGTACTACAACAGTATATAAATACATTAAAAGCAATTAAAACATAACCCATCCTCCCCACCCATCAACCCATCTAAACCCCTTAAAACACATTAACTATTAAAAACAAGAAGACAGTTGGTGGGAGGCGGTGGAGCACTAGTCTGGGAAGGCCTGTCGGAAGAGACAGTCTTGACCGCTTTTTTAAAGCAGTCAAGACTGGTAATATGCTGGGTCTCTTCCGGCAGGCCGTTCCATAACTTGGGGGCGATAGAAGAGAAGGTCCTCTGGGTAACTGCAGTCAACCTAGTTCTGACCAACTGCAGTAAATTCCTCCCAGAGGACCTTAACGTGCGGGGCGGATTATATGGGAGAAGGCGATCTCGCAGGTAGGCTGGCCCCAAGCCATGAAGGGCTTTAAAGGTAAGAACCAACACCTTGTACTGTGCCCGGAAACTAATAGGCAGCCAGTGTGAGGACTTCAGAATTGGTGTTATATGGTCAGTTTTAGATCTTCCGGTGACCAACCTGGCTGCCATATTCTGAACTAATTGAGGTTTCTGGACTAAGCACATGGGTAGCCCTATGTAGAGCGCATTGCAGAAGTCAAGTTGTGAAGTTACCAGCGCATGCACCACTGTTTTTAGATGTTCCAGGTCCAGGAAGGGGCACAGCTGGCGTATCAGCCGAAGCTGATAACAGGCACTCCTGGCCGCTGCATTAATTTGGGCTGTCATCTGAAGCAGTGAGTCCAGGAGCACCCCCAAGTTGTGGACACAGTCTTTCAGGGGAAGTGTGACCCTGTCTAAGACTGGTTGACAAACCTCCATACCTGGGCTAGGGCCCCTAACAGCGAGTACCTCCATCTTATCTGGATTCAGCTTCAGTCTGTTTTTCCTCATCCAGTCCATTACTGCTTCAAGGCATTCATTTAGAGGCGAGATGCCACCCTTAGTTGATGCTATTATTCGAAGCATGGAGAGATATATCTGGGTGTCATCAGCATACTGATAGCACTTAGCTCCATGCCTCCTGATGATCTCTCCCAGCGGTTTCATGTAGATGTTAAATAGCACTGGGGACAGGACAGCGCCCTGAGAGACGCCAGATTTAAGCTCCTTTTTCGTGGAGCAGCTGTCCCCAGGCATCACCATCTGGCATCTACCTGAGAGATAGAACCGGAACCACTTAAGTGTGATGCCCCCGATCCCCAACTCTCTCAGGCGTTCCAGAAGGATACCATGGTCTGTGGTATTGAAAGCCACTGAGAGGTCCAAGAGTACCAGGAGGGTCACACTTCCCCGTCGATACCTAGGCGAAGATCATCCACTAAGGCGACCATGGCAGTCTCGACTCCATATCACACCCTGAAACCAGTTTGAAATGGATCTAGATAATCTGTTTTATCCAAGACAGCTTGGACCTGAAGACCAACAGCCCCCCAAATCCCCCCAAATCCCTCAGCCTCTCTATAATTTTTCCTCCCTTTGTCTTTCAGCTAGCTCTTGTGTGAATGTGTGATTGTGTGTATCTGGTGTGCATGCATGAGTGAATTCCTCTCAATAAAATCATTTTATTAGACAATTTTGCTTGGTTTTTGGCTTGGCCTGACCCCGTAAAAATTGGGTTAAAAGATCTTGCTAGGTTACCCTGCCTCTTGTAGTGCTACAGCTCGTGCTGTGGCTAATTCTCATTCCCCATTATTTGGAGCACATTGAAGTGTCCCCCACAGGACCCCAGAAATCAGGGTAACATATTAAATACAAATTAAATTGGCCATACTGTAAAAAAAGGCAAATTAAGTTAAAAGTTTAAAACTCAGTGATAATAATAACAATTAAAATATTTAGAAAGTCCAGCTAATCTGTTTAAAGCAACTGTACGTGTTAAACAGTTAGGGCCTTTCTGCGCTACACTTTTATAGTGTTATTATTCCACTTTCAACATCTTGTGAAATTCTGGGGTTTGCAGTTTACTGAGGCCAAAGAGCTCTCTGGCTGAGAATTCTAAATACCCCCTGCTGAACTGTGGAAAGTGGAATAATAACATTGTAACAGTGTACTGCAGAAAGGCCCTAAGTTGCTGAATTTTTGTCTGAATAGAAAGGCCTTAGGCTCCCCGTGAAAGGACAACAGGAAGGGGACTAGTTTCCTTTGGAACACAGCTGCCTAGGCTAGGAGCACCCATGGAGTCACTATTAAGACCAAGCATGAAGGAGCCTCAGTTGGCTTGATGAGTGGTCTATACAGGAAAGAGGGTGGTAATAGTGTGATTCTGCAGATTCTCCAGGATATCTTTGGCTATTTCCACACTGCTGTTATTCCACTTCCAATATCCTATGGACTCTTAATTTTGTATCTCTTAAAATGTTGTTTCTTTATTTTGAATCTAATGATCCAGGATTCTTACACTCAGAGCATCTTAAGCATTCTATAAGCCAGTGAACCAGTGCATTTTTACTAGAACTGTGAGCAAAACCAACCAGTGGCTGGGACAAAATATACCTTTAAAATTAAACATTTCTCAGCCCATACATCTGAGTACTGGGAATGAATGAAGGTAACAGTGCCTCCACACAAAAATTCATTTATGATTTCTCCAGGCTTTTTCATTTGAGCTGTATAATTCACAGTGGATCCAGGGAGTTATTTTGTTGCTGCTATTCTTTAACAAATGGGAATCAGGAACAGTTGTCCTGACACCAGGCATATTTTCTGTGATCTAGCTACTTAACTGAACATAATTTCTGAACAGGTAGGGAGCTTATCTTTAGCTTGTTTTACTCTAATTCTCTGGCAGGCTTATCCACAACACACTATCTAGGTAACCTCCAATATATCTCCTAATTAGTGAAAGTATAATGTTATGTGTATTCCTCCTGCTCGCTGGCTGTATTGTTTAATTACACAGCGGCATTAGCCACTGCAGGTTCATGGTTGATGACTAGTTTATTATCTTTTCCATAGAAAAGAACGGTGGATGTTGGGGTGGGCGTGTCTTTTTCACTGTCTTTTTGTTGTCACTGTTATTCATTAATGCAACATTTCTACTGCTCAGTGTTGTCATTTTTTTTAAAAGCCTGAAGTCTTCTTGTGTCTTTAACCCATGTGGCCAATGCTCTTTGGAAATTTATTTCAATATAATATTTCACATACTTTAGGAACATTTTAACATATGTAAAAAAGTAAGAATATTTTACTTACTTTCTTCTTCACAGATACATATACTTTAGTTAGAAGTGTTTACTCTAGAAAGAAAAGTCTAATTTCTCAAAATGCATGCGACATTCAGAACTTCTTGGTAATACCCACCCCATTTTTAATTATGTCAGTCTGCATAAGTTCTAAGAATACTTATGTTATAAAACTGGATGCTGGAATCATTCCATTAGAGTGACCATAATATAACTCATAGGGATTGAGTTATTTATTTGTAGGATCTGTCTTGAAATTTGCAGCTGGCAATAGGATGGCACAGCCTTCCTCAATCACGTGCCCTCCAGATGTATTGAGTTAGATTTCCATGATTCCCTATAGGCCAGCACACCTGAAAGGTACCAGGTTGGGGCAGGTTGTGCAAATAGACTAAATGCCATGACAAGTAGCAGTTAGTTAACAGTTTTTAAAGTACAAAGTTCTGCTAGTGCTCTTAATTTCTCTATATGATAATGTTGTTAGAAAAAGCAATTGTAGAGAGATTCAGATGTGAACTTTAGTGGCTTGTAATGCTCATCTCAATGAATAACCAAGCTCAGATGCCCCTGAAAATTGTATCCAAACTTGAGAGAAAAAGATCCCAGTTGCTGCTTTTATTCAGTTGGGCTAGCAGTGATAGGAGCAATAATTATCCAGAAATGGAGGCGAAGTAAAGGGAGATAATTTTGTCCTTAATTGCCTTTGGGGAATGTAATTTTTCTTTAGATCTACGGCAGTAGATTAGGGAAGGGGAGAAGGGGAAAGGGTTTGGTGGATCAGGACACGGAATTAGGCCAAATTCAGATTTTGTCAGAAACTAGGCCAACTACTAACTGGTTTTGAGGAAACAGAGCCAATCTGATGCACATCAGGAGGGCGCCCTGTGTTATTCTAGGACTTCTGGTGTTTCATAATTTCTCTTGTAAAAATAACAACAAATATGTTTAGTAGTATATAAAATAGCCTTTAAGAAAGCCAATAACTGTGGGATTATTTCAGAGTGGAAGTGGAAATATCTTGGGACCAATGATACCTGATTGTTGATTTAGTAGCTCCGAACTGTATATATGGGGTGAAACTGGGACTTTTAAGTATAGGCTGTACTCCATTAAGAATATTGTTGTGGAAAACATTGAGGATGAAATATTATCTTCTGACTTTGTCGTTTAAACATTGGCTTCATTTGGGCATCATATTAAATCATGGCTTAGCACAGTGTGAAGAAGTCACAATAAGTCTCAGGCCCTTTCTGCACCATACCTGGATCCTATGATCTCCTGGCGTCATCTCGGCAGTGCCATTGCTGGAATGGGAGTGTGACCTGAATGCTCCCCTCTGTACCTGGCTGGCTGCTGGCAGATGGGTGGCATTCAGGACACACTCCTTCCTTCCACAGTGACACCAGCCTCTTCTAGCACTGCATTGAGGAAGGAAACCATTGATAGTGCTTCCACCCTTCCCACACAGCCCCAGCTGATGTGATCATTGCACAAAAGGGGCCTATTACTAGATTTTTTCTTGTAATAGTATACCATATGATCGCCATGGTTGGGGATACAAGAGAGGGACCACAATGATGTTGTGCAATAGCATATGTTACGGACTGGCTTCAGTGCGTCCCCATGCTGGGATGGGACAACAGTGTGTAAATGGCTTCAGTCTTGTGCATTTTGCTTTCCTCCTTTGGTGTGGCTGAAAAGTTCAGAAGCTTTCACTTCTGCTTATATTTAACCACACCTTGGACATGTAATCTAGACCTAGGTTTTGCCAACTAGCTATGGTTAATTTATTTAAGTTAGCTTCATCTTCCAGAATTGAGGATTGGCTTGTTATAAACTAAGCATCTTTTATGGTAGTAGCAGCTCATTTGTTTGGATATCACTACAGCACAAGTGGAATTGAAAGTATCTGAATTTCTCCTTTCAGCTGCATGAATGAGGAAAGTGGAGAGCCAATGAGTCTGAAAGTTGCTACTTTTTTTTCTTCATGTTGTGCTAATCTTAGTTCGAATGCTGCCAGTTCTGTAACCTTAATTATTTTTCTGTGATAGTCCTTTCATTTCCCCAGTAACATTGACTTGAACCTTCAAGATGCTGATTATGAATATTAAACAGATAAATACAATAAATAGTAAATAGCTACGCATATTTATCTTCAAGTAACGTCTTACCATTAATCTTACAGACTTGAGGCATGACTACAGGCTGTTCCCTGCCTCTCTCCAGGTTTTGGCTAATGGCCTGCAGCCTGGGAATGCCTCCTGAGGCACAGTGTTTTCTTACATTACCAGAAAATGACTAATGAAGGTGTTAGAAGTTGTGTAAACAGTAAAGATTGTGAAAGTAAGAGGGGGAATAGTTCAGATGTGGATTATTTAAAAAAAGGAAAATTATTTTTCAGGCAGGCATAGTATGTTCTCCTCCAGAGAAAAGCTGCATATTATGCTGGAAAGAAATTGTGTAGGAAAAGCATAAAACTCATTGCTACTCAAAACTACTTCACTACCAGACTTTTTGATTTTAATTTACATACTACATTGTCATTATTGCCATTTGCATAACATGTATATGTTTGTGGCCCCAACATATGCAAATACCACAGTTATGCATCTACATGTTAACATTGAGGTCATTAGATTCCTTCTTATCCATCGGGAAAAAATATTCCTTTGTGTGTTTTTAATTTTTTTAACTTTGGATTTTAGATATATTTATGAACAACAGCATACCCACTCCATTACAACAATTAGTTGAATTAGTTAATTTAGCTATCGTGGTCAAATATGATTTTGTGTCTTTTTTTGTCTGTATTTTTGAGACATAGATGTTTGAGACACTTCATTAACAGTCTGTGTTTTGAATTGTGTCTGCCCACCTTGTCTTCTAGGGAAGTTGATAGACTTTCCTGCACACCTTGGTCTATTCACATGCTTGTGCTTGTGAGACGTTTCTGCTTCACAGCAAAGCTGTGTGGGGCCTCAACAACCTTTTTAGCATCAGCAAAGATTGGATTGGCTCACTCTATTTTCCTCACACCTTTTTCTGCATAATTATAATACCTAGAACTGTGAACACCTGCTGTGTTGTCTATGTTCTTAAATTGGCTTAATCTTATGAGAAACCACTCATGAATTTTTACACATTTTTGAAGTTGGGAAACCATATATACTTGTACCCCTTATCATATCCCTTAGGATATTATATTTAAAGCAAAAATTATAGTTATAACTAAAGCAACAGCAATAAATTACTGTAATAATGCTCTTGTAGTACAGTGGCCATGCTAGCAGAGCTTGATGGGAACTGTATGCCCATATGGCCTCTTTCAGCTCTGTGATTCTAGTCTAATCAGAGCAGCGTGTTGGGGAAGACTGTTGTAGTATGTGGGTGACATGTTGAATAGACCAGTGGAAGGAATACGCATGCTTGAAGAAGATTTAGGCAAACATCAATACTTACTGTTTGTAACAGACTTAAAATAGATGATCAAGAAGTAATTTGGGAAGCAGCTTTCAGCACAGCTATACTTTGGGCACATCACTGAGTGACGATCCAGTGACCTAGGGACAGAGGGATGCAGTTTTCAGAGTTTTGGTCAAACAGTGAAGTTCTTTTCTTTACAACAGTTCTGTTTCTGTATATAAGACCTGACTCTCCCCTAGGTCCCATTTCAATATGCAGTTTGGGAAGAGTCTGAAACAAGAAAAATATGTCCTTGTAAGTGTGATGATAAGCAGGGCTTTGAGAACCAATGGCCTTTTCCACATGATGATACTCTCACGTGTCATCCTGTCACAGTCTCGGGGTGGGACGGTGTTCTTAACACTCCACACACGACTGGCTGCCTTCAGAAAGGAGTAAGAGGGATACTCGCTGTCCTTCTGGACTACAGTCGGGCTTCTTCTCATGCTGTAGTAGGGGATGAAGTGCATAGACTGTGCTTTCAGCCCTTCTGCATGACCAGCTGCAACAGAAAGGTCACATGATCGGGGGTCATTGACGGAGTTTTTCTGTCAATGATATAGCCCATGATAATGCCAGCTGGAGATGCAAGAAGGGCAGGACTGCAATGATGTCACGCAGATGCATCATCGTGGTCCTGCTCCTCTTACATTCCCATGCAGAAAGGGCCAGTGTGCTGTAGTGTTTTGAGTGCTAGACTATGACTCTGGAGACCAGAGTTCAATTCCCTGCTTGGCCATCGAAATCAACTGGGTAACCCTGGGTACATCGTACTCTTTCAGTCTCAGAGTAAAGGCAAGGCAGATGCCCTCTAAAGAAATCTTACCAAGAAAATTCTGTGATAGATTCGCCTTATTGTCCCTATAAGTCGGAAACTACTTGAAGGCACACAACAATAAGCAGGGCTTTAATTTTTGCCATAGGCCATTTCTGCATTAGACTGTTATAGTGCTATTATTCCGCTTTCAATATCCTATGGAATCCTAGGATTTGCAGTTTAGGGAGGGGCTTTTGAAATAGCCATAGAAAAAATGGTTGGATTCCTTGTTCCACAGGGTGATTCTTACAGCCATATGAATGGATTTTCTTCTGATGTTGAAATAAATGTGTGTGGTTTGAGGTGGACCCTTCAGCCACAACACCACTCCCGACATCTATAGCCATTTATCACTGACTGAGTATCTACAATGAATTTGTGCTCTATCGCATTTCTTCCTTCCTATTTCTTGAAATATCAGTTATCAATTACAGTAGAAATGAATTAAACTTAAGGATGGACCTGTTAAGAATATAATGAAATAAAAATGGAGTTTTAATTTTATTTCTAATAGGAAATATATGCCAGGTATTGAAGATTTACCTATGGGAAATGTATTTTAAATGATAAAGTATGCTCCAGGCAATTTCCACAGTCATAAACATCTAAACATTTCCTATATTGGGAGTTGTTTGATTAATAACCCTCTAGTTATACAAGAAGCATGCAACGTTTTTTTTAGTTTCAGTTGAAACTATTCACAATTGGTTATATTATTATATGTTTTGCAAATGATAGCCCACATCTTTTAAAGGCTTGCATATAATCTTTGTCAGTGTTTGTATATACTGCAGCTTGCATTGTGCTGCATCTTCTCTTTTGAGCAATGCAAAGCCTCTGTTTTGCCAGATTAGACTCCCTGTGTGCATATAATCTGCCACTTCTTATCTGCATCTCTGTTGGCTGCTGGTTAGTCAGTTAATCACTTTGATCCCTAGCTGAGGCCTTGATCTTTTTTTCGGAAGGGAGTCCTGAGATATGAATAGTACTCTAATTGATTCAGTCCTCCTATTTTTCCCTCTTCTTATTTATAATCTCGGAGCATTAATTTGCCTTTGTGAAGTTTCTTTCTAAATTATCTTTCTATTCTGACACTCAAGTTATTTGGGGGCAAAAAATGGGCCATCTCTTTTTCTCTCAGGTTGAAGCAATTCGTCACCTAGTTATTTTAGATTTCCTTAAGCAAGCAGAAACTTCTGGGTGTGTTGCCTGGCATAATTTTCATTATCTTTATACCTGTCATGATGTTCTTCATGGAATTGTGTAGTTTTAAAGAATTTTAATTACTTCTGATGTAGTTTTAAAAGTAATGGTGATGGTGGGGAGCTGTCTCAGTCCTTACTGTAAGACCTGATCATGTGGTAGTGCTAGACTTTGTCTTCAGGATTGGCATTTGAAAGTACTTTGCTTTGTAACAAGTATTCAGTACTCTACAGTATTAGACTTTGTATCTGAATCAGTAGAACCTAGTATTTTGATAGTTTTATTAAATGCTTGTTTCTCCCTCTCCCTGCTTGTGTGTGTGTGTGTGTGTGTGTGTGTGTGTGTGTGTGTGTATGAGAGAGAGAGAGAGAGAGAGAGAGAGAGAGAGGGAGAGAGAGAGACTATGAGAGAGAAAAAATACAGGCATCCCCCACTTATCTGACAGGTCAGGGACCAGAGCACTGTCAGAAAACAGAATTGGTTGAAAAGCAGGACCCATGTGCTGTAGTGTAGGGAGCATGAAGGTCTTATGGAAGCTCACTTGGGCCAATCACATGTGCAGTGCTTGCAGATGTGCAGCTGGCTTGGTACCTCTCCCACTCCAGTTTGCTTTGTAGGCAGCACACACATATAAGTGGTTCCAAGAGAGCCTCTATAGGCAAGAAGAACTGAAGAAAGAGGAGAACCCCAGTCAGATTAATGCAACTTGTCCTTAATTTGGAAGTCAAAAGACTGAGTCATCAGATACTAGGGCATCAAAAGGCGGAGGCTTCCTGTAGGTGGGAAGAAAGGAAAACTTCAGCATTTTACTATCTTTTTTTTTTTTTGAAATGCGTTGTCAAAGCAAGCTGACTGTTGTACAAAAGAATTGAAGTGCATAAAAGTTAGCAGGCTTTTGTTCCCTTTAACTCATTTAAAGGGAATAATTAGTTTGGTCTGCAAGAGTGAATTTGAGAAGCCCCATCCTTTAAAAATAAGAGATGTGATAAATTTTCTTTTTACCATATGGCTGTGTGAGAAAAAGTAGTACCTGATCAAAAGTATTCTCTTTTGGCTCCAGACTATCGGAAAGACTCTATCTTCCCACATGAGCCTGCATAAGCTGTAAGATATTTGAGGGGGGTACATCTCTTGATTCTGCAAACTTAATTTTTTTATACACAAGACGTCAGGACTTGGAACAAAAGTCTTCTACAGGCAGAATGTATTTTCTTCCTCCTGGCTATTTTGTTAAATGCCTCTTGGGGTCTGTCGTCTCCTTCTGTCACTCTGTAGCTGATAGTACCTTTTCTTGACATCTCTTTTTCTCTACTGTGTTTATTAAAAGGAGTATGGCGAAAAAGAGAGATGGTTGTTTTACTCTATAGAATGATTGGAGACAACTAGTAATTATTCTGCTCATGCTATACAGAGAACAACAGGGCTTGATCTCTGGTTGTGAGATATGCAGTGAAATATTTCTCACATTTTGAAAAGAAGCTAGATTCTAGCTTTCTTTGCAGAATTGTGTTTATAGTATAGCGCCATTTTTGACTCAAGGGATTCATGCTCCAGGATGCCCTACACCTACTGAAGGAAAAAGTACTCACAAAACTCCCTAGGTAGCTTAAGGTAAATTGCTCTTGTTTGATCGTTAGTCACATTTCTGCAGTGTGGGGAATAATACTTCTGGCTGATTTTATGGGATTGTAGTGAGTTGCCAACAGGCAGATGAGTTTTAGAGTCCTTGTTAACATCATGGCCGAATATTAACAGTTGTCTGGAATGGAAGAGGGTTAATTCGTGTTAGTGATCTTGTCTGATGCTTTTTGCTTTAAGTTGACAGTTTGAGACTGGGAAAAGATATGAAGGCTGAGAATGAAGCAGGAAGGAAGTGAATTTCCCTCACTTGCTTGTCTTCTTGCACAGTTCTCCTAGCTATAAAGGATGGGTCATACTTGTGTACTTTGGTTGTGTTTGTTTAGTTCTGTTTACTTGTGTTTAGGATACTTGTGTTTAGGATACAGTACCATCTTTGATTCAGGAGATTCTAGTTCCATCTTTAGGAATCTTTCTGTCATCAGCCTTGCCCAAGAAGGCTGCACGGAGCTCAGGGATACCGTTTAGCTAGTCACAGGGAATTGGATTGCTGGCCAGGGATAGTCTGGGTAGAAAAAGTTGTTTAATGGCCCTGTTCCATCATTGACTGTGAGAGAATGCTGGATGCCATCAGCGAAAGGGCTGAAATGCTTTTCCAAATCAAGTCTTGGAAAGGTCTGGATCTATATCCAGTTCCAGAACAGAGACTTAACAAAAATGAAGTAATATAAGGCAGTGGTTCTCAACCTGTGGGTCCCCAGATGTTTGTGGACTTCAGCTCCCAGAAGCCCTGAGCATTGACCATAGTGGCTGGGGCTTCTGGGAGCTGAAGTCCACAAACATCTGGGGACCCACAGGTTGAGAACCACTGATATAAGGGAAATGAAGTAAGCCATATGCGGTTGATAGGAATGGACTGTTCTGTCAGTCCCACAAGCAGTAGTAGAATAATAATAACAGTAGTAGTGGTAACCTCTCCTTCTCCTATTGTATAAATGCAAATGCTCCTTAATAGGTATCATATGATGCAGTTCGTATTTCCTTTTAGTAACACATTTACTGGTGATGGTAAGGAAAAAGTTTCACAAATACAAACCAAAGAATGACTCACTTCTGCTACTATTCTCTTATTATTCAGAATCTCAAGACTAAATTGAAGGCTTTGATGACAGTATTATACTTCTCCCAGAGCTTGGAGATGTTACCTTGTGGACAAAAATTTCCACTTGTTATGCTGGTGGGGTATTCTGAGGGTGCAGTCCAAAAAAGTAAAATTTCCCATCTTTGAATTCACTAATGGTGTTTCCTCACCTCATCTGTCCTGTTTCATGCATGATCCCTGGCAATCCAGACTCTGAACTAAGAGGATAGAAGCAGGGTAGTTCAGGCAAGGGCAATCCAAAGAAAGGGGCAAGGCAATCTGAGTTGAAACACAGAAGATCCCAGTAGGAAGCAGAAAAGACAGGGAAGGGTGATCTGAAGGCAGACTTAAAAACAGTTTAAGTCTACGAAGTAAGAGGTTATGTAAGAGCAGGAACCCAGGAAGGGACTACTAACAAGTGCTGGAACCTATAGTAGTTGTTGATCTAAAAAAGGGAGAGGTGGTCAAGATGCAGTCTGTAGGCTGAATATGGACTCCAGGGGTGGTTTTTTGTGGCCCTAAGGAGACATTTTTTCAAATTTCTGTTCAAAAGTTTTTCCCCTCTTTATACCACTAAAAAATGATCACTAGGGGGTGTGGGGGGATTTCAACATGTTTGGAGTCCTTCTGGAACTTCTAGGAGTTAAAACAAGATATTGTCATTTTTTTTTTTTGCCTTGCAATGTCCCAAAATGCCCTTTAGGGGCCCAAGAATGCCCCATGTTCCATAGATGGTATTTGAGGATGATGATGAAATGATGATGATGATGATGGTGGTGGTGGTGATGGTGATGGTGGTGGTGATGATGATGATGATGGAGTGAGTGCAGCCTTCTAAGGCCTCCTGGATGGCTAATGCGATCCCTTAGCCTTTCTCAGTTGCCCACCACCCCAATCTAAAATCACTTGTACCAACTAGGTGGTTTTTCTGTTTTTTTGTTTTTGCCTGGGCAAAGTGCAAAGAAGTACAAAGAAGCCTCAGTGTCTTCTGTGAATATTTTAGGAATTTTCTCTTCAGTCAAACACTGGTATTCATGGCTGAATGTAGGGTTTTCTTACTGTCATCTGCAGTTTAGTCTTTCTTATGCCTTTCATTGTTTTTAATTGCAGCGGAAGTGGGAAGCTTGTCACAATAGCTCCCATAATGCCATATCATGCCATGCCACTCTGACTGGGGCTTCTGGGATTTGAAGTCTAGTACATCTGGAAGGTGACCCATTCCTCACCCTTGAACTAAATAAGAAAGCCTCGTCTCTCCCTACTGGATGCAAGGAATACTCATCGTTCCAGCCCAAAATGAATGTAGCATTTGGTGTTGGAGGAAATCCTGCAGTATTGCATACCCCTGTTGGTTGGTGTTGAGGCAGAAGTTGGCTGTCAGCCATGTTGATCTACCTCTGCTCTGAATTAAGCATAGAAATGGGCAGACAGGACGCTTAATGTATTGCTGACAGGCAGAGAGTTGAGATAACAGCTTGCTCTCTCTGCCCTCTACTCTTCAGCTAAGAATCGTGGCAATGATTACATGTGATCCTATTCCCTGCGGGAAGAGGCAACTGCAGGGAACATTTGGAAGAGTCTCATGTGATGCTAAAATTGTAGTAGACTGAAAGTTTACTGCAATGAAGAGATAAAAGTTCATCAGATACTGTTATCTATGAGCCTTCTAGAGACTGAGCAAGTTGGAAATACAAATGGAATGATAAATTCCCACAAAAAAGTCAGTGCACTTCAAGACACAGTGTTTGGTCACACCTTATTTTAGCATCACTTCAGGTTTTCTGTATTGTGTCCAGTGAAGTGTAACAGAAAACAAACATTTAACATTTTATTTTTAGAATCTTAAATGAAACCTTTTCACATTTACGTTTGCAATATTATGTGTGTCTTATATAATCTTACATGGCAAAGCTAACTGGACAAGATAGCCAAGGTCTAGCTCAGCCAGTGCTATGTCAGCTGAAGCTGTGCTGAATCTAAATCCGTCCCATCCTAGAGGTGTTGGAAATTGCTTAGAACTACTCCGGGAGTGGTCTGACTTTGCGCAGGCATAGCGGCTATGTCCATCAGCTGGGGGAGTTTTAGATCTGGCATAATTTGGCTCCTTTCTTTGTCCACTCCTTGTCTGCTCCCTTTTCTCTATTCTGCCAGCTGATCTTAGCTGGTATTGGAGATTAACCTGTAGAAGGGGTTCATGATGGCAAGAGGACAGTTCAGCCAGCAGAAGTGGCCTCTGCCTGTTCCTAATTCTCTACAAACAACATATCTTTATTTTAGGAGTGCACTGTTAACTGAGAATGAATTTCATTGGAAACAAATGGAGTTTAATTCTTGGTAGCCCTGTATCAGGTTTCAGGGGTCAGATTTTGATATGAAATATTTTACGAGTTCATCATCTGTATCTCTAATTATACATTCCTTGAATATTTATTATTAAAATTTTACATATAGGCCAGAATTTAATAGTCTTGTTGATTTTTAAATACTAAAGAGTTGCATTTATGCTCATGTCATTACAGACATTAATGGATGTCTATATGTAGCAATGCTCTGCCTCCTAATTTCCAGATCATTCTTGCAAATTAAACGTTGCTTCTTAAATGAGGTTTCAGATTTGGTCAAAAAAAGTTATTTTTTTGTGGAGGAAATGTTAAAAATTACAGTCAATATAGACCGCTGTTTTGGTTTTTTTGAATTTTTTTATTGTAAGGAAAAAAGAACAATATATAACAGAATAAAACAAACACCACGTGAATAACATAAATGTGAAAAAGAGAAAAATTTCAACACAAATAGCTTACATTACTATTTTTCTCCAGATCCTTTATCATCATATACTTTTTCAACATATTATGTGTCATATTGATTATATATTTTTATTTCATGTATCTAAATCTCATTTTCCTTGTACTCATTATTGCTATAATAATTTCATTCTTAAATCTATTCTTTTCAACTATATTTAACCTATTGCTAATACTATATATGATCCAATTATTAACTATAAACTCTAACCCTAGATGTGAGCCCATTGCCAGAGCCAATTATATTTCAGCTTACTCTGCTTTCCAAAATTGTAATTCTTCTTGTGGAGGTGTGACACTTCCTTCTTTTATTAAAGCCTTTTCCACAAATATTTTCCATATTGCTAATATAGACTGCTGTTGTACATTCATAAATAACATGGTAGCTGAATCGCTAACTTTCCTGAACAGATGATGATCTGTGTGTGTGCATGAGAGAGCGAGAGCGAGAGAGAGAAGAAACTGATTTCAAAGAGTGAGTGAGCAAACAAAACAAAAATGAATAGAATAGAAATTCATCTTGGAATCATCAATATAAACAACTAAACGTGTGAACAAGAAGGATTATGTACAAAATGACCCTTTTCAATATCATATACATGACTGAAAAGAAAGAAAAGTGCAAACGTAATGAAATGAACTGGGCTAATGTAAAATGAACTGCCACTGTACATAGATTGCCTTCTTCATTACAATGTCATGAACAATACAGTGGCTGACTTATTTATAGATAAAATATATAGTTACAGAAAGAGTTTAGTGATAGGTTTCATGGTTGGCTATATTGTCATGAGAACGAGTTCATGAAATGGTTATGAGAAAAAAGAACTGGACTTTTGAATCCAGGGCACATCATTTTTAGTGTAGTCGGTGTGGTTTGATTGACTACAGAGCACACATGGCATTATTCTGTGCACCTGTTTGTCAGAAATGTTATGTTTTCCTTCATGCTATTTTCAAGAACAAGAGCAGGATCTACTTGACTAGAAATGAAGACTATATTTTCTTAGTGGATACAGTGTGTCTCCATATCTGTGGGATACATTCCCAGACTTACCATGGATAATAAAAAACATGGGCAATAGTGAAACTATTTTTTTCAATGAGATGAATGACAAAGATATTGAGATGGGTATACAGCTTAGAGAAGAGGCTGTAAAACTGGACAGAGCTTTAATGTTTAAGAGAAGGATGGCTTTGTAGCCATTTGCAGTCCAAAGCCAGTGAACAATTGATAAAAACATAAACATTAACAATGTGTGGCCAGAAAAGACAAAAGAACAAAATGTTTTTGTATGCAGAAGTAGTAGCCTAAAGCTAGCATCTTAATTCCATAGCATTAGGCTAGTATTGACCTTCTAACAATATGCTAAAAGGAAGATCATCATCAGGAGGATCATCAGAAGGTGAACCTAGATTATAGTGCCAGGATGATGGGACCTTTATTAACAACACAAGCACTTTACAAGCAGAAGCACTTTATAAGCACTAGGGATGGGCCAACCGAATCCGTGAATCCTCGAATCCTGGGCAACGATTCAAGATTCATGAATCCGAATCGCTGTGCCAAAATAGGCAAACTGAATCTTTTGAATCCACCAACCAAATAGTTTGTTGGAGACTGGGACGCCTGAAAAGCTGGGAGACCAGGACACCTGAAAAGCTGGGAGACCAGACACACAAACGGAGATGGCAAGGAGGTGAGTTGTTCCCTTGGAGTAATAATGGCTTTTGCTAACAATTTCACAAATTACATCTGGGGTTGTATTCTAAGATATTTAAATTGAACATTTAATGTTTAAGTTCAGCACTTGACTGGAAAGTACAGGCTTGAGATTTCAAGGACAGCTGAAACATTCCTTTGCATAGCTCCCTTGCAAAGCTCTTTCAGACACAATTCTGGGCTTTGTAGTTTTACCAGGTGTCACAGCCTTCTCTGCAAAGTGTGCTGTTTTTTAAAAAAAGAATTCAAAAGATTCGAGATTTGTGAGATTCATGGATTCCCAAAACCTTCCAGGGATTCGGATCCCATCCAGATTTGGAAAATTCTGGATTCGTCCCATCCCTAATAAGCACAACGCTTTACAGAATTGTATAGCACAAGAATTTTACAGAAGCACATTGTAGTGTGTTCAGATCAGATAATCAAGAGGCTTATTAATAGCAATTATTTCAATACCGCCTATCAACTAGTGTTATCTAAGCGGTTTACAATGTATTTTAGCTAATTGCCCCCAACAAGCTGGGTACTCACTTTACCGACCTGCGAAAGAATGGAAGGCTGAGTCAACCTTGGAGCCTGGCAGGATCGAACTCACAACCTTGTGGTTGTAGTACTGGGATTTAACCACTGCGCCACCAGGGCTCAGTGACTGGATGACATACAGTACATGTATATAGCACGAAAACGCACAATAGCTTGAAAAAAACGAGAGAGCATAAAAGCCAGAGTGAACAGAGCACAATTTTTGGAATTCTCCATTCACTTCCATTTTCCATGTGAAACTGAACAGGAATTTTTATTCCACTTATGCATTTCCTCTCATTACTTTAATTTCCATTTAATTTCTATTAAATTCAAATTAAAATTTTTGGATCACGTTTCAGCATTAAATCATAGATACCAGTTGTGCTGATATGGGAGACATACTCTAATTGGATTTGAAGCTAATACACTGAATGGTTTTAGGGGAGTTGAAATTACTGTGTGCTTTGAGAACTTGGGCTCTTTGCATGCTGTTCTGTATGCCTTCACAGAAATGAGTTTTCATAGTTTCACTTTGACCCATAGTAATTTACTTCTTTTAATAGCTGAAGTATAATATTGGAAGTCAGTAAGACTTAGAAGTCAAAAAATCCTGCACAGATAGAGGCAGAAACCCACGAGGGTTCACTTACCTAATGTATTCAGGAGGCTTTGATAAAAATTGGAGTGTATGAAAGATTTCTTAGTGTTGTTATGAACAATCATTAACTTCCAATATTTATTGGACAGCTGCATATACTTTGTGTCTTCTTATGGAATGAAGTCACTAGTAAGCAGATTGCACAT
Organism: Iguana delicatissima; assembly: GCA_948472985.1. Lineage (NCBI taxonomy): Eukaryota > Metazoa > Chordata > Lepidosauria > Squamata > Iguanidae > Iguana > Iguana delicatissima. The sequence continues at coordinate 945,622 of CAOKZL010000002.1, forward strand.
CACAGTTGTGCAGGGTAAGATTGTCGCTGCTACTGCAGGTGATCAATGAAGAAATTACTATGTAGTGCAAGTCCTTTTGCTCAGTGAAAAACTTCTTTGTTTTTGTTTTGTTTTGTATTTTATAGTAAATGCTTTTGAAGTACTATGTTCTTTCACTGTTTGTTGCTGTTTCTCAAGGGATAGCAAATAGTATTACAATGACAATACATCACTAATTTAGAATTCCAGGCAGAGTACAGGATGTTAGGTAAACAAACTTAGCCTTTACCATTGCACTTAAACTTGCAGTTGCCAGTCTACACAGACAGTTCTATTTAGTGTTTACTTAGTTATTAACAAACCACAGAATGATAATGGTATATAACAAAAACATATACTATTTTATTTTTATTATCTTCCTGTTACAGAATGGATAAAACCATCTCTGAGTATTTCTTCCTGAAGAAAACACTATGAAATTCATGGGGTCACCATAAGTCAACAGGCAACTAGAAGGCACATACATACACTCACTTAGGAACACAGGAAGTTGCCTTGTGTTGAGTTAAACCATTGGTCCTTCTAACACAGTACTGTAACTCTGACTGGCAGTCTCTCTCCAGGGTTTCTGGCAAGACCCATGTTTCTTCTTCATGGTCTCTTTCATTCACACAAGTATTACAGTCAGGCAATTTTATCCATGTTTCCTCCATTTTACAATAGAGGACAATTCATAGTGTCATCATTCAGTCTTTTCATGATCTCACATATCTTTACCAAGTGCATCGTGATGATAGCAGCACTTCTCTATATGTTGTGTCATTGTCTGTGCATATATAGATGCCTTTCTGATAGTGATAGTGTCCTGGTCCCATCTTTTGTGCTATTCCTGCTCCTATCCCTGGGCCTCCATGTTAATACCTGAAACTTTACTTGGTTCCCATGCAAACTATCAAAGTCATTAGGATTCACCTTGATTCAGCACTCGGGAAAGTCTTTCAGTAAGGAAGGCAGAGCCTTGACTTTGCAAAGGACCATGTGTCAGTTCTTAAGAGCTCACAGTCTGGCAGTGAAACCGATACAGATCTTGTTAGAATTCATAATTTCAATGGCAGTCGTCATCCCTTGTGCCAGGAGGTACAAGAGAATTTTTCAAAATTGCTTTCTTGATGTTTCTGATCAAGAGTTCAGTGGTTGGTATATGCCTGTGAATATTGATTCCTGTAAAATGCTTCCTTCTTTGTTGACTGGAGAAACAGATTCTGTTGCACAGAATCTTCTTCAAAAAAAGTTCCCATTAATTATTATAACTCCAAATTTATTGACAATTGACTGGAGTAGCCATTGCAACACCCTCAGGATCAAAGAATTATTGACCTCGAAACAGGCAGAGCTTCAAAACAGCATTCTGGAGCTCCTGGTGATAGTAAAAGTGCTGCAGGCTTTCAAATGTGGCTTTAGGTATTGTTCAGATCAACATAGATAACACCACTGTGATGTATTATAAGGCAGGTCTTGATTGCGTACTCTCCTTTTCCTTACATAGCATTTTTGGCATTACTAAATATCTAAACTCTCTTTCAGTCGCAGAAGAAAGTTAAAACAAGCATGATAAAAGCGGATTGAACTCACGTTCTTTTTCTTGAGAACAAATGCTTTGGAATGAAGTCAGTATGTGTTTACGCCACTGAATGTGTGTCCTAAGAGACTGGCCATTGCTTGAAATACCCAGTTTGAAAATTAATTTGACAATCTCAGACATTAGAAATTCATTGCCAATTAATTGGTTAAATTATAAGTAATTGTTTCTTAAAATACTAGTTTTCAGAACAGATCATGGGATTTATAGAGAATGACAAGGAAGTTGTAACTGCTGAATCTGATGGGCACATTTTATTATTGTTAACTTGAAAAGTCCTCTTTTTTCCTTTTTTATTTTTGATTTCTCCAGCTTGGGTCTTTTTTCCAGATGCCCAATTATTGCTTGAGAATGATGGGAGTCCAACATGTCTGGAAACGTTCAGGTTGGGAAAAAAGGTGTCATAAATTATGAGATCTCATTTTACAAACTGTTCAGTTTTGTCACTGATATACAACTTTTTCTTCTGCTCTTTCCAGCTCTTACACCCCCTCTAAAATGTACGCTTTGTTTATCTTTCAAACACCTTGTTTTTTGAAAATGTTGATAAGGAATGAGCAATGTATTTACTTCTGCTAGGGGAGACTGATGAGCGCTGTGAGTTCAGCAGCAAATAGCTGGTTATAAAGACTGGTCAATGAATGGAGGCTAGAGAATTCTTAGTTGTATATGTTTTGAATGCTTCTGAGCATATCTGGAAATTTTTTCCTGCACAACTGAAGTGCGGCATCCTGTCTGCCATTCAAGAAATGTGATATGCAAACATCGGTGATCTAGGACATGTTTTGCATTCAGTAAACACGGATTCCAGATTTAATCTATTGCATCTTCAACTTAAAAGATAAGACATCTAGTAAAGCCACTATTCCATGCAAGCATTTTGCCTTAACATTTTATTTGTTTAAATCACTTAACCTTGTACTGTAAGGCTAACAAAATAAAGTGATGTTTACACTCATTAATTTTCCTGTTTGTCTGCCTTCCAAATGGCATTTGTGAAATGGTTTAGATAGGAAATGATATAGTCCAAGGACTGATATACATCATCATTAAATCAGCCAGACACATTTACTCTGGCAGATTTGTCCTGATGTTTCTCTGTTGTCAAGTCTTAAGACCTCCACCTATCATCTCAGAAAAATCAGGTGGAATAGATCCAATGAAAAATAAATCTAATAACTCCAGCTCAAAGTTTTTGACCCGCTGAAGCAGGGGATATATGGAAAGCAGAAGGGGGAGCAGAAGGAGAGAGATTGAGATTATGGCCATTTCTGTTCTACACTGTTATAGTGTTGTTATTCCACTTTTAACATCCTGTGGAATCCTGGGATTTGAAGTTTAGGGAGGGACATTTAGAATTCTCATCCAGAGAGCTCTTTGGCCTCAGTAAACAGCAAACCTCAGAATTCCACAGGATGTTGAAACTGGAATAATAGTACTATAACAGTGTAGGGCAGAAATGGCCTAAGAGAGAGAGAAGCTAAGAGAGTAAGAAACTGGCAATCTCTCTTTCTCAAATAATGCATAATAGGAACTATAATAAAATACTAGGTATATTGAAGAGCCAGCATGATGTAGTGGTTTGAGCATTGGACTATGACCCTGGAGACTGGGTTCACTTCCCCACTCAACCATGGAAACTCACTTGGCGATTAACCTTGGGCATTTCACATACTCTCAGCCCCATGATGGGTTTGCCTCAGGGTTGCCATAAGTCAAGAATAACTTGGAGGCACACAGTGACCACAGGGTGTATTGAAGGAGTCATGATGTAATCCTTAAAAACTTCACAGCAATCTCTAAATGCAGGGTTGGGTGGGAGGAGAGTCATATCAGCCATCAGCCTTTCCAGACTATGCCCAACCTCAGGGTTCCACACCAGCTTTTTGATGAATCCTTTCCACAACCAAGCTGAAGTCATTTTTTATTGATTTGGCCTCAACATACAGGAAGATGAAGGCAAGTCCTGGCCTGGAATGGAGGGATCAAATGTGGATGGAAGGAAATGATTTGTTTTCTCAGTATAAGACTACCAAGCAACCAGGGCCTCTTCAGAATATCAGGCCCTTTAGTCTTACACATACTGCAGTTGCTGGCATATAAGACACACTTTTTTCCTCGAAAAATACTGTTTGAAAATGGGGTACATCTTATATGCTGGTGTGTCATATACTGTCAAGGTTGTTGCCGAGCAGGCAAAGTTTTTCCCATGATTAGACGGCAGAGATAAGAGGCAGTGCGGCTAGACAGCCAGGTACAAGGCCAGCAGGATTGTTATGGCTATGTCTTCTGTTTTAGAGAAAGCCACACACCAGATTGGGTCACCCCAATTGTTCCAGGGTGACAAAGTAGCATAAAAAGGCTGTTGTTTGCCTTAACCAGCTGCCAGTTAGATGCCCTAGCTGAACCTGACATGCCATTGGCAGTATACTGTTTGTAAGGGGAGATGCTGCCCGATTTTTCTGCTTTATCTTCTGTTTTTCCTCTTTGTCTAATTGCTCGAAAGCTAGCATGTTTTGGCTAAGCCTTATCTTAGAGTGCGGTAATAAATCAGTACTCTAAGCCTAACTAATGAGCCTCTGGATTTTTTTCTGCTTCACAGGGACTCTCTGCTGCGGTGAAGCCTTGTTTCACAGATAGAACTCTGCTCATGCTCAGAGAAGCCAAATCCTGCCAACCCTGACATATACGCCGGCAAATAGTATTTGCCAGTGTATAAATGTGGTGCGTCTTATACAAGGGTGCATTTTATACGCTGGCAAATATGGCATATAAAACTAAATTTGTGTGTGCATGTATATACACACACACTCGCACAAATTTTTATTTACATTCAGAGGGGATCTCTACACATACAATAATGTTCCTGTATAACAACAGTAGGAAAATAAAAACACAAAAGGAAGAAAAATAACCACATTAATTGTAGGTTTCTGTAAAAGTTGGGCAAATGTCCAAATAAAAATCCATTTGTAAATTTTTTCTATGCATCATTCTTTCAAATGTTGCAGGCACTGTTAGATCTTCTCTCCACAGGAGAGAAGGTGGAGAAAAATTATCTTTCCAATAATGAAGTATCAATATTTTAGCAGTCAAAAGAGCATGGAACATCAACTTTCACTGGCCATTTGTTAATTTCCAAGAAACAGATAAATAATTCATAAAAAAAATGCTCATTCGTGAATATCAAGGAATTTCTAATACCAAATTTACTTATATAATTATCTCCTCCCAAAAGTAGCTGCCATGGGACAAAATAAGGAAGCATTAGCATTAAGCATTAATACATAAATTAATTAATTAGCATTAAGCATTAAGGAAGCATTAGCAGTATTATAGCTGCAATCTTCTGATTTAGAAAGCCCTTTCCTGAAGAGATGTTGTGGTGACGAATATACCCAAAACAGCGATTTCCATTGTATTGGACTTAGAGATCTATAGTTGTACTAGCTGTGTATGTTAAAATGGATGGCCTTGGATTAGTCAGAATAGGATATTCCAGTTCTAAGCTAATTTACCAAAGAATGGTTGCTGAAAAAGAAATTCTGTGTTCTACAATGGCCTGGTCAAAATTCAGGCCTAAACCCCATGAAAAAGTTGTAGCAGGAGTTAAAGTGCAATTCATGCAAGGAGCCCTCCTATGTTGCTGACTGCTGTAAGGAGTTAGCGAGATTCTTCAAAACAAAATGTGAGAGAATGAGCAACAGCTGTAGGAAATCCTTACTTGAAGTCATTGGTGTTCAAAGATATGAATCTAAAGGTTCACATAAAGGTGCTCTTTGTATGAAGTGATCTTCCTCAGCAGTGAACATACGTGACAATTATGGTATTTTGTCAGTATCTGAGATTCTCAGCTTTTGTGTTTCAAATGGGATTTTTTTAAAAAATAGCAATAGCACAAGCAGTTACATTTCTATTCCACTTATCAGTGCAAGGCACTCCCTAAGTGGTTTACAGTGTATTTAGCTAATTTCCCCCAACAAGCTAGGTACTCATTTTACTGACTATGGAAGGATGGATCGAACTCACAACGTTGTGGCTGCAGTACCGGCATGAACTTTTGTGATTAGTATATCTATCTGCTTTCCTCATTTGCATGGATTAGATTAGATGTTATGTGTGGGAGTTTCAGAATCTAAAGAAAGCATGAAATAAATGCGTGCATGTTACTGACAATAGTTCATATTTTAAAATGAATTAAACTCATTAAATTGCCTTATTTATGCAACAAATACTGTAAGTTCACTAGCTCCTACAGTACCGACAGGGTTCACCTGACAGGCAGTACTGACAAGGTTTCATCTGAGAGCAGCCATATTGCTTATATCTATATTTATGTTATACCATTCATTTCAAAGGTGTTACTAGTGCACTCATCCATTTCTCTCTGATGTTGGGAATTCAAGGGGCATGTCCATAAATAATGGATTCTTCATATTTAGCTATCTTTCAGAGTGGATTTCATATTTGAAATTCTCAGGCCCTTTCCACACGGGGTAAAAAAAACGGCTTAGGGCGACCTCATCCGGAGGTCGTCCACACCGTGGAGCGCGCTAGAGCGGTTTGAATAGTGGAGGTTCCACACCTCAAACCGCGCTAGCGCGGCTGCAAGGGGTGGCGCGGCGCGTTTTTTAAAAACCACATTTTATGTGGTTTTTACGAAATGCGAGCGCGCTAACCTGTTGCAGCGCCCCGTGTGAAGCTGCAGGGATGCGCTAGTGCGTCCCTGCAGAGCTGCCCGGGGGCGGGCTTCCGGCTGGCGTGCTGCCCTGATTGGCGGAGCGCCTCCGGAAGTCGCCGGCCGCCATTTTGGGCGCTGCCGAACGCCGCCGAAACTCGCCAGCGTGTGGAGCGGCGAATGCGCGCTCCCCGCAGGGACGGAGCAACCCGTTTTCAGGTAAGATCCGTCCCTGCGTGCGCTGCCCCGTTCCCCCATCCCCCGTGTGGAAAGGGCCTCAGTCTTGCAGTATCTTCTCTACAGGTATTATATGTTATATATTTGATGGATATATACATGTTGGACTTGTATATTTTCAGAAATGAAGAACTATGGGGATTCTAAACTGAATGTCAGTTTATGTAGCTGTATCTTTAAACTTCAGTTTTAAATGATTTCAGGATGATGATACCACATTCTTCCAAACTACCAAGCCCATTTTGCTTAAAAAATTTGAGGCTTTGAGCAAATGTGGTGAGCTTTATCTATGAAATTTTATGTCTGCATAATAAACCATTTTTTCTGCCTAGTACTTTTTAAGCTGAAAGTTTATAGTGAAATATGAAACATACACAGCTGCAAAAACCCAGGTTTCTTAGGTAGGTTGGTAGTTTTCTCTCTTTTCATAATTGCTTAACAAGTGACATTTCTGTCTCTGGAAGTAGTACCAATAACCTCTTTTAGATTTGATTGTCTTTAAATCTCTCACACGTGTCTTGGCATACATTATAAATGGTCCTCATTAAGAACACAGTCTTGTCCATGTTTGTTGAGAAGTAATTTCTAATGTATTCTCTACGGCTTACTTCCAGGTAAATGCACAGAAAGTTTTAGCATAAGGGGGGCAGTCTTCACCTTAGATTGATACTTGTGATTTCCAGCTCTTCATGATACACTACAGTATGGCTCTTGACACTTGCAGTAATTTCCAAATGGTAAATAGCTGTATGACGATATGTTGTAAGAAGTTGCGTGTATTGTACTTACAACTTAACATTCAACTATTTGTAACTATTGTGGTGTAGTGCTTGCTGCTTTGTCACCATTGCCAGAAGACAGGAGGGCACTGACTGTAGCACCACCCCCTGTAGAGATCATCTGTATGTCCCTCATTGACAGCCAGTGACTGAACTCAGAAACAGTTATGAGGATTCAATCAAACTGGGGAGAGAGAAGATGAGTAGTAATGGATGCCTACTGGGGAGACTTGCTGGGAAGAATGTGGCGTCAGTGGAGCAGAAATGGCAATTTTTGAAGCAAGGAGTGAATGTGTAGTCTCAGCTGGTTTTTTGAATGGTGACTGGGCAGAGCAGCTTCTAGACCTTTCCCTACATCATAGTTCCAAGACAACTTAGGAGGAAGAGTATCAAGATTCCCTGTCCACCTTCCTCTATTGCTCTCTCAGTCATAGACTGTGCTCCTCCTGCTGGAACAGCAAACAGTGAGCCAGCCAAATACCTAAGAAAGAAGGATCAAAGGGCAGGCTGTACTAAAATCAAGGTGTCAGCCTTGATGTGCTTGCCATAGGCACCACCAGCACTTGGGCAAGTGAAATGATAGTGCCCTGACTCAGTTCCACGAGAGGACCTTTCACACTGCAGAACCATAGTGCTATTGTTCCACTTCAAGTGTTATGATCCTGTATTATGGAATTCTGGGACTGGCAGTTTAGGGAGGTGTATTAAGAATTCTCCAGCAATGGAAACAGAAAACCCTGGAGTTTAGTGTTACAGTGTTGAGCAATAGTACCTCTGCTGAAAATGACGTTTTAAGACTGGGCTTCCATACATTTGCAGAACCATAAATACTATGCCTTCAGCTCCCAGAGTGGATACCCCATTCAGAACGATAACATGGTTGAGGATACTGAAAGATTCTCAGCAATCTAGTGGAACGGATAGATCCTGCCCCTTTTACGGAATCTCTCCTTTCCGATTTTGTACTTCTCATAGACAAACTCCAATAAAGGAAAGCTGTTTGTCCAACTGTACAGATCTTGCTCTTTATTTCTGTTGACCTTATCCAAAAGAATGCTTGGGTAGATTTTGGCCAATATGATCTAGTGTTTTGTTAGTACATAATCAATAGCCCACAACTACAAAGGATCTTTACTGTTGAGGCTGACAGGCTTATCAGTTGCTCTACCAGTTTAACTGATAGTCATCTCCCTCTGATGTCTGCTTGCTTCACTAACAGCTTGCATGAATTATTTTGCATTGTGGCAAGTTTGTTTATATTATTTAAAAGTGAAAGCAGATTGTATGGAAATGATGTTTTCAGTGACTTAGATCCAACTGTGCAAAACAAAACAAAACAAAACAAAACAAACAAAAAACCAATACCCTCCTGGATTTAATTTCATTGAAATGAAATTAATATAGGATTAAGCCCATAGTTTAAATATCAAACAGCCTGTGGAGACATGAAAAATAATCACATGCTGTTGTCAGTCAAACTTACTTAGCTATAAATAGAGAGTGAACATCATTTTTCTTGCACCCTAAAATCTGTGCTGACAACTTCATTTATTTTCTGTTACTGATCTTCTCTACTTCTTCTTGGGGTATCCTGTGGTTTATTATAGAGCTCTGCCTGTGCTGTTGTTTTCTGGCTACCTATCTTGCATTTTTCAATTCAACTGACAAGGTGTTTATCACTTACCAGCTTCTTTTTATGCATACTCTTCCTCTGTACTGCATAGCATTTTCCTATGTATCTATATAGGTAGAATTATCAGCAGTAACAGGGCTGACCTTTAGCTGTTTGGTTTTCATATAATGTTTTGACTGAGTAAAGTAACTTCAAGATTTTTATCTCACCTGTTTCACTTGTTGAGTATTTCTTGTCAGTGCATCCCCTGTAGTGACAGCAAGTATTTAACATATTTGGGAGCTTGTTAGTACTAAGGGTTTTATTGATTCATGATAAATACTAGCTGTCATCATGCGTTCGCAAAGAATATTCATTTCATGAACATTTTAAGTATTCTTGTGGCATCTTTACCACCTAAAAAGAAATGTGCGAGTCAGCTTTTTTCTTCCTTAAATAAAACAGTCTGTGAGAATTGAAAAGTTGCAAAAACTTTTAAAAGACTAGAGTAGAATCTTCCTTTTGTCGTTGTTGAAATTGTGCAGTGGACAAGCAAGGGGGAAAGTTATTGGTCAGACAGGAAAGTGTTTCCTTGAGGAATATACAACATCAAAATACCGAGAAAGGGAAAATGAAGTCCAAAGATACTAGTAGCTTTGCTACCACAGAACAAATTCCATGGCATTGTCTAGGGTAGGGGTGGCGAACACGTGGCAGTCCAAATGTTGGACTGCACCTCGGATCAGACCTGGTCAGATTAGTTAGTGATGAGGAATTATGGGCACTGAAGCTTTATTTCATCTGAAGTGTTTCACATTCTCTTTCCTTGATTATCACACTCAGTGGCCATGTTCTGACAATCTTATCTGAGACGAATAAGCCAAGGCATGGATGTACGTTTTGTCTGTTTTGTCAAATGGGAGTCTATGCTCCGAACCATTGGCTAGTGCAGCTTTTTTGTCTGTCTTGGAAATAGGGCTGCCACATCAACATGATTAAGGAAACTAGAGCTTAGGAAAGTTATTTTTTAGAACCACACCTTCAGAATCCCTCAGCTAGTGGCTATGCTGAATAATTTTTTTCACCCTCTGGACAAAAATACTGTTAATTAGAGACAGCCTAAGTTTATTGATCATGGTGCAAAATGCCTACTTACAATATGAACTGGCTCATTATTTTGCACTGTGAAGAGAAGTGCCGTGATTTGAAGTTTATAAACTTTCTTCTTTTAAATATTTAACGTCAAAGCTCAGGGGTCATAGTGGTTCTCAGTCATGCATATTGATACCATTAAATGAAATGTGTTAAGTTTGCATCAACCTAAAATTAATACATAATGTGCTAGTGCATCCAGACTCATTTATTAGACAAAAATCAATTAACCATGGCCAAAGTCCTGGTTGGCTTATCATTTTGTGTTGCTAATACAGCAGATTGTATCCATATAATAAGAACCCAGAAGTATATAGCAGGAGTTTTTACCCCGAATATGCTAATAGTTACAATAAATGTGTTTTATCAATAAATGTGCCATTCCACACAGTGTGTATTGTAAAGCTATATGTGAATCAAGAGTCTTTGGGTTAATTTTTCCCCAAAGCACTAGCATTCCCCTTTCTGCACTAAGTGGTTAAAATCATGCAGATTATGTTGCTATGGTTCATCACTGCAAGTGCAGAAAACTAGAAAAAGAATCTCAAGAGAGGAAAACCCCATTATATTACATGAATCGTTAGGTTAATTATATTGTTTTCCATTTTCCATTACCTTAGAAATAGACAGTCATTAAATATTCTACTAAGACATTACATCTCAGTTTTGAAAATGAACCAAGATTATTATTTTTTTTAAAGCAGCACTTCAACACTCCAAGGAAAGTTATAGAAGTTCTTTGATACTATATACCCTCATTTATATTTAGTAGATGGAATGGTGCCACCATGTTGATATTAAGCCTGCAGTGATGCTTGCTTGCAGTATAGATGGAACCAAGTACAAAATTATTCATGGTGTGTACACTAAGGGGTGGGATAAATCTGTTTGATTTGCATATTTCCTGCATTGGACACAAGCCATTTTGTGACACATCATTTAAAGGCTTGTGATATGAAAAACTCTTGATGTCTGTCTGAGATGGTCTTTTTCTTGATGCTACAGAAATTGATGCCTTCAAAATTCATTTAAATGAAGACTCTGGAAATATTGCTGAACACAACCTTGTGGATCTGCCATAGCAACAACAAGGGAAATAATGGGTAGCCTGTGTTGCTTGATATGAAAACTGGAAGAGTGGCATTGGTTTCTCCCTACGTCTACTATTTAAATTTAAGTATCTAGTGTAGGGAAGATAACTGTGCACAGACTTGCGTTTCAGACACCAATGATTGATTTTACTCTGTAAAATGAGTCCAAAGTGCATTGCTAAGTCTTTGCAAGAGAGAACTACTGCAAGGAAGTTGCATGGTAGTTTAGGTAAGGGTGTTGCAGTGGAATACAGATTTCTGAAATATTTTTTGTTGTTGTTGGACTCATTCATGTTGTTAATTTGGTCAGAAATGCATTAGATTCTAGAGTATCTTTGAATTGATTCCTAAGGCGTATCCATTGTTTCTCTCTCTGTCTGCACTTACTTATTTACAGTATTTTAATATACCCATAATAACCAAAATTCTCTTGGTGGAGTACAGAAAAAAATTAAGTTCATAAAAAAAGAAAGAAATAACAAAAAAGAACCTTTAAAAAAAATCCGGTTTAAAGCTAGAGTAAAAATGATACTAGTATTTGAACAAGATAAGGTTACTAGGATGGGGTTCCTGTAACCTTTTCATAGTTTAATCTTAATTTAATTTAATTTCAATTTTTTTATAATCATTTTATTAAAAATTAACGAATAAAACAGATAATTTTTGTTGTTATTTCTATTGACATATTCTTGATACTTCCAATCCGATCTGGATTTCATTTTCAATATCTCATATCTTGGCTTTATCATTGTACTACATTTTACAGCTATTTCACATGTTAGAACTTGTATTACATTCAGCATTTTCCAGCTTCATGATAACTACCGCAATCATCTCAATCTTTTAAACACATAGTACCATGAATTACAGACTTCTATCACACGTCACCCAGCAACTACCCACAATTTGCCATTCTTTCTGAATTTCGTCATCTGATTTCCCTTTTAATCTTTGAGAGACCATATCAGCATTTTTATTTTCAATAAAAGTTCCCCACCATCCCTCTAATGTAGGTATTTGCTGTGATTTCCATACCTTTGCATATTAATGTGTGCTGAAGTTATCATATATAATAATATTCTCCAATATTTCTTGATATTAGTACCGTCAACTATAGCTGTCATATTCAACAAGTACATTTCAGGCATCATAGCAAATTGTACCTTCTATATTTCACAAATTTTGTTGTGTATTCCAGTCCAATATTTCTTGACCTTTGAACATGTCCACCACATATGGTACATAGTACCCACCTCTTTCTGGCATTTCCAGCAAAGTCCAGTACTTGTGTTATAAATCTTTTTTAGGTTATCTCGAGTTAGATACCATCTATATAACACCTTATAGTAGTTCTCTTTCAGATTCTGGGCCACCATAAATTTATTTGTCTTTTCCCAACTCTTTCCCCAGAAATCTAATTGAATTGTGTGTCCGATATTCTGTGCGCATGTAAACATCACCTCTTTAACTGTTTCTTCATGCTTCTCCTGCTGCAAAAGTTCTTGGCAAATATGAGCTAATAGATGAGGAGGGTTTTCAAACAGCCATTTAATCACTCCAGTTTTTTCCTTTCTTTCTATACTGTATGTCTTTATATCCATCTGGAACCTTTCAGTTAGTTGCCTATAAGGCAGTGGTTCTCAACCTGTGGGTCCCCAGATGTTTGTGGACTTCAGCTCCCAGAAGCCCCAGCCACTATGGTCAATGCTCAGGGCTTCTGGGAGCTGAAGTCCACAAACATCTGGGGACCCACAGGTTGAGAACCACTGCTATAAGGAAACCAATTTAAAACTATTCCTTCTTGCTCTAATTTTCCTCTTGTTTTAAGCTGAAGATTTGAATCTGACTTCTCAATTATGTCATCATATCAAAGCCATTTCTCAGATTCAGTCCATCTACCAAAGAAAGCCTCTAGGGGGGAGACCCAGATGGGCAGCTACCTAATGTTCCTAGCCTTATATTCATCCCAAATTTTCAATAACGATTTCCTGATATAATGATTTGTGAAATCTTTGTTTATTTTTGCTTTGTCATAAAACATATAGGCATGCCAACCCATCCTTAGATCTACACCCTCAAGTGCCAACATTCTCATATCTTGTAGGTCTATCCAATCTTTTATCCATGTAAAAGCCACTGACTTGTAATATATCTGAAAATCAAGTAGTCCCAAGCCTCCTCGATTTTTCTGATCCGTCATGACGTTCCATTTAATCCTAGGCTTTTTCCCTTGCCATATAAACCTGGTTAATTCTCTCTTCCATTGTAAGAAAGGCTTCTTATTTGTTATTACAGGAAGATTTTGAAACAGAAAGTTCATTTTTGGTAAAACATTCATTTTTATTGGCGCAATCCTCCCCATCATTGACAGACACATTGAAGTCCAGCTTTCCAAATCTTTTGTTATTTCTTTCCACTTTTTCTCATAGTTATTGTGGTATAGCTCATTGTTTCTTTTAGCTATCCAGATACCAAGATATTTTACCTTTAGACCTCTATTGAAACCTGTCTTTTGTATTATTTCCATTTAATTTCAATTTTTCTACAGCTTAATCACTTTTAAACTTCTGTATTTGTTGTAACCTGCCTTGGAGGAAAGGTAGGGTATAAATAAATATAACAACACCAACAACAACTTTTAGCGGTAGCCACTCACTCTGGACTTTAACTTTGAAATGCATAGGAAAATAAAAGTTGCACCATGATTTATATGCCAGAGGATCCTTTTCCGAAGGACCTTCCGTGACATCACTGAAAGGGCCCCTTTGCTAGTCACTGTTCCTGGTGCATCGGATGCTTATCTGTGAGTAGGCGTATGGTGGCAGAGCATGTGATGAACCTATCCGCAAGAACTATTTTCACCATTCACAAATTTGTGCTGCATCTATTTATATAATGAGACAATAGTCTAAACAAGTGATTGTTAACTTTTTATCTGTTGGGGAGCCCTTGTAAGTATAATTTGTTGCCGGACATCCCAAAGAGTTAACTATAGATTTAAATATTCCAGTATTTATTGAAATATTCAAATATTTATTTAAAGTTGCTCATTAGTTATCCCTTATTCTTCCATTAGAAGACAATGCAAAAGAAAGGAGATTTGTTAATGGTCTGTGGGTAGCACGCTGAGATCCTTCAAGTGCTAGGAGAGGAGATTAAATTGGAATTTCCTAAAGGAACATTAAGAATGGGAAGCAGACCTAAGGAATAATTTCTTTTGCCCTTTCTTCCAAAGCAGCAACTGGAGAGAAAAGTGCTCAGTGCTGCTTTGGAAGAAAGCATGAAAGAAATGCCATTTCCCTTTGAAGAAGCACCAAGAGTGTTGAGAGGGTAGATAGATACTTCTAAAAGAAGCACATACCCTCTCTTTACTCTCTTGGTACTCCTGTGGGGAAACTACGTTTCTTTTGCCCCTTCTCTCCCTGAAAGCAGAACCTGGAAATTAAGAGTCTTGGTGTTGCTTTAGGGTAGGGCACAAAAGAAATGCCATTTCCTTCCAAAGGCGCACTCAGAGAGTAAAGAGTGTAGGTGCTTCTTTTGAAGGCATCTACCCTCTTTATTATCTCAGTGCTCCTTCAGAGGGAAATGGCATTTCTTTCATGCTTTCCCTAAAAGGTATACTGAGACCTTTGCTGCTTTGTATCCAAGCAGCCACAAGAGTAACGGGACCGCCTTCTATTCTTGTGGCTGCTTGGAAGCAAAGCTCCACTGTGCTGCCTGGCCCTGGGCACAAGGAGCATTGCCACACTCACCATACAAGCCTTGGGCTGGACATCTTCCCTTATCTTCTGGGCTATCCTTTTGCCTTCCTGCCTTCTGGTGTACCTGTACAGTAGTACCTGGAGCATCCAGTGCAGGATGAGAAACCCACCAGAGCAGTTTCACTGTTGTCACCACCAGTCACTACTGACTTTAAGGAATCTGGGACATACTGCATCAACTGGCCATAATCAGTTGGGACATTTTTTTAGTCACTTAAACCTGAGATTTTCCCTATTTTACTGGATGAATGGCAACCCTATGCGGACCCAGCTGAAGAACCACTGGTCTAAACTTATATTTAGTTTATTTAGTTCTCTAAACATGACTGGATGTTTGGAAAAGATCACAAAGATTCCATGCGTCTGTGTAAGAGCAGGGAAACTAAATGCAGGTGATCAAAGCAACAAATAATGCTTTGCTACTGATTGTCTTCTAATGTTTTTGTTCTCAAAAACTAATCAGAACTGGAGACAGTCATTTTAAATATGACTTTACTGTTTCTAAAGTTGTTGCTACTGTTTGTGCAGCTGGGAAGAAATAATGCAAAATAGCAAAAAGCATAGAGACAGTGGAGTAGAACCTAATGTTCAAAATTTTTGTCCCAGTACTTTCAAACCTTTAATGTGACACAGAGCCTTTGGACATGTTTTACTGTTTCATATAGGAACGTATGACAGACTAGGAGAAGCAGCATAGCCCCTGGCTTAAACCATGGACATTTCCAAGTTCTAGAAATAACAATGAACTATCTGCTTATTTCCAGCACTTTAGAAAAAGCGAAATAACTGACCTCTGCCTGCCCAGTTGCATGTGCCAGTTTTTTGGATACAATGTGTGCCATGTGTTAAAAAGATGGTGGACATTAAGTATATACATCCTATGGCGTATACTCTGGTCTATATTGTTGTCTACTTCATGTCTCAGACTAGAAGTAGCACTGTTTTGAGGCAGAAAGGATTACATAGATAGTATAGTGAGCTCTGAAATGATGCAACCTTATAATTGTGGGCTTGATTTGTGACCTACTTTGCCAATCTATGTCCACTGATATACATCATTAGGGAGCCCACAGTTGTCTGTTGTATTTGGCAGTAGTCCTCACTATTTACATATTGCTGTCGTTAAACTGTATTTTAGGTGAGCACAGAAATGAGTGATCTGCATTAATTTGTATGCTTCTAAATATGGGGTTGAACTGAGCAATAGCATTTTAGCAATAGCATTTATTTCTATACCGCCTATCAACTAAGTGTTATCTAAGCGGTTTACAATGTATTTTTTTTAGCTAATTGCCCCCAACAAGCTGGGTACTCATTTTACCAACCTACGAAAGGATGGAAGGCTGAGTGAACCTTGGAGTCTGGCAGGATCGAACTCACAACCTTGTGGTTACAGTACTGGCATTTAACCACTGTGCCACCAGGGATATATAGAGATATAGGCACATGCAACTGGGCTGATTTAGGCAGTCTTTCCTGTTCCCTTCTCTCTAGGGTTGGCTCCCTGTGCCCTGACAATGCTACATAGAGCATCAGGTTACCTTAATGAATAGTTGTGTTATAGAAGAAAGGTGATCTCTTGAAAATCAGGTAGACCATTTTGGCTCTGAATGGTGGATCTTCTGTGAGAAAGAGGAACCAGGGTGCCATCTTCTCCAGCTTAGTTAAATATATCTGAATCCAAACCCTTTCCTTTATGAGATTTTTTTTTTTAAATGTTGGCTGGAATTCTCACAGATTGGCTATTACTTAGTCAAGATACTAAGCCAACATTGTTCAGAATCCTTTTTGCATTTGTTTGTTTATGAGGAATTTGCTGATTCATGCTGCCCAATAATTTCTGAATGGCTCTTTTTGCAACTGGAAGTGGCTAAACTAAACAGGAACTTAGCTGGAAAGATCGTAGTGCTGTATCTGCACCAAAACTCCTGTCCTTGTGCAGCGAAAGTTTGAAGCCAAGAACTGATATTCATGTGAGAGCCAGATCATCTAATACTCTAGGGTCTAGGTTCAAATGTAACCATAAATTTCACTGCCCTGATTAGGTTAGCTACTTCTCTTATAGCAGCAATTGGATATGTGCCCCAGGGTCTTTTTAAGTAACAAACCCAACCTATGGAAGTAATGAAGACTAAGGCCATTTCGACACGTTACCTTGCTCTGTCGTCTTCCAGTTGTGATCCTAGCAGTGCCTTTGCTGGGAAGGGAGAGTGATGGGAACACTCCCCTCCACACCTGACCGGCTCCTTGGAGAAGGGAGCATGAAGGACATGTGTCTTCCTTCCACAGTGCAGCCCAGTTCTTTCCAGTGCTGTGCTGAAGTAGGAAGTGCCTCCATCATGCTTGCAGCCCTTCCACTTGGCAGGTTAGTGCAGGAGTGTAGCGTGATCAGGGGTCACTGATGGAAAATCCGCCACTGATTTACTCTGTGATTGTGATGGCTAGTGACATGAGAAGGACAGGACAATGGCCATTTCCACACTACATTCTTATAGTGCGATTATTCCGCTTTCAACTTCCTACGGAATCCTGGGATTTGCAGTTAAGGGAGGGGCCGGGAGACCCCTCTCTAAACTGCAAACCCCAGAATTCCATAGAATGTTGAAAGTGGAATAATCGCACTATAAGAATGTAGTGTGGAAATGGCCAATGTCTTGGGGAAGCGTCATTGTTGTCCTGCTCCTTTTGCGTCCCCATGTTGGGATGCCATTGTTGTGCAGAAAGGGCCTAAAACTCACATCCACTAGATGAAGAAATGGCTTTTTTATTCTGGTGATTCATACAAGAAGACAGCTGAAATGTTTTATGCTGAATGCAGCATCAACATCAAAACTGTGTAAGAAGTATGAACAGCTTTAATATACTTACTGCATTTTGAAAATAGGAATAGAGGCCTAGAGCAGTCATGGATGAGCTTCAGGAATGTTAATTGTTTATGTACATGAGTAAGCTTATAAATGGTTGTTTCTGAGGGCTTATTTTGCTCATCAAGAATAAATGTCAGTGCTAGTATAAAGAAGGGTGGATGAATTATTATATTACTTTCTCAGACTCTTAAAATGTTCAGCATTTTATCGAAAGTGCTGTTAACTTACCATGAACTTCTCTCCTACTGAGCCACCTCAGCTTCTGTACATTTAAAGTAGGCAAAGAACCATTATACTAATCCATTGTGCCATCTTATCTCCAGAAAACACATGTAAGCAATTGTGTTGAATATTCATATTTGATGCAAGTTGTATTAAAAATCTGAGTATTTGGCTCTATCTGCAGTTATAGTTTTGGAGTGGTAGCACTCTTAATGTTGTTCCTTTTTGATTGTGAAAGCATGTTGCTTCACCAAATCATCTTACTCTGCTCATACTGGGATTCAAAGAGAAAATCAGAAAAGAGAGACACATCTGCTTTGCAGTTGGTTTAAAATTGTAGGAGCATGATGACCTATCCTTTATTTTGTTTTCTTTTCCAATCAGATCCGATTGTATGCCAGACCTGATGCCATCAGAAGAGGATCTGGGGACTATGCTCTAAACATTACTCGAAGATTAATTGAGTTTTATGAAGACTACTTCAGGATGCCCTATTCCCTGCCAAAATTAGGTAAGCCCTTTTAGGCAAAGAAGAGTGTGTTAAGAGAAAAAGAAAGTTGAGAAGTGTCATGTATATTTTTTTTTAAGAAATGGGAAGTTGCTGAGATTGGGGAGAGATACTGCAAATTGTGGTGATCTCCCAGCAACTCCTTGTATCCATCCCACGTTGCTCAGGAGGGTTTCAGGAAATCTGGAGAGGCCTTAAAAAAAGAAAAGAAAAGAATGAAGGCCACTGCAGGGGGAAGAAAAGTTCTGTGGACTTTTCTGAGGATCCTGTGTATCTTAGGGTCGAAACCAACAAATATGAAATATTCATTTCTCTGTCAGTTGAGACAAGAGGTTAGTTTACTATATACAGGCCAGTCTTAAGCAGCATTCTAATTTGTGTCTTTGTGATTCATTGAAAAGGAATTTTTACCAATTTTTACCAAAAGTTTTACCAATTTCTTTTCAGTTTGTGTGCATGCTCAGCGTGTTGGATTTCACTTCCATTAGATAGCCCTCAGGCTATGCTAATATGGTCACGTTAACGTCTTGGCTCTTCATCAGTTACAAAATTAGATGTATTAAGCATCTTGAAAAAAATACGCACACCAGTATTTTTTGTAATAATGGTGCTTATTAAAATGAATTGCTCTAAGGTTACTTTGCAGTTCAGGAAGCCCAACCTAAAATGTATATTCTTTTTATTTGCTTTTGTTAATACTCTTCCCTCGCAGGCTAGAATATTTCACACTGTGTAATTGTATCCATTCTCTTTAGGAATGCATGGGACCAAGATTGGGAAAACATATTACTCAGCAGCTCTTTTGTGTTCACACATGTTTTTTGATTTTCAGCCCCAGGTGTTCCTTCCTGGAATTCAGGGCCGCCTTCATTAAAGCACTTGCCTGCTGAGTGGCATTATTCTTATACTTGATCTAATGGTGTAGCAGGAGATACATTAATTGATACTGTTACAGTGAGCAGTTTATGCATTTTTAATAAGTGTGAAAAGGCTTCTCCCCCTCCCCGTCTTAATTGATATGTCGCATGCAATACCATGTTAAAGTCAAAGTAACAGAGAAGCTTGTTAACATGAAACTGCACTAACTCCAATTTATCGCTTTGTAGTTTGATATCTGTGCGGTTTGTCTTATGCAAGTGCTTGTCATGAAAACACGAGTCATATTTATTTATTTATTTATTCTGCAAAATAGACTAGCGGTGTTAAAAAGTCAAAAGGAAGGCGTAATGTCTTTGTTCTTAATTATTAGAAAGAAACCTGAAGTTCTTAATGTATGGGATATTAACAGTTTATTATAATAACACAGTTTTCTTTGTGTTTCGTGTAAAATATAGGGTTTCATTCGTATGTACTTTTCTAGGCATGATGACTATTACACAAAGCAATTTACAGGCCACATTATACATAGTAAATGATGCTATCAGTAGATACTTTTTCTGACCAGGAAATTATTCTTCTGCTCTTTCTGTGGGTTTAACTTCTAATCAATTAAGCGGAGCTGCATTTAACTTCAGACTTTACTGTTGGTATACGTTGGGGTACTGCTTCCATTCTTTCTTGTTCAAAACACTCTGGCTACTGATCATATCTCGGTTGGACCACTTCAGGCAATCATACCTGCAGCTGAACGTGAAAACTTGAAAACTCAATTAGGTCAGAAGACCTACAATTAGGTCACTGATCATAACTAGTCAGTAAAACGAATCTTTTAAAATAGGTTTTGCCTCTGTTTCATGGCAAATCTTGCAAAGTTGGTTTAATACTTTAAAGCTGTATGTGGCTAGATATCGGCAAAACTTCTGAAAGGCTGTCTGGTGTGAGCGTTTAGCAAGTAACTTCAGTTGGAAAACAGGTGTAGCAGTTCTCTCTGTTGGTGTGGCTTGGAAGACTGATTGTACACTCAACATTTCTTGCTGTGAGAGTGCGATTGTACAGTTAACATTTCTTGCTGTGATAGTACCATTTGCTGAGCACGTAATATAAATAGCAGCAATGAGAGTTGTGTAGAAACTATCAAAGTTTATTTCCACATTATTTTCAGTAATGCACTTTACCCCTGTAGTACTGGCACAGTAATTTTAGTGAAGATAAACTGACTGCTGTTTCTATCTAATTTATGCCCAGACTGAAATGAAAATAGTGGCTTTCAGTCCTGGATCTTCCAGCAATCTGCTAGTACAAACCTTATTTTGACTGAACTATCAGTATGAGTTTTAACAGTAAATGAATGGGAAATTATTAGTGGAATAATTCTGGGATTTTGTACTCATATGGGGAAGATCTGTAGCTTATCATGATTTTACATTATGTATAGCATGCTTTTGAAGTTCATGTAAAATTGACATTCCCATATAATAAGAGTGGTTTAACATAGCTATTGATTGTATATACAAGATTTGTTGTAATTAACTGAGGTTGTTGTCACATTGGATGTTTCACATATATTAGGCTACTTGTTACTGAGCATATGTTCAAAATTTGATTGCTTTACAGACACTGGACCTGTTAATACATCTTTTATGGGTTCTTTGTTTGTTTGCATTTGAAAAAGTTGTGTATTTGATCTCTCTTTTCCTTGAACTATCCATATTTTGAAGTCTTCTATGTTCTCTTCAGTTCTGCTCCAGCAGGTTTCCTTAACCTGTGAGCACATTTTTGTGGATATGTAGAGGCTGCTGGGAGAAGAAGGGGATAAGAAAGTTCTTGTTGCACAAACATGATTCATCTTGCATGACGCTGGATTTTTCCTTTGCCTGTGTCCATTGCTCTTGCACATTTGGAAAAGAGAACATACCATTCAATCAGTTATCTAGAGTAACTGCAAATATATTGCTGTTCCAGTAATGGAAGTTGTTCCATCAATTGGATTCCACTCAAAATTTACCCAAAACTATAACTGTTGATTGGCCAAGAATAATAGCCTTCTATTTCTTCTATCACAGAAAAACAAAACTACATTTTTCTAGTGTGAAGTTGTGTTGTATATTGAAAGAATATTATTGTTGTAGCTATAGGGTAAGAAGAGCAGTGTGATACAGCAACTGTTTGTTTCTATGGAAAACATTATCTTGATGTTTGTAAAATAGTTGCACCTTAATTGTGTATACATAAGTGGTGCATACATTAAAAAAACTCCTAGATGTTAATTGAATAATGCCATCTTTCTTCCTTCTTTCCTCCTTTCCTGCTGCTTTCCTTCATCTTGTGTTCCACCTTTCTTTTAGCATATGATTCAGAGAGACTTACAATAAGTTAGAACAAAAGGCAGCTAAAAATCTCATACAATGTACTGGTAGTATCGAGTGATGAAGTGTTTCCATTTGAAATATATTTGGATTTTTAACTCAGAAAAATTAAGCAGTTAACTAAAACTATATATCCATGATTGTGACACTCACCTCCACCTGCTCCCATTGTACTGAGAATACGTAGCAATGTTTTCCTACATGGTGGACTTCATTGTGAGGAAAGTGGTGCCTGTGGCTGGCACTGACACGGAACTATAGTCTATTGGGAAAGTGGTTTCATTACCCTGGCATTAGGGACACATTGCCGAGCAAAAAGTATGGGTTTGGCCAGCAAATGTGCTGAGAATGGGCTTCTACATTGTTACAGCGCTTAGATGTCCTTAGTTGAACTCTACATGAACTTAGAGGTTGTACATTAAGGTTATAAAATGGCTGGAAAAGGTTTTCTTTTGGAATTGTGGAGTATGCAAACATCCCTAGCAAGAAGAAAGAGGAAGAAGAGGAACATGGTACTCGCAAACATCTTTCTTTAGAGTGAGGCCATTTGGGGCATTCCTAACAGCACATTATAGCAATAACAACTGAATAGAGTTTCAGCCATCTCTTTTAAAAATTGTTTCCCTGAAATCTTATAATTTTCCTTAATATAGCTTTACAGTTTTTCTTTCTTGAACACATTATATAAAAGTGAGAAATAGAGTCAACAATGAGGACTAATTCAAATTTCTGACAGCTATGCTTTCTTATAAATATGGTCTTTCCTTTCTTATTCAAATAAGATGAGGAGGAGGAGGAGGAAGCTGGTGTAATCACAGTATTCACCCACATTGAAAAAATGTAATGATTTTTAACAAGTGTCATCTCCAGGCATGTGTAGAGGACTACATACAATCAGAAATGAGTGATTTTTTAAACCTTGGCAGTAGCATGTGTTAGCAAATTTGTTCCAGAAGCACATACTCAAGGAAACACTATTTCTTCAGAATGAGGGGTGTTTATATGGCAGGAACAAAAAATACACCAGATGATCACATTTGGGAATTAGCTTATTTCAAATGGGCATCCAGTTACGGATGTTAATGTATGAGCTCTAATAGGCCATTCCATGCTTACGAAATATATAAGGCACCAAAGAAATCCATGCCTTGTGCTTAGATATGGGGAAATTGACTTTTAGATTTGCTTGAACTCAAAATTGAAGGCTCTTATATCATCCAGAGCTAAAGGCTTGGAGGAGCTGGGCCATGGATTTTGAAACCCTACCATGGCTAGAATTAAGGCATTAGGCTTTTGACTTCTCAGGGTGGTGGGTGGCTGGGGAGAATTAGAAGAGAGGAGGAGTAAAATTGTTCTGTTATTATTTGTCTGTAGGCATGGGCAGTGCACAGAAGTTATTTTTTTTGCTTTGCTGCTCTTGCAAAAGTGCAGCAGCTGGGGTGGCTAAGTTCCCAACTCTACTGATATGCCTATTCCCAGGACCTATTCGTGCTACAGAATTATAGTGCTATTATTCTACTTTAACTGCCATGGTCCTATCCTATGGACTTCTGGGGTTTATAACTGGTGAGGCACTAGAGTCCTCAGGCAGAGAATTCTCCCCCCGCAAACTGCCAATCTCATGATTCCACAGGGATGGAAGCATGGCAGCTGAAGTGGAACAGTTACACAAGTAGAAAAGCAGAAAGTGTAGGCAAACAAGACAGTAACAGTGTTGGAAGAAATTCTCTTTTCTCTGTCGTCGAGATAGACTCAGATAGCACAGGAAGATACAAAACACATATTGAAATCATGCCATTTAAAACCAAATAATTTAGATCTTATTTTAAATTAACTTCAAGGTCTGTCTAGGGGGTAGAATAGATTCAGATTTGAGATTTCAAGTTGCAGTGAGAAAGCTTAAGTTGATATTTGTAGTGTACTTTTTGACACCTGACTGGAAACATATTTTGCCATTTTGCATGGAGTGGCTACAATCAATTGAGAATATTCAGGGAATGTTTTATCTGCTTTGGGAGGTTTAAATACTTAAAATCAAATTATACCAATTTTATCTCTTAAATTATGCCAATGTTATCTCCTATGCCAGTTTTATCTCTTGAAAGTAACTGAACTTAAGACAGTTTTCATTACAGGCCTTTTCCTCTGCTGCATTATTGCTCTCATCCTTGATTTATGAAGGTAACCTTTCTTAAAGGGCTGCCAATGATTTCCTTTTTGCTAGCTTAATCAAATCTTCTGTTTAGAAATTTGAAGACCTAGAAGATTGTAAGATGTGCTCCCGGGCAGGGAACCTGCACATTTTCGGAAGATAGGGGATCATGATGATTGAACACAACTTTAAGGCTTCTTAAATAGTGGACCATGGTGGCATTAGGAAGCAGGAAGCAACTGCCAAAGTTACAGTCCCTCTTCTCATGGACAGTGCTTGGAGAGTCCTGACAGAATGTTATTTAAGATTAGAAGGTGGACCTGTCAGTCATGCAAACCCACTCTCTCCCTCCACTCCCTCCCCTGCTTTGCCTTGGGAGCTTCTCATGAAACAGATACTCTTTTCAGTAGAAGACTTAATGCCTTTTCAAAGATTGAAGCCCTGTGGGAAGTTTTAAGCTTTGATTATTTCAGCTTTGGAGGGAAGGCTGCTTCATCTTGGTAAGCACATGAACAACTTTGGTCTAAATCCAGTGTAGATGCCTGGGGCCCAGTGGTGCTCTGGGGTCATGTGATTTTTTTTTTGAGTTTGAAGTGAATAGGAGATAACAGATTAATAACGGATGAATCAGTTTACAAGGGAAAGTATGACCAAAAAGAGAAAGGAAAAGAAAGGAAGAAAACTTGATTGACAAGACAAAAATGGAGCAAGAAATATCCTCCTTTCCATTTTGTTTTTGGTAGAAAGAAGAAAACAAAACAAGCAATGGGAACTGCAATAAAAGATTATGGCCCTTTTCGCATAACATTTCCCATGTGAAATCGCCATGGGAGCGCCGTGGGATCGTGAGAATGATTCTGCATGACGTTCTCGCTATCATGCAGCACTCCTGTAGCGATCCTGTGGCAGTCGTGGATTATATCATTTTTGGCTCTTTGCCAAAAATGACCTGAGATTGTGCATTCCTCTGATGTCCCTCCCGCATTTACTTTGCATGCGGAACCTCAGGAAGCATGATGGCCGCGCTTCCTCCCCAAGCGCAGCCTGGGAAAGTACCCAGCTGCTCTGTGGAAGGAAGAGGCAGAGCTATTGTGCTTCCTTCCATCCAGCATGGAGCTGGTGTGGAGGGAAGCACAGGGGACATGATTCCCTCCCGCAAGAGGCTTTTAGAGCGATCCCTGCACAATGGCAGCAAGAAAAGGTAAAGTGAGAAAAGGGCCTACGTCAGGCGGGCTCTCTATAAAATTTTGTGAAGGAGGCAGGGCAAGCTCACAGTAAAAACTTAACTTAGAAGCTGAATCGGGCAGGATCTCTCCTACTGAGATCTGGTCATTGAGCAGAAGAGGGGCACAGCTCTCATACTTCTACCACCATAAAGCAATTTTTTTTCCCAATTCAGGAAAAGAGTGCATTCAGAATGCCTTTTGGGAACTAGGCCTGTTTGCTGCTATCTCCAGTAACTAACTCAATTTAGAATGAAGCTTGTTTCTACTCCTCCCCAATTTTTAAAATATTTTGAAGATTTTCTGTTCTTTATATATTTATATAATAGTTTATTTATTACCACTTATCCTGTCAAGGATGAAAAGCAATAAACAACAGATGAAAGCATTGTATAACAACAGTCTAAAACAATAAACAAAAAACCACTTTCTAAAACATGTATGCAGTTAAAACAGTTCTAAAAGTCATATGATCATATGGGCCAAAGGCTGTACAAACAGTGCAGTTTGGGCTGCTTGTTGGAAGCTCAAAAAAGATGATGCCACTCTGATTTCTCTTGGAAGGGGATTTCATAACTGATGTGCTGCTACTGAGAAAACCTCTCTCAGGTACTCACCAATGTAGTTGTTCATGGTGACAGGAATACACAATGGAGCGTCCGTTGAGGATCTCAGTTTTTTTCTTCATATTTTTTGATCACATTAGAGTCCAGAATAATTCCCTTTGGGGGGATTGCAGCTTCCATATCCCCCACACATCCTTGCCAGTGGCCATGTTGGCTGAGGATTCTGGAATCCATAGTTCAAAAATTCTGCCAGAACACGAGATACCTTGGGAGTCACCTGATATCTGTTTGGCCTTTCTGTCTCCCTGTCCATCCATAGTTTCCTGTTCTACTATAGTGTACTAATAACATCTGCTTGAAGAATGCACTGTACTGTAATTTCAGAAGATTAAGCTAATTACCATTAATAATTTCTCAAAACATTGTTATTTCTTAGCAACCTTAGATATCTTTCTGAATAGTTGATAAGCTGTTGGCTTACTATTTTTAGAATATTTATTTTTCATAATATAAGTAGAAATAGCATATCCCGCCAGTATTAATGATATTGCCTACGGACACATGCTTTCACGAGCATTTACTAAACAAATATGTGCCCTGATTTACAGTGGTTACATTTACATATTTTATCAAACCTTCTGCCAGTAGAATTGGTTTCCAGAGATTATAGCTTGAGGGAAGCAGGGAGTGAAACAATTACATTATTAAAAGAAAATAGAGAAAATGATCTAGATTGGTGTCCATACAAGAGACTGGGTTGATGGTGGTAGCAAAAACCATAGAATTGGATTATTCTTTTAAAGAAAAAATAATTTGTGGACTGTTACTCTTCCTGTCCTCTGATCTCTTATGTTAGAAACTGCAATTTCAGTAAAGCGTATGTACTGATTTATATTTCTTTTGCTAATACAGTTCGCCCTCCATATTTGCTAGGGTTAGAGGCACAGGAACCCCACAAAAAGTGGAAAAAGCACAAATATCAAAATATGTGTATGTATCTGTGGGAAGGGGGCTGAGGCATGGTGGTAGGAAAAGGCAAACTAAGTCCAAACTAAGTCAGAGGAGGAGAGGAAAAGGGGTAGATTGGCATGGAGACCCTATACTTCCTCTTGGGTATGTGTGGGGGCATTGGAAGAGGGCCTGTGGTGCTGAGAATTGGGCTGTAAGCATGGCTGGTGGTGGAAGAGAAGGACCTGGGGTGGATTTTTAAAAGGGTATATGGTCTGATTGGAGCCACTGAGAGGGAAGATTTCCCCCAGGAAAGAAGCACCTGAGATGGGGGCAGGGATTCGAGAAACTCATCAATATTTAAATTGGTGAAAGTCAGATTCGCAAATGTGCAAGGCCATGAAAAATGTGCATGAAAAATGATTTTGAAGACATAGCATAGTTTATTATATGACCTCTCACTTGGAGTGACTTCCTATTTTCATTAATGATACCTGTTATTATCAGCATAAAACTAAATATATTATGATGCATGGGAGAATATTTTTTTTAAAAAAATACGGGAATGTAAAATAATATTGTGATTTGGCTGGAAATAAAGTAGTTCTCTAACTTACTTACAATTCTATATGCATTCTCCAGAGATTACTGTGTTTCAGAATATTTAAATACCATCACCTCGGTCAAGCATTGAATTAAATGCACCAAAACCAGTCGGGTTGTATCAGACTTTACAAAGTTTGGATAAATGTGTATGGTGCACTTGTTTTTTTGTCTTCCTCCTCATTCTTTAAATTTACTGAGCTTTTCACTGTTAATGTGTTAACACATTTTAGTATAAATCATTATGCTTTTATATACTGTTATAGAACTTCATTACACAATTTTTATCTTAGGAAATTGTGGACAAATAGTAGATCTGGATTTTTTTGTAGGTCTTTGGATTTCCAACAATTCTGACTGTTGT
Source organism: Iguana delicatissima (assembly GCA_948472985.1). Lineage (NCBI taxonomy): Eukaryota > Metazoa > Chordata > Lepidosauria > Squamata > Iguanidae > Iguana > Iguana delicatissima. Next base: position 973,248 of record CAOKZL010000002.1, read on the forward strand.
AACCACTCCCCCACAGTGCGCTAAATTGTTGAAGGGTTTTAAATTGTCAAGTTTGTTGCTGGGCAGGCTAGGTTTCCTCTGAGTGGACAGCAGAGGGAAGAGGCGATGTGGCCAGACAGCCAGGTGCAAGGCCAGCAGGATTGTTATGGCTGTGTCTTGTGTATTAGAGAAGGCCACACGCCAGAGCACTGATTGGGTCAGCCCACTTGTTTCAGGGTGACAAGGAAGCATAAAAAGGCGGGTGTTCGCCTTGACCAGCTGGCAATTAGATGCCCTAGCTGGACCTGCCATGATATTGGCAGTGTACTGATTTTAAGAGGAGATGCTGCCTGATTTTTCTCCGTTATCTTCTGTTATTCCTGTTTGTCTAATTGCTGGAATGCTAGCATGTTTTTGCTAAGCCTTATCTTGGAGTGCGGCAATAAATCAAACCTCTAAGTCTTACTTAATGAGCTTCTGGAATTCTTTCTGCTTCACTGGGACCCTCTGCTGCGATGAAGCCTTGCTTCACAGATTGCACTCTGCTCATGCTCAGAGGAGCCAAATCCTACCAACCCTGACAGGACAGGAAACTTCAAAATAAATTTTAAGTATAAGTTTTGTTATGCTAGGTTCTGGTTGATTTTGCTTGAGGTACAGTACTAATAAAAAAAAACAAATGAGATCTTGCAAACCTGGGGTCTTTCCACTTCTATATTACTACAGAAGACTTTGTGCCCCACGATAATGTGATAATATGGTCCTAAAACTTAAGTAGCAAGTTTGAGAAAATAACTAACTTTAATATTTGAGTTTTGTTGGGAGGTTATTATATATACTTGTATGTAAAATTAAAAATGGTATGTTAGACATAAATAAGGAATTGCTGTCTCTTCTTTCTCAAAATGTGATTTTAATTCAAACCATTTTTGCAGCCTTATTTAACTTCATCTTTGCAAATGTTTATGAGCACTATGAGGAAGATTTTAAGTGATCAAACATATTTGAATTGTGATGGTGTATGTTAAGCCTGATGATTATATGCCAAATATTAACAAAACTACATACAGTAAAAGAGTACTGTTATCAAAGGATGCTTGTGAATTGCTTTAAATTAGCAAGAAATAACAATTGGGAGAGAGCCTTTTTCATATTTGAATACAGTTGAATGAAAATCTAGATTCAAAGGAGCTGAATCAGTCCAGTTTATTTCCCAGCCTATTTTGAAAGTGTTTGTTAAGTCTGTATAACATTTCTAACAATAGTGATGCTTTGAAACAGAAGGAAATAAAAACCATAACAGGAAAGGGTGTTCTTTTTGTTTTGCATTGATACTGAATGTTGCAGTTAGTAGAGATAGAACATTATAAAGGTTTGAAGATTTAGGTGTACAAGGATGTAGCTTTTGATTGCCTTCAAATATTGCACTAGTCACAACTCTTAATAAATATGCTCTAGGACAGAATTCATCTGTATACCCACCAGCTTCCGTAGCTGTATACCCATCAGACTACTTAAAGAGATGAGAAGTGAGGCGATCTGCAAAATGACCAGTATGTCTTAGATTCTTCAGCTGTTACCAAACAGAAGTCCTTCCTTAAGCCTGAATAATTCAGGGAGACAAGAAAAATAGGTCCATTCTAATGGCTCTGCTGAGAGACCAGATGCCTTTGGTTCTTTCTCAAGAATCCTCTGACAGTTGCCATTCAGTCTGCCTGTGAGAAAGAGAGCGATTGGAAGCCGGATGACACCACCCACTCTGCTAAGAAACCAGCTTTTTGGCTTCTCCTTTCCTTGAACTGTTTGTTTCCCAGCAAGTCACTGTAAGAGCTCTTCAACATGAGAACCATTGCCTAAGTTTACTTTCTGCATTCTTATCCTGTACTCTCTATTTCAGCCATTTCTTTCAGAATGTAAGCCTAAGGAAATTGCTAGTTTTGTTTTTGCTTGTTTGTTTCTCTACCAGTCTAGACTTCTTATTGATCAGCCATTTGGTTGAAAAGGGTCAAAATGCTTCAGATATATGGGGTGTGTGCTTGGCTCAGACAGAGCCGAAATTCTGCAGTGAAGTAGCTCACTTTGGAGATTTGATTAGCCTCTAAAAGAGTCTAAATAAAGTCTGAAATGATCTCAGTTGAATCAGGTGTTTTGAAGATTTGGACCATCTTTGGAATGCTGGAGCATGGTCTTCACTTCCAGTTTATAAACCATCTGGATACATTTTTGAAACTTCCCTGAGTTTTTCATTAAAGAGAAATACCAGGTGGTGGCGGCGAAGTGAATTGAATGTAATTTTGTGACTGTTCTTTCTAGCTTCCAATGGAATATGTACTAGGTCTCTCTCTGATCATAGTGCTTTTGGTAGGGACTTTGAAACAACATTTCAAAAGCTGGTCAATCCTTTTTGTTGTTGTGTGCCTTTGGGTTGTTTCCAACTTATAAAGTGAACCTATCGTGGGGTTTTCTTGGCAGGTTACGTCCTCCGAGGCTAAAAGGCTGTGGCTTGCCCAAGATAACCTGGTGAGTTTCCATGGCTGCCAAGTACATCATCCCTCCACATTCGCTAGGGTTAGAGGCAAAGGACCCCCGTGAAAGTGAAAAAACCATGAATAACTCTAGGCCCTCCCAAACCATATTTAACATGCAAAAAAGTATGAGCACCATATTCAACGCACCATGGATTCCTTTGAGACATCAGGGTTCCTTCACAAAGCAGAAGTAGGTGGCTGGCGGGGCTTACTGCCACCTCCACTGCTGCCCCACACCATTTTAATAGGGTCTAACAAGCCTACTTTGCAGTTTCTCAGTCTCACAAGGCTTGCAGTCCCTATTAAAAATAGCAGAGGGGGGCAGCAGAGGTGACAGCAAATAATCTGTGAGTAATCAAATCTGCAAAAGTGAAACCTGCAAATGTAGAGGGCTGACTGTATTTGAACCCTGTTCTCTAGAGTTCTAGTCCAGTACTCAGATTACTACACCATTCTGGTTTTCCAGTTCATTTTATTGCTCTTTTAAGATGTCTTGCTTTGCAGACGCAATATTAAAACTTCATGGAGTGGAATTGGTGGGTATGTGTTTGCGGCATAATCCTTCCTTCTTCTAATCCAGAACAGCCCTTTCTTAAAACCCTTCATCCTTTTTTTTTTAAAATTACTCTTACCATTCAAATCCTGGATTTGAACATTCTGTGATTTTACTGAAAATTGAACAAAAAATAACAGTGACAACAACAAAAAGGCCTGGTTTTTTCATCTAACTCCTTAATCCCTTCATTTAATCCTAATTTTTTCATAGAACTAGGGACACCGCAGAGTGTTAAGTCATGTTAACATAGTTTGCCCACAAAATGAGAAAATAAATTAATAAATCTTGAAGCAGGGCTAGGAATTGCGTGTTGTTGCAGACATTGTTACACTGCAGTTCCTAAATCTCTCCCCAGTGGCGATGCTGACTGTTGTTGGTTTGAAAACAGAGACTAATCATAATGGTTGATCATTACAGAATTTACACTAAATCAGGGGGTGAGAAATGTGTGACCCTCCAAAAGTTGTTGGATTGCAACTTTTGGCAGTTCTAGTGAGCTGGGAGGTGCAGTTGAGTAACAGCTGGAGAATCACACCGTTCCCATTCCTGAGCTAAATCATAGTTAATCTTCCATTGTCTGAACCAAGAACCATATCTTTAAGTTTATTCAGTTAGACAAGGAATTCATGGGCTGCCTGTAGCTCCTAGCTGTATTTTCTGCTGTCTCTGGTGCCCCTGGCTTCTTCTGCCCAAGCCCTCTCTGCCTGAATAGGAAGAAAAAAATGTTTTGGAAAGTGTGGCTCTCACAGGATCTGTACTTTACAAAGCTTTTCCTATACAGCTAAAGAAGAAACAACCTGAGTAGTGAAACAAGGCTTTAAGTTTTGTGAATGAATAGAGTGGAATGTCTGTGTTTCTGCATATAAATGAATAGTGTGTGCCTTTCAGAGAGTGTGGGCAAATATTCTGAAGAACATCACCATCCCACACTGTGTCTGTCTAAAGATCATCACCAGCCATCCCTTCCTCCTTCCCTCCCTCCCTCTCTCCTTCTCCCTCCTCCCATCTTAAGATTTTTAAGAGAGAAAAAGAGAAGCTGTGTGGATTGATGACACTATAAGAGACCAAGGATGTCTTACTTTCTGTCAACACTGAGAACCACCTACCATCCTCATGTGGTCCTTGTGTTATTCCTGCTGAGGGAACAGGCCCATGATGGGTTCATTGGGGCAAGGATCCCCAATCCTGAATTAAAGAATGGTCATTGTTGAATTCCATCTTAACAGTTCCTTCAGTAATGACCAGATCTGATTTTAGTGAAGTTTACATGGTATGAATAGGTCTCCTTTCTTGTTGTTAGGAAGACCTGCTCATATTTCTCTTCCACACATCTTCCTAGAGGGTAGAATAGACTTTACAGTGTCAAGGAGGAAAAAGAACTCTTCTTTTCCTCATGTGACCCGGGTTTGTACTGCATGTATCACTGCCAGATAGATAGATAGATATTTTCTATTTTTCTTGTCCCCATGATTTTATCTACACTTTTCAGAGGCTGTTGCCACAGTGATTCCAGGAATTTAGTGTGTTGGAGGTAGCAGTTAGAGAATCAAAAGAAGTATGATGTAAGTATACTTCTATTGTTTTCCCATGGTGCTTCTGACCCATGCAGGTTCTCAATACAGTTCCTGATGGATAATGATAATTCTATCAGTAGAAGTGTGATTATTGCAAATTTTAGGTGTCTCCTTTTTTCCCCCTAGCTTGTCAAAAGCAGCATGGATTACAGTTCTTGTTCCTTTCTATGCATCTAATTTAATTCTGTACAACAATGCATAATGTAGAATACCAAGCCTTCAGACTCCACAACTAGTCTCTCCCTTGAAAGGAAAAGCAGTCATGGCTCCGTGTCTCAATCCTTCTGCTTCTGCTACTACTAATTTTAATAAGAAAAATATAGTAAGAGTTGATACGTTTCAGTTATTAAATAAAAATCAGCTGTAAATATGAGTTGCTTAACATTCTCTAAATGATGGAGCTGTGGAAAGTTTGTGTCTTTCTGAGAATGTGTCAAGACAATGTAGATCTGTAGAAAATGGAGATGAAAACAAACATATGGTGAAATCTGTATTACCATCTTAGTCTTCCATATCTCAAAATAAAATGTTTTTATATGTAGTTTCCAGCCACTTTGTTCAAAATATATTTGATGGTAAGATACTATCCTTGGCAAAATGAAGTTTGAAATAGGTAGATACCTTTTTGAAAAGATGTCCTAATGTAATTTTGTTGTGGAACAGTGTTATAGTCCACAGTGACCTTGTGTTATCAGTTAATATTTAAAAACCCTATTTCTTTTACACATCCAAGTTTGTTTTATTTCTTTATACAATCAACAGCAGCACAGTTGGATCAGTATCAGTTGTGAAAGTTCTTGTTCTTCTTCCCTCTGAATTTAAGGGTTCCATAATTTGTTGAAGCCAGGCAGGAGAAGCAGAACAGAGGCAGTGGAAGAGGATAGTAAATAATTAATGACATTTTGATATGTAATGCAGTCATCCCTCCACATTCACTAGGGTTAGGAGTGCAGGTGAAAGTGGAAAAACTGTGAATAACTTTGTTAATACAAAAAAAAGTATGATCACCATATTCAACCCACTATGGATTCCTTTGAGGCATCAAGGTTCATTCACAGGGCAGAAATGGATGTCGGTTGGGACTTACTGCCACCTCCAACTGCTGCACCACACCATCTTTAATAGGGACTTACAAGCTTTGTTCACAATTTCTCAGTCTCATGAGGCTTGCAGCCCCTATTAAAAATGGCATGGGGGGCAGCAGAGGTGACAGCAAATAATCTGTGAATAATCGAATCTGCAAAAATGAAGCATGCAAATGTGGAGGGCTAACTCTACTGCCAGTCCTATTTCTACCTAATATCCATGTTGAAACTACAGTATTACCAACATATCTCAGGACAAATTATTAGGATAATGATTTCTCTTTCCTCATGGGTGAAAAATGACTCATGTTGGTGCCACATTGTTTTCTATGTAGATTAGAAATATTTTTTTAGCTGCTTCTAGTTACTTCTGCTAAGTATCAAGACCTGAGGATTCTGGCTGCATGCTGAGAGAGGTACAGCCTACTTCATATACGCTATACTTTTTCTTATTTGAGCAAATAAGATTTAGTCTAGAATTAGTGAGTGGCTAGGATGAAGAAGGGTGTTGTGACAGTGTAATGACAGACTTTATGACAGTGTAAACTTGCTCCTGAACAAAATATCCTTGGACCAAAATGGTTTCACCAACTATTGGCTAATTACTCATTGTTTTTGAGCAAGTTACTTGAACAGGTAGCTATTTTCTGTTTTTCTGCTTGTGGTTGCAACCTGAATTACAACCAAGAATTTACATCTGTCTGACATAGTGCTTTATTGCTTGTATACATCCTGTATGTGTGGTTGGACATAGTCTCTCCCCATCTCACCTCATTTGTGTTTCCTCATCAAATGGTTATTTAGTTAATTATTTACTAAACTTGAGCTCAGTGTTTTCAAACCTGTTTGCCTCCTTCTATGAATCTCTCTGCTCTATTTCTCTCATTCTATCTTTCTTCCTCTCTTTAGGAAACACTGAAAGGCACGGAGGGAACAACTGTTTTTTCTTTAGTGGTAGTATCTGGGGGTAATGGCTGTGGAAGTAACACACCAAACTATCTTGCATGTTCCTTTTCTTTCATTGCTTTAGCCTTGTTAATATATGATTGGAGATAACCAGGTGATCTTCTGTTTGTCCTCTCTTCTTTTTGTACAGTTTCTTCCAACTCTATCAATATCTGTGGCTAATGATGGAAGTTTGGGTACTTATAACACAAAGTGGTAGCTTCAGTTGCAGACCCCATTTATCTATTACAGTGAACAGGCAAATCTGGGAGTTTTCCATTGACAGGCATATAGCAGTGAAGTTAGAATTGTTGTTGTGTGTGCCTTCAAGTCATTTCTCTCTTGTGGCAACCCCAAGGCAAATCTATCATGAGGCTTTCTGGGGGCTGAGAGTGTGTGATGTGCCCAAGATCACCCAGTGGGTTTCCATGACGAAGTGGCAAATTGACACCTAGTCCCCAGGGTTGTAGTGCAACACTCAAACCACTACACCATATTGGCTCTCTAAATTAGAATTAATCCCAGCATAAGATAGTTTACCATGTCCATATGGTCTAAGTGAAGTTTTGAAGCTTGAGAAAACCTGAGAAGTCCTTGCTATATTAAACTGAAAAGGAGGATGAGGTGATTAATTCAATCCATCATTGTATTTTGGATGCTGTTTCTATTATTAAAAAATGCATTTTTAATTATTTGTATAAACAACCATGGGAGCGAGTACTGGTGAAAAAGGGGGATATAATTGATTTAAACAAAACAGTTTTGGCATCTACTCTAAAATGACTGCTAATTTAGGTAGGATGTTCTTGTCTGTGCAAGAACAGCTAAGGTTTAAGAAACTTTTGGTAGGGGGTCTTGTCAGCAGGTTTTTGAAACAAGAGTTTAGATACCTTAGGGTAAAAGAGTCCCACGGCCTGCTTCTGTCTCCTCTAAAATGTTGTCTCTCTCACACAAGTAGGTTAATAACTTTTATGCAAATTTACCTTCTGGACATTGGAGCTGAATCAGATACTTATTTGGGAGAGTGGCCCTTTAAGCATTACTTTTAATTGAATAGTCTTCATCATTTTTTCTAGAAGAGTTACATCTAGTTAGTGTCATAGAAATGAGAATAAACAGAGACAGTGCCTCTAGGTCAAAAATGGATTTTAATTTAAGGCTTTATTTTTCCAGATTGTGTTTTCTTTTTTATCCTTTTATGTTCATATAACATGTTCATGAAAGACTTTTTGATCTAATCCAGCAGCGTGGGAGAACCCTGGGTTCCTTCAGAAAAAAGTCTCTTCAGCAGAAACTAGAAATTTATCAAACTCAGATGTTTTGGAAGGGACAGAGCTTAAGAAAGGTACTTTGTTGTAGTATAATTCCCACAGTTCTCCCGAGCAGTGGCACTTCAACTTTTTGACAACAGTTTCAAAATATTTGTTAAACATAGATTGGGTTGGATTATTTGTTTTACTTCTGTGTCTTCTGGTTAAAAAAGCAGACTCCTTGTTGCTTAACAAAACAAACAGAAAGTTAAAAATCATGACGCTATTAACAAGAATACCTTAAAATCATGTAAAATTAAAACAACACAGCAAACACAATTTAAAATTAAATAAATAAAACCAGCAACAGTAAAACAGGAGAATTAAAAACCCTAGAGATCTTAAAATAATCTTATTTATTGTATATATGGTTCTATTTACTGTCTGCCAGTTCTCCAGTAGTCTCAGGATGATCCAGAGATTTTATATATATATATATATATATATATATTCTTGAAATACAGAATAAAACTGTGTCTAAATCTCATTTTAAAAACCCAACATTCTTTAAGAAAAAAGTAAAGCAGTCCCAAAGACAAGTGTCAAACTGGGTTTAAGGACCAAAGGCTGTATTCAACAACTGTGGCCCTTTCTGCAGGACAGTGGTGTCCCGGCATGGGGACATGAGAGGAGCGGGACTGCAATGATGCTTCTCCATGACTTTGTCATGGTCCTGCCCTTCTTGTGTCACCAGCTGGTGCTATTGCAGGGTGTATCATTGATGGAGAAACCCTGTCAATGAACCCCAATCACGTGACCCTTCCATTGCAACTGCCTATGCAGAAGGGTCAGAAGCGCAATCATGCGCTTCCTTCCCCACTGCACCATGAGAAGAAGGCTGGCTGCAGTGTGGAAGGAAGGGGCATATCCCTCACACTCCCTTCCACAGGTCATGTGTGGAAGGGAGCATTGGGGACATGCTCCCAACGCAACAGAAGTGCTGCTGGGCTGACACCCCAATGACATCTGAACAAGGTAAGGTGCAAAAAGGGCCACAGTCTTAGCTCCCTCCCAGAAGCACAACAGGAATGGAACTTCCTGACTTGAAACAATCAGAGAAACCAGCAACTGTTAATAATCTTATAGTCCTTTGAAGGGTCAGTTTCCAGGCCATTTTCAAAAGCAGCCAGCTGTACTTGCCACATGTTACATATCCATCATATGCGCGGATTCCGTATCCATGGATTCAACCAACCATGGCTGGAATATATTCCCACCCCCCAACAAACAAAAATAAAAACAAAACAAAACAAAAAATCCAAAAAGCAATTTTTCATTTGGCCATTGTATATAAGGGACACCATTTTACTACACCATTGTACATAATGAGAGTTGAACATCTACACATTTTGGTATCCATAGGGGTGGTCTTGGATAATGAGGGCCCATCGTAATCCAAATGGTAAGTTAATAGGGCTCTTAATATAGCTTCATATAGCTTCATTTGTGGAAGTCTGTGTTTGTCCACAGGATATGGAAACAAATTTAGGAGCTGTAAAATAGTGATTGTTAACATCCATGCCTGATGAAGAAGCCTGTGACTTCAATATAATATATTTTGCACCGTTTGATTGACCTAATAATGATGTCACCACAATGTTATTTCTTGGATTTTGCTTATGTTTCCTGTATGACTAAAAAGGCTATTCCTAGAAATATACTTTTGAATATGAAGGAACCAAATTCAGTTGTATCAGAGGAATTCTGAACAAGAGGGGACTCACTCTGATGTTTTCACACCCCCAAAAAAGTAAAACCAATTGAAATTGACTATCACTGGCCTTTTTAACCTTTTAAGGCATTTAAATTTGACTCCAGATGTGTCAGTATAGAGGCTTATCAAGGGACTCAGTTCATTGTGGCTACAAAGAGACTTGTAGATTTGCACAGGACAGATATGGGCTAGATCTCAAAGGAATTGCCCTTTTCCCCCCTAATAAGGGAGAAAATGAATTTACTGCCTTGCCTTGCTTTTGGGTCTCAACCACACTCCCCTGGGGTGGTTTTGCTCACCTCCATGGCAGAGGGAGCGACTTAATGGCTTTTCTGGTCTCTTCGAACTCTATGATTCTAGGATTCTACCAGGTGGCTGGGAAGACAGTGCTGGATGTGCCCTGCTGAGCTGTGAGCATCTTTGTGCCGGCCTTTGTAAGTCGGTATACACTGACCTCAACTTCTTTTGTCCTAGGCAGCTCCTCCTCCACTCTAGCTAGCATGAGTTTCAATTAGTTGCCTTTCACGGATGAATAGATGTTTTTGGCCACGTCCTGACTGGCTTTTGTACACTTTTTTCCCCACCTGCTCCATGCTATATGTATCATTTGGGCTTGTTTACTGTTAAGTGTTGTGTTATTTGTCACAACTGGCTGCATGCATGCACAATGTTGGGTTACGCACTTCGCTTATGCACTTCCTAAGGTGAAGGAATTTGCCAGCTTGAGGGCTGAGGTGAAATAGTTTCTTGCCCTAGATTAGCCACTCATAAGAATGCCAATGAATGCCTTGTGGGGGGCTCATCTGGAGCCCTTGGTTATCCTTCATGAGGAACAGGATATGATGAACTGGACATGGTGAACTAGAGGGCTTCACACCACAGTAGAGCTCTAAGAAGTAATACTCCTTAGGATTGGGTCAGTTGGGCCTCCCACCTGAGGTGTCTGCACAACCCATGATGTAGCCCTGCTGTAAATTCCATCGTTGAATCAAGTTGTGCCCTTTCTTTACCCCTTCACTATGCTATGACCTTTACCTGCATCAAACCTTCCACTACTACCATCTTAAACTCAACTTTAACATCTCAGGAAAGATGGAGCTCTGTGGCTTTCCATCATCATATTACTTCCCTTAAAACAGTGGTTCTCAACCTGTGGGTCCCCAGATGTTTGTGGACTTCAGCTCCCAGAAGCCCCAGCCACTATGGTCAATGCTCAGGGCTTCTGGGAGCTGAAGTCCAAAAACACCTGGGGACCCACAAGTTGAGAACCACTGCCTTAAAAGGACTTAGAACAGTCCTGTCTGGATTTTATAAGTGTGAGCTTTTAAAGCATTGTGTGTATTTTGTGTCCTTTGGTAGGCCTAATAAAGATATCACCACAATTTTAAAATTTTGCTATGTCTTTCTGTTTGGATCTTTTACTATTGCCACTTGCTTGGTGTTCCTTACTGTTCAATAATTTTTTTCCTGCCACTCTGATATCTAATTTTTAGAGTTCTTTTTATCTTACCATATACAAATGAGATCATTGTTCTCTTTTAAATACCTGACTGAAATTGAGGTGCTCAACTTACTGGGCAGCAACTTTGTGAATTGGGATGGCTGAGACATGGGGTGGCTCCCTGCCTTCATGGTGGAATGCCGGTCCTTCTTCCCAAGGGGGCTGCACAGCCCCACGCTCTCCTGGGAGGAAGGGTGAGGGACAGCCAATGAGTTCACACCTCAGTTTGAGTTCATTGGCTGCTGAAACCTGGCCAGAGAGACTTGGATGCAGGTTTCACTCTGGTCAGATGATGGAGTATATATCGAGCAGCTCTACAGACATTCACTCACTTCTTTTGGAATGTCATCCCTTTGCCCCACTCTGGTCTTGGAGGTTGGACTGATTGGCTTAGATATTTGTTACCTGTCTCAACTTGCATGGGTGGTGGCATGGGTTCCAGATCCAGCAGTTACCTATGGCACTACAGTGTTATCCCCTACAGAACTCAGAGAATGCAGAGGTGGAATTGGGTGTGTCCAGCTCAGGAGGTGCACACATTTCCTTAACTCCCTGGTGGCAGGGGGATCCTGCCGGTGGAGCCTGCTCAGGTGGATCCAACTGTTATCCCATTGGTTCTGGCAGTGGGCCAGAAGGTCAGGCTTATCAGTCAACAAATGGGTTGATCAGTGCTTGGATCTGAACCCATGCATATGCTAACCGTGTAGCAAGTGTAGCTGATAAAGTTGTGGCTTATATTCTTCCAACATTTGCTGTTTCTATGGTCTTTACTACTTGATCAAGTCTCGCCTCTGAGCTTGCAAATTGCAGACTGTGGGGTTAGGCTGTCTTTTCATAATTTTATTACTGTGTCATTTGCAGTGGGCATTTTCTTTTAGCTTCAGTTGTGGTGCCATTTTCTCTTTTCTTCTTAGAGGAATGGCCGTTTTGCAATTAAGTTCTCTGTTGTGCCAACATTTTTTCCCACCATTTTGAACAACTCTTTAGTTTACTTGTTCTTCTAGTTACTTTGCTTCAATATTCCTGTTTTGCAGTTAAATTTACCATTCAGTTAATTTCTTGCCCATAATTTAATCGTTTTCTACCTGTGAAGAGTGATTTTGGAGAACTAGTGTTGTGTGGTGGTTTAAGCATTGGAATACAACTCTGGGGACTAAGGCTCTAATCTGAGTTTGGCCATGGAAACCCAGAGGGTGATCACATGCTTCCAGCCTCAGAGGAAGGCAGTGGTGAACCCCCTCTGAACAAATCTGAATAAAATCAACTTAGAGTTGCCATTAGTCTGAAATGAGTGGAAGGCACACAACAACAAAGAGTTTATTATTAAACTTTAAACCAGTTTATAAGTCCCTACTATTGAAAGTTAATTTGATTAATTAATTCATTTTCTGATAATGTGTGTGTATGTGAGAAATAATATTGATTATTACTGGAATTAATTTTAAGCATTGATTTATAGTGATTGATTGATGCAGTGATTTCTTAACCAAATTAACTTCTTGAAGATTGGTTATATCAGTTCTTATAGGTAAATTCTTAGGAGATGAGTTTCTAGTTGTCTTTTGCCACAGCCCTGGAAACGGCTAAGCAAAAGACTGAAGGAAAACTGCTTATAAGGGCTTTGAAAGATCCACTTCTGCTGCCAAATTACTTTTGAGAAAGAGGACCCAGTAGAGTTTTGATTGCTTGCATTGATGCTTTAGAGAAACAGAAGATAAGGCTAAGTGATGGTTGGAAATCTAGCAAAATTTCATTCAGTTATCTGAAAAGAGGATACTTAAATCGTTGTCTTTAGGATATAAGCATTGCAGGCAATAGCATCTGAAGTTATTGATCATGACAGGGAGATTGATATTTATTTATTATTTAATTTATACAGCACTGTGACTATACATGGTGCTTTATGAGTAAAAGAGCAGCATAGCAGTTCCCTGCCCCCAGGTTTACAAACATGGCACAAACAGAAAAAGAGATAGCAATGTGGGAGGGATTTAAGTCCAGTAGATAACTGCCTTTTCTTTTCCTTCCAAGGGGAGAGCAGTGGCATTTGAGATGGAGGGATGGCCTTTCATCTGCTTCTGGGTGTACATGTGGGGGAGCTGTGCCTGTGTCTTCTTCTCTCCCTCTGCGGCCAGGGCAGGAGCAGTGGGATGGAGAGAAGGCCTTTCATCTCTTTTTGGATGTAGGCATGATGGAAGTAATGAGCAGTAATAACAACAGCTTGTTTTACTTTTTCAAACAACTTTACTTTTTCATTTTGTGAATTTCCTGAAGTCACATACCACATTCATATTCAGTTCCCAACCCTTGGGGTCAGCAATCCACAATACTTAGCACACAATATCATGCTTCAGTGCCCACATTTAGAACTAATAATCAATACTGTCATTATTCAGCACCAGCACCTGCCCAAGACTACAATAGTCTTGGGCAATTCTTACTTTCAGACAATAGTCTGTATCCATGTGTGAGTTGGCTAAATGTGTCTAACAATTCAGTAAAAAATGCATCTAGCAAAATGGCTTGTGTGAGGATATAACTATTCCAGACTAATCCAATAGTTATGTGACTGCATTCAGTTTTGGAAAAAAAAAATCTCTCTGTTGCTCTCAGAAATCTACTTGAACATTGGAGCCCAGCCTTCTAATCTTACTTAGAAAACTGTTTGAATTCTCTGCAAACCTTCCATTGTCTGAAGGAAGTTCCATTTAAAATTCAAGGTATTTGCAAAGCCAATATTTTTAGCCTTAGATTCAGAATGATCTATTCATAGAGAAGCTAACTAGTCATAATTCCAGTTTAAGGGCTTGCCAGGGTTCTGTTAAAGCTGTTTCCATTCCATTTTTTGTTGTTGAGCTCATGTACGTTGTATAAAGATACATTTAGAATACAAGTGGGGATGAGTATGTCAAAAGAAGCACATACACACATGGACATTATCAGGGATGCAAAATGATAAAAATAACACAGAATGAAGGTTTTATCTGCAGTCTTGTAAAGAGAAATAGTTTCTGTGCAGGGCTAGGAAAATAGAAAATGAAGGGAGATGTATTCAGTTTGGAATAAGTTTATTGCAAACAGTGCTGCCCATCTAATCATGGAGAAGAAAATGGGAAAATACCACCAAAAATGTATTTGCAGTGTCCACCAAAGTGCGAAAAATATTTATGGAAACTTAATCATAAACACAGGTTGATCACAAGAGAATGAGGCCATTTCCGCACTACACTGTTACAGTGCTATTATTCCACTTTCAACATCCTGTGGAATTCTGGGGTTTGTAGTTTGCTGAGACCAAAGAGCTCTCTGGCTGAGAATTCTAAATGCTCCTTCCTAAACTGCAAATCCCAAGATTCCATAGGATGTTGAAAGTGGAATAATAGCAGTGTAAGAGTATAGTGTGGAAATGGCTTGAATGTTAACCCACACTTGTGTATGTTGTTCCCAGGTGGCTTTCCACTGTTTTTTTCTTCTTCTTCGGTTTTCCCATTTCCCTTTATTCATGATGCTTTCTACTCTTTCCTATTTTTGCTAGTTCCCTCATGCCCATCCTTTCGGACTCTGCTGGTTATACCCAGCTGCCTAGACGCCTGGCTTTTTGCTTTTGTGCTCTTCCAAACATTTTTCACTTAATATATTTCTCATCCTCTTCCTGTTTAAAAACTTTTGTAATTGTTCCTTTAGCTCGTACTTGCAGTGTGCATGTCCTTATGCAAATGGTCCCTTGACTTTTGCAGAATTAAATGTTAAATGCAGTTTCCTGACAAGTCATTCAAATGATTTGTTTATTGGTGGCACGAGTTGGAATCTTGATAATCTGTAGGAGTTTAGCGCTGTACTGTAGATTGATGATATATTTTTTAAAAATCCTGAATATTGAGCAACTCTGTGGCTTTTAGCTCTGCAGATTCATAGGAGGACAGATATACAGAGAAATTACTATGAAGCGGTAGGTCACAGTGAGGACAATCCAGTTTTTAAAATCATTTGTCTGCACTTTCTGATAGAACTTTTGCAGTTCAGGTTGACAAAGCCAGTGTATGTATATCTCCTCCTGATTTGAACACACAGACTATTAGATAGGTAGGAGAAGAAACATGTTTAAAAATGAAGGAGAAAATAATTTTTATAATACTGTTAATTATTACTTATGCAGCTCTACAAACAAACATGTTTTAAAGAGTTTTATAAGCAAATGAGACAGGTCCCTGTCTCCAAGGATCTTACTTAGTATGCTTTTCATTAAAATGATGTTGAATGTTTTCATTAAAACTATGTTCAGTGAAACTTGCAAAGAGGGAAAATGCAAAACGGTTATTAAAAGAAGGCCAAGCATGATCCAGTTAGAGGTAAAACACTTAAATCCCCCGATTTCAGTGAGAGAGATTTAATCATGTGCTTAATTCTCCTTATGACATCAGTGGAACTTAAAAGATGCTTTCTTTGGGCTGGATTATGGCCTTTAATAAGAACTTGGACATTATGAAGAATTTGCCAAACATCCTATTCATGAAGCTGTCAAAAGAAAACTTCTTTTGACATAAAGATAATTATGAGGATCAGAGACACTACCTATTAGAAAATGTATAATCTTTCTTTCTAGAGAATCTGAACTTAACCACCTAATTAGCCATTTTTTAGGGTACATCAGTGCTTGTATAGACAAGATTCAGTGAGATCCATTGTAAATGGAATTATTTATTTGACTTTTGTTGCATACAAGAACTATTGTTGGCTTATTCTTGATGTGGAATAGGCATTATTCTTGGGATCAGCTGTTTTTGAGGCTTAAACTATTTTGTGCAGTTTGATTAGATTGTCTTTATATCTGTAGTCTGTAGTCACATAGTGGGTCTTGTAACAGAATTACAGTCTTAATGGCGACATCTACTCTCAGAAAACTGACCAAGCATACGTACAAGGCTTGTTGAGTCTTGAGGTTCTGTGTGGTAGTTGTGAAATATTTTCATTAATCTTACCTCTCAGAGAAGGGCTTGCCAAACTCTCACAATTTTCACATGCCGTAATGGCACATATTGATTATTAGGGCTTGAATACTTCTTGCTATGAAGTTAAGCGAGTGGCCGTGATAATGCTGGGAATGGAGATATCCCTTTCAGGACAGATGTAAGCCTGTTTTGCGTATCCTAACAAAGTATTGAGCAAATTTGTAAACCATTTTATACCACTAGAGAGGGATATGATAAAGAATGGTATTGAGGTACATATATTTCTGGTTGTGGCACCCAGCATAGGGTGAACAGTGCATTCCAAGTATGATTATGATTGCTTCTCATTGTACTTAAAAGGAAAAGGAATTGTTGCTTATGTATAAATTCCTAGATTAGGTGGAGTGATGCAGACATCTACCTTCTTACTGGAGTTGGGCAACTTGATTCTGAGATCTGAGAGGTCAGAAAGTTCTGACTTCAGGAGAATCCTTCTTTTGTATCATCCTTCATTTCCCTGCTTTCTATGATTTGTTCGTGATATGTGTCTGTTTAAATATACATTTAGATATGGTAGACAGCCTGGGAAGCTGGGCAATACTTTCTCTTGTCATCTTAAACTTGAACCTGCCTATAGCCAAGAGAGGAGATGTCTTAGATTTATGTATTAGTTATCTATTATTCATTTGTTTGTTTTGAAATCATTTGCATCCTTCCTTTAACCAAAAAACAAAACAAGACAAAAACTCTCCCAGAATGGCTTCTATATATCAGTGACAGCAGATCCCTATTTGCAGGCTTATAGTTTACAGGACATGACACAAAATGGAGAAAGGTTGAAAGTCAGAGTGGCAAAGAAAGCGACCTCAGACACCGGATCTTAAAAGTACTTCCCTTGCTCATCCCTTGCCATGTCTGAGAATGGAAATTCGCAGGTAAATAGCATTTCCCATTTAGCTACAGCAGAAAACTAAAGTTTCCTGTGTTCTCTGATTCAGTGTAAAAAAATGTGGCTAGATTTAAGGGCATCACTATTAAAGGTAATCACTGTAGTAGAGGAAGAAAACAAAGGTTTCTACAAGCTGCACATTAGATTTCATCATTGAACTGAATTATGTGACAGGAAATAGGAAAGGCAGAAGAAGTATATGAAACTGATAAGTATAAATGTTTTGCTTATTTTTAAATTTCATCATGTCACACAGTTATGTCACATTAGGTGTGGTTGACAGTATTTCAGCACTGCTTTCCATGGATTCATGCCTTTTAGTGTAAAGATTGCGTTATCTTATCTTTGCACTAAATGGCATTTATATGTCAGCCATGAAAACTATTTGCAGATTGGGCCAGGCAATAAAAATCTGTAGCACTGAAACTAACGTGTTTCTCTATGCCCCCCATGGCAAAACATCATTTAAACGACATTTGCCTTGAGAGTTCAGATTTAGCTTGTGTTCACAGGTTTAGAACACTATGAAGACTTTGTTTATTGTTAGCAATATAATCTGTCATACATCACTTTGGGAGTCCTAATGTTAAGAAAAGTGATAAGTAAATTTAATAAATAAGAACTATCCAAAAATCCCCCATAAACACATTCAAGGTATTGCATGTGCATACTGAGGTTTCACTATCTTCCTTTTAAGTTACAGCTCTTGTGCTGTGTCAGAGTCTGCTTCTGGAATTCATCTGAATTTCAAGACCTCCTTATCTGGAGGCTGTGCTAAGGAAGTGTGGATTTAAAAGTCTTGTTCTGTGCATCGAGCTTGCTATCTAGCAATATGAGTCAGGGCCTCAGGGAGTGAGCCTGACTATGAGAAGGAGGGTAAAGTGGAAATTAAAGCATTTCTCAAACATGGCTATTAACCAGAGCTGCTGCAAGGAAGGCTAGAGGAAGGCTGAAGCTGGAATGTTTGGAACTTTAACAGTACAGTGGTATTCATGTTTACTTACAAGTCCTATCCAGTTCAGTGGGGTGTACTCCTGTGTAAGAGGACATAGGATTTCAGCCTCAGTTATTTTGCTGTGAATGGTTGTATTGCTATATGCTTGGCAACCCTACAGTGAATCTATCCCAGGGTTTTCTTGGCAAGATTTGTTCAGAGGGTTTTTCCCTTTTTCATCCTTGGAGGCTGAGACAATATGACCCACTGGATTTCCAGGTCCAAGTGGGGTTTTGATCCCTGCACTCTAGGGATCCAACGTACAAACCATTACACCATGCTGGCTCTCATTGTGATTGGTAGGTTAGACTAAATATAAATAATCTGGCCCAAAAGATTTTTTCTTAAGTCACATGTAAGCTTCCAATGGCTCACTGTGGCCAGGAAAGGAAACGGAGACATTTTTTTACTGCAGATACCAACACATTTTTGAACACCCTTCCATTAAAAATCTATTGTTCCTTTTGACTGACCATAAATTAACCCCTAGAGCCTAGATATTGAGGCCAGACCTGAGTGTTGCCCATGGAATACAGAACTGTTGGTAGAATGCTAGAGGTTTATTAATAATTAGTGAAAGAAATATTCATATTGTAACAATGTATGTCAGGTCTGATACAAGTCACATGGACTAATGAGGTTTTACTTTCTTGTAATGACTGGTTTGTTACATACTATACTTTCATGGTCATGAACAGATCACTGTCCAGCTGAATTTAGGCTTATTGGGGCTCTACGCAGCAGAGTTAGAGAGGCTCCAGTGGGTATCTGACCCTGTATGGGCATTATATTTGTCATTTTTATGAAACTTGAAAGGAGTTGTCATCATTTGCACCATTTCTGGGTGCAGATTTTCACTCACTTGGGAGATAACTAGGCCTCCTGGTGGTCTATGGAGATAAGATCCCTTCTCCCCCATTTTTAATGGAAATTTATAATCCCCCTTCCTCCTCCTCCTCCTTTGCCACCACCACCACCACCACCACCACCACATATGGAGGTATATGGAGTTTTAGCACCTGTGCTGAGACCCAACCTGGAAAGTTCTATTGCTGAGCAGCCTAGCAGTTATCCCTTTCCTCTCACATGCCACCTATGCCCCAGCCCACCATGATAGTGCTCCTCAGTTTCTCTTTGTCAGCCAACAGAACAGCAACATTAAATTGCTCTCTCTTCTTTCTCTTCCTTCCGTAATTAAAGGATTATGGAATTTCATTAACTAGGTGTTGTTTTTTAAATTTCCTGTTACCTTTTAATTTCTACTGTTCTAGTGAATTTTATGGCAAAAATTTAGTATTCTCAGCTGTAAATAGATTTTTTTTCTTCTCCACACAGGTTATTGTGAAGCAAATCAGTTTCCAATGCAATTAAATAAGTGCTTATTCCCAGCTTTGCTAGTTACACCAGCTGTGTCCCTTCCTAGGGCTGGAGGATCTATGATGGTAGTTCATGCACTGGTGACCTCAAGGCCGGACTTCTGCAATGCACTGTCCATTGAGCTATCTCTATGTCAAGTACAAGAAACTGCAGTTAGATCAAGGAGTGGCAGCCAGATTGGTTACTGGTACATCTAGCAGTGATCATATTACCCCATTATTAAAATTGCTCTGCTGGCTGCCGATTAAGTTTCCAGGCAAGGACAAAGTATTGATTGTTACTTTTAAAACCCAACAAAGTTTGCGTACAGGTTACCTATGCAATCAGATTAGTATAATTGGCGCCCGTACACTCAAATTTTCTGTGGCACATTCACTTAAGTCAGCCAAAACTAGGTTGACAACTGTTACCCAGAGGACATTTTCTTCTACCATCCACAGATTGTGGAATGATCTGCTGGAGGAGATTCATCTGCTGGATATGCTGCTTGAGTTCAAAACAGCTATAAAGACCAGTCTCTTTCAACAGGCCTGTCAGTGTGATTTTAAAATTATTGGATGTAAAGTATGAATTGATTGCTTTTTAAATTATGCATTGGTTTTATATGCTTTTTAAATTGGTGTTATGAAGTTTTTTTAACCTGGTGTTCTGTGTTCACTCTGTTGTTGTATGCTAATCTGTTGTTGTTCCCTGCCATGAGGAGAGCCAGGTAAGTAGTAGCAGTAATAGTAACAACAACAACATCAGCAACAACAACAACAGGATAATAGGCAATAAACTAAGTTGTATTCAAATTTTGTTTATCTGGCCTGAATCCTATTGGTGAATTACACTAGCTCTTGCACTTTTTCCAGTGTCACACAGCTGTGGCAAGGGAAGGCAGTAAAATTCTATAGACTCCAAGTGGCCTGTTTCTCCAATACCATCCTACTTTGTCATGGCAAATGTACCTAAACCCTTCTTCCTCCTGCTACTTCCACCTACATCAGGATAATTACATTGGCATTGTGCAGCAACAAGATTTTAGCTTACATGCTTATCTGCTTTTTTTGGAGTGCTGGGCGGAAATGGGTCTATAGTTTTCATCAGGTTCTAAAAAAGGTCTATACCCTCCCCCCCCAGTTAAGAACTACTACTATAAGAATTCCCAAGAGATATGTGTTTGTTTGTATACATAGATAAACTGAGAGTATGTGTATGTGTATGAGAGAGAAAAAACCTCAGGAAGATACACAAAGTTGGTTATTCCGAGGTTAGCTTCTATTCTGCTTTATACTGATATAGGATTGACTAATAACAAAGAAGCATCTTTGCTAGGGGATGTCCACCTTATAGGATGAGTCTGATCTGTGAGACATTTCCATATGGTCTTTTACACTCTTTTCCCTTCATGAAGCCTTCAAGGAAAAGTAAGGGGAGAAGAAAACTGTCTCTGTTGGGAATCACCATTTTAAGGGACCTGACACATCTTGAAATGGCAGTTTATGGTAGTTCATTAAGTTGTTTTTCTGAATGCTGCATTGGCTGAACATGGAGGAGATTAAAAGGAATGTAAGTGTAAACGTCCTCTCCCTTCACTCAGTTGAGTTTCTCAGTCCCTTTTCCCTATTTCTTTCACTCTGAGGCCCATTCCACAGTAGCCTCCCATCCTAGCGTGGGGATGGGAGAGGAGTAGGACCATGATGACACTTCTGCATGATATCATTGTGGTCTTGCTCCTCTTCTGTCCCCAGGCAGTACAATCACAGATTAAATCATTGGTGGGTTTTTGCCATCAATGATCTGCAATCACGCCACCTTCCTGCACTTACCAGTCCTGCAGAAGGCCCAGAAGTGCAATGGTGGTGCTTTCTGCCTCAGACCAGCCTGGGAAAGTACCCAGCTATACTTCAGAAGGAAGAGGCATGTCTATCGTGGTCCCTTCCACAAGGAGCCAGTCTGGTGGAGAGGGGAGCACTCCTTGTGCTCCCTTCCTAGCAGAGCTGCTGCTGGTATCACCACTGGAGGACCACGTAAGAAGGTAGGGTACAGAAGCAGTCTGAAGTCTATCTAAAGGCTTTCAGAACATGTGGACAGACTGGGAAGCTGTCGGTAGAGCTGAGTTCAGCATATGGGCCTGAATCCTATTGATAGTCCTACCTAGAGTAGGCTTTTTTTTAAAATATTTTTTTAATGACAAGATATATATATAAATTAACATAAGATGCTAGAACAAATCTTATAACACATAAGTTACAACAATATAAAGGGAAAGAAATGTAGGGAAGGTGGGGAGAATAGGAGGGATAAATAGGAAAGGGACACAACAACAAAGAGAATTGAACAAAATGATTTACACAAATAATTACAAACACTTGGATGCTTCCATCTGGAATATGGATACTGTCTTAGTAAAATCTCACAATCAGAGAAAATAGTTACCTTTCCACCTTAGGAAAAGGGAGAATCTTATTTATCTGCAGTAAAATACCCGTAAAAAAACATGAGCAGCCTTAAGGAATCAATACCCATCATTCAATCACTACCTTCTATTAGAATACAGCTAATTGATTTTAAAACTGTTACCATTAGTAATTCATCATCTTTATCCTATATGATCAAATGGTAACCATGTAAAACATACTTCCTTTAACATTCCAAATTCAAAACAAGCAGTGACTTATCTTCTACTGTTTTTACCCTCCACTGCCTTAATCACCAGTGAGTATAAATACGATAAATAACTATAATAATAATACTCTGATCTACTCCATCACAGAAGAAAGGAAACAGTTGAAAGATTGGATTTCAATTATGGTTCTACATGAATGGTTAATTGGGAATGCAGATCAACAATGAAAAGCAAGTGCAGAAATCTTTTTACTTTGTAGAAATGTCGCTAGTGGCTCCCATGCCCTATAAAATTTACTGTCTAACATATTTCCCAGTCTGTAGGTCATCTTATCCAATTTTGTGATCTCCATAACCTTTTCTAACCACTCTTCAGATGTGGAGATAGAAGTTGATTTCCAGTGCCTAGCAAAAACTATTCTAGCTGCTGCCGTAAGGTGCTACATTAATCTTCTAATCTGGAAGTCGGGCCTTGGTTCAGCTCTCCATACACCCAGTAAAAAAAGTTCTGGTGTTAGTTCAATCTTCATTTTTAGAATCTTTTGTATATTAGAACAGATAGCAAACCAGAATTTATTTGCTCTTTCACTCCCCTGTCTGCTCTGTCGGACATTTCCAGCAGTGATTTTTCATCTGGTTATTCATTTTTGCAAGTTTGTTTGGTGCCAGGTACCACCAATGCACCATCTTTAGAGTGTTTTTTTGCAATGCATAAGATCTAGAATGTGTCATGTTGTCTTTCCAGATTGCTTCCCACCTAGAGTAGGCTTATTAAACCAGCTTTGAGCGAGCATTGATTTGTCATTAAAAATTGATTCAGCTGATCTACTCTAGTGGGATCTCATTATAGGATTCAGGCCATTTTTTTTAGTAGGGAGGAGGACTGACACAAAAAGGAAGTCCTTTGAACTTTTAACAGTGTCCCTAGGAAGATAACCTACGTGGCTGTGTGTCTGTGATGTGTTGGAATATTATCAAATCTACTCTTGTTTTTTTTACATGATTCTTGTTTCCTGTCTCATCCTCTTGGCTGGGAATGTTCATACATTTACTTTGATGAAAATTATTTTCTGCAAAGAAGGGTCTCCATGCCAATTGGTTATTGTTCAGTTGTTTTCTAGCTACAGAACTGGCTGTAGGAGAAGCAGGAATAGAAGAGGAAAAGATAGACGGGACGAGTGTATGTGCATGGGGTGAATGAGGCTGTGGAATGAAGCACTCTGTCACCTTATAAGAGACAACAACAACAGTGTTTATTTGTTAGATACCTCACTTTATGGACTGAGTCAGGAAAAACAACAGCAGATTAAAATACAATTGTAACATCAATTAAAAACATGTAACATCAGTAAATAACACAATAAACAATTGTGCAATTATGCAGACAATAAGTAATAGTGGAAATAGCTATATTTGCTGTTCTCTAAGGATAGGGAAAGAGTAGGTATAGAATGTTTACCCTGATATCATTGAACCAACGTCCATTGTCCCTCACTATTTGGTTATGCTAGCTAGGGCTGATGGTAGTTGTAGACTGGCAATATCTGGAGGTTCCCCACTCTTTGCTGTGCTTGATCATGATCCCTGTCAACAGCTTGATAGGCTGCTTTGCAGTGATGTAGATTCGAGTGGACTGACTTGAACTCAAATCAGATTTAAGTTTCTTCAGTGACTTGACTCGGACTTGACTTGCCAATAAATGATGCAATAACTTGCCTCAACTTGAGACTTGTATATTTTTAGTGACTACTTTCTGCCCTTGGTTCAGTAACATAACACATTCATCCAGAAATCTTACGACTTTGAATGATGCTTCCATCTCTTTTTGCTTACTGGTCACATGACAATCTGTCTCAAGCCCAAAGTGTGGGTACATTTCTCAGAGGGGAATAGCAAACTGGTTAGGCAGTGGGCTTGAGGTGGGCTTGAAGTCTGCTCAGCAGCCTGTCCCTGCTGCATATCAGAGGTGCCTTCTAAAACTTTTCCTAAGAGCAGAAGATAAGATTCGCCCTCTGGGTGCAGGATGCATTTATCAGAGGGGAACAGCAAATGTGTTAGACAACAGGCTTCAGGAGGAAGAATCCTCCTCTAAAGCATCCTGCTCTAAAGCTTTTGAGGCTTCAGTAATGAGGAGTAAGAAGGATCCCGTTCCTCACTTCCAAAGCTGCAGACTCTTTTATGCCCATTGCCCACAAAAGCCTCCAGCTTTGGGAAGGGGGAGTAAGAAGAATCCTATTCCCCACCTCTGAAGCTACAGGTAGCAAAATTGCAAATGTGGAAGGCCAACTCTGCTTAAATTGTTAAAACTGAATTTATTCGACTCTGTCCAGAAATTCTGGATTATAAATTGGGGATACAATTGGCTCCCAGACTTGAGACTTGACTTGAAAGTATCTTTATGGACTTGAGACTTGACTTGAGACTTGGAGTAAAAGACTTAAATACATCACTGCTGCTTTGCCTGATTTCCTGTGCTGGCTAAAGCCTTCTCAGCAGATGTTTAGTATTGTTGCTTTTCTATGATTCATGCTGTTAATTGATTCAATGCTCTGCTTATTCCAGTAAACATTTCTTAAGATTGCTGAAGCAGGCCTCCAGTGTGAATCGAGGCAGCTTTTTAAAATGTGGTTTCTGGCATGGTCAAGTTCATTTGGGGGCCTACTAGTGAATAATTTCATATATTTGAGCAAGCACTGACAAACATCTTTGAATGGGTGGTGTAATGTATTGGAAATAATGCATTTTAAAAAAAACCACAAAGCAAGTTAGTGTGTGTTTATTTCTCTCATTTATAATTCTGTTCCATATCTAACAAGAGTTGTAGCTCTTTATTTTTCTTTCTCTCCATAGCTGGTTTTGCTTGGAAGAGTTGTAAGATAATTGTTTCCCACTGCATTTAAATTTATATGAGTTAAGTTTAAGAAAAATAGACTCCTGCTGTCACAGGTGTTTCAGTCTTCCAAGAGTATTGCTGGTTGGTTGGCAGAACACTGATAAGGAAATTCCAAAAGGAAATGCAACAGACTTTAGTATTATGTATGCCAAGAATGCTGTGCTCCAAAGGCAGTGCCTTTGTGATCTCCTGAATTCATGTAGTTAGCTTGCTGCACTGGATCAGCAGGACTCCTTTGTTCCAAATATGTAGCAGTAGAGCACAGTCATGTTTGGAGCATCTGCTTGATCCTTGCCTGTTTCATGCCAACCACACACAACCACAAGAGAGTTAAGAACTAAAGAAACAAGTTATTTAGTAACTGAATTACTGTGATAGCTGTGATCTCAGGGGTTCTACGTTCTGAGGTTCCACAGTTACATGACTTCTGTAATAAGGACAGTAAACAGTTATATGCAGTTGATATGGTGAATAGTCACTGTGTTCTGACACATAGGCTTTTCTTGACAGCACTTTTATCCGTAGCTGACAGCCCTTTAGTTAAGTAGACAGAGATTGTAATGACTGAACACCTTTTTGTTGGCTGTAAATGGAAGAGATTTCTGTGGAATTTATTTAGACATAAGTATCTTTTAGCAGCTTACACAAATATATGAGTTCAGGATTATACTTCATTAACATGAAAGCAAAACAGGACCAAACTGCCATAATGTGTTGTTTGTAACTTTTCCTGGATGTTAGTTTTTGGTTTTTTTTTTTTTACCTAGAGATCATATAGCATTTTCTGCAGTGGTGGAACTGAGAGGGCAAGATCATCTGCTGGGTGAGGTCATCCAGAGTTTAAGAGTGTGGTGCCATCAATATGTGCTACACCTTTCCAAGCAAATCCAAGGAAGTTGGCTGCATTCTAAGCCAGAGCTTGTCGTTAGTAATGGACTAGGTGAGAGTGAACAAACTGAAATTTAATCGAGACAAGACAGAGGTGCTTGAGGTCAGGAAATAGGGATTCAGCCTGTATTACATGGAGCTACATTCCCCCTGAAGACACAGGTCCACAGTTTGGGTGCTATTTTGGTTATGATCACCCTAATATCAATAGCCTTTTCAAATTAAAACTTTTCTTCTTCCAGAAATGAAATCTTTTCTTGTTATTCAAAATTTTAATAATAATACATTTCAGAAAAAAAACTCTGTAATATTAGGCACCATTTTATGTAAAATAGAATATAATATAATAGGAAGATTAATTTGGGTAGGCAGTAATAGAATCTGATTTATCTGAAGAGTACCTCAAATATAAAAGCCAGCATGGTATAGTAGTTTGAGTTTTGGACTAGGGCTCTGGAGGACCAGTGTTTCAGTTTCCATTCAGACATGGAAACCTCTTGAATGACCTTAGGCAACGTACACTCTCCTAGCCTCAGAGGAAGGTGATGGCAAAGCTGATCTGTCAAGAAAACCACTGATAGGTTTGTCTTAGGGCCTTCAAAAGTCAGAAGGATTCTATTATAGCTGCATGTTGTCTGCCTGTTTACCTTGCCTGTTCTACCAGGCAAGTTAAACAGGAGTTGTCTCTGGAATCCCTTACTGAGCTTTCACAAACAGCAAAACAGAGAAGAAAAGAGGAAATCGTGCCTCAGTAGCTACTTCCAGCATGTTAAGGAAACATAGATCTCTAACTCTGGCCACCAAAATGGAAATCATAATAAAAGTGAAAGCAGGTGAAAGAAGAAATCAAGAAGATTTCAGACAGTCTCTAGAAAATTCAGTCTTTTTATTTACTTGTAGAAGGCTAACCTGATTGGCTTGTTTTATTAACCAACATACTTTTAGGTTTGAATAAAAACTTCGGTGAAACATGCTCTTCTTTTTTGTGGTATAGCAACTCATCCCTATTCTTCCCATGTTATTTTTGCTTCTGGTACCAAATTTTCTATTAAAGAAATAATACTCAGGAGCACATCTACTATTTAAACAGAGGAATAGCTGTACTCTGATTTCTTTTTGTCCTTCCTGTTTTCCATCTAACGCCTTGCTCTTAATCTTGAGGAGGCAAAGCAAGATCCCTCTCAAATGCTGCAAGACTTTTGTAATTAGAGTTCTTTGTGTTACACCAAAACAAGGTAGCAGAAATGAATCAGTGCAAAAAACAAAAACAAAACAAAACAAAGCAGAACAAAAACTGTGTGCACACACGAAACACCAACTCTGTCTTTTGATTCTTCACATCAATGTATTTTTGACATGTGGATAGAAAAATAAAAGGCCCAGACTGCAGGACACTGCTTTATATGGTGTTGTGTGTTCTGAAAACTTCCAAATGTGTCTCAGAGGCACACAGCCAAAGGCCTGCAAGCTGTAGAGAGGCTGTTTCGATATATTTTATATCAGTGCCTGGTTCTGAGTATACTGGGCAAAGTTCAGAATAGGAGCTAACTATAGTTCTAGACAAAAAATAAGTATCAGTAGAATTAAATATATTACAAAAGGGGACTTATTTTAAATTTCTATCTCACTTCTGTCACTAGAACCCTTGACAGGTTTTACAGTCTAGTTATTCCACCGTGGATAATGTTTGCCTTTGGCAGCGCAGATAATGGGAGGAGTTTCAGGTTAGACAAGTTGTTGAATCTGCCATATCCAAAGCTTCCTTATTGTCTGAGCATACTTGTCCAATGAAGAAAAAAAACCCCTGTCTGTTCTTGTGTTCTCTCTCATTGGCGGGGGGGGGGGAGGGAACCGGACAGACATTTTCAATAAACTAGTGGTAGAAATTGAAAGATCCTTTCCTGCATTTTGCTGGAAATTGACACAAGTCCAGGAAAGAAATGGTTGTTCTGTCACAAATCCTTCTCACTTCTGATGGTGAGTATTCTTCCCAATATCTGCTAAAATCGTAGATTATGGAGAGTTTAAAATTGTCCACAACCCAGAGATAAAGATCTTGGAATAGATATAGGAACTCCTTGAGCCAGTGAACACACTTGAATTTTTGAGAAAGTCTGTCTTCACAGAATGACTGGTGATGGAGATATGCCCCCTGGCTTCAGTAGCAAACAGATGGGGAGTGGCAAACAGTGGCTAACAGATGGGGAGAGGGGCATTGTTCCAGAAACAAAAAGTATAAGACAGAGATCTGAGTTTGAGCCCCCAGCCACAACAACATTCTTTTGAACAAGCATTCTTTGTTATAGAAGAGGGCCGTTTCAGAGAATCACAAAACTTTTCTGACAATCAGTCGTCTTTCCAGGTCTTTCTTTATGCCTGAAAACTCTCCCTCGTCTTTCTCTGGGAGCCAGTTCAACCTCAAACACCCAAGTCTCCTCAAACCAGCATAGCAACTGTAACTTTTCTAATCTCTGTTCTTTGCAAGGATTATGATGTGTATATGCATATCCTTTCTTTCTGAACATCAGCAGTGAAGGATCATCACCTCTTTTTCCATATGGGTAAGGCATAAATATGAAAGAGAAAGAGGAGGAAGAAGAGGGAGGGAAAAGAGGAGGAAGTAGAGGGAGCCCAAGAAGAGAGGGTTAGAAAAGAAGAGGCATGACACCGCAAAAAGGCAAAGAGGAGGAGAAGAAAGGAAAAGATAAGAAAAAGTTGATACTGGTGAAATGTACAGATGAAGAAGAGAAAGATATAGGAGGTACATAAAATAAAGTGCCTTGATTTTTGGAAGGGAAAATAAAAAATGATTCTGTAATGTTAATGTGACCCATTATATTGCTGCTGCTCCTCAAAAGCACCCATTGAAAGCCACCACAACTTGATGGAAGTTAAGGACAAGTAGCTCCCTGGGTCTTTATAGTTCCAGCTTAAGCCCCCTTCTACCTGCCTCCTGTTCTTCTGCTAAACTAAAGCCTACTTGCCTATTTGCCCCTTTGCTGTCTTAGCTGAACCAGGTCTTAGGAACTACAGCATTTTCTGCTTGTTCTCTGTTCAGCCTGTTGTTATTTAACCTTTTGTGATAAAGTCTCTTGAAACAATGGAGATTGATATTCCTGTAGCAAGGTTTGCAGTGATAGCAATAAACCTCTAGTAGGTGTAGAATTTGACTTAGAGCTGCAATTGAAATAGAGAACAAATAACACATAGCCTCAAAAGTACATTTCATTTCATACTTCCACAGATTTTTTTTAAATTGAAAATGTTGTACATGTTCAACTAGGCTTTAAAACATTTCCCCCATTCTTTTTAGTCAGTATGAATCAAATCCTGGCTGGATTGTGCAGGAAAAAATGCTTTTCTTTGTGCATAAGAAACAAGGAACAGATTTGTTGTGATCTTCTTTTTGAAGGGAGAGAAGAACTGAGAGTTTTCAGTCCTTTCATTAATTTTCTCCTCATGTGACACCTCCAGGCGTTGAGTATTTTATCTTTGGCCTACTGGAGACCTGTACTTTATGTCTTACTGTAGGGGAAAGTATTAATGAAATGTTTTCTTACACCATCTCTTAAGTAAGGGGGAAGGGAAAGCTACATTTAGCACTGAAAGCAGATTTATTTGGCCTACAGTCCTGTGAATTCCATGAATTAGCAGTGGATCTGTTTTGACAATGAGATAAGCCAGGGCTCTATATGAAGCCTGGTTTATTAACTGTAAACAAGTTGTTGGTGAATGCTTTGAAATTGTTCCCACTTGGTCCGGAAGTTGCTAAGCAAACTAGAATACTTTCCGTTATCTGGCATTAGGCAGCTTCTCTTATTTGGTTTGTTCCCTTCTGATAAGTCAAGAGAAAAAAATCCAGGATTTCTTTTTTAGGTCTTTTTTTTGGTTTGTTGAGTGGGAAATAGAGAAAAGAAAATGTATGCATTTAGATGATGTGTTAAAGCATGGAATACAACTCTGTAGTTTGTTGAGCTGCTTCCTTGGCAAGTCGCTTATTCATGTGCTTCTCTGTGTTGTGTCATCAGAAGACACTCTGTATGTTGCAGGAGAAGTACTGGTACTTTCTTTGTCTCAGTTGATTTCTTATCAAAACCTTAAGTTCTAACAGTGTGAGACTGGACAATTTCTCCTTTCTGTCTAGTATTTTCTATGCTATTCATATTTTTGTGAACCAGCTTCTTCCTTTGTACTTTATTTTTCTGAATGAAGATTTGCAAAGTTCATCAGCTTTTCCTTGTAAAGAAGGTTTTTCAACTTTTGTTCATTCTAGGTGACTATTTCCATAGGTTTTCCAACTCTTTGACATAGTTTTTTTGAGATGGATCAACCAGAATTTTTTACTTTTTTTTTCAAAAGATGGCGTGACCCTAATGATAGAATTATGTAATAGCATTAAAATCCAATGTTTTGGAAGAGATATTCTCCTCAGTAATTACAAGTCAGATCTGTTTATAACCTAAAGTGAGATGTTAACAAATCCATCATATTGCATTGATCATAATCAACTGACTGCTATTAGGGTCTTTTATTAAGTCCATTACTTAATTAATATGAAACCGTGACACATATGCTATGGAATGTTTTACCTGGAATTAAACAATAAGTATATCCCTTTGGCTGCACCTAAACCATTTTGTGTAATTATGCTAATATTGAGATTGTGATTAATATTGTCATGATTTGTGCTGCATTGCAGCTTAGCTCAGCACTCCAGTTATATGCTGCTGACATGCAGTAGATATTCTCTGCCCATTCTCTTGTTTTCATTTTCTTGTATCACTGCTGTCTTGGGCTCTTAACGAATGTGATTGGTGCTGGATTGTCCTGTTTTTTGAAGTTCAATCAACCTCATTAATCTTAGTGTTACTTCTTAGACTGCATCAGAGCATTGGCACTGGACAGGTCTGACCTTAAAGACATAGAGCATCAGTGAGAATCCCATGCCCTCCAAATGTTGTTGGACTTTACCTTCCAGCAGCCCTGGCCAGCATATCCAGTATTGAGGAATGCTGGGAGCTGCATGCTGGCGACGTCTGAAAGGCCACATGATTTCCATCCCTGAATAATAGTAGAGGAGATCATCCAGTATGCTTCTGAATGTTTTCAGTTGGTAGTCCTATAGCTTCTCTCTCTGAATTGAAAAGCTGTAGCCATATTTTTGTTTTTTTCTCTCTCTCTAAGTTGCTTACATTAATTTTTACTTCTTTTCATAAGGATTTAAGCTGTTGTTGCACAAATCTTGGAATGATGAGTCATTGCATAGCTAGCTCCATAGGTATATATAGCAAGGATTGCAATTTTGTACAAATAAATAAAAATATTTTGTTTTGACTGTTGTCTGGCAGTTTACTTATAGTGTTAGCCACTAGTGTTTTGTATCTCGGAATCATTTGCCATATCACTGGTCTGCTGACATTATGCTGGACGTTCCAGGAAGCATGAAATGACAGAAGGAGCAAGGAGGGATTTATTTGAAATAAAGAACTTTTTTTTATCTTCCTTGAAAACAGTATTCTTCTGATGGGTTTTGCAGCAGCTGTTGAAATCCTGAAGAAGGAAGAAAAGAGTACTGTGAGACAAAATGGTATTGATATAGCCTGAAAAGCATACAAGTAATGTATGTGGATTTTCATTCCAGATAGGTAAAAGAGGTGTGACACCTTTTAGTAAAGGAACAAAATAATTCTTGCCTTTCAGTGGCTGAAACATGATGACAGCTGCCAGACAGTCTTTTTTCACTGGTTTTCAGAATATAATCTTGGTGTTTAGATGGCCTTTTTAAAAAGGAAAAGAAAAGTGTCTTTTGGGCAGGGCAGTAGGAAACTTTACAGTATATATAACTTCATCTGTATGAATTGAATTGGATGACAGAAAAAAGTTTTCATACAGCTTTGTACCTTACTCTTCCTTTTACTGGTTCTCCATTCACCTGTCCAGAGTGTTCAAACATCTGCAGTGGGTATCTTGCCAATCCCTTCACTTTTCTATCCACGAAATGCGGCAGTATAGAAACAACTGTCAAGAGAAATAGAAATGTATTGTTTGATGTACCTTTGTTTCTTTGACTTTAAATTGAAAATACTCTTTCCTGTCAAAACCACGTACCAGTAGCCATCTTGCACTTTTCTTTGTGGATGCCCTAGAAGGCTAAGTGGAAGTCTAAAGAACAGCTGAAAAATTGGCAAGTACATGTGGTATCTTGGTTGCCAGAGGTTGCAGCAGGACCTGTTTAAAGAGAACATTGTATGCCAGTCTGTTAAAAAGAAACATACTGCTATTTACTTCCTTATTACCCTAGCAGACTTCCTTGGCTCTTTGCTCTGATCCCCTGCAAAGGACAAAAAGAAAGTCGGGGACTCCGGTGGTCCTATATTATGGGATATCATTTGGTGGCAGCAGGAAGGGTAGATACTGGACAGCTCCGCCTGTACGTTTGCTTTAGCTAAGCATCTCTCACTTTTTCATTCTACCTCTCATTTCATGGCCCTTTACCTCCTCTTCAGTCTGGAACTTATAGCATTCTGGAGGAGTGACAGTGAATTTATCTCCTGTGTTAATCATAGTAGCACCTAGGCTAGCATCCTAGAAGGTGGTACCATTCTCCTCCAGTTCCTTTAATTGATTCTGTGTCCTCGTCTCTTCCTCTTCCAGCCTGCCCCATTGTTCCCCTGGCTTCCCATTGTTGCTTTAATTTTCCTGGCTCTTCCTGCAGTGCGTAAGCAGGATGGGAGAAGACAGAGGATTTTAACAAACTCCTTTACCAGTGAGTAAATTTCCCTTTCATGTCTGCTGTGTCTTCTGTAGCATCCTTCATCACTTTCTGCAATAGATGCCATTGTACAAAAAGGAAATAGACTGTAGTATAATTTAACTAGTGGGTGATTGATTTGAGGACCCTGGTATCATGGGTACCTAGGAAAATGTAGTCCTAAAGAATCTTTAGACATTATTTTATTTAAGCAATTTGGTGAGGAAGTGACTGACATATGTATGGGTCACAATGTCTGTTTTCCCCTTCAGTTGTATTTCAGCAGTTTTGAGCCAACTGCAGATGGTTGGATGAACAGGAGCATGCATGAGAATGTTCCCTGTTCTTTTGGTTAAAAATGCCTTTGGAGATGAGAGTTACAGTCTATAGATGAGATGTGGGCAGACTGTATGGATGTAATGTAGCATGACATGTCAGAAAACACATTTTAAAAATCAAAATAAGGCACAGACAAGTTCAATATAGACTTGTCACTACAGTTACATCTTCAACAAAACTGATATTAAAAGCAGATATATCCTTAATTTAATGACCATGGCAGGTACAGTAATGAGATAGTTGGAATCTAAATACATTTGATTTTAAAATTTAAAAAACTAAGCCTTTATTTTAAATGACTGTATTATTATAATGTAATGATGATATTTAATATTACAGTGTAAATGCTGATTGGTTTTAAAAGTGTAGATTAAGAGGTTTGTAACCTCAAAGTGTATTGCTGTTCTTCAGCAGAAATGTGAAGTATGTGTTTTAGCTAATCAAATACCTCTTGATGAAATCATTGTGGTATGTGGTTAATTAGAAAAGATTAAATGCTTACAGGATTCACAAGGCAGTGATGTTAACTTAAACACTTTGCTGTGTATTTGGGGACATCATATTACACTGGAAATATTATCTTCAGCCCTTGATTTAAATAACAGTCTTTTCAGGGAAGATATGACATGAAGTAATAATGTATTGACTCAGCGCTATCTGCTGTGAAAGGTTACCTCAACTCTTAGTTGCCAGTATCAGGAATTTTACTTTTGAGCTAAATATAGTCTTGTAGCAGATTAGATCTTATGGACAAGCTTTCTTTGTTGTGTGTTTTTATAGTCTGCTTGTTCACAAGCCTTAGAACATTTAAAAACAATTCATTTTTGTAGAAAGCTATTTTTAGAATTGAATGAAGACTAGCAACTGAGCACTCTACTCCTGATCTGCTAAACTTGCCTGCCAGGGAGCTCTCTTGCCATAGATACAAAGCTTTACTTCTAGGTTGACCCCAAGTTGAGGATAAGAATATATGGGATTTCTGGAGGGCTCAGTGGACACAAATTATTAATCTTTACCAGTAGAACAAGCAGAGATACAGAAACCTTTAAAACAATGTATACAGTGTTTTTGGTATGGTTGTTTATATATTTGTCAGTGTACATTTGTATCTGTTTTGACTGCTGTGTGTTACCTGGCTAGGGGAAAAACAAGTTACAGGTCTTAATGAATAAAGGTTGCACTAAGCTTACTTGGGAAAGAAGTATGCTTGCTTTTGAACAATGTAGTTGCCCTTCACGCAGAATGTAAAGACAGCAATTGCACAGATATATCGTGAGTAAAATGAGTTATGGATTAGACTATTTTTATAATAATGTTTATAATGATTTTTACAGTAAGACTTGTTTGACTAGAAATACATGGAATTGAGGAAAAATTGATGTCTATATTCTTAGCTGATGGCTTTCTTGATTATCCCCAGAGAATCATCACAGTGGGAGCCAGTGTTTATGAGCAACATCTATTTATTCCCCCCCGCCCCGATGTGTGATTTGATCTTGCAGTATCAGAACATCTTGTGCAATTATTTTTCCAGCCTCTTAAGAAAGGCATCTGAATGCTTATGCTAATTCCATGATAGTTCTGCTGTTTCCCATTTTGTGATACCAAGGTACTATTTAGATTCCGACTGTAAACAAATGTACTGTCAGAAATTTTTCAAATAACATGTTTGTTCTACTTGTTATTTGAAAACAGCCACCTCACAACAATTAGGAATGCTAAGAAAATCTTCATTTGTATTTAATGATGAGAGGTAGTGACCCTTGAGACATGATCAAAAGTTGACTACTTTAACTATTTTCATGTTCTTGTTGATCAGTTGACCTCACATTGTTGTCCAGTTTTCATGCATCCTCATCATTTCAGGGAAGGGTTTTCATCCTAAGTCCTACTGGCTACTGCTGCAGTTTCTGTTTCTATCAGGAATCTACCGTAAGTCTGGAACTTCATGGTAATAAGGAACTTTATGGTAGCAGAGGTATTTTTTTGGACTATTTCCCAAAATTTTGCATTAGATGTGGCTTTTATTAACAGTAATAAGGCTTCATTTCTCTATGAAAGAGAGAGAGAGAGAGAGAGAGAGAGAGTGGAAGACACTATGGCTAGAGCAGGTTTGTTTTCAAGGGCAGCAGGTTCCTACCATTTTGGTGGGCTAGAATGCTGATGGCACTCAGCAATTCATGAGTGTATGTGGGCTGTACGTTTCAGTTTGCCCGTTTCTGTCAATCTGCTGAGCACAACATACACTCGATCATACAGAGAACTGACAGTAGACAGGGAAGCTTAACCCTTTCATGGTGTCTTCCCCATGATGACCATGTTCCTCCAGTCTGCAAAACAACTGATTGTTTGTTGGGACAACAGCTTTTTTGAAACATTTTGATTAAGTTTTATATAAAATCTGTTCTTAAAAGGAAAAGAAACAGAAATTGCAGTTCAGGGAAGATGATCTTTTGGACTTAATGTTGTGGGTGTTTAAAGTTTTAAAATATCTATCTGATACAAAAACAATTGATACAGCAAGCTATTGTGCACCACCCATTTCTTATTTCTACACTTTGCATGTGAGCAGTGAAAATTACAGGATTTTCTAGGGGATTTACTTTCACTCTGTTGTGTAAATAGAAGATCCACAATTACTAAGCCAGAGTGGTGCTGAGAAGCTGAAAATGTACTGTTGCGACAAGATATCCTCAAACCAATAACAGTAAATCCAGTATTTCAAATTAAACCCCATACACTTCCTCCTAAAGCACGATTGCCTGTTACGTTTGCTTTCTTTTGAAAAGTCCGCTGACTTGTTATATCTCATAGTCCCTTTTAGGCAACTTCATAGTTTTTTACAGTGTCATTTATCAGCTGTGCTGGCAACATTTTTCAACCTCTTGTCTCATGTCTTAAGATTGTTTGGGTGACTTGTCATTCACTTTGTTGTTCTCTCAAAGCCTCCTGGCAGCATCTTTCACTCATCTCAAGCAGGTCTTCTCATTTCTTCCCTTGAGAAGTAGTCTAGAAACTTGCCCTCTTCTGCTACAATCTGACTGGTTTGTTTTTTATTTGTTTGTCTTGCTGTGGTTTTCTACAGTAAGCTTGTATTCCAGTGAATGCATGCAAGAAAAAAAAAATAGATTCTCCCCCACCAGAACAGAGAAAGCTGCGTTAAACAGATCCTTGCTTAAAGCTGTAAACTTTTGGAAAGTTTTGAAGCCAGGGCATTTTTCTTTTTTCTTTTTTTTTGAAAATAAATAAAAATTTTGGAAAACTTGAAAAAATAACAATTAGAAGTCTTTTTTAACTTTAGAAATGTCACATGTGTTCTGTATAACTTGATTTTGCATAGTTACCATATTGTATATATTAAAGTTACAGTTTATTCAGAAAATAATTATTCATTGAATTTACTTCTATTTTTTTTCCTTTGCAAGCACAGACACAAGGTGCTGAACTGTAAGAAAAACCTTAACTTAAAGAATCTATTTAGTTTTGCCAGTTTATGTATATTCCTCTCTCCCCACCCAAGAAGAAACTATCAACATTAGTGAAATAAAATTATTTTGACTTGATTTTGATTTTGATGGAGTCAAGCAAACACAAAACATTAATTCCCATAAAAAGAACTGAGAAGGGAAAACCAGAAACAGGAAATAAATGATCTGGTACTGTACATTAGTGCTTCTCAGGCTATGTGATGTGTACAAATTGGCATATTTTTTATAGGATGTTTCAGGGACCAATACCTGATTTGTGCCTTTTTGCTAAAACTGCTTATTTCTTTTGTGAGAACCTACCATAGACTGGCAGCTGATGTCTGATCTCTTGGCATTGGTTTATGGGCCACTATTCTGAGTATCACTGCTGTACATAGTCTTATGAAGAAGTCTATATGTTTCATAGTTTGTATTAAGGAAAACTCATGCTAAAATGAAAACTGGTAAACATTAAAGATGGTGCCACATTCTTTTTCTTCTCCCTCCCCCTTCTTACATTTTATAGTTTTAAGAAGTGATGTAGGGGGAATAATTAATGGCTTAAATGCTTTATTCATCATTCTAAAAGAATGTATTCCACAGTCCATTTTTTAAATAATTTTTCTGGAAAAATAAGACTTCATGGAAAAAATATTGCATTTTTCTGTCCCCCTCTACCCAAGGTCTTCAAAACTTAACCCTTGCTCTATCTAGCTCATTATTATCTACCCTGATTGGCAGTAGCTGCCTAGGGTGTGACACAGGAAGTTTTTAGAGCCTTACCCGGAGATGCCAAGGATTGCGCCTGTGGCCATCTTCATGGAACACATGCGCTCTACCAGTGAGCTTTGGTCCTTTTCTGTCTGCATGTCTGGCACAAAGCCCAGAACAAAGCAAGGCAATAAATTATATAAGGAATGTCTTGTAATTATCCAGATCACTGGACCATTATGCCCAATACTGATTGTTCTGGTTGGGAGCAGCTTTCTTGGAGGTCACTGTTAGAGCTCTTTACTGGTGATGCTACCTAAGATCCTTTATCTAATGATGTCATTGGTTAATGTAAAACTTTATCTATATGAAATGTATGTTCAGTTATTGAGCTATGACCCCTCCAAATATGTTTAGACCAATAATATGTTTAGCAGCATTTGCTGTCGTCAGCAGCTTTTCTAAGAGTAGCTGTCCTTCGTATTTGTTTTTAAAGAATTTCTTCTGGTTGTCAGTTTAACTGAAGGGCAGGCTTGGTGTGGCCTAACTGGGACTTGAAGTTGCTCGAGCTGATTAAATGGGACATAGTTTGCTACTTTTATATTTTTGTAGCTTTATATTTATTTTATTTGCATTATGACTTTTTTTGGTGGACTGCCTGAGAATATGGTTGATTGTGCTATAAAATGATTGAAGAAATAAGGAAATCATATTGAAAAGTCACTTTTACTTAGGAAAATCTGAAATGGTTGAACTTTATGTACTTGTGGATTTCCCAGTTCTTGTATTTTGTTTTGTGGAAGTAAAGTGTAAGTTTTTTTCTGCCAGTATAGTTGTGTATGCGCATAACGGCTGCCCCATTGCTATTTATAATCACTCTTTTCTTATCTGGCTTTATAGCAGTGCCCTACAAATGGCAGCCTGAAAAGCCCTCACATGTGTCCCAAGAATATCAGTATAGCGTATATCCAAACTTGATTGGTAAGTGTGAATAAAGAGTTAGCTGTGAAATCATGACTTTTCTGATAGTGATGCATCAATAAGATAGCTTCATTCAAGGTAAATGTCGTCATACAAAAATAGATTGGCATTATCTGTCATGAGGATATGACCTTAGAGAATGCCATTTCGTATCAAGACTTTCATTTCTCATGAAATGTAGTATGAAGATGGATGCATCTGGAAATCTATTAATCTTTATAGAACAAGTAAATTACTATAAGTCAGAAAATACTGTGAACTTATTTTAGAAAAGAAATTCTCTTCTCAAAATAAAATAAAATAAAATAAAATAAGCATATGATGGCAGTGTGACATTCCAGCCATTGTCTTTTTGACTTACTGTTGCATGGCGGAATAATCAGCATGGCTTCAAGAGACCATTCCTGTTTACAGAAGGATGTCTAGAAGGAGATAATATAATTAGGCTGAAACAAATGTGGTGCCACCTTCAGTTGAGCATGATACATAGTTCCTATGGCTTTTCCTGCTTTAGTGAAGAAATGGTTGGAAATGCAGAGCACTCACTGCAGTCTTAAAAGAGGGGTGTCAAATTATGTGTGCTCCCTTAGGAAGGCAGGGGTGGGCGGGCCAGGAAACAGTTGCCTCCAGAGCATGCATCATACTTGCTGCACATAATATGCACAGTGTCCTGTCCCAGCTTTATAATAACATCAACAAATTAGTTGAAAATTCTTCAGGCACTTGAAAATTCTTTAAACTCCATCCTTTGGTTTATCTGTCCGTTTCTTGATAGTGTAGTCTGCTTTGCTTTTATTTAGCTGAAATATGTAGATATGCTTGGTGGGTAAATCCTGTTGGCCCCTCCCGAAACTGCAAACTCCAGGATTCTCTAGGATGTTGAAAGTGGAATCATAGCGCTATAACAGTCTAGTGCAGAAATGGCCTCAGTTTTCTGACTGTGCAGCCCCTTTATTTTATTCAAAGGTATTTGTTAGAGTGGGGCTGACTTGAAGGAAAGTGTACTGAATCAAGTTGTGTAAAGGGTAAAATATTCCATTTCTTTGTCTTCCAGCTACCACTATCATTTTAAGGTTAAAAATCAGAAGTTAAAATAAAGAAGTGTGACTATATGGTAAGGGAAATGGGGATGCCAAATGAGGTAATAATTAATCACATGGCTCTGATAGGTGAACTGTTGTTTACTTGAATAGCAATAGCATTATGTGGTCAGTCTGTGGACTACCTAAAAAACTGCATCTGTGTTTGCTGTGATGTGACTGTCCTTGCAGATGCAGAGGAGAGGATCTTGTCAGCAAAACAAACTTTTTCTTCTTATTGTTGATCACTCTGTAAAGCTGCAGCCAAAAGAAAAGCAGTATCTTCATAACAATGTAAATGTTTCTCTGACATGTTACTTTTCCCTTTGCTGTAATACTCTGAAACAATTTAATTCCTTCTCGTATTTTTCTTTTATGCGCTTCCATTTAGCTTGGTGTAATATTTTTTTCTCTAAAAAGGGCAAATCTTGCTCAAATTGTATTTTTCTTTGGAAAAAGCTTCATGAGTTTAAAATGTATTTAAAATTCTTGTTTTTGTTAAGTGGATCTGTAAAATAGTACTTTATATTCTGCTTGGCAGATGTATTTTAAGTGATTTTAAACAAAAACAAAATCTGGTCTTAATAGGAAATCACAACCGTAATTTTTATTATGTTGTATCCAGTTGTAAAAAAATCTAGCAGTGTTGCAGACATAGTCATTTCCTGTTGCAACCGTATTCATAATGGAAATGCAGTAATCATCGACAAGTTGTTTGCAGCTATAGAATCCTCATGCTCTGTTAACTATGGTGTTAGGAAAATGGCTGTTGGCCATTTTCCATCCTGTTGGTACACTTAGTGTCTCTATTTTTTAAAAAACCAAACACACTAGTTTTGGAAGGGAATTCTCTTCTCTGTGTGTTTTTATGATAACCGTAAGAATGTGTTTCTTAACTTGATCAATATCTTCTACATGATCGCTTCTGCACATAATGTACTGGCAGTGCAACTGAACAGTTGCAAAAATCTGGCTCTCATCTCTGCCTCTATATGCATTCTGTCAGTGTCTTTCTTTCATCTAACATAGACTGAAAGAGTACAAGTGTGTGTATTAAGAACATCAGCAATGAAGCACAGAGCAAATATTTATGTGTGAGTACTGCAATATGTGAGTATTGCAATATCTTTCCTCACTCGAAACTTTGTGAAAGCTGCTTGCTTCTTCAAAACACCATGAATCAATTCAGATGGAGTCTTCCAGGCATTGTTTTAAAAGAAAAACTGTTGCTAAAAATTTCAGTGCTATTTGTACATGAAATATATTTTCTTGTCAGTAGAAAATTGAATTCATTTTTCAGTTCGTCACTGAATGATTTGATACTTTTTGAAATTATAAAAATATGACGAAGGATGAATACTATAAAAATGTAAAGGCTTTTAAGAGCATGCATACAAATGTACAAAGTCTAATAGGAAAATAGCTTTTTGTAAGTACAGAAGCTTTAACTGCTTGAGTACAACAGTACATTTTTCTTTTAATTTAAAAG
Organism: Iguana delicatissima; assembly: GCA_948472985.1. Lineage (NCBI taxonomy): Eukaryota > Metazoa > Chordata > Lepidosauria > Squamata > Iguanidae > Iguana > Iguana delicatissima. The sequence continues at coordinate 1,013,917 of CAOKZL010000002.1, forward strand.
TATTTTTTTGTTTAGCTTCCCCTCCTCCTCACCCATAGTGCTTCTCTTATACTCTTGTGATCTTTAAAATTGACAATGTATTAAGCATCTGTTATGTCAAAAGATCTCTGAAAAGTCGTCTGTTGTCCTTGCCACTTAATAATAGGAAATACGTTGTTGTTCAATAAAAAGCAATAAAAAAAGTCCACAGTAAACTGCTGCATGCCACTTATTTTTCCTTGGGGTCTCTAGCATGCCACTTGATTCTGACTGAAATAATTTGATAAATAGTTTTAGAGAGAGATTATTCTGTTTCCATTGAATTCCACACTGAGGGGCAAATGGATGTGATGGCAGGAGGCTAGTGTATAGAACTGGGTCTCCAGTTGACTGTAGGGAATATTTAAAGTACATCATGGAAGAGTTAGAGTGGAGTGGTTGATGTTCCCTCTGTACTGGTTTCTTATGCTTTTCTCCTAGCAGGTGTCCAAGACTGGAAGAAGCTAGGAGGGGAAAAACCCAGCTGTTTCCAAGTGGAAAAGGAAGGGCAGAAAACATGTTCAGTTCTGCCTTCCAGACCACAAATACTGTATTTAAATTGCCCCACCATGTTGTTTTAAAGATAATTTGACATGTCTTTGAATTCTCGTTAATGGGAGAAAGCAGGAGAGAGGGTTATTCTGTTGCACGCATGAACTTCTTGTAGATGTGTCATAGGTATCTGGTTGACCATTTTATTAACAAGACACTGGGTTAGATGGAGTCTTTTTCTTTTTCCCCAGTATAGATATGTTTATGTTCTTATGACAGGATCCAGGTTCTGTCCGGGCACTGTTGTATCCAAAGATGTCCTCAAAAGGCAACATGCAATGTATTTTCAATATAAACTAAGAAGTGCTTGGATCCAGAGTTAGAACAGACCCACTGAACAAGTGGAAGAAGTTAATAATCATTACTAAATTAGGTCCCACTGATTTCACTGGGTCTGTGCTGTGTATTACTGAGTCTGGATCCAATCCCATGAATATTTGTCCACATAAAACAGACTTTATTGAGAGCAAAAATACATTGCATAAAACAACAATGAATGGCATTTAAAGTAAGCATTAGAGATTATTGATCACTACAAATAAGGACATGTGTTGAAAGAAAGGAGAGATATAAAACACATACATAAATGTGAATCCCTTTCTTAAGAATTAAATAGTCAGTAGCAACTTCTGCCAGATTTCCAGCAAAACGCAAATGTACCGCTAAAAGCAGAGGTTTAAAAGTCTCTATTAATCTTCATTTTTATGGCTCAGTGTGAATACAAACCTATCAAAGTAGTATTCCACATTTTTTCATGTTTTGACAGCTGTCTTCTTGTCTTCCCAGTCTGGGTCATATCTTCTTTTAACCATGTGGAACAAGTTTAAAATAGGATTGTTTCACATATTGAAGCTGTTGAGCACATTCCAGAGTCCCCTGGTTGATCTGTAGGTTGGAATCGTAGAGTTTATGTCCACTAATCAAGAAGACTTTCACTGCTTGTCCAACATTTTCAATTCTGTTTGATGATTGATTAGAAAAGAAATATGAAACATAAGTTGCTGTTACTGTTTCTTTTCCAGGGGAGGGTCATGTATACCTATCTTTTCAAGGGAGGGCCATAACTTAGGTGTGGAGCCTTTTTTTTTTTTTTTTTTGCGTGTTGTAGTCAGAATTGACAACAGCAGGCTGCTGTTGTAGTTGACACCAATGATCTGACACAATTTAAAACAGCTGATCAGAGACATATATATAAGATATGATATACAGGAGTGAGTAGTTATGTTCACAGGCAAGTATGTTTGTTCACAGGTAGAGAATTACAGAATTAACTCTGGATAGCTGTTTCAAAGAGGCAGAGGCATTTATAAAATTGCAGAAATTGCTCCAACTGAATTTTCTAATTTTTTTTTGACACAGCTATGAAGTTTCACTGTGGGTTATTTCTACAATTACTTCCAAAAGGGGGTGACTTTGTGCTGGCTCATTTTTCAGTGTGCAGCCATCTCTTCCAGTAGAAAAGCTGGGAAATTCTTGTTGATAGGGGAATGCTGTGCATACTACAACCTTTCTGCACTTGCAAAAGATTTCCAAGGTGATAATGAACTACAAAGATTGGAAGCTATGAAAACTGAAATTGTAACAGATTTCAAAAGAAGGTATAATTAACATGTAGTATAACAGATGTTGAGGAAACCATGATACTTCTGAAACATCTTGCTAGGAACCTATTTTTAAAAAGGCTGAAAAATCAAAATAATTCTTCCTTGTAAAAATAAGACTCAGAGGAAAATAGCAATTTTTTAAAACTTTTCTGAAGGTACTTGGGTAGATCAGGATGCAAAAGCCAGAGAGCTGTGCAGTTATTTATCCCTAGTATATTGCTGGATTGGTCCTCTTGAAGTTAAATCATTGCCTGTCTGTCTTGCAGTGAGATGCTATACTTGCTTTTTTTGTTTTACATGGGGGTTCCTGGAGTGGAACCCCTGCATATATGGTGGGGAAAGTATATATGGATTTCAACTTCAGCTGTTCCATAACATTTGTAACCGTTTATTTTTTTAAATGAACTATTAACATAAAGTGAAGAATAACTCTCAGCATATCTATAACAGGAACAGTGGTGTGAGATAGCAGAGTCAGATAGTGATCATGCTGTGAGAATATGGCTGTCACAAAAGTCACAAGGAATCCCAGTTCTCATTTTATGCAATACGGGCAAACGTACAGTGTCAGACCAGATATGATGATAGACTATGTAATTTACTTCTTTTCAAATACGAATGTATGCATGATATAAGCATAACTTAATGGTTCAGTAGAAAGTACTGATATTATTGAAGAACTGTATCTGTGCCTCAGATATTGAGTCTGTGTCTGTTAGCCACTTCTTCTGTGTTGTCAGATGTGGTTAAAGTGCTCATAAAAGAATAACATTCAGATTCCACAGCGTTGAGTGGGATGCTCTCTCTATTTAATATATATTTCAGTCTTCAATAAATCTTCGTGTTTCAGCACTCTCATCTGTTTGATATTATATTGAACCATGTTAAACTTGCCAGATGTCACTAGAAAAACATTTTGATCAAAGTCTTTGCTTGAGGTGATATTGTTGATGATTTTTCCCATTCAGTGTAACCAAAGTAACTTACAGCACATAAGAAAACAGAAGAATAGCAATAAAAACACCAGGACATGTGCTGCATGCAACAGGTCACACATATAATACTGGGTCATTCAGAAAAAAAGTCTTGCCTGAAACACAGGAAAACTTATGCCTGTCAGTGTCAGTAATATTAGGCTACAAAGGCCAGTGTTCTGACGGATTGTTCTGATGCGTGCTGAGATAATCTTGTCAACTGTTTTGGAAAAAAATATCTAAGTGTACAATATCTTGGGCTGGCCCTGGTCATTTATTCCAACAAGGAAGCTGAAGTTCTGCTCACATGGAAGTCTAGGCATAGTCAGCTGATCATAAGTAAGTTTCTTCAGTACAAATGGTCAACCAGAGGCAGTTCAGTAGGGTATCTGATATCAGGGCAGGGTTGGCTGCATTTCATAATTGTTTCTTAATTCATTGACCAAGAAATAAATTGAACCTCAAAGCACTGTTTAAAGGATAAGGAGACAAGACTTCTTTTTGCAAAAGATACTTGTTCAGCAAGGTTTACTCTTTGTCTTTGGTCATTTCATTTTTAAAAACACTCTCTGCCAGTTTACCCAGAACAAATCTTAAGCTGCTTTAATATCCCGGCTGTCCTCTGGAATCTCTTTTAAAAACTGAAGGCACAAATTGTTAAACTTTTTCTATACCTGCCTATTCTTCTCCATAAGATCATCACTCTTTTAAATTTTCTTAGGAGTTACAAAACATGTTGTTGTTGTTTGCCGTCCAGTCAGTTTTTACTTTTGACAACTCTATAAATGAGAAGTCTCCAAGCACCCTGGTCATCGACAGCCCTGGCCAAATAAGTGACTCGTCTCAGGTGATGGCTGTGTTGCTTCTCACTTGTTATTTCTGAGCTGTTGTGCAATGCTGCTATCTTGTGACAGAGCAGAAACTGTTCTGGACTGAACAATCAGCATTTCAAGATGCCTCAGTCCAAGCAAAAGAATAGGCACAGTTTTTTACACAAGAAATGTTAGAGCTGATTGAAAATTTATAGTAGTTTAAGTGGCCAAATAATGGATCTAGTTCTACATGTGGCCACACAATATTGAATCATTTAGTATGTTTTGCAGATTAATAACCACATGATGATCAGCAAGAGAGTGTACTACGCTAGAATTAGATTCATTTATAGAAGAGGGAGTTTGTCAGAAAAAAAAGGAGGCAAGAAATTGTGTATGTATGTGTGTATATGTGTGTGTAACAAAGGAATAAACCAACATTAAATTTTTACCAGGAACTAATAATGATGCCAAAGCTAGTCCAGGCATAAATTCAGAAGTAGCTTTTCTTATTTTACCCAAAGAAAGATGAATAAGGTGGATAAACAACATCTGTGTAAACAATAGTCAGGAGGACACATGCAGGGAAGCCTCAAATCTAGGACACACCTGCAGCAAGTAGATGTCTTGCAAGCTTTAGCTTTTCTTTTTTGTTATGTGCACTTGCTAATTTCAAGGTAGCAGTGCCCAAGGGCTTTGTGTAGTTGAGTAAGCAAATTGAAAAGGAACTACCAATTTTAGAATTAGGTAGAGACCAAATAGAACCTGTATGTGACTTTAGGTGATATTAAAAACGTTTGAGATCACTTAGAAATGATTACTATTGTATTGATGCTTTCAATTTTGTACCATGATTATAAATAGGTTAAAGACAAAAAAGTTCCAATCATATATTTTTGCAATGCTCAAAAATCAAGATTTGAAAACAGCTTACATATAGATTGTATCTATACCATTGATCTAGATCTAAGTAATGCAATTACTAGATCAGGCACAACAAAAGTGGGCTGTAATACTACAAATTAATACCTTGGTCTTGTCTTCTTTCCTCTCAAAGTTTAAGATTCTTGTTCCTGTTGGTGCTATAATGATATATAATGTGAAATAACTGAATCAGACCTTCCACCAGGTAACAATGGTTTAATGGATTTTCCAGCAGGTACAGGACAGAATGAAATGAATTAAAGGAAACAAATACTTGAGCATGTGCATATTCTGGACTTTTGTCTTAGTGGAAAACAAAGGAATATGATTTCCCTGTGACTCTCAAGGTAGAATCTAAAAGAAACCCCAATTCACTGACCTGAATTTGGATGCTAAACACTCATCATTTGATGTTCAACTGTGAAATAAAGATTCCAGACACAAAATTGGGTTAACTAAGGGCCACTTTATATCGACCTGTTTTATTTAAATTCAGTTAACCTGAAAGATACAAGAAGTGGGGAGCAACCAGGGTCACAACATGACAACCTGCTCAGCATACCCATGGGCGATAACACCTTAGCCCCAGGGGCAATACAAGTTGCTCCTCAGCCCAGCATCTTGGAAGGTAACCCAGGGACTCCCACCCAAGCTGCAGGGCTTTAAAAGTGAGAGCCTTATTCCCAGGTTAACCTCTAGGGTAACCTCCTTCACTGAACTGCCTGGGACGCATGGCCTTAAAGATGTAGTTCTAGAGCCCTACCTTACACCAAATGGGTACGAATAGATGATCACCGACATTTCATTATCCCTCATTATCTGCCACAGAAAGGGGCAAGCATCCACTTCGTCCTTTTCCCCCCACCAGGCCAGACAACACGGCCCTCACCCCCTCTCAATTCTTCTAGGAACAACTGAGTCCCATGATCAAAGATATGTACCCCATCTGCTCAGTAGAGGTCTGGCCACCCAAATAGGTTGCCAAGATGAGGAATAAAGTGGCCCAAATCTGATTATTCACCATTCTTCTGGCACGGTCAATATGTTTGGGGTCGCCAAAAAAACAGTGTTGTTACTGCTAAGGTGAATGATCAAAAAACGTCAGGTGGAGGCCCATGTTACTCCAAGGCCTTGCCCATCAGCAAGCTTAGGTCACTACTGCCAAGTGAATGACCAAAACAACAAGTGGAGGCCCATGGTGCTCATCAAACAGAATGGCAACAGGCCACTCCACTGTAGGCTTTGTTTACCAAGCCACTCCCCAGTAGCTAACTCACCCAACCCCAGCTGAGTGCCAGCATGGTAAATTTGGCCTGGTATGCCATCCAAAAACTACTGTCTTGCCACACAGCACTTAGAATTCAACAGATAAACAGAGAAAACAGGAACAAAGTTGGTTGAGCAAAATAGCCTCATAATTTGAGAGGACACATGTAGATCTTTTCAGGGGAAGATTTCCAGTAGTGGTAGATTGGATGTTTTGTGGGCTGAAGCCTTTCCCAGAAGCATTGGAGGCAGTCTCAATCCTAAATGAATAGGTGCCCAAGCACTGTAAGGCCTTCATGGTAACTGTCCAAAATAGATACTTATGAGGCCCTAAAGCTAATGTGACAAAACAAAACAACAGGCTCAGTCTAGCCCCCAAGAGTTGCACAAAATGCAAGAACAGGACATAAAGCTGGGTCAGAGCACAAGCTCTTTGTCCGCACTCTTTTATGATCAGATTTGAATAACTGAAGCATGAGGAGAAGGCCCAGTGTGTTCCCTAAACAGAAGAAGCAATCAATAAACCATACTATGGCCACAAATTAGCACCTGTTATCTTGCCAAACCACACCTGGGAACTAACTGAAAACACAAAGGACATCAATGTTAGAGTCTCATAATGTGTTCTGCACCTAAGAGGATGCACAGATATCTTCACAGCAGATGACCTCACCCCAGATTCAGAGCCTAAGCCCTTTGCAAAAGCTGTAGAATCTAACCCACATCAGCAATCTGCCCTCTTTCCTGGTCCACCCTTCTAGAGTCTTGTGCACCCTGAAAGCCAATGCTAGTTCATCAGTCTAGTCCCGATGAATTGCAGGGCCAGATCCATGCCCCTCAAAGAAATACAATACAGCAATATGTGGTCCACATGACTAGGCCACAATACTTGCAACCTGCTAAACACCTAATTAACTCAATCTCTCTCTCAGCCTTCTGAGATGGCTTAGGTTACCTCACCCCTTCAAGGCTCTTCAGATCTGTAGGTATGGGACAGGATGGAGTCTGAATCTGGAGCAAGCTGCCTGAAGTGCTCTTAACTGTTGGTGGGAAAGAACTACACCAGCAACATCCTTCATGACCTCACTCCATCAAGTAGCCACAGTCCTGCTGAAAACTGCTTTGATACTGTCAGATCATCATAGCCAGCTGATGAAACTGCTCAGCCATATGTAGACAATTGCTTACCCTTATTGTATGTCCCAAAGTGAACAACACATTAAACTAGAGGCCTCTACTATGAAGGCTTGGACCAGGCACATGGCATGAGGGGATCTAGAGATGATCAAATTAATGACCCTGATCCTGACCAGGCTCATCTCATAATCAAGAATGGACTGACAAATTGTGAATTCAGCAGCCCACAACCAAACTGTCATCACATTTGGAAAATGTCCAAGACTCATGTCAAATGTCTGACACCAAAATAAACACCATTTCCCTGTGAAGTAAACTGTCATGTGAACATCCCCTGCAACTCCATTAAACTAGAACAGAAACTCATCCTAATCATCCACATTGGCTCTTTCATCAGCTGTAATCAGCCTTGCTTCACAAACACAATGCAAGAGGGCCCCACCGGGGGCAGGCAAAATTAAGCTGACCAAGTAGCTCCTGCAACTCTTGTAGTGACTTTCCTTAATTCCTACAGTTTGCCATTTGTGAGATGGCAAAATTGTTAAATGATATTAATTTGTATACCTAAGCCGATAAGGCAGGTAAGCAGTGCAATGAACTTTCCAAAAGCAGAACAAGAGGCCAAACACTCCACTAGGCTGCCTAGTTCATACAGAAGCCACCATCCTGTGAGAAGCCCAGCCATTCAACGTTACTTATGGAAACGCTAGCATTTGGTCCCAAGTTGATTGTTCCTCAAGAGCTGTCAAAATTCAAAAATCTCATTAGTAATCATAAACTGTGTCATTATGTGTTTCCCAGATGATGTGTGCCAGGGGGAAAGACAGCAATGAGAGCAGTTTCCAAGCTGACACTTGCTTTAAGGGCTTTTCCACACCACACTGCCACAGCGCTACTATTCCACTTCCAGCATCAGTTTAGGGAGGGCATTTAGAATTCTCAACCAGAGAGCTCCTCAGCCTCAGTAAACTACAAACCCCAGAATTCCACAGGATGTTGAAAGTGGAACAAGAGCACCACAACAGTGTGATGTGGAAAAGCCCCAAGACTGGGCTAAACTGGGGGGAAGACAATTAGTTGGAACACTTTTTCAGTTTTTTATTTTATCATCTCCTGTTCCTTATGTGGACTCCATTGTAATTTAACCAAAGTTCTAAATTGTTGTGTCAGAGGCAAAAGTCAAAGTAACCCCAAAGTGCATTGTGATATCTATACACATACATCAACATATTTACAACTACATGCATGTATACAAATGCACATATACACATACCTGCATGAAACTGCCCACACACTCAAACCTTAAAGAAATCAATAAGCTACAAAGGTCTACATGCATGCATGCATACACACATAGCTGCATAAGTTCCAGTAAACTGGCAGTGATGCTACTGCTGCTGCATTGTTGTGATTGATGTTTTAAATCAATAAGGTAAAACCAATAAGGTAGTGAAGTCTATATGCATGTGTGCTTGACACACACAGTTGCACAAACCCCACTAAACTGCCATTGATGCTAACATGCAACATTGCATCAATAAGGTAGTAAAGTCTACATGCATGCGCACAAATGCACACCCTTACATGCCTGCATAAAATCCCACTAAACTGCCACTGATGCTATCACTGCCCCATTGTTGCTGTTTGTTTAAAATCAATAAGGTGGCAGTAGTAGTAGTCTACATGCGGGCATGCATGTGTGTATATACACACGCAAACCTGCACAAACCCCACTAAACTGCCACTGATGCTTCCACTGTATCATCATCATCATCATCATCATCATCATCATCATCGCTGTTGTTATTATTACTCTAATTTTTCTAGCACCACTAATCTGCCACCTCTCAAACCTTAAAGGAGTCAAGATGGCAATAAAACAAGATAACAATACAAAGACTATAACTGTAGGTATGAAGGGCTAGATATTAATCCCAGGCCCCCTAACCAACTTACTGTTAATGCTCTGTTTATTTCTGATACCAATAACCTGCCATCACTCAAACCTTACAAGAAACAAGAAGGCAATAAACAGTATATAGATCTAGATATTAATTCCAGACCCTCTAACCAATTCACTTAAATGGGGGCCTACCGGGAGAGGAGGAGAACAAGGCCCTGATGAGCCATCCAAAATCATGTTGTGCAGATTGTTGCTGTTGTGCAAGGAAACTTCAGAGATTTCACTGATTTATGGCAACCACCAATTTAACCCCTAGCTTAAGCCTAGAACAGGCCATGCTTGTCTCATTTCACTTTCTCAACATTACTATGTGCCTACTAAATGGAGCCATAAACATCACCTTATTTTGAAAATGTTTTTCTACATATATTGGCATACTTCCACATTAAAAGAAACACAGAAAACATTGAGTACAAATTTGTAACTTGAGGATTTACTTTAGGTGTTTGCTAGATAATAATATCTACCCAGTGATGTGAGAGGCAAAACCCCAGATCAACAGAGCCACACTAAGGCCCTTTTCGCACCTTACCTGGTGTCATAGAATCATAGAATCATAGAAATGTAGAGTTGGAAGAGACCACAAGGGCCATCCAGTCCAACCCCGTGCCATGCAGGAAAACCCTCAAAGCACTGGTGTTGTACGGGGATTGCGCGGAAAGCCTCCTCTGGGAGGGAATTGCGTCCCCTGCGCTTCCTTCCACACCAGCTCCGTGCTGAATGGAAGGAACTGCAGTAGCCCCGCCCCTTCCTTCTGCAGCACAGTCGGGTACTTTCCCAGGCTGTGCTGGGGGAGGAAGAGCGATGGTCACACTTCCTGACATTCCACTTGCAAAGTAAGTGCAGGAGGGACGTGTAATCATGCATCATTTTTGCCAAAGAGCCAAAAATGATATACTGCACAATTGCTGCGTCATCGCTACAGGAGTGACATGCAATCGCAAGGACGTCATGTGGAGTCATCCTCGTGATCCCGCATCACTCCTATGGCCATTTCGCATGGGAAATGGCATGCGAAAAGGGCCTGAGATTCAGGAATAATCTACTATGGCTGCACTTCAACTATTTGTTATCTTTTAAACTCCTGAGAGTCACTCTAGCATATCAGGAAGCAGCCTGAGCAGTTGAAGGACAGATAGTTAGAGCACATGAACACCTGTATTGTATCAACAGTATAGGTGTATCAACTTACAACACTTGCTAACTCTTTATTTGCATACTCAAACTAAAGTGATTAAAGGTGGTTACCTTTAAAGCCATACACATTTTGGAATTACATTACTTCAAGTTAACTGTGTCACTCATATGACCCTGCCTGGGCCTTATGTTCAGACTTGAAAACTATACTTGTAGGCCTATCATCAAAATATGCTACATTTGTGAGCAATAGAGGCAGGACTTTTAGGGTAGTGACTCTGTGCTAGTGGAACTTCCTCTTAAAGGAAGCGCACACAGTTCCTACTTTGTTAGTTTTTTAAATAGGATTAGGTGGCCTTATTTCAAGTTCAGTTTTCTGAATGCTTTGCATTATTATTTGTCATTTTAGTTGTGTGCCATTGAGTTGTTTACCTATCATGAGATTTTATGGGGCTGAGAATGTCTGATGTGCTCAAGATCACCCAGTAGGTTTCCATGGCTGAGGGGGGAAACAAGCCCTGGTCTCCAGGTTCATAACCCAAACCACTAGACCATGCTGGCTTGCTTTTAACAGCTGTCCTAAACAGCTTTGTTTTAGTACTGCTTTTGAATTTGACAGTGAATTCCTACAGGGTTGTTTCTTTGCTTGTTTATTAAAGGTATATGCTGCTTTCCTATCAAATGGTACTCAAGTCAGTTAACTACAATAACAGAAGTATAATAAAAGAAAATCAAATTCGGTCCTAACATAGACACAAAATAGAAGCATTCTTTTTTGAAAATCACATTTTAGTATGATGCTGGAGTTGGCCCTGAAAGACAGTATACAAATGATGGAATAAGTAAAACAAATAATGAACGGTGTAGGCCTATCTCTGTTTATAGATAACTCCCAGAACTTGGAATTAAGGAAGTGAACTAGTGGACTTGCTTGTAATGAGCTAGCTTTTCTTTGTCTGTGGCAATGAGAGTGTAATGGAGCTACATTTCAAAAGTGGCATAATGAGTAGGAGTGAAGTTATCTTACTAGTATATTGTGTTTTCTAGTTAACTTTAAAAGTTGCGACTAAAGGTATTTTAAAGAATTCCAGTGGAGATTTTTCAATTTTTATGTCATTCTCTTAAACAGTCATGGTGACTGAAGAGCAAGTGAGCAGAATCTATCTTGCTGATGGGGGTGAGGGGAAAGAATGGAAAAGATGCTGCAATTTGGTAACAACTTTTCTGCACAGCTTGTTAGATATGGTGCTTTAGTGTCCTGTTTTCGAACTCATTAGTGAACTGTGAGACCTTCCTAATATTGTTGGACTGCAACTCACAGCAAATTTCATCATTGACTCTGCTGGCATGGGTTGCCAGAAGCTACAGTTCATCTAGGAAGCTGCACAATTCCCACACCTGTTTTAGCCTTTCCTTTCACTTTTGTTTACTGGTATCCCCCCACCCCCTGGTCTGTTTTAACTCTTTGTTGCTGCTTCTGCAGTTTGTGTTGTGAGTAGAGTTAATATTTTGAATATTAGTCTTAAAATCAAGTTTAATACATACTATTCTTATCCATGAAGCCTATAAAACTTGCCTTCCCATCCCCAGAAGTACTATTCTTTATAGGGGAATTAGTACTTATTTCTTTTTAAAAATGGTAAATTGTGGCAAAGCAATTAATGTTTTAAGTTACATTAAGTCCTCATTTAGATTAATCATTAAAAAAGATAAAGAAGTACTATTCTTTTGAAATAGAAGTCAAGTCTCTAGTTTAAAAGGTGCTGCTTTACAATATTATACAATATATATATAATATATAAAAATGATTTTTTCTTTATTTTTGTGAATTTTTCAGTTTACTTTTCTTGATATTATTTTACTTTCATTAAAAAAGAGGCATGCCTTGATATCCCTATAGATGAAGCATGGCATACAAATATTATAATAATTTTGAAACAATGTCACCAAGGACACTGTTTGTCTCTCTAACTAGTTATCCATGTCATCTCTATAATGAACTAATTTATTATGGTCCAAAACCAAAAAATGATTTTAAAAATACCAAGAGGAACAAATGTGACATTTTTACTTCACTAGCTGCTTCCTAAGAAGTAGCAAAGACAGAAGGAGTTTAGCTATCTTATTATTACCTTCAACCGAGCGATAAAAGAAACAGTAAGATACCAGTTCAGTGGATCTTCCAGTCAGAGTTCTTCTTAACAGAAGAAGAACTTGCCCCCTCCACCCAGCAACTTATATAAATTGTAGTATAGAGCAATATGACTAAGAGATACAGTCTCTTTAGTTCCACAAGGACAAGTTCATTCACTAAGTGAAATGCTATCAACCCAGCTGGTTAGGGGAGCAGAGGGTAAAAGGTTAAATAAGCATAAAGATTCTCTAGGATTTGTACATAGTCCATCTTTGGATATGTAAAACTTTTACTGCATGATAATCTGAAATACTACTTAAAGATACTGAAGAATAACTTATTGCTTGTAATTCTCATATGTTGTAGATCTAAGACTGTTAATTTATGAATAAGATAACACTGAGCCGTCTTTAGATTCTTAGTTACCCATACAGTTGGGAGAGAAATCCAAACATGTATACACACACACACACACACACACACACAGATACATACACACATACATGACTTGCAAAGAAATCAGAAAGCAATAAATACATGTGACTAGAAGAGACAATGAAAAAGAGCAAACTCGGTAACCATTTCTATATTTTTGTCTCTGTGTATTTACACAAAATATCTCTTTTAAGACAAAAATGCAATTGAGAATCTGTTACATGGTGTTCATTATTTCTTGGTTCACCATTGCTACACAATTCCTTTGCAATACTACTGAAAAAGTTCTCCAGCTGCTTGGGTCCATCATCCTTTTTTCCAGTCTTGGTTCCAGTTTTGTTATCATCAACATTAGCAAGTCTTTATGAAATACAGACTTCTTTAGTGATTGAAGAAAGATGGCTCTTCCTTGATAGGCTTAGTAGCGAGCTGAAAGAAAGTGTTCAGAAATGATGAAACAAGATAAATCCTAGCAAGCTAGCCAGGCATCAAGTGAAACACAATTAAATGCAATTAAATATTAATTTCCCTATGTCCAAAATTTTGATTCCTCAGTGGAAGGTTATGTACTTGTGCATGTTGTAATAAAAATGTTAAAGCTCCCTGTACCTTTAACTGAATGAGAAATAGCATACAGTAGAATGCTTTAACATGTGAATCAAGCAGTCTGGAATTTTCTCTTAAGTAAAGCAATATGCTTCAAGGTCTATGCTAATGTTCAAACTAAAGATACACTTTTAAAGGTAGACTCAGCTTTCTATCCTTCCGTAGGTTGGTAAAATGAGTACCCAGCTTGTTGGGGGCAATTAGCTAAAAGACATTGTAAACCGCTTAGGAAATGCTTTGCACTGATAAGCGGTATAGAAATGTAACTGCTATTGCTATTTCTATTAAAATTAAGTATATTACAGTTAATGTTATTGTGTAAAGAGTTGTTTTGTTGTTGTATGCCTTCAAGTCGTTTCTGAATTATGGCGGTCCTATCATGGACCTTACTTAGCAAGATTTGTTTGTGGAGATTGCCTTTGCCTTCTTCTGAGGCTGGAGGACTTTAATCTGTCCACGGTTACCCATTGGGTTTCCATGGCTGACTAGGAATGTGAACCTTTGTTCCCAGAGTCTTATTCCAATGCTGACATTACTACACTATGTATGCATGGTGAAGAGTTGCATACAGGCTTCCTCCTGCTTATCTGACAGGTTAGGGACAGGAGAACTGTCAGAAAGCAGAAACAGTCAACAAGTGGAACCCATCTACTCTAGGGAACATGAAGGACTTACAGAGGTTTGCTTGGGACTGACTGTGCATGTGTGCTGCTTGTAAAGTCTACCCCCGCAGCTTGCTTTGCAAGCAGTACATGTGCAGTCCCAGCTATCCTCCATAGGAATGAAGGCAGAAGCCCGTAGTTTCAATGCTTGCAGTCCAGATGAATTTCATAATTTGACCAGGGGATCTGCTCTTTCCATAGGTAGGACTTGGGACCATGCACACATGCAAACTATCCTAAGCAAGCCTGCATAGGCAAGAAGAACAGGCGCAAGAGTGGACCACCTGTTGAATTAATGGAATTTGTCCTTATTTTAGAAGTGTTAAAAGAGCAAGTATTCAGATAATGGCACATCAAAAGGCAAGGGCTTCCTGTATTGAGGACAAAACAATGACACCTAAACAAATTGCATAGTCTTTTAATATACACGGCAGAACACTCATGCACAAGAGGTATGCAGAGCTGTGACACCAACTGAATGCATTTGTACAGCAGTTTGTAAATTCTGTGAATACAAGCTGTGAAAGGCTATTGAACATTTACTGGAAGTTGCATAAAGAGAACAACAAATAAATCCATAGTGGTTTTGAGCTCAATGTCATCTGTATTTGAAGAGTTGAGTCTCATGTGTACTGGGCTCATGAAGGTGGTTTGGGTAGCACGTTCCCTTTCTTCCAGTAGTGAACTGTCTCTTGTTAAAACACAATTCTCACTTATGAGCAAATGTGCAAACCACTATGTGCTTTGCTAGGTTTTGGTATATTTACAAGTATAGTGCATTGCCTTTTCATGTTTCTCCAGTGAGTGATATATAATCAAACTTGAAACAGTGTTACAGCATTCTTTGACTCTTAAGGTATGACATATGGAAAGCAATGAAGCTAGAAGAGAAGAGTGTCTACTAACAAAAATAATTTGTAATTTGTAAGAAACATAAATTAATGTCTTAATTTTTGCACTGTTATATCCAAAAAACAAAACAAAACAAAAAACCCTAATGGCAGTATATGACTTTTATTTAATGGTGGTTTTAGAGCAGAATATACCCCACTAGCATATTAAAAGTATATTTCATTCTGTTCCTAGATCTGTTAGCTGTGCCCAAGCATCCGTATGCTGCTATGGAGAACTGGGGACTAAGTGTTTTTGTGGAGCAGAGGATACTACTGGATCCAAGCATTTCTTCCATATCATACTTACTTGATGTCACCATGGTCATTGTACATGAGCTATGCCATCAGGTAGGAGACAGTTTTGTCATTTGTGAGCATGCAATGTAAAAAGAGCTAAACATGTTTCATGCTGAATGTTCTGTTAGGAAAATCATTACAGAGTAGTTCATTTCTGTTGCATAGAGGCTCATACACTGGGCATGTTAATTGGAGAAACTACTGTGATGCAAGAAATTGTTTGAATGTACTAAAGTTTAGAATGTTCATTGGAAGCATTATCATTGCTTCCGTTGTTTCATCTTCATGGAGCAGGTATCAAATCAATATAATAAACTTTCTCTCTCTTTGGATAGATTAGAATGGACTTTTGCCTTTATATAGCTGAGTTTAGTGATAGCCTCTTGCAATGATTTGTTACAGCACTGTCACAGGCTCAAGCTGAGTTTCATGTTCTTGTCAAAATTTGCATTGGCTGAAATCAATTTGGTAGTCCCTCTTCTCTCCATGCATAAACTTTGGAAGCATTTTTTCTCCTTTATGTTTCTGCCATGGTCCTCTGTTCATAAATGATGAATGCCTTGCCTCTGTGTGTATTGAAAGTCTTAAATATACAGGGACATACTGTAGTAAAAACCTTTATATTTATTTTTCATGCTGTTTTCTCTGTCTTCTTACTTTGAGGTAAACATAGAACAGTAATTGGAAGGCATCCTTAGGGATTCGAGTTCAGGAATCCACAGTGGAAGCATACTTGACATGTAGCCTTTCAACCTCTGTTTAAAAACTTCCAATGAACTTTTCAAGCTAATCTGTTCCACTGTTGAACAGCTCTTGCCATCAATAAGTTCTTAATGTTCACTTGGGATCTTTCTTGTAATTTGAATCCATTGGTTCAGGTCTTGTGCCTTGGAGCAGCATAAAACAAGCTCATTTTATCTTTCAGATGAAAGTCTTTCAGGTATTGAATGCTGACTATCATGTCACTTGTCAAAGTTTCCTTCTTTGGGCTAAGCATACCTAACATCCTCAATTTGGTTTTTGTTGTACATTTTTAGTAAGGTGTCTTGCGGTCAACACGAAGCTTAAGGTGACACAGGACTTTTTGTTTTCAGTACAAGCATTTGTAAATCTGGTGTCTAGTCCCAGGTAGATTAGACCCATTCAGTCAGTTGCTAAATGTTACATCAACATTAACACAAATCCCATTGATTCAACAGGTCTCCTGTGGTTGCAACTGTCAGCTGGATTTTGGCCATCACAATTTAATTGTAACACTATTGTGGTTTCTCCCTCCCCTGGTTCTTCTGTCTTTTTTTCTTTCTGCAAAACTGTTGTGAAGAGAAAGATGAAACAGCTGACCAGTGGGTTTTGAGTTGTTGTATACAGAGCCTAAACATAAAGCAGATAGAGATATACTCCATCCCCTGATGACCTTGTAATGTATCAACATTACTTTCTCAAGCCATCCAGAAAGAAAAGGAAAATCTACTTTGCCATGAAGTGATAATGACTTTCTCTTTTATTGCACTGAGTTGTTGGTGAAGCATTTAATCCACCACAGGTGTTTCTCATTGTAGCTGTTAGGTGCATTTGATGCTGCATTTTAATTATTACAAAATGTCAAAATGCTACATATATTGTCCTAAGTGGTTTAGACAACCAAGAAGAAATCCTTTTGCATTATGAATAACAGAGCTTTCCTCACCTCTGATTACCTATTAAATGTGGAAGTCTGGGATCTCAGTTTTTGCTACTGACTTCCAATGAATTGAAGACACTTATGTTTTCTGGTCCATCCAAGCTAACTGGGCATTACAGTGTTCTAACCTTAGATGTAGACATGCATCATGCAGTTTCAGAAAATACTTAGGTACAGATTTTCATTTCCTTGGGAATGAAGTATTTTATTAGTAGTCTTTTTTTTTTAATACGGCAGGATCAAATGGTGGAATTCCACTGAGGGAACAGTGAAATCCAGTGGGACCAGAAATGGGATTACCTTCTCTATGTTACAGTCCCATGTAACCTCAAAACAAGCTATGGAAGACTGGGAAACTATGCAGAACTGGTTTTCTGATGGTGTGGAAGGTTATAGGAGAAGGAAAAATTTATGAAACTTATGAAAATTCTATCAGTGGAAGATTGGATTTAACCCGTGTACTTTAAGTCACATGTACACTGATTGTATACAAACTTAAGTTGGGTTTCAAACCCATGGAATGTCAGTCTAGAGCAGGGGGTTTCAGCCTTTGGTTTTGATCTCTAAGGATCCCTGACTATTGCAGATCCTGCCTGCTTTAGTAGGCTTGAATACTGTTTTCCAATCTATTGGGAAAATGGACCTCTTCACTAGCCATTGGTTTTGGCTGCCTTCCGATTCTTAACTGTCCAAGCATTTATCACTCAAAAATATGTATACGTATGTGGTGCCATAAATTTGATCAGTAAAAAATGCAACATCATCTACCTTTTTAGTTGTCGTTTTTGGGGACAATGTAGATAAAGCATCCCCATCATGTTACATTTAGACTTTGTTTCAATATTTGCATCACTTGTAGATTTATTAATAGTCACAGTTTTCTGGCTAGAAATATAAAAAGACACTAATATGATCTTCTGGTACGAGAAACAACATTAACCCACCTATACCTTCTAGAAATGAAAGTACAGTGTAAAAAAGTCTAATAATCTACCATTCATTCAAAGACTATTATTTCAGTGAGTAGTGACCTGTCTTTTATATATTTATTCCCTCCTGTTTATCTAGAGACGTGTGTGTGTCAGCACCCCCACAATATATCTGAAGTAAAACATCTAACTTCTGATTTTTGAAATATCCTCGGAATGATAGAACTCATTTAAAACACTTCTAAATCAGTTAAATACTGAAGATAGCAATTTTCCTTCACTAATCCAAAATGTATGTAACTCCTTCTATAATTTGGATATAGAAGGATATACAATAATGAAATAAATATATCTTAGTGCAAGCTGGTGACCTTATTGGAGGAGAAGATACGCCAGCTGGAGGCATGAGTTTCTAATCTTCGTCTTATTAGGGAAGGTGAGGAGTTTTTGGATAGGGCGGAGGAGACCTTCCTCAAGACCGAATGTGTGGAGGAGCTGCCAGATCAGGAAGTCAGCACACTGTGCCAGGAAACGGAGGCTTGGAGGAATGTCACACCGAGGAGTAGAAGGACCAGGAAGGTAACAGACACTCTCACCGTACACAATCACTTCAAAGTTCTTGGCCTTAAAAACGATGAGGAGCATCAGGAGGAGGGAACAGAATGTCAGCTAGATCAACACTCCCAGCCTAAACAGATGCCCAGGCAGTCCTAGAAGAACATGTTAGTCGAGGAGCCCGGGACAAGCCCCAGAGGAGGCGAGTTCTGGTTGTTGGGGACTCCTTGCTCAGAGGAACCAAAACGGCAATTTGCAAACCGGACAAGCTCAATCAAGAGGTCTGCTGTCTTCCTGGGGCCAAGATCAACCACATAACGGAGGGACTAACCAGGCTGGTGAAGCCCACTGACCATAAGCCCCTCATTGTGATTCATGTCAGAACCAATGACACTGCGAGGTGCAGCTTTTACCACATCGCAAAGGACTATGAACTTATGGGAAAAAGCTTAAGGACCTTGGCGCGCAGGTGACCATTTCATCTCTCCTCCCTGTTCAAGGATATGGCGCACGAAGGGAAAGGGCAATAGCAGAGGTCAACAACTGGCTCCGCACATGGTGTCGCCAGCAATGGTTTGGGTTTTTGGAACATGGCCTGAATTTCCATGAACGTGAGCTTCTGGCAAGGGATGGGCTGCACCTCATGACACTTGGCAGGAATGTTTTTGCAAACAGCCTCGCAAGGAGGATTAAGAGGTCTTTAAACTAAGTTCTGCTGGGGAGGGAGACAATATTATTCAGGGCAAGGACTCGGCGAGTGCAGGGGGAAAAGGCCCAAATGATATTAGCTAAGTAGTACAAGCGTCCAATGGTGGGAGGAGTGGAAACTATAGTACAGGACTTGTAGGAAGGGCCCAGGGACTTAAGTGTCTCTACACTAATGCACAGAGTATGGGAAACAAACAAGATGAACTTGGACTCCTAGTACAACAAAATAAATACGATTTGATAGGTATCACTGAGACCTGGTGGGATGAGTCTCATGATTGGAATGTAAGAATAGAGGGGTATAGCCTATTTTGTAAAAATAGACCTAACAAGAAAGGAGGAGGAACAGCCTTGTATGTCAAGGATGTTTTCACCTTTGAAGAGATCCATGACTTAAACCCAGAAAGCCAGCTCGAGAGCATCTGGATAAGAATTAAGGGAGCGAGAAACAATAGGGATATTCTGGTGGGGGTTTACTACAGACCTCCAAACCAGACTGAGGACTTTGATGATGCCTTCCTCAACCAAATGACTGCACATTCAAAAAGGAGAGATACAGTAATAATAGGAGATTTCAATTACCCGGATATATGTTGGCAGTCAAACTCTGCCAAGACAGCAAGGTCCAGCAGGTTTCTTGCTTGTCTTGCAGACAGTTTCATGGTCCAGAAGGTAGAAGCAGCTACAAGGGGATCAAATATTCTAGATCTGATCCTGACCAACAGGGATGACCTTGTTAATGAGGTAGAAGTGGTTGGATCTTTAGGGGGATTGACCATGCCCTATTGGACTTTGGCATTCAGTGGGAAGGAGAAGATAAGTATAGCCAGACACTTACCTTAGATTTTAAAAAAGCGGACTTCTGTAAACTTAAGGAGATGCTGGCTGGAATTCTGTGGTCAAGAGTAGTGAAAGGAAAAGGAGTTCAGGAGAAATGGGAGTTCCTTAAAAGGGAGATACTGAAGGCACAGTCTAAAACTGTGCCAATAAGGAGGAAAAATGGAAGGCATCCGAAGAAACCAGAACGGTTGACTAAAGAACTCTCAGCTGAGCTCAGCGTTAAGAGAAACATGTACAGGAAATGGAAGAAGGGGGAAACCATCAAAGAAGAATTTAAGCAGGTAACCAGGAGATGAAGGGAGGAGGTCAGAAAGGCTAAAGCACAAAATGAACTTAGGCTGGCCAGAGACATTAAAAACAATAAAAAGAGCTTTTTTAAATATGTCCGCAGCAAAAGGAAAAAGAAGGAGACGATAGGGTCGCTGCTCAGAGAAGATGGTGAATTACTCACAGGGGGAAGAGAAAAGGCAGAACTACTTAACACCTTCTTTGCCTCAGTTTTTTCCCAGAAGGATACAAGCACTCAACCTGGCGGTTGGGGAGCAGGTGAGGAAGCAGGGGAAATGAAGCACATAATAGGTAGAGAGGTGGTACAGGAATACCTGGCCACACTGGATGAATTCAAGTCTCCAGGGCCAGATGAATTGCATCCTAGGATATTAAAAGAACTGGAAGAGGTCATTTCAGAACCGCTTGCTATAATCTTTGAGAAATCTTGGAGGACAGGAGAAGTTCCAGCAGACTGGAAGAGGGCAAATGTCCCCATCTTCAAGAAGGGGAAAAAAAGAGGACCCAAATAATTATCGCCCAGTCAGCCTGACATCAGTACCCAGAAAGATCCGAGGGCAGATCATTAAGCAGTCAGTTTCTAAACACTTAGAAAGTAAGGCGGTAATCACGAGAAGTCAACATGGATTTCTCAAAAATAAGTCATGGCAGACTAATCTTATCTCTTTTTATGATAGAGTTACTAGTTTGATAGATGAAGGGAATGCTGTGGATGTAGCATATCTCGATTTCAGTAAGACCTTTGACAAAGTTCCCCATGACATCCTTGCAAAGAAGCTAGTAAAATGCGGGCTGGACAGGGCTACTGTTAGTTGGATTTGTAATTGGTTAACTGACCAAACCCAAAGGGTGATCACAAATGGCTGCTTTTCATCCTGAGAGAAGTGACTAGTGGGGTGCCACAGGGTTCTGTCCTGGGCCCAGTGCTGTTCAATATCTTCATGAACGACTTGGATGAAGGAATAGAGGGCATGCTCATCAAATTTGCAGATGACACCAAATTGGGAGGGGTTGCTACTATGCCAGAGGACAGGATCAAAATTCAAAATGACCTGGACAGATTGGAGAGCTGGGCCATGGCTAACAAAATGAAATTCAACAGAGAGAAGTGTAAGGTCCTACATTAAGGTAGAAAAAATGGAATACAAAAATATAGGAAAAGAGCCCTGGTGGCGCAGTGGTTAAATGCCAGTACTGCAACCACAAGGTTGTGAGTTCGATCCTGCCAGGCTCCAAGATTGACTCAGCCTTCCATCCTTTCGCAGGTCGGTAAAATGAGTACCCAGCTTGTTGGGGGCAATTAGCTAAAATACATTGTAAACCGCTTAGATAACACTAGTTGATAGGCGGTATAGAAATAAATGCTATGTAGGATGGGGGGACACATGGCTGGATAGCAGTACATGCGAAAGGGATCTAGGAGTCTTAGTAGATCACAAGCTGAACATGAGTCATCAGTGTGATGTGGCAGCCAAGAAAGCCAACGCAATTCTTGGTTGCATCAATAGGAGTATGGTGTCTAGATCGAGGGAGGTATTGGTACCACTTTATTCTGCTTTGGTTAGACCTCATCTGGAATACTGTGTCCAGTTCTGGGCACCCCAATTCAAGAAGGACCTGGTCAAGCTGGAGCAAGTCCAGAGAAGGGCGACCAAAATGGTGAGGGGCCTGGAAGCCATGCCCTATGAGGATAGACTTAGAGAGCTGGGTAGGTTAAGTTGAAGAAGAGAAGGTTAAGAGGGGACATGATAACCATGTTTAAATATCTGAAGGGATGCCATATAGAGGAGGGAGAGGGCTTGTTTACCACTGCTCCAGAGACCAGGACAAGGAGCAATGGATTCAAACTGTAGGGAAGGAGATTCCACCAGAACCTCAGGAAGAACTTCCTGATGGTCAGGGCTGTCCGGCAGTGAAATATGCTGCCTCGGAGTGTGGTGGAATCTCCTTCTTTGGAGGTTTTTAAGCAGAGGTTGGATGGCCATCTGTTGGGAGTGCTTTGAGGGTGTTCCTGCATGGCAGGGGGTTGGACTGGATGGCCCGTGTGATCTCTTCCAACTCTACATTTCTATGATTCTATGATTAGATTGATAGCCTCCTGGAATTTCTCAAGAGTACTCTAATTGATTGTAATTTAAATAGAACTTTAGTAGCTAATGTAGCTCATTTGAAAAAAAAATGTAATTAGAATTTTCATTCTATTAATCACATTGGTTTTAATCTATCCATTGAAGAGATACATATTTTTGCATAGGAATAGCCCAGGGCTGGAAAGGCACCATTTTTTTTTTTTTTTTTGGACATAGAAACAAATGAAGCCATTACATGTGGACACCATATTTTTGTCAGGTAGAGATAAGTCCCAGTAGGTATCTTCTTAGAAGTGGAATATGGGAGTAGGGGGACTATTTCTTCTAATACACTTGTGCTTATGCAAACACATACTTGACATCCATAGATTCGTAATGACTCATGTTAAAAATAATTGAAAAAATTAAAAGTCTTCGAACTAATGTATCAGAGGCATCATGGTTTGCTATACTACACAGAATAGAAGAGAAACAGCAATCTGATGATAAACAGTTGCAGTGGTATACATTCCCTTGCAGTGCTGGAGTAAATGCTTCAGTAATTGGTAATGAAACCATTATCGTACTGTACCTTAAATACCTGTCTCCTATTTTAGCAAGTTTGTAATTAGATATTTAGACAATTATGACAAAGGACTATTGTTCTTGTGGCTATTTTGAGAATGAAGAATGCTTAGACTAAGAAGGTTGGTAACATCAATTTTGTACAAACACATAGAGATACAGTTCCTGTACTGTGTCAGGAATAAGACCATATCACTTTCGTGTTACTGAAAATATAGTTGGACTTGTTTGTGTGGCTGTTTAAGATAAACATAGTAGAATATGTTCAGAGCCCCTTCAAGTGAGAAAGCAATATTGCATTCATAGCATCGAACATTTACACTCTAAAGCTGTTTGACAGGGAAGTTCATATTTGACTAATTATATGAAAATGTTGGATCTCAGTTATATGTAGAGAAGCCATGCTGAAATCAAGTATAACTAAATCTGTTTGAAGTGATGTTCTGTTCCTTTGATATGCATTGTGTTTGTTTCTCTCTGTAAGAAACAGGCAAAATTGAGTATCAGATAAAGAATATCAGAGACATTTTGAACTGAAAGCTCACTGAAGTTAACTATGTGAAATAGAAGCGCTCATCAGTATTTTATAGACTCACTCTGTTGGAAACAGATTTGCCAGTTTAGGCAGTTTAAATCATCTCCAATGACAGTGGCATACAGTTAACCTGTGGAGTTCAGTGCCATTGCAAATGCCAAATATGTATCTGGATCTTTAAAAATAGGATTAGACAACTTATCAGTGAATAGGTCAATTAAGGACTGGTAGCAAAGTATTCAAGAACGGCATCTAAATGTTCAAGTAGCAATTTGCCATTCATTGCCAGTATTCTGAAAAGTAAAGTTATGAAAGCAAGAACAAAACTCTCTTGTTTCTTCAGTACTTCTGCTTCTGTCTTCAACAGTTGCTTTGTCAGATGCTAGTGAGGATAGGAGCCATGTTTTTCTAAAAACAATTTTCTTAAAACAAACAATCCAACATAATCAAATTTTCCATATTAGAGAGAAGATTCTTTTTGTCAGAGAAGTACTTAACAATATAGATAACTTACATTGTTACAATATAATAACCCACCCCAGTTGGTTTGGATTGTTGACTTTTTTAAAAAACCAAAATAAGAACAAGTCACCATCTTTCAGAATTGTATTGAACAGAGGAGAGGATTCAACTGCTAAACTGACTAGGAAATGTGTACCTCCTGTAATCACTCCACTTTTTAAGCATAGTGACTTTCTGGCAATTGATTTTTTTCTTATTCTGTCCCATTTCTACTCCTTCCAAACTTAGTTCCAGTAACTTTGTTGTATCTTTTCTTTTTGTCCAGGTCATCTTTTATTTTTTTGTCATCCTTGCTCTCTGTGTCCTCCTTCCTGCTATAGAGTGGTTTTCTTTTTGTTAACTTCATAGTTTGTTATTTCTTTCTTGGCAGCTGTTATGAGACAACTTTAAGAACATGGCTGAGAACACATAGAAAACACAAAGCAATTCAGCAGAATAGTGCAGGAATGGCATGTGATAGAGAGAAGGAATAGATTGGAATTATACTTTGAATCTATGATAATTTTTGTCTGTGTTCCACATGGATACAGTGTACATATATGACTCTTGAAAAACACAGTTTAATGGAACTTCTTTTTTAGTGGTTTGGTGATCTTGTGACTCCAGTATGGTGGGAAGATGTATGGCTAAAAGAAGGCTTTGCTCACTATTTTGAATTTGTTGGAACTGACTATCTCTATCCTGGCTGGAATTTGGTAAGCCTGTATTTCTTTTTTTACTTTATAAGATCTGTAGAAAAGATGTTTCATCTTAATACTGCTGGATAGTATAAGAGAAGTAAAAACTCAAGGTTGAGCACATATTTACATACAGAAGATCCCAGATTCAGATCCTAGTATCTCTAGTTGAAAGTACATCTGGTGGTAAGGTTGCAAAAGGTGTATGCCTGAGACCCTATAGACTTCCTGCAGGTTAACAGTTATGAACTAAATGGAACAATTTTCTAATTTAATACAAGACAACTTCATGATATATTATCAGAGAGCTCTGAAAAATGCCAAATGGCATGTGTAAATATCAAATGCTCCTTAAAGCAAAATCAGTAAGTATGAAATCATTTCACAGTCTTCCAAGAGTGTAATCTTCCATTTACTATAAAAGAAGTAAGGTCATGCCTGTCATAAATGGATGTTAAAATATCTCTTGCCTCTACGTTCAAGACATTTCAGATCTGGATGATAAAGACATAGGGCTAAATTGATCAGAACTTTCCTTTCCTCTCTGCACTGGCCATAGCTGATGTTATAGACCTATTCTGAAGAATTTCCTAGTTCTTCAGAGTAAGCATTTTAGGGCATGGTGTGGCTACAGGAGAGAGGGCGTTCCTCACCTCATTTCCTGATAAAATCAACTTCCCATAAGCTTACAACATACCATTGGATATTGTAGAGAACAGCAAACATTCATGCGAATTCTTGTTGTGGTTGTGTGCCTTTAAGTCATTTCTGACATATAGCAACACTGTTATGAAGTTCTTTTAGCAAAATTTACCAGAGGTGGTTTGCCATGGCCTTCCTCCGAAACTGAGAGAATGTAACTTGTGCCAGGTCACCCAGTGGGTTTCCATGGCCAAGCAGCGATTAGAACCCTGGTCTCCAATGTCATAGTCCATCATTCAAACCACTGTATCACATTGGCTCTCAATTTATACCATCCTTTAAACCTAGCCTCTAATATTTTCTTTCATTATTAGTGTTGTCTTGCATGTCAGTTATCTCAATAACAAAAAATACATAAAATAGAGTCATTTAAGGCTTCATGAATCTAAGTGGACTGTTTCCTGTTTGCCATTTAACAATGAATATATTTTATACTTATTTCCTTTTAGAAAACATATTTTTATGGTGCCCATAAGAATATGTGTGCATAAGTGTTACCTAGTTTCAGTGATGATTTTCTTGTTTGTTAAAATAGGATAAAGGTGAAGGAAGAATCACTTTATATTTTTATTTGTAATTGCACTATTAAGAAAAGAAAAGTCAACATTTATCAAAGCTGACATCTGTTTTACAAACAAACATCTTTCATTCAGACAAGTATTGCTGTTGTTTGCCTTCAAGTTGTTTCTGACTTGTGGCAACCCTAAGGCAACCTGATCATGGTTTTTTTCTGGGGGCTGAGAGTGTATGACATGCCTAAGATCACCCAGTGGCTGAGCTGGGGATGGAACTTTGGTCTCCAGGTTCGCAGTCCAATGCTCAAACCATTACTTTGTAATAAAAGTTATTGCTTTAATGTCTCTCCTTCTGCTCTGGCCCCCAAAAGTGGACATCTTGAATGACAGGAAATTTCTCTAATTATAAATTTACTCAGATGTGGCAGTTCTTGATGATTTTTGCATACGGAAATGTAATGAACTATATTACTTTTACTCCTGATTTTATCCTTTCCTTTATTGAAATCGCTTGTCCAGTTCATCATCAATTTAAAAAACACAGTATGTATTTGCTTAGAAGCTCTCTTTCTTAGGGCTCTCTAGTATATTTGAGAATTGGTATTAAATGATTTTAAAATCTTTTAACAATGCTAGGTAAACAGTGTTCCTCCTCATCTTGATTTCTAAGCTTATGTACCAGCCCTGGCAATAATGAATCTTTCTTGATGTGAGATGAACAATATGAAGAGACAATTAAAAAATGTGACATTCATATTAAAATGTGCATGAGTAAAATTCAGTATTTAACAAGTGAACAAGGAATGGTTCTCTAAAACAGAAACTGATAACACCCAACTCTGTGTTTTCTTTCTGTCTAATTCCAAGGAACCTGTTATGGTGCCAAACCCCTGCCTGCCTGTTGTCAGTAATGAAGTGGATGAAAGTGAACAAACTGAATTTTAATCCAGAAAGACAGAAGTGCTTTTGGTCATCTAAAAAGCAGATCAAAGAATTGGGTTTCAGCGGGTGCTAGATGGGGTTACACATACTCTAAAACTCCTGAATGCAGTCCTAAATTCACAACTTGGGTATGCTCCTGAATGCAATCCTAAGCCTGGATGCTTACATTTCAGCAGTGCTGAACATTTGCACAGCAAAGACTAATGCGCCAACTGCACAAACCTCTGGACTTTTTCTTTGTGTTCTCACACAAATGGGTTTACTGCACCTGCACAGTGCATCATTGACAACTTTCTAGAGCTGTTATGTAAGTGTTTTGGTGTTAGACCTTCCTTACCTGGTCCTTGTGACCAGCCTGATTCTCACTGAAGCCCTCAGTTCCTTTTTTGTCCACTGCAGCACCAGCAGTAAAGGAACTGTCAGTGAGCTGTATCACTTCTTTCTTACTTTTTCTGGCTTTTGATTCTTGGACTGTATTTTAGCTCACTCTCTTCAGATTTGGTTTGTCTTGGCTTTCTGACTGTTTTTCGGCTTGATTCAGACTGTTTTTTGGCTACGTTTTTAGCTTTGTAGATCTTTGGTAGCAGTTTGATCTCGGCAGATTGTTGTCCTGTTTAAAAAGCCAGCCACAGTTCACAATCCCTAAACAGCAGTGATGTAGACTCGAGTCAATTGACTCAGACTCAGGTCAAACTTAAGTCACTTCAGTGACTTGACTCGGACTTGACTTGGTAAAAATTACACACTGATTCGAGTCGACTTGAGACTTGCATATTTTTAATGACTGACTTGCTGCCCTTTATTCAGTAACATAACACATTCCTCCAGAAACCTTGCAATTTACTGGTCATATGACAATCTTTCTCAAGCCCAAAGTGTGGACACATTTCTCAGAGGAAACAGGAAATGGGCTTGAAGTGGGGTTGAGGTGTGCTCAGCAGCCAGTCTCTGCTTCATATAGGAGGAGCTTTCTAAAACTTTTCCTAAGAACAAAAGGCAAGCTTTGCAAATGAGAAGAAAGATCTTCCAAAGAAGGATCTTCCCACTTCCAAAGCTGCAGATGGCAAAATCACAAAAGTGGAGGGCTGACTCTACTTAAATTGTTAAAACTGACTTTATTTGACTCTGCCCTGAAATTCTGGAATACAGATCAGGGTATAAAGTTGGTTCCCAGACTTGAGACCTGACTCAAGACTTGACTTGAGACTTGAAAGTAGAGACTTGAGATTTGACTTGAGATTTGGAGGAAAAGACTTAAGTACATTACTGCTAAACAGAGTATGTAGTAGCAACCACAGTCAATTAGTCTTCTTCTTTCAGCAGCCTAGGTCAGCAGTGAATTCAGAGTGGCAATTCAAGAGAGAATCCGGTAGCATAGTCAGCACACAAAGCAAGAATCAAGGTTTTTCAGGACCACAAGCAATGATCAAAAGAAGAATGTGTTACTTCCAGCAGAATTAACAATTGTCTGCAACAGACTTCTCCCTGCCTCTGGTATTTATTGGCCAGCAGCCACCCACAGCTGTTTGCCTGATTAATGAGATTTCCCTATAGAAGTGCCTGAGCCTCATGGGCTCTCCCTTTCTTGTCTACGTTGGGCTGCAGTAAGTATTTATCTTGTTTATGTCTGTGTGTCTTGGCTGTTAGGGAGGACCCTGTCTGTGTTTCCATCTGGGTCCTGGGACTCTGGTTTGCTTAAAAACTGTGCTTCTTGTGTGGCTAAGATCCCCAGGAAGGATGGACATATGCACTGTTTATTATGCGTAGGAGAAAGGCACAATATGGCTTGTGTGCCCATTGTAAAACAATGACTCTTCAAGTGTATAAAAACTGCTTGTCTTGTCTCAAGGGGCTCTTGTATGAGCAAGTCTTATCAGCCACAGGAAGCCATTGGATTTAGGACTTCTGGCTCCATTGAGAAAGGACTCTTCTCCTCTGCCTCCCCCATGTTATTGGTTGGTTTGATGTTAGTGCTCATTCTCTTCTTTGCCTTCAGAGGCATCTCAGAGAATGTGTTTGTCTTGGTCCACATCTGGGAATTGTTGGTCTAAATCTCCTCCATGCCATTAATACTGTCAGTGCTCTCACTGTCAATGGGATGGATGTGATTTGGGGACTTATGACTGTAGGCATTACTAACAGTATCAGCCTCATCACAGGTACTCTCTGTACTGTCAGTATGATCATTCTCCCTCTTCTGAATTTGACTAGGGGGACTATGAGCATGACTAGCAGCAATCCCACAGTTCAAGATCACTACCAGTGTAGTTTGTGTGACCGAATTTGCCACTGATGTGACCCATGATACTACCAACACACTCACTGTCAACATTTGCACCCCCTTTTGAGGCTTCTGCCTTTGATATTGAGCAGGCCATGGAGAAGCGGGGCATAAAATCTCTTAATGTACACACCAGGGCTTCTGTGCAGGAAGCAAAAAGGAGACAAGCTGTGCATGCTGTTAGATGGTCAACTGTTTATTCCTTTAAAAAGTCTAGTGTGTTTCGTCCTATATGAGAAAATGCCTTCTTCAGCAGCTAAAAACAGAACTCAAATACAAATCTATTATCAATACTAAAAAAAAAAAGACAACACTAAATTAGCCATATCTCACTCAACTTTCGCATTTGAGTCAGCCTTCTGAATTCACTGCCCATCACGCATTTCCACTGGTGCCTCCTAAGTGAATTCAGTCACTGGTTTTGAAGTCTTCTCCTTGTGCTTCTCAGCCTTGTACTAGCAGGCATCTCATTCATGGTACGACAACATCAGAAGTTTCTGATTAAGTATTTTCCTTTGCTTCTTTGGGACATGTCACCAATGCATTCTCCTCCAGCTCCATTGGGAGAGCACTAGTTGGTTTCACCAATTGATGGTGTATGTGCCTTTGCAAAACAGATGTTGAAGGTGTCTGAAACATTAGAATTAGAGGTCAAACAACCCAAGATTGAGTCTGTAGATCAGATCTATTGTTGAATTCAAACAGGAGTTCTGACACCAGCATTGATACTGCTGGTACCATCTCTTCTGAAAGTAGCACATAGGTCTTGGGCTAACCAACTTCCAAGAGAATGGATAGCCTGTACTGTGTGGGAGAATCTGATTCAGACTGTCGCCTACTTCATTCAAACCGAACTCCACCATTGTTGAGGCAGCACAATCCAGGTCTGCACAGAAGAAACTCACTGTCCCTGCTGACGAAGACGTAATGAGAAAAAATGGATTTATTGGCCAAGAAATTCTGTTCTCCTGCTGCCCTCTCCTTCAGAATAGCCTGCATAGCCATGTATTAACAGAACCTCTTGGAGAGGATGACTCCTTTCTTGGCAAAGTTGATTGAAGATTGCAAGCAGTTGACATTGCAGATGGAGGATCATAGCCTAGCTGCTCAGCAACTGAACACTGCATGGTGTGTGGCTGTTTGCAGTGGAAAGACACTGGTGGGAGCTATCACACTGTGGAGACATGCATGGTTGCATTCCTCTGGATTGTCACATCAAGTGTGAATAATTATAGAAGACCCGTTTGATGAGGGTGGCCTTTTAACAAAGAGATTGACAAGTTGGATAATACACATAAAATGTGCACTACTGCCCACAAATTTGGATTTCAACCTCCTCTCCACTAGACATTCCTCATGCTCTAAATGATCGTTTAGCCTATGACTTCCAGATGTTCCAAGTCTTTGGCTTTCCCACTGTCGTCTTCATGAAAATCTTCAACTGCAGCCAAATATCTCTTGCAATCAGACAGTAAAAACTCTGGTGATCATGGCAAGTGGCATCATTGACCCGCTTCTTGCCACCACTCCTCTACAACGGGCTCCCACCATTCCTGGGCTGCTATAACATTCGATACTGGTTCTGGACATTGTACAGAGGGGGTATGCCATAGAGTTTTGGGACTATCCCCCTACCCCAATTGGGACTATCCCCCTATCCCTCTGATGTGCTCCTTGAGAACATCAATACCCTTCTCAAGAGTGCTGCTTAACCTGTTCCCACTTCTTCTACTCCATGAGAATTTCCTCTGGCTACTTCATCATGTCCAAGAAAGATGGAGATCTTTATCCCATCCTAGATCTGAGAGATGTCAACCTTTACATCCATCCCAGACATTTCTGGATGGTCACTCTCAGTATAATCATGCCTCTGTTATAAGAGGCAGATTTGATTGCAGTGTTGGATTTGAAGGACACTTTCATATGCAATCTGATTGTTACACCATGGCATTCTCTGTTTTGCTGTGGAAAGCAGAGCCCATTGTTCCTGTGACCTTCTCTTCAGCTTTTCACTGCACCTCATAGTTTTATAAAGTTCACAGCAGTGGTAGCTGCCTGGCTCAGGCAACAAGGTACATCTCTTTCATTGACAATTGGACCCTTGTTGACCATTCCAGGTCTTGTCTTTTTGCTGTCATAGACCTCACTGTCTGCCTCTTCAGCTCGCTGGGATTGATCATGAATCATGAGAAATCTCATCTGGAGCCATCCCAGATGGACAAAGTTATCAGCACTCTTCTGAATTCTTGTGTTTTAACTGCTTACCTGCCAGGTGAGAAGTTCAAGAGCACAAAAAAAGCTGTCTTGCAGTGCCTGTGCACTCACAGGGTGTGCACTGAAGACATTCAGGTACAGCTCAGGTTCATGGCCTCCATGACATTGATGTCATCTCATGTGAAGCTTCAAATGCATTTTATGCAGGCTTGGTTCCTATCCTAGTTTAACCCATTCTTGTACTCTCCTCATCTATGCCTCACTCTACCAAGAGACTTAATCAATCGGCTAATGATGGCTTGATCCCAAGGACCTTTCTGTTTAATCCACAACATCTGTGACTATGGATGCTTCTGTGGAAGGATGATGGACTCATTTAGAGGGCTTCTCAGTCAAAGGGCATTGGACAAAGAAAGAGAGCAATCTTTATATAAACTCTTGAGATGTTGAGATGTTAACTGTGGATAAAGCCTTCTGTTCCTTTGAAGTTCTTCTGTGTGACAAGGTTGTTCAGGTAATCTTCAGCAACATCACAGTAGTGTACTATGTGAACAAGCAGGGAGGAACAAGATCGAGTATCCTGCTTCATCTCACACAGTATCTGTGGGACTGGTGCATTGATAATGGCATCTCCATTCGCATGACCCATCTCCTAGGAGAGGAGAATGTCTTAGCCAATCCTCTTAGCAGGATGTGAACCTCTTGCCATGAATGGAGACTTCATCCCAGTGTACTTCATAATTCTTCTAGAAGTAGGGAACTACAGAAGTGGACCTCTTCACCTCAGCAAATAACAGACACTGTCAGACCTACTGCTTCTGGGCACATCAAGGAAGGGCTGTCTCGAAGATGCTTTCCTGTTTTGCTGGGGACATTTTTCCTCTGTTTCCCCTTGTCACCAGGCTGATTGCCAAAATTCAGAGAGACAAGGTGAAGCGCATTCTGATCACTCTGTGGTGGATTAGACAGCCTTAGTTTGCCCCTTTTCCCCATCTCAGTTGGAGCTCCTACCTCAGACCACTGGAGAGACCAGGTCTTCTGACATTACACAATGGGTGAGTGAGACACCCAGACCTGGACACAGACCTGGCTTGGAGAGTGTTTCTTTAGATCCTTTTTCTGCATCAGTTCTGTAGATCCTTGCAGCTGTGCATATGTCTGATACTCAGTGATCCTATGCATATAAATGGAACAAATCTATGTCCTTTTTGTCACATAGAAGGATCTCTCAAGACCAAGTACAAATCTACCATGTTATGGAGTTCCTTTTCCTATTGTCTAATAGAGGACTTTCTCTTTCTTCTTTCAAATGTTATCTGGCAGTAATTTTTCCCACCTTCCAAATCTTTGGCAAGACATCCTGTTTCATGAATTCATTGGTTAAACAGTTTCTAAAGGGTTATGGGAATCTTCATTGATTATTGTTGGGACCTACACTTCAGTGGAGCCTGGATCTGGTCTTTTTGCAGGTCTTTAAGAAACTCTCTGAGCCAATGGCAGTTTGTGACATTCATCTTCGTACTTGGAAGGAGGCTTCTTGGTAGTGATAACTTTTGCCAGATGAGTAGGAGAGCTGTGTGAGCTTTTTGTGGAACCATCTATCTGAAGTTCCACAAGGACAAAGTGGTTCTTGGACTGGACACTTCCTTTGTATTGGAAGTGATCTTGGCCTTTCATTTGAACCATGGCATTGTTTTACTTCCACTCATGCAGAATCCTGCATCTGATTTGGTGTGTACTCTGTATTGTCTTGATGTTAGGTGAGCTTTGGCCTTTTACACCAGCAGGACTGCTGACTGTCTCCACTCCCAGAGGCTCTTCGTGTTACTCACTGAACAAGAACTGCATCATCTCAACACCTTTCTAAGTGGGTCTCTTCATCCATCCATCTGGCCTACAAAGTGGTAAAGAAAGACCCTCCTTTCCCTCTGCATTGTCATACCACCAGAGCTATGGCTACTTCATCTGCCTTCCTAAAAGCCTTGTTTCTGGAGGACATTTAGAAGACAGCTACTTGGTCTCAGCCTCTGATTTTCATTACACTTATGCTTGATGCCATGCCCAGGGTTGATGCTGCCTTTGAGAGAGTGTGCGTTTTCTTATGTTGCATGACACTCCCACCTCCTGTGGTAGCTTGATAGTCTCCCATTTGTGAGTCACAGAGACCATGAAGAAGAAGGACAGGTTGCTTACCTGTAACCATAGATCTTTGAGTGATCATTTGAGTGACTTCACACAACACCCCCCTTCCCCCTCCTGAGTATTGTGGTCTGTCCATATCTCCTTGGCTGCTGCTTCAGCACCCAGGAAACTGAGGGTTTGAGCAGGAATCAGGCTGGTCACATGAATCATGGGAGGAGGGGCTACTGCTAAAACACTTACATAACATCTGTAGAAATTTCCAAATGATACCGTGTGCAGGCACAGTAAACCCATTTGTATGAGTTCAGGTATGGCTACTGGGAGAACTTTAGTTACAGGTAAGCAATCTGTCTATTTCAGATCTGGCTATGGCGACACATGCTTTGATTGCATGCCATTTAGATTACTGTGATGGACTTTGGAAATTCTTCAGAAACTTAAGCAGGTCCATAAAGTTGGTGGCAGACTGTTTATGGAGGCTGGTTACAGGCAACACAACTCCATTGATACAACAGCTTTGCTCAGTAATAGTCTGTTTCTGGGCAGAATTCAAAGTGCTAATAATGATATATAAAGCCCTATGTGGCTTGGGTTGGGACTCTTAAAGACTATAACTCCCTATATGAGACTGGCCAAGTTTTTAGATTGTTGAGTGAGGGCTTTTCCCCCCCCATTCCACCACCATCATGGGCAGGTCTGTTGAAGATGTGGGAAAGAACCTCAGTGACTGTTCCCAGATGTAGAATTTCTCCCTCCCCGTGGGAAACCTGGTTTCCCCTTTCTTTTCACTGGCAGTCAAAGATCTTTTTATTTAAACTGGCATTTGGCTATTAATTGATTGTGACAGACGGATCTTTTAATGGATGTTCGATAACTTTTTAAAAAACTTTTGTCTCCTTTGCTGTGCTTTAAATATGTTTTAAACTATTTAAAATTAGCGTTTTTAATAGGATTTTTTTTCACTTTCTTATTGTTAGCTACTTAGCTGTACTTTGTTTTAATCTGTATTTTAAGCCACCTTGAGTCCTATTCCAGGAGAAAAGTGCAATAAAAACTGGCTGACAGACTGAATCTAATGTGAAATGGATACAGAAAAATGAGTTAGTATAATGGGAATTAATGTTCTGATGTTCTAGAACAGTGGTTCTCAACCTGTGGGTCCCCAGATGTTCGTGGACTTCAGCTCCCAGAAGCCCCAGCCATTATGGTCAATGCTCAGGGCTTCTGGGAGCTGAAGTCTACGAACATCTGGGGACCCACAGGTTGAGAACCACTGTTCTAGAAAGACACTGACTTTGTTTGCAAATAGCAGTAAACTAGGGTTCTGGAGGATAAATACATTAGTAATAAACCATAAGCCAAGCTTCTAGAGAAAACCAGGTATATTGTTCATGAGCCACTTTGGAAGCAGAAGTGAGACATCAGGCCATGATTCTCAAAAAGTGTGCAAGAGAAGATGGGGTGGGTGATGATGTAGATGTCATGTAAACTGCACCTTGAGACAAGAAGTGAGCAGATGATCAAAGTAGCCTCCACAAACCACACCTCACAACGGCCCTGGGGTCAGTGGAAAGAAGAAAGGTAATAAAGCAACAGCAATAAACTTTGATTCTCTACTTGAGAGTGCACTTACTATAAAATCTAAATTTGGCTTGTCTGGTGTAAAGCTCAAAGATCCATTTATAATAAGAGAACAATGACTTCCTTAAGTGGCCTCTGATTGTCAGGACCGCAGATAGACTGAGGCACATTGCGTCAGGCTAAGCATGTCACTAGAAGCCAAATTGTATAGTGTTATCTGTTGATGGAGGAAATGATCCCTCGAAAATAAGGTCCCATTTTTTTTTATAAAGAGAACTTTGTGTTTATGTGTGTTGTGTGCCTTCTAGTCATTTCTGACTTATGGAAACCTGTTAAACCAATCATGCAGTCTTTTTGGCAATTTTTTTTTTCCAGAGGGGGTTTGCCATTGCCTTCCTCTGAGACTGAAAAAATGTGACTTTCCCGTTTCTCACCTATTAAGTTCAATGGCTGAGTGTGGATTTCAACCTGGATCTCCTGGAGGTCTAGTCCAACACTCAAAACAACTACACCACTCTGGAAATTTACCTTTCTTGGTTACCTGTTCCTGTAGAGGGGCCTTTGAACTTTGCTTATTGCTGTGACATTTCAGAATGTTTGTATTTAAAATATAAAAATATAAAATATAAATATAAAATATGAAAGTATAAAAATGCTGTTTCATAGAACCTAATTTATAAAAGTAGAAAGAATATATTTTACCAGCTTCAGGAGTTGAGATAACTTGACATTTCCACATAGTTTTCTGTAACAATTTCACTTAATAATTGCTCTCTAAACACAGGAAGTTTCAAAATGTAATAAGAGGAATATTCTATTCCTGTTAGAGACTCCCGAGTGTCTATAATCTAAATCTTGCAGGTCCTTAAAAATGCTGGGGATTACTATATACTATGCATGAAGGGACAATTACCGCACTGTATTCCACTCTGGGAGTGAAGAGATTGAGAACCAGCATGATGTAGTGGAAAAATGCTGGCCTAATTTGGGAAACTCATCTTCTGTTCTTGGCTTCAAATCAGGTTGGGTATCAACCTGGCCACTGCCTTTGGGCTCAGTCTAATATAGTTCACAAAGTTTCTGTAATAATGTAATTGGTGAGGAAGGCCCAGTATACTCCTTTGAATTCCTGTGAGAAAAGATGGATATAAGATAGCAAACAGTGCCCAACAACAAATAAACAACAACCAAGCATATGGCTAGGTTCCAGAAGTCTGAGGTTTGAGACTGGTACAGCTGGGGATAGTCAAAAGAAGGAGTTTCTTGTTATTTTTTTTTCCATATTGAATCCATAAAATAGTCTTTATCCTGGGATTAAGGCTTAAATAGTAGATGCTTTTTAGAAATGCAGTCTTCCATCTGTCTGCATAATTTAAAGGGCTAAATGACATGCCACACCCACCTTGTAGCATTTTAAAATCTGTCTGGCTTAAAACATGCATGTTTCTGTTTTTCATCCACTGGGAATAATGGAGATGTGTAACCATATTCTCTAGGCAGTTGAATCAGCTCTGCTCTTGTACTAAACATGTAGGTTGCAGGACAGAAATCCAATCTGCCTTGATAGTTACCTCTTGATGTATGCTATGCGGTAAAAATGATATTGTGTAACAGAAATCTCCTATCTGTGATATTCCTGTGAGAGTTCAAATGCCATGGAAACTGTCAAAAAACTGACCAGCACCACGGGTTTTCAGGACTACCTGAGAACAATTCAGATTTCAAATATATCTGAAAATACATATTGTTAGCTATTTACAAAGCTTGTTGTATATCATCCAGGTTTCTAGAATAAAAAGTTAATCCTTTCTGGCATATATTTTAGCACATCCTTCTTTATTTGAGCCATAGTTCAGGTTTGAGGAATACAGTTTGATCAATACCAAGCTCTTAACAGAAACTGGTGCAGTTCTAGTGTACTTTTCCATTTCTGTAGCTAGGAAGCAAATGCTCATATCATAGCTAAAGGGTCAAAAGTTTCTCTTCACAAATTAACCAACTTTAAAGGTAGCTCAAAAATTTGGTTGAAAAAGAAACAGGGCCTTGTTCACTTCAAGCTGACTAATTTTTCAGCTATTTACAGACATCATTTTCCTACTTACATTTGTTGTTCTGACTTTGAAGTCTGTGTCATTTTGAGTCTTATTCTAACTTTGGAGACCAGTTAGTATAAAAGGTATGAATATAAAAAATCTAGCTTTAAACTCACATAGGTCAATGCTTCCTATCTAGAATTTTTATCTTGCTTGTTTTAGTTTGAATATAAATTCGTGCCTTCTCTCTTTTTCAGTTATATTCTTTTAGTGCCTGATATATGGAATCCAATGTCTTGTTTCAGACTTTTTATATCTCACTCTGTAGTCTTCTAATTGCATGCTATCACTTTTTCAACTTTTTTTGGTATCACCTCATAAAAATGCATCTTCTAAAAATGACTGTCATTTACTTAACAATACATATAGATCCAGCTTTACTTACAGTCTATGATAATTTTAATGCATTTGAAAGCAGAGAGTTTGGTGGGAAAACTTCTGTATTTTCAAACATTTCTTTTGATTTTGTTGCTTCATGGACTATTAGGTATTTTTCCTTAAGATTTGCACAGAGGAGAAAGTACTATCATGCTTGATCCAAATGATACAACTGCCTAATTTACCAAATATGCAACTGAGTATGCAAGTAGTTCATGTAAATGAATTCTGAAGTTTCCAACTCTTAGCCATCCAAGTCTTGCAGTGTTCGGTGTATGTTTGCCAAAATTACAGATACTGGATTTGATTTTTTAAAAAGCAATGTCTTATTTGTAGGCAGTGGGAGAGAAATTACTTGTTAAATGTACCTATACTTTATTTTTATGTGCTATATTTATAATGTACTTCTAAATGCAGAGTTCTGGCATTATCAATACATAAGTAGATTCTCTTTATTCCACCTAAAGAATTTCATCTTTTTTCTTTGCTCTATGTCACCCCACCCCCCACTTCTATACTTCTCAGTGCAGTTCTGTACCTTTCTTTTTAGTAGTAAGAAGACATGCATAGGACTTTGGGATTTATTTTCAAGTAAGTGTGTATAGGATTGTAGCCTTTAAAGAAATGAAATGAAGGATGAATCAAAGACTGTACAGACTTACAGACACTTCTGGTATTGCTGCCACTTCCGGGTAGGTGGAGTTGACGTACCTTTTGTCCTTGAATGTGTGTGTAGTAGTAGAATAGAGTGAAGAACACTATGACAAAAGCAATTGCTGGTGAGTGATTTTCCCTTTCATCTATAAAATACCAAGTGTCAAATGCTTTAGCAGTCACTACCTCACTCAGCGCTGAGAAGGCATTTCACAGGGCTCAATGGCCTTCTTCCTTTCGTCTTCTTTATAAAAGTTTGGCTTTGCTGACAACTTTATTGGATGAGTCAAGGCAGAGTACATCAGTGATGGCAGTTATGTTGAATTCTTCTTCCTCATCTTTGAAAAAAAGAAAAGAAAATTAAGAAGGCTACTTTGTCTTTCCTGTATCTGTGTGTTTTTCCCAACACTTTTTTTTTTAAAAAAAATCCATCATTTCTGCAGATGTGTCCTAATCACATATCTCTAACACATATTTGGAAACGATGAACATAAAAAGAGAGAAATATGAAAAAGGCACAGCAACTTTCTCTTAAAAAAATACAGAAAGGAGGAAGAACTCAATACAGCTGCCATTGCTGATGTACTCTGCCTTAACTCATCCAATAAAGTTGCTAGCAAAGCCAAAGTTTTAATCAACGATTAAGTATAGAGCTCCAGTAGTCATGCAAATATCCTTCATCTTTTCGTAAGTGATCCAGAGTGATACATCACAGTATAGTACTCCATGCTCTAGATGATTCTGTCATTTCTGCTTGAAACTGAAACTAGCTTAATACTGAAATATATGCATATCATCATTTTCTTTTTACAAAACCTGTGCTGAGCAGGCTTGTTTAAGCATAAAAATAAATATTAATGGAAAGTCATTAAACTAAAGTTCATTAAACTAAATACTCAGTGCATTTCAAAGTGCACAGCCCAGGACCCTGATGAATGGTCTCAATTGCCGATCTCCTTCATGAGCAGGATTAAAATAATAAAAATGAAGGCTGTGATTAGGCTCATGCATATCTTTGACTTAAACTGCTTTCTGAAACGTTTATCTCCTTGAGTAAAATATTCTGACACTTTGTAAAACTCACAAGACAAATCAGAAAAAAGTTCTGGAAGTAGGCTTTAAGATATGGACTTTTAAAATTTCTCATTACTATTTTGCTATATTATATGGAACATATGGTTGCCTACTTGATTCTTCTAGTCCATCGTGCTATCTCAGCATGGTGAGAGACATGGGTTCATTTTTTCACTTTCCTTTCAAAAGTACTCCTTTTATCACTCGAATAAATGTGCTCCAAATATTCAAAGAGGAAAGCTTTTAATTAATACTGCATGGAGTTTGGCAGCTTTCTCCAGTAATCATGCAGTTAAATAAATATCTAGTTTGTTTTTCTGGTTTAGCTATAGAAATAAAGGTTTCTGTGTGAATCTGTGAAAAAAAATCCACTCACAGTTCAGTATGGCAGAAAACAGTGAAGTGTGTAAGACAAACACAGAGGCTGCATGCTAAATCAGTTAAATGTTTTATACCCCTATCGGTACTTTGCAATACTGTGGGCAGAGTTTTGCAACTGTGGACATGTTGCTTAACTGTGCAAAGTATTTCATTTTAAATTTAGCTACCTTGGTTCCCATGCTAGAAAAAAAGTCAGCATAAAATAAAAGCTTTGCCTCATCTCTCTGTTTAGCCAAGGAGTAGGCAATTGTCTGGGGCCAATTTCCCCCTATAGGCTGTACCTCCTTTGTACCTTCTCTGCAGGCCCCTTTAGAATTACAACAGAAAGTAGCCTCAGATCACTTTCTGCTACCATTTTAGAGGGACTGTAGAGTAAAATAATTTTAGATTAGTACAGTGTTTTGCATGTAAAAGAGCTTGCTGTGTGATTTTGGGGCAAAAATGGTGCTGATTTGTTAAAAAAAATATGGTAGGCTTTGCAGGCCACATAAAATGGGTTACAGAGGGCTCATGTGCCTTGAACTAGCAGATCTCAAGTGTGGTGCTGATAATGCTTTGCTGCCCAACCCACGAAATGAAGAGAGCACACACAGGGCTTGGGTTGAACTAGGGCAATTTATTAATGTATGCCCAATTAACATAAAGCTAGAAGTGAACTTGACCTTGAATTTAAATTTGACCATGAACTTGAACTTGAATTTATGACCTGAGAAAGGGGGTCAACAGCATGGGTAGGCTAAGGCTAGGGTCAGCTCCAGACGTCTTCCCCAGCCCTCCTTGAGCAAGGTACCGGGCCCCAAAGCCAACCCATGAGGCTGGATTAAAACTTTGGCCAGCCCTTTTCTGGAAGGCGAGCCCACAAACCACAACCCCCCCATCTCATGACGGTAGAGGCAAGTCCCGGGCCCGCCTCAAGGACAGCATTTATCCTACACCAAAGGGTGCCATAGGTACTCACCAAAACCCTTAGCCCCCCCCCCCACTAGCCATGGGTAAGGGCAAGGATCTGCTTAGTCCAGTGGTTCTCAACCTGTGGGTCCCCAGCTGTTTTTGGACTTCAGCTCCCAAACCCCTGAGCATTGCCATAGTGGCGGGGGCCTCTGGGAGCTGAAGTCCACAAACATGGGGGGCCCCCACGGGTTTAAACCATGGCTTAGTCCTTATCCTCCCAACTCCCACGCAGGATAGCTTAAAGCCCCCGTTGCAAATCCCGCAGAAAGATTTAATTGCCCTCAGATGACAAGTGCACCCCGGGGCCAACAGCTCAGGTTTATCAAAGGCAATGTCACAGTGAGGAATATAGCGACCCAAGCCCTGTCTCAAAGCATTGCAAATTTCCCTGTTCGTTCACCTACGAGCGAATTCCAAGGGTCGGGTCCCCTCCCCCACCCCACACTTTTTTTTGAATCATTGCAGACCAAGCAATGCAGGTGCCAGGCCAAGTATTGAGAATAAGCCACATATCATGAATGGCCTGTATGATCAAATCCTTTCCTTTTAAAAGTCCAAGGTCAGTACCACCCAGGTGAATGACCAACACATCAGGCGGAGGCCCAGGGCACCCCCCAAAAAGTGTAGGCAACAAGCCATGCCAGCGAAGGCCTCTTTTGCCAAGCCATTGGAGCGAGGCTCGGTTCCCCAAATCCCAAATGTGGACCAAAGTAGCCATCACGAGCCTGCCCTTCCCAAAAGATGGAACTGTGACCACAGATCAGCACTCACTTCCCCCCAGCCAGAACAGGATGATCTGAAACGAACCAGAAACATTATAACAGGTGAATCGGCCTGACATAGCGCCAGTACGCCAGGGATTCCATTTCCCAATCCTCTGGATGTGTCAGCATTCATGCCCATCAAAGCTGCAGTGGAAGCTGTGCCTATGTGAAATGAATGTGTCCAAAATTTGGTGCCTTGTAGGCCTAGAAAGGTCAAAGCCTTTTTTGTGACGGCCCAGAATTGGTACCTAGTGAGCGGGGTTGTATCAGCTTGACAAAACAGAGGCCCCAAATGTGTCCCCCGGCTGGCTATAAAGCCCTCAGCGCCCTGACAGGGCAAAAAGCGGCATCAGAACTTTCCCCTGAAAGAACCACAGTGCCCCACCTGGCCTGATCAGTTTTCATCCCCTTTGTGAAGGTAAATCCCGCTCCCCCCAGGTCAGGTCCTAAAACTCTAGGGCCCTGCCAGACCTGTCTCCCTTCTCTAACAACCAACTCACTTATATTCAATGTGCCAAAAAATGCAGTGAGAGCCGCTGAGTGAAACAAGAGAGCCTCGTATGCAGAAGAGCACAAGACTTCCCATGTGTCGCCCAAACCCTTCAGAATGCCGGGAGAAAGGGGGCCTGTCATCTCGGGCCATCCCTTTTTGCATGACCCACCCTTCGATAAATTTGCATATCCTAAAATTGCGGGGGGGGTCAGGGAACCTGTGCCTTAAAAAGGCCAAGGCGGACATGGGGGATCTAATGGATTGAGGAGAGAGGCCTGTTTCCCTTAAGGGACAAGCAGAAGTGAAAAATGTGGTCCACCGGGAGTGGCCGTGTGACCTGTAACCCTTTAGATTTCTGAAAGCTAGTGAAATCCCTAGCGGCCTTATTGTAGCTCTTTCTGGTGCTGGGCGCAATTGACATACCAATCTGTGCTACCTCACCCCCCCAAGCTTCCACAGATCAAAGGGCATCGGTTCTGGGAGGACGGCAGCAGCTGGTGCCAGCTCTCTGAAACGTTTCATCTGCATAGGGGAGAGAAATCAGCCAAGGAATTGTCCACACCAGCAACGTGTACAGCTGTAAAGACTATGTTAAAACGGAGACATTAAAGCGTGAAAGCCCGCACCAAGCGCATGACGTGCTGCGCCTAGAGGAGAGAGATTTAATCATTTTGACCGTGGCCAAGTTGTCACACCAAAAGTGGATGGGCATTTGCAACCGCGTCCCCAGATGTGAACTGCCACTAATTGGAAAAAAACCCCAAAAAATGTAAGGTCCGCTGTGGGCCTGCCTCTGCCCAACTCTGGGGCCACCTCTGTGCTCACCACTTGCCCCTGAAAAAGACACCAAAATGGATGGATCCTGCTGACAGATGATATTTTCAGTGCATCCCTGACCTTGATTTCATCCTCCCAAAAAGAGACACCATTGAAGAGCCAGGAACCCGCCACACTCCTAAATCCAATTTAATCCCTCTGGTGATTCTAATTCTGTGATGTGGTTTGGTGATGCCCTTCATGGCATCGCACAGGCGCCGAAGGAATGCCCGGCCAGGTGCCACCACCCAGCAGGCAAAATTCAGGTGCCCCACGATCTCCTGAAAATTTCCCCAAGGGTAGCCTTGCGCCTATCCATGAAGGAAGCCATCCTTGATCTGAGATCCTGAACCTTAGCTGGCGGTAGTTTACAAGCTTGGTTGACTGTATCCAATTCAATGCCCAGAAATGTAAGCTGCTGTGTGGGGCCCTCAGTTTTCTCATGTGCCAAAGGGGATGCCTAACCCCCCATAAGAGATGTGAATTCGCCAAAAATGCGCACTGCCCAGAACCACAGCATCCTACAATAAGAAATCATCCAAATAATCACAATGCTCTTAAGGCCTGATTTACTTTTGATGGCCCATTCTTAAAAAGGGACTGAATGCCGAAAGGGAGAGCAAGTACAGAATATCCCCTGGGGAGGGGGGGTCAACATAAATTTGCCCTCAAAGGCGAATCCCAAGAGTTTAAAGTCAGATGGATGAACGGGCAGCAGGCGGAAGGCTGACTTGATATCAGATTTGGCCAGCTTGGCCCCAACACCATGCCTGCGCACCACCCCTACAGCTGCATCGAACAAAGTATACCTAACTGAACATAACTCAGCC
Organism: Iguana delicatissima; assembly: GCA_948472985.1. Classification (NCBI taxonomy): domain Eukaryota; kingdom Metazoa; phylum Chordata; class Lepidosauria; order Squamata; family Iguanidae; genus Iguana; species Iguana delicatissima. Next base: position 1,057,531 of record CAOKZL010000002.1, read on the forward strand.
AGAATGGCATCTTAATGGATTCGCCCCTGGGATAAGACAAATGGTGGCTTAACCTGAATTCACCTGCAGCTTTCTTAGGGACAAGTGCTAGTGGGGAAAATCTAACATTGGGAATGGGAGGTGGCAAATGGGCCTAATTAGGTTTCCTTCCAATTTTTTCCCTCACTACACGCTCTTTGCCTATTACTGATTTAAGGTTATTGGCCATAAAAAAATGCCGAGGTCCCACACTTGGGATCCTGAAACCCCCAAATAAATCCCTTCCCCAGATATAGAGCTGCAGCCTGATCCGGAAAAGTGGGGCCAAGCCAGGCCCCAACATTAATTGGACTGGGCCCCTTTGTGAAGTAGTGGTTGATTTCCTGGCCCCCGCTTGCCACCTCCATCCCTGATTTCCTGGCCCCTGCTTGCCACCTCCATCCCTGAGGCTTTCCCTCCCCCTCCCCCTTGTTGCAGTTGCGAATGGGGTAGGGCCCCCGCAGATCCCACATAGGTGCTTGTATTTGCAAGGGCGACGGGCACAAACCCCTTGCATCCCAAACTCCCTGTTTTTGCTGCTCCTGCGAGCCCTGAGTGCGGGGAGGCCCTCCGGACTTTTGAACTGCACCAATACCAGAGTGGGACCGTAACCAAAAAAGGGCCAAGTCGGGGTCAACCTCTCCCCTCAGGGTGGATCTGTCCCCTCGCAGGCTTGGCTGCTTTGCTGCCCTCATCTTAAACTTCTCATGTAGTGCACCAACCAGTCCCAGCAAAACTCATGAGCCCTGAAAAACGTGTTCAAATTCCACCAGGGAGTGAACCCTGGAAGGCTGGGCCTTAAATTCACATCCATGTAAATGAGATAACCTATAAACCAATTAGTCCAGTTGTGTTGTTTTTTTAATTTTTCCCTCTTGCCGGCATCCAAATCCTCCTTTCTTTTTTATCAAGCTCTCAAACAAAAGGCAGAATAGGTCCCGTTTTTCCCTTTAGTATTTTTTAATAGTGCTGAGGTCAGGTTCTCATCCAAAACCCCTGACTGCCCATCTGCCTTCTCCTCAAGGCCTGCATCCTTGCTTGACTCCCGCGATCCAGAGTCCCCCCCCTGAGTGGATCCAGGGAATCCTGGGAATGCAATGTCACCCCTGATGGCAGCTGGAGGGGGACATTTGCTCTCCAGGGGAAGAAGGTGAAGAAGAAAATGATAGCTCTGGGGAAAATTGTGGGGCCCCTTTTTCCTTGGTTGTGTAATGAAGCTCCAGGGCCATGCCACGGACGCAGTACCTTCCTTGTGGCCAACAGCTCACCCGGTGCTGCTCCTGCTGCTTCTTCTCCCAGGGCCCGGCCTCCCAACTACATGTTGTGATAGGGGGTTTTTTCCCCCCTCCTGAAGGCGTTCCTCTGCTTCCACCCTTTCCTTTTTAAAACTTAGCTGTGCCCAAAAACTGGTTAAAACCCACTGGCATGGAGATCCTTGCCCCCCCCTCTGTTCTGCCCCGCAGGCTGGGACCACTCTAACCCAAGTTAAAAAATGGTGGCCCCACAGCTCCCCCCCTCCTCATCCGACGATGAGGACACTGACTTGGGGCACGGCCTTGGCTGGTGTGGCCCCTTTGGCTGGCATGGCCTTGGTGAGCTGCTTCCCTTGGATGCTGATGAAGCTTGTTTGGAAACCATCAGCACCACTGGCAAACCTAATAAATCCTAAAACTCCCACAACAAAAAGCTAACTTCTCAGCCCACTAAGGCCCACTGGACACTCTCTCACAGCCCAGATGCAGCAAAACCTGCAAAAGAGCACCTCCCCCCAAAGGGGAGAGGTGTAAAAGCAAGAGCAAAAAAGAGAAGGGGGGAAAAGAAAAAAGGAAGGGGGAAAAGGGACACTCTCTCAGCCTGATATGCCCTAGGAGAGAAAGGGGAGAGGAGGAAGGAAGGGGAGGGGGAAGGCGAAAAAGGAAAAGAAAGAAAGAGAAGGAAAGAGAAAAAAAATGTAAATATGTAAAAGTTAGGGGGGGCAGGGAGAGCCACAACAACTGCCCTCCCCAAATAGGTCCCCCAAACGCCCAAGGGCCTCTCAATGGGCTGCTTTTAACTTCTGCTACCACCACCACACTAGCGGCCCTCCCCAGGACCTGGGGGCCCACAGCAACCCTGCCGCTGCCAAGGATCAGCCCAGGGAGGGGGAAGAGGTGCAGACAACTGGGGGAAAGAAAAGAAAAAAACGGGGGGGGAAGCCTGCTGCTGCCGCTTCTGAAACAACAGCCCCGCCACTGACGAGGCAATTCTGCCACCACTGCTGCCGTGACAGCAACCCTCCTCAGAGCCTGGGGGGGCCCACAGGAACCCCCTCCCCTGATGAGGATCAGCCTCAAGAGAGGGGGAGATGTGAGGAAGAGGGAAAAAGAAAGGAAAAAAAAAACAGGGAAAAGAAAAAAAGCAAAGGAAGGGGAGCAAACAAAAACAAAACAAAACCCTTGAACCTGGGCAGCCGCAGAAGCGACCATCAGCTGTTTCCTTCTGCTGCCATGAACAAAGGCCTCTCAGGCCGCACCACGTGGCTGGCATTCAGGGCCAGCAGCATCAGCCCCCTCCGTCAGCCTCGCCAGCAAACAAAGAGGCTGAGGAAGGGGCAGCACAGCCCTAAAAGGGGTCTGCAGACTCCTCCCCCTCCCCATCCCACTGTGCGACCCTTGTCGCACGGTGATTGCATGGTCTCTTCTTCGTGGGAGGGCAGCAAAGGTGTCCCCCACCACCACTTGTGGTCACATGGGCGGTGGGAGATGAATTAGCGACAGTGCTTGGTCAATGCTTGGACAGTGCTTGACGTTATTGCTCCTAGACTTATTTGTTGTCTCCTTAAGCACTGAATTTCCCTACATTTTGCATGATAGATATTTAAACATTCTACACCATCCCCATTCTTGAGTAAGGAAGGGGGAGGAAAAAGAAAAGCATATATGAATATTTATGAGCCTTTCCCAATTGTAAATATTGGGGGCAATCAGTGATATAATCTCAAATTTGGTTATGAGCATCAGTGATTTTACAAATTCATATTAAAGGACGCTGCTATAATGCGGAATTTTAAAATGTTTAATTCTTGTCTGTGTTGAAAATTTTCAGCAGTTTTCCTTGATTTTAACCTTGGTTTTGAATGATATCAGATTCTGCTCCAATTTTCCTAAACATAAAATATAAAATTTTGGCTATCAGGAATTCCTTCAGAACATAATGTATTCAGCCGTGTTCTGGGTATGTGCCTATTAAGGATCACATAACTTTGGCAAAATAGTACACTAGGTGAATTAGACTCAAAAACCTCAATTCACACAGAAGTTTGTAAAAGGAGTATCTTATTAAACATAGAGCAATCAAGATATACACAGAAGTTGCATTGGGGAATAGCAAATATTATGGTAGGGCTTTACAAATGGCAAAGTACAGACAGAATAACTGTCAACTGACAGTTACAAGTGACAAGGCCGCGAGGGTTTGTAGTTAAAAGCAGTTCAAATCTGATGGGATTGCAAAAAAAATGTGGGAGAAATGAACAAGATTCAAAAATTAAGTACTTTCACTAACATGCACACACACACACACACCACACACACACCAGAGAAGGAGGTAGCAGTTTTGGGAAGCTGCAGTGTGCAGGGGAGGTACCCCCTCTCCCAAAAGATACATTTAAGAAATTGAAAGATTCTCTTTTTTTAGTCCCTTTGGCTTGTGAGAAGCTAGGGTGCCCTCTTGGTTGAAAAAGTGCAAGGAAAGAGAGACAAGCTAACTAGGGTCCTCTTAACCCAAACCAGGACTTCTGGAAAGGATATAAGCTAATAAGATTTTCTTGTCAAAATCCCAGATTCTGAGAGTCTGAAAGAGTCATTTCAGCTCAGCAAGGAGACTCAAGATGGAAACAGGAAGTTTGGTTCCTTGCTTCAGCATATCCCACCCCAGAATGGATCGTTATGAATTTGGAATCCTTTTTAAAGCATCTCATTCAAGGGAAGATGATGATGACATGAGAATTCCTCTAAAACAAAGAAACTTCAATCAAAGCATGTCACCTGAACTTCCTGATGCACAGTATGCAGTACTTGGATGAGCACAGATGCAATAATGTGAAGCAGGCACCTGTTCAGGAAAAGGTTTTCCCAGGCAAACTCTTTTTTTCTTCTAGACCAGAGATTCAAAAGCTCTTCCATTTTTTTGAGTGCACATATATATGTCTTAGTAGGAGTGTTATACAGATAGGGCCAAATCCTAACAGCATAAAGCACCCCTTTTTGTTCCTAGTGTTAAAAAACTTCTATTTTAGAGAGAGTATAGCTGAGTATTTTGTCAGGAATATAATTTAAAGAACAGAATGACCTTATTAAATATTATCCACACAGGTTTCTTAATCTCTGAATTGTATGAATAGTTGTCTCAGAACAATGGCATTCTTTTAACATTCAGCCCTTTGATCTCTAGTGTATGCTAATCATCAGTTATGACTTACATTGTTCTTTTCGTTTTGTTCCATCATTGGGTACAATCCACATTCTGCCCTACTCTTAAATTATTTTGTCCTGCAATTTCATATTCTGTTTTGGAAAGTATTTTTTGTGTGTCTGGTTCAAGTATTCCATTATTGTCGTGCTAACTATCTTAAGACTTTGTTTATGTCCCAGTAACTGTCATAAAACCAGGAGCAGTGACTCCTAAATTGCATTATCTTTTTCATGATACAAATATAATAAACTTCACTAACACTTGATAAGAAGAACTTATTGTTTAAAATGAACCAGAAGAAGAAACTGATTGAAGTCTCACTTGGATTTGGATATCTATCCATCTCTTAGTACAGTATACAATTATAAATAATTGTAAGTAAATGCAGGTAAAAGAAGTATCATCATCATCATCATCATCATCATCATCATCGTCATCTATGCCCCGCCTTTCTCTTTCAAAGGACTCAAAGTGGCTTACAATATTTAAAAAAATAGTTTAAAAAAGTGACATATAAAAGTTAAAACACAAATTAAACAGCAATAATAGTTAAAACAAAGTTAAAATACATATTAAAACAACAAAATACATATAAAAACAAAAAAGTATCAATCTGGTTTCACATTTACTTGGTGGTCAAAAAAAATACTTAAGTGGGGTCTGTGGTTAAAAAAAAAGGTTAATAACTGCTAATCTAAAGCTGAGTTGTGCCTTTGTGAAATGTTTATTTTTTTAAGGAGGAAAGCAGAGATGTAGTTGTGGGACCACTAGAACTGCTGTGCAGCTGGAGCCCAAAGCATGACCATTGCACAACAGGTCCACTGCACAGCGTGCCTCCCAACATGTCCTATTGTGCAATGAATCCCAATGCACAGCACATTTCTTTCACAGTGTCCTGTTGTGCATTGTTGCAATTCATTAACAAGGTTATGTGTCATGACAACATAGCTTTGTCATCCTAAAGTTACACATCATAACTTATGATGCAGCGTCTTTTTATGTGCGACAACCAACATTGACTTTTTACTGACAGAACTACTTCCATCAGTTGAACTGGGAAAAGACCAATATGTTTCCTGGAGATGGTCCTTCTGCCCACTTAAATTCCATTCTGAGGAGCTGCAGCAGGGAGAGATAAAAAGTAGGGATGGGCCAACCGAATCCTCGAATCATGGGTAAGGATTCAAGATTCCTGAATCCAAATCCCTGTGCCAAAATAGGCAAACCAAATCTTTCGAATCCACCAACCAAATAGATTGTTGGAGAATTCAGGATGCCTGAAAACCTGGAAGACCAGGATTCCTGAAAACCTAGGGGACCAGATATACAAAGGAAGATAGTAAGTAGGTAAGGTTTTCCCTTGGAGTAACAATGGCCTTTGCTAACAATTTCACAAATTACATCTGGGGTTGTATTCTAAGATATTTAAATTGAACATTTAATATTTAAATTCAGCACTTGACCAGAAGCTACAGGCTTGAGATTTCAAGGATAGCTGAAACATTCCTTTGCATAGCTCGGTTGCCAGAGTGTACTGGTGCATCATCAAACTACAAACCCCAGGATGCCAGAAGGAGCTATGCAAAGAAAAGCCAGTTTTCTACTGTACTCTCTATTGTAGTATGTGGCCCTGTTTACACAGGCAGGAAAATGTGGGATTAATCCACATTTTCCTGCTTATGTTGAAAGGCATTCATGTCATTTTTATTCTGGGGAGATTCTGAGGCAAAACTATGGCAATTGTCTTAGCCAGATTTCTTCAGAGGGAGGTTTGCCTTTGCCTAGGCTTTTGCTAAGTCCGAGAGAGTGTGTCTCGGCCAAGGTTATCCTTCTGTCCCTTGCTTTTTAAACTCTTTTTTAAAAAAAGGATTCAAGATTTGAGATTTGTGAGATTCGTGGATTCCCAAAACCTTCCAGGGATTCGGATCCCAATCCCAATTTGGAAAATTCTGGATTCATCCCATCCCTAGTAAAAAGTCCTGTCATTGGAACTGAATCCCATCACACTATTCTGTATGTACCAATGAAACACTGAATATAAACTTGAAGTCTTTATGGTCTTAATATTTTTAAAAGGGAGGGAGAAAAAGTTTCTTTCTTCTCCTGACCATCTTAGAATAGAACCTGACAGCCTAATATCACCTGCAAAAAGCCTAATTTTAATGTCTTCAAACCTGTCCTCCACTTTTTATTGTTAAAATTCATGAAAACACCAAGGCTTCATCTTCCGTTCAGTCTTCCTCACCAACATTCCCTTTCTCACAAATTCCTTTTTGTAATATCTTGCATGAAGCAAACATTCCAACAGTTTGCACTTGCTTATCTTAACAGTTTGTACATAGTTGTGACCTTCGGCCCAACAGTAGTATTTCATTAATGTGGGCAACATCCAGTTGTGGTGTCCTCTGGCAGAAGAATCAAATCCATTGGAACTGGAAAGGGAATGATCTCCTCTCCACTACAACGCACCCATTATGCATTCATTCTGGGGAACTGACAAATCCTTCGGAGCTGCTTTCCTTGTTTTCCAGAGCTGAAAAAGGGGGAAGGGGGGATTTCAACTGTGATAACCAGCAGGACATGGGATTTATCTCATCTGATTTTTTTTTCTCTTGGAGAACTCGGATGCATAGTCGTTGTGTGTTGAACTGAATGTGCAAAGTCCTCATTAGCTTTCACAAATAATACGTAAGTTCAGGAAATGGTTCATTTTCTGAAGAGAAACTAATTTTGCTCAAGAATCTTTTGTTATTGTTTTCTGCTTTTTTTTTTCCTGCCCAAGTTCAGTTACTTGGGAAGTTTGATAAGAAAATCAGGTGCATTAGGTAGATAAGTGAGCTACTTTCTCCCTTTATCTTCCATGAAACATAACTGTCAGAGTCTACCATTGTCCCTTTCACAATCCTTAAAAGCAGTTCAGACTGTAAATGCTTTTGAAATGTAACCAAGAAAGTCTGTGTTCCCTATATTGCTTTACAGTGTTCCCAGAGTTTTCATAGGTCTGAATAATCAAATGCTGGTGTGTAACTAGTAAGCCCCCAATATTGTTCCTGCTTCACGTCCTAAGAGGATAACATGACTCTGAAATAAACGGAGAAGGACACTCACATCCCATTCACCAAGAAAAACAGAAAGGCTTCTTTTGAATCAGGTTGTACATACTTCTCTTTGTTCTTAATTTGTGAAATCTGATTAACTTCAATCCCAGGATGACTGGTGATGGCATACACATTCACTTTCTTTCACTCATTTAGTGTTATGTGTGTTTTGGGACTGTGAGATTATACTAATCCCAAACTCTAGGTGCCCTTCCCCAGCAGCTTCCTGTAAATGTCAAAAAACATATAAGGCAGTATTGGCCCCTGTTGGATCCCACAAGCTAGGGGCCGGGAGGCTGAACATTTATCTTTCAACAATACCTTCTGGGAATGTTTAGCCAAAAATGACTGGAACCACTGCAGCACATTGCCTCCAAACCCCAAATAATATTAACAGGTCTATACCACTTCAAAAATATTTGCAATATTATGCAGTTATATTTATTACTAGCATATCTACCCGGCATTGCCTGGGATTTTATTTTCTCATAGGTAGCACTTGTTAGAAATACCTTAGGAATTTACCTTACCTTACCGTAGGAATTAGATGCGGTTGAAAAAAACAGATTTGATATCCTGTGTCTGTAATTCCCCAAACTGTCTTATCCAGTGTCTGTAACTTTTCCAAATAGTTGCCAATCCAATCTGTATTCAGAGTTGTTTATGGGTTCCTGTGAGAATACAGTGTCCTCCTTCTTTCTGCTAGGCCTTTTCTCCATAGCCGCCGGCCTGAGCTCTCTGACTGAGAATTCTAAAGGCTCCTCCCTGAATTGCCAACCCCAGGATTCTATAGAATCTTCTCAGGCAGCCAGTCATATGAGGTCTTCTTGTCTCACACAGCCAGTCATATGAGGTCTTCACCTGCCTCACGCAGACAGACAAGATCACTCACAAACTTTGACTTTTATATACTGGTAGTAGATTTATTTATTTTGTATAATTTACTAACAGCTTGACTAGCACACACACACACATCCTGGATAAACAATTTGAAAATTTGAGATGATGAAACCATCTCTTTCTACACAGTGGCAATGACATAATGCAGCACATTAGGAAAGTATGAGTTTGGAAAGGAGTTAGTTCCCTGGAATTTTTAAAAATGTAGCATGGAGGAGGCAATGCCTATGTCTAGGAGACAGTGCTGTACTTTGTGGTTGCCTGTAAGGTTTTGTTCACCTATATTTACAAATACATGTGTATGTAATCTTATGACTATTTCCATCTTTCATGTCTTAAGTTGCAGTGGCATTCTTCCAAAGGTCTGTGGGAACTCTGATCAACGTGTGAAGGTTTAGTGGTCCAAGTTCTCCACCACTATCTTTCTGACTATGATGCTGGCCCATCAGTCCACTGAATATCAGTGTGCAGCTGTGTTTTGTAAAAGTAATGTGTGAAACTGCCATCTTTGCAGCTTCACATTTTATTCATGTAACTGAAAATGTATCAGCATGTTTTTCTGCATTGCAGGAGAAACAAAGATTTCTGACAGATGTCTTACATGAAGTAATGCTACTTGATGGGCTGGCTAGTTCACACCCCGTATCTCAGGAAGTGCAGCAAGCCACGGACATTGACAGGGTGTTCGACTGGATTGCCTATAAAAAGGTGGGAGTAGAAAAAATTCACATATCTTTGTTGGATTTTTCTGGTATTTGTTATCTCCACATGCTGTAGTGTCCACAATTTGATGTATTTTGCTCTAATAGTAAAGTAATAATGTGGTGTGTTTTGACTCATCCAGAGCAAAAAAGGTTTTGTATGGTAAAGACAATTCTTGTTTCTCTTTTGTGGCTACAGTGGGCCTGCTGTATTCATGAGGGATCGGTTCTAGGAACTCTCACAAATACTAAAAATTGTGTGTCCTTAAATCGCTGAGGAAAAATGGTGCAGGGCTGCAGTAGAGGTGGTCCCTGCCAAAGCTTCTTGCAGCCCTGGGATTGTTGGCAGCAGTGGTGCTGATCCTGGTCACTTGTTTGTGAATAAATGGCAGGCTCAGCACTGCTGCCCTCAACAATTCAAGGGTGGCCAGCAGCTCTGCACTGAAGCTCCTGGCCACCCTGAAATTGTTGGCAGCAGGTGTGGTGCCAGTCTTGGTCAATCGTTTGTCCTTAACAATCCCAAGGCTTCTTTTTGGCTGTTGAGGGTGGCAGTACTGCTAGTGAGTGTGTGAGTACCATTCTTGGTTGTTCATTCACAAATGAGTGACTATGATTGGCACTGTTCTCGCTGCCAACAATTGCAGGACAGTGAGGATGCAAGGAGCGCTTAGAGAAGGAGCTGTCGCCTGCCCTGGGACTGTTGAGGACACCAGTACCAATCCTGCTATCTTGTCCACAAATGAATGAGCAGGATTGGCACTGCCCGTGGGCTGTTTCCTTGCCAAAGTTCCTACCCACTCGGTGATTTCTGAGGCAGTAAAACAGCAAGCTCTCTTCCTAATGTCCTGCTTCTGTGGAGCACGTGAAATGCCCACTTTACAAGGCACCCAGGCTTTGCCTGGTGCCTGGGCCTTGGCACCTTCTCCACTGCTGCCCTGGGACTGCTTCTACACTGGATGTCAGGTAATTTAATTTTTTTAATACAGTATTTTTTTTACTTTTCAATTTTTATAAGGTTAAATTTGTGAATCCTGAATGTACAAATGTAGCAAGGCCACTGTAGTTCCAAGAAACAAGAAACAATTTTTAAAACTTGGTACTGTGTCAGAAGTTCATTAAATCGATATATTTAGAAAATTCTGCATAAAAGAAGTGAGAAAAGATGTTTTATAAATTAAATAAGATGCAAAAATGCAAAATTTAAATTAGAGGTTGTAGGTGACTGTTATTCTTTGTGTCATTTGAAGAATCTTCCCATTATGTATTTCCTTGTGGTGTTTGTTCTTCAAAAGAGTTACTTGATGGAAAAACAGATAAAGGTTCAATCTATTTCTCCTTGTTAATAAGAATCAATCAGTAAAATAGTGTTGTTAATAATATTAGTCCACTTCAAGCAATTTAAAAATATTCATTTATTTAAAATTGAAAATGTGTATCTTAATGCTGTTTTGAGAAACAGAGGGAACATATTCAGGGCACACTGGAAATCACGTTCAAGGCACACCCACGCTTGATCCAGTGGGCCCAAACCTCTCTCCCTCTCACTCTACACTCCTGTGCTATTTTAAGGAGTTTCTCCCCTTCGCTCTGGGGCTGTCAAAAGTAGGGCTGTCAAAGGCAGAGAAAGGATATTGCTATGGATCTACGCTCCAGTTAAATTCTGTTTTAGTACTGTTCTACCATTCTCAGTTTCAATCTGATGATCTTGCCTAGGATTAGGATGCTGCTCTGTATGATGTGCCTCATTGCTGTGAGTCACCTCAAATAGCTTAGCTCTGCTGGCACCTTAGTGCTTCTGACCCCTTTTCCCTGACTGTTGTTGCTCCATTTTTATTTTTCTGCTTAGCCTTTCTCTTTCACCCTTAACTGGCATTGCCCTTTCTCTGAAGCTCTGAATGACATTTTCCCTCATCCACTTTGCCTTTCCTTATAGAAGCTTCAATATTGCTCAGTGTTTTCTGAATTGATTCATCCTCCCAGCCAGCAGAATAGCATAAACTATCTTCATATCATAGCACTGGGGTGGGCAAAGTGTGGTTCTGAGACAGCATGCAGGATACACTGGTGCTTTTTTTGCAACCTTTGTCTCTCACAAAGTGCCCTTTTTGCTGTCCAGTGAAAGGAGTAAATTATCTGTCTGGGAAGTCTCCACCATTTAAATGTGTTGAAGGTTACTCTCCTGTCCTATACTGGCTATTTTTTTAAAAAATAAATTTTTAAAATCGAAGTGGAATTCTGGCCACTCCTGATTTTCAAGTTTTTTGCAGGGGACTGTGCAGCCCCAGGGAGTTCCAGGGCAGAAAAGAGATTCCTGTACCCACCACTGTTGCCCATCCCTGCCACAGTGGATTTGTTTGTATTTAAATTAAACTCCTTGGTGCAGCAGAAAATTTGACCTTTTTTAAAAATTGCAAAGCTATTTGTTTATATCTCAAAAAGCAGCCTAGATTTCTGGTGCTGTTTTAACTTCTTATCCTTAACTGTCTTCTAATTGCATTTTTTTTCATAGGGATAAAAACTTCTGTAAGATATATTTCTCCTACAGTTTTAAAATATAGTGTCTGTCAAGAATGTCACTGTTAAAAGTCCCATTTAAAATTCTGAATAAAACCATTCATTATAGGTATTTTGGGATATTCTCTTGATTCTCCGTTCCTTTACTCACTTTGGAAAGAAACATTAATATTCTTGTGTTCAAATGTCTGTGGGACTAAATGTACTTGTCATTTCTACTTTGTGCTCCTCATGGCTACACTTGAGCAGAAACTTCATGATGCAAAGCTCTCAGGGAGCATCACTTAAGGTTCAGCAGCAGAGTGAAACAGATACCCTGGAACTAGGAAATAGTGTTTCAATTTGGATTTTTTCCCTTGATATAGTTTCAGTGTATCCTTTAGAAATAGGATGTCATACTAGCATTTCAGACTTTAACAACTGTTGTTTTTACATCTGTGGTAACGTTCAAAATGATTTTTTTTATCATAAAATTTGGCAATAAGTTCTCTTAACTGAAGTGCAGTGAAGACTGTCTGCATATGTGGAAGAACATGAAGCTGTATTTGGAATTACAGCATTTGTTAGTCTACATGTGCATTGGTAGAAAATGAATCTGTTGCATATGTTTCTAGGAGGGCATGTTATCTTCAAAACTATGGAGCCGAGACCTAGGATTTATTGTATCCCTAAATTAGATGTTTGTGCAGGATATAGCGAATAAATGGGGTTTAGTGAGTTCTTTGTGAGTTCTTGCTATCCCTTCAAGATGTCCTTGTTACTCATCTCCTGTTCCCCCTGCAGGGATTTGAGGGTCCCAAGTAGTGCTAGTTAGTATTCCTATAGGAGTTTTCCAATATGGTACAAGGAACCAACTCAATTTTCTTCTGAAGTGGGCTGTCAATGGGAGGCATGTGGGTAAGATTCTTCTGCCTTCTGGGATTGTCTTAGGAATCCCATCAGAGGAGAATGCCATCTGAGCACCTGCACCCCATCACAGAAATGAGATGGTCAGATCCAGTTTCGCTTACTCTATTGACAAGAAGTCCACAGCGTAGATTCCCAAGGCAAAAAATTAAAATTTTCAGTGGAATTCTGTCCTCTTAAAAAGTTATGGCTTACCATGAACAATACCCAGCTGTGGAATATAAGCCCACCCACTTGGTGAATACATTTATACATGTCCCTACTGAGCTGGTACTGGGGCCTGCCAATCATCCCTGGCCTATATACTGTCCTCAGCATGCATTGCTCCAGCATCTCTATCCAATCCAGCATTAATTGGTACAGCTGCCCTAATACAAACCAAGTTATCACCAATAGTGTGTGCAAATCAAATCATTTTCATCTAGATCAGTGGTTCTCAACCTGTGGGTCCCCAGATGTTTGTGGACTTCAGCTCCCAGAAGCCCCAGCCACTATGGTCAATGCTCAGGGCTTCTGGGAGCTGAAGTCCACAAACATCTGGGGACCCACAGGTTGAGAACCACTGATCTAGATAAAGGAGCAGCTCCACACGATTAGTTGTTTATTAAAGCATCTCCCCAAAGATTAGCCAGATCTTGTAGCAGTGATTTTTAACTCTGCAAACTAATCCCCTTCAAAGAAGGGATGGTATCAGTATGGTTTAAATCATCATGATTAGAAAGCAACCTCATGGGTTCTGCCTCAGTCTGCAACTAATGTCCATGCATTAGTTGCCTTCAGCTGTTGACACTGAAATGATAAGTTTCTGATTCTGCTTATGCTGTTTCTTTGTAGATATTAATGTCGCATTTTCTATCCTCATAGGAATGTATAAGGTTTCCTAGCCTTCCCTGTAACATAAAATTCACAGTTCCTTTTATTCTTTGCCTCTGTAAAGCACCCTCCTATTGTTTGAAATACAGTTTTCTCTCTGTGAACATAGTCAAAACATACTTTACTGAGATGATTCCATCACAATTGGCATTCTTGTTATGTATTAATTTATTTGGAGAGCTATTTTAGTAAATTGAGCTAGTTTAATGTCTAAGATAAGTTAATGAAGAAGTGGAAGTCATGATAAGTATTTAAGTATTATTCTTATTCAGCATTGCACTTGAACTTCAGTGATGGCCCATCTGTGCAAATAATTTCATCAACCTTCTGTGTTTGCCCATCCTTGAAGATATTCTCATATGGCTGCTTAATGAAAAATATATATTGTGCTTTTGTCCTTGTCAGCGGTGTCAGAACACATAAGAGAGGTCCTACTGGAGGGGCTTAAATGAAAGTGCTGAAATAAATGAAGTCCTGGCAACATTTTGTCTAGACAACTAAGAAGGTTGTGCTTCATTTTAAAATCCAGAGTGTGGGCTGGGAGGGGATATTTTTGAGTATAATATCCTTGAAAGAAGGGCATGTTTATTTATATTTGTTTCCTGATAAATCTGATTTACTTTGACACACTCTTATAAAACTGTAGAAGAGCATTGACCTCTAATATCCTAAAGCAGATACAAGCTTCCTACACTAGAATAAGAGTTGCAACAGGGCAGAATGGTGTCTGTGTTCCATCTCCTTCTGAGGATGTGCTCATTCTAGGAAGGCTCTAGAATGGGAAGTGGAGCAGATTTTGAAGAAATTGGAAGAAAGAGAAAGTACAGACATACATTCTTATACGGGTCAGGTCATGCTCAACTTCACAGATACTATGTCCTGCTGGAATAGTGGGCTTTAAAGTGCAGAAATGTACTTTTTCATATAGCTTCCTAAAGTCCTCTGGTGCTCTTGCAAGGTGCAGCTGTAGAGCTCTTGCCAAGAAAGCTATTGTGGGCTACAAGGCATAAGTTATTTCTCTGCTTCACCTATTTCTTTCTCCTTAATTCCAGTGGGCAAAATAATGGGTAGGGATGCATGAAGTAACCATATTACAGGTTGAGCCTACCTTATCTGGAAATCTGAAACCTGAAAACATCCAAAAACAAACAAAAATTGTTGCCAGCAGCCCATTTTTGCCTTCAAGGCTGTAACAGCAATGCTCCTGCTTGTTAGTCTCTCAGATCTTCAGTCTCTCTCTTTTTGCTACTAACTGCCCACTTCTGCCTTTTAGACAGTGGCTGTGGCAACCCTGGTGGTTCATCTATCAGCTCTGAGGAGCGTTGCGGGTGCTGCCTTGAAAGTGGAAACAGGCAGCTGGTGGTAAGGAGAGAATGAGATTGGGGATCTGTGAAATGGTGGGAAATGTGGATTCACACCTGAGCACTTGCTTAGATTTCTGTCATTTCACAGGTTGTCAGTTTCATAAACAGCAGAAGTAATGAATGAGCAAGATGTGAGATCCAAACACTTCTGGTCCCAAGCATTTCATATAAAGGAGGCTCAACCTGTATCTTCTTTTCTGCATTGGCTTTATATCTAGCCATTGTATTGTTAGTGGCGGATAAGTGAATGTAAAGTTATTCTAGCAACCATCATGTATAACTTTGTTAGTTTATACTTAGCTTTCCAGTTAAAAACAATTATATTGTCCATTAAAGATGGTGTTTGAGATGCATATTTAATATAAAAAGCTAAAAATGGCAAACCTCCTTTGATAACTGGTATTTTGCAGCTTTCAGTTTTGTTTTCTAAATGTCTATGTTGGTTTCAAAAACTTTGAGAAATTTATTTACTTGTTTGTTAAAATATTTATATCCCACCATTCATCTGAAGATCTCAGCGTAGCTTACAAGAAAATAAATTTAAAACAATAAATAATTACAAAAGTTTATGAAGATTAAAATGTATATATAGTTTCTCAATTTAAATGGAAATTTAAAACTGGTTTAAACAATTTTGAATAATATAATCATAAAAAGTGTGCAACCTGAATGAAATCATTTGGCCCAGAGGCTTTAATAAAAAGAGAAGTTTTAACTTTGTGCAGAAATAATTCCAATATTGGAAACTAACTTCTGTGTAAAGCCTTCTGCCTCACATACATACATACTTACATTCATTCATTCATTCAAACATGGTTTCTTCTGTTCTTAATGGTTGGGGTGCATAGTACCATAAGAGACCACTTCATAATCCTTGGCTTCAACAAAACCAAGACTGAGCCCATGTGTTATATGAGCAAAACCTTAGTATATAGACTGGCTTTTCACATGTCATAATGTTTCTACAGGTGCAAACAAAGTAGATATGATCCTCTGCTTTAATAGAAAATTTGGTTCCAGAGGCAGAAATAACATGAGCAGAGTGGAGATAGATTCCTACACTGTGCACACACAAAAAGCATATTTCAACAAAC
The DNA here is from genome assembly GCA_948472985.1 of Iguana delicatissima. NCBI lineage: Eukaryota > Metazoa > Chordata > Lepidosauria > Squamata > Iguanidae > Iguana > Iguana delicatissima. The sequence goes on from CAOKZL010000002.1 coordinate 1,073,451, forward strand.
TTCTTATTCAAAGCCGAATATGCACATATGAAATGAAATATCCAGAAGACTGCTTCAAAACTTCTTCCAAAGTGTACCTGGGGAAAACTTTTTCTTTCAGCAGCTTCCAGTTTTCTTATGATTTTTTATTTTGGTGACCAGACTTACAGATGTATGCTTCATTAACATGCTGAAGGTAGCTAGTGAAGTAGGCTCATCTGCTTTCCCTTTTTCTCTTTGTTTTGCCGTTCATGCATGAACAGTGTGGGATTCTGGAGGCAGCTGCTATGTCCCTTGCCTGTTGCGTGCAGGAACATACACAATAGGATTGGCTAGCATGGAATACTATTCTTTCCAGTTCAAGCTTTCATTTCATTGTTCACAACAGCCATGCTGCAACCCAACACCAAAGTTTGTTTTTCAGTCCTCTTTCACCATCTTCTCGGTGCTGCTGCTAAAAAATTTCTAGCTAGACAGGGCACAAGGAGGTGCAGAGACAAGGAGATGGGGAATTAAAAGACTGTAAAAATGAGCTGCTTTTTCAGAGACTTTGTTAGGTATCCTTGTACTGTGCTTTTGCTAACTACGTAAAGAGTTCCATGGATAGTCTAAGTGTCCTTTCAGCATCTCAGTCAAGTAGGCCAGCATATGGGTCTTCACATTACTGTTGGAAATGAGGCTACAGTGGTTTGGCTAAGACTGTTCAGTGAGTTTTGCTGAACCCATAGTTTGTGCCCTGAACAACTGTACTTTGCCAAGAGAGCACATCTTTTATGAGCATGATAGATAAATATAAAATATAGACTTGTTTCCTCCAGGTACACTGTCAGATTGTATTCATGAAGCCTCCCCTTCTGATCATTTTCTCAAAGATTTATTCTATCTTTAGCATGTCAACATTCATCCCAGAGAAGAATTGTTCAGTACTGTAAACTGTACTAGGAGGCTGAGCTGCATTTTCTCATTCTCTGTCAGATAGATTTCTCTGCGTTTTCTCAGATAAATCATAGAGCAGTCTCTTTAACTATTGCAGCAAAAGCACTGTCTTTTCCTCCAATGAAATATTGGTAGAGTTCTTGGTGACATCACCATCTATTTCAGAAGCAGCATGTAAACACTTTATTTAATGAGGGGCATGATATACAGGTATGCTTCACTGAGATGACACACACCTCCTTGGCGGCTAGGCAAATAGTAGGCACATCTAGGGTACCACATACTGTGCAACTACCATTGCAACTGCTGTCTTCTGTCAAGGAGATTATTTTGATAACCATTCATACGTACAACTTTCTTAAAGGTAAGATGCTCTGCAATCTGTTCTTCATATTTTTTGCTTCTTGCTGGTGCTTCTACCACACAAGCTAAACATGTGAACAATTCATATTAGGGTGTATGCTTACAAGAAAGGACAGAGCTTTTTACAGATGTCCTTAAAATTCTTTGGAACCTTTGGAATGACAGATACAGGCTCATGAGTAAGAAAAGAGCCCAGTGATTATGACAAGAAATAGAATCAACTCCAGAGTTCCCATCAGAGTATATCAGTTAAAGAACCATGGTGCAGGAGTAAGCCATTGCTTTAAAGAATAAAGTAAACTAGTTGGTGGTTGCTTGATTGGAAATGTAAAATACTTAGAGCAGTGGGATGTGCAGGTGAAATCTGGGTTCCGTATTGATGTGGAAGGCATGATCCATTCAGGTCCTGTTGAATGTAGGTTGCAAAGATACGCAGAAGTAAGACTAACTCACTTGAGAGTACAAATCATAGCTTTACTGGTGACAAATAAATGAAAAAGGAAATAAAAATGGAAAAGAAGAAAGTATTCTGACATTCCTTCAGCCAAAACTCTGGAACAGCTTCAAATGCACATGGTCCCTGATTCTGTACTGCTGGATGTTACATAGTTCTCTTAGCCCCATGTAAGTCTCCATGCTCTTCAGTAATACGTTGCCAGCCTTTCTTCTTCTCAAGACCAGGACAAAGGGAATCCCTCCCACATGGGGGCTAATATTTCTTGGCAGGATTGGCTTTCTAGAATCTTTGTGATAATACTCATATTTCCAGGAGGAGTGTAGTTCCCTTCTCATCTTTCCCCCTGAGACTGAGAAAGGAGAAGAATTCTTGCTCTTAAGAGTTTCTTAACAGCCTCAGGACTAGCATAATCACCTTGGTTGTATCTCTGTTACTGTATCTCTAGGCTTAATGCCTCTTTATTGAGTAACCCTAACAGAGTACAATGAAGCTCTAAAACATGGGTTTTAAAGGAAGCTACTACATTTATGTGTAATTCTATCATAACAAATATGTACAGACACCTGAGAAGCTGAATTACTAAAAATTCCTCACCTGTGTTCCGCACATTCACACACACACACACACACACACACACACAGAGCTCACCAAAGGTTCTTTGAGCAGAAGAAGACAAACTGCCGCTAAAGGTGGAGACACTAGATATAACCAACATTAACGAATACTTGCATGATCTATGTGTTATCTAGTTTGCTGGTATGACTGTAGATTTTCAGGCTTAGTTGTTGCTTTAGTATCAAAACATGCAAAGAAGTCACATCAAAGCAACATAACATCTTGACTGATCACATCCTTGCTCTTATACTCATTATTATGGAAAACTCCAGCAGGCATGTGCAAAATTGATTAATTTTCTGTTTGCTTGGAAACAGCAGCTCAACCATAGTCAAGTAAAAAACCATAATGATCTGGCAGATTACAAGCTCTATCTTTATTGGAAAATCCTGTTTGATGTTGAAGAATATGTATTGACCACTATAACATTTTGCAGATGTTTACATTTTGAGAAAGTAAGTTGGAAATTGGCAGTGTGGACTCAAAGATACATTTTGCTGTATTCTAATTTCATTTTGTTTTGTATTCATGTTCTGTTTTACAAGGTAAAATTACGTTTGCAAAATGGCTTACAAAACAAAACAGTAATAGAACATTAGGATTTAGAAAACATAGACATCCACATTGGGAAAAGGGCTATGCGTATAGCTTCAACAGAAAGTTAATAGTACTTGAATCCCAGTCAAATAAATAATGATTGGATCCCAGTTAAAACACATAGGTCTAAGTCCAGTTTCCAGTCCCAGTTAAAACAGATCTTTTGAATCAATTGCTGAATGATATTTCAACATTTATGTAACCCTCATTTCTTCAGTGGATCTACTGTATTTAGATCCACAACAGAGTCATGAAAATCATGTTCATATTTGTTTTTAGGGTTAGATCATTATAAAAACAGATTTTCAGGAATCTATGAAGGTGCTTCAAATTTAATTTCTCAGTTTTTTGAAAGGTTTTTTTAATGTCGTTTTTTTATGATCCAAGTTTGACATAATTTGTTCTCTAACTTTAGTTCATGCTGTGAATTTCCTAATAAGCTAAAATTCATATTGACATCCAGCTGTGTCTGTCTAGTGTCAACAAAATAATGGCAATTCTGTAAAAGTGACTTGGATATTGCTTGCTGAATGCTATTCAAACAAGAGAAATAATGTTCAGTTTCTTGTGTGACTGCCTTGCAACCTGTTGTTCTCTTTTTGCTTAAATGGATTTCAGATCACAGGGTATTCTTCAATGTTTGAAAAATGTATGATGATTAATAACTTCAGGCTTGCTTAGAATAAAATGAAAAAAGAAACACATACTTCTTCAGCTTGTTTGGATTTCTCCTGCTGGACAGCTATCAAAGAACTTTTTGCTGTCTAAGAGAAGAGGAAAAGGAAACAGGATCCAGCATTGCTGCAAAACAGTTTTCAGTCTCTATTTGCTTGTTTCCATGGCCCACATCCAACTACTAGTTTCAGCTAGAGTGGATCCACGGAATTAATGGGAAATGGGCAAGTCAACATACATCTATGGTCCATTTGATTCAGTGAGTTTGTTCAGTGAGTTTCTTCTATGGTCCATTTGATTCAGTGAGTTTGTTCTAGTTGGAGCTGTAAGTTGTATATGGGTCTACATATTTCTGGGATGAAACAACCAGGAAGTGACTTTGGTGTAATAAATTGGAATTATGAGTAGACTGTGAGGCAAATATGAAGTGGATATAGTATTAGTGGATTCAGCAAAGTAGTGTTCATTCACAAACACATTTATTTTAGCATTCAGAAGATGTGTTCCCTATGACATATCTAGTGGCAGTTGTTTCTTCCGTGTTACTGGGCTTTAGTCTGAATTTTACAGGAGCTATTTGAGACCATTTTGTTGATAGGCTTCATCACTTTGTATAAATCCTTTAATGTTTAGATTTAAACTCATAGTGGATTCAAGACAGCACTAGCATGTAAACTGCAAGTCACTGTAAGAAAAACTCATTGTCTTGTCATCTGAGGTCAACTTGTGTGGTGTCATTGTATAACCAATATGATGTGGTCAAGGCTCCTTTCTTCTCCTTACACCTTTGTTAAACACCATGGTGGCTAAATGAAAAAGATCCTGAATGTTTCCAGACTTGTCTTTTTCCTTCACAGCTTTTGTTGACTTTCCCTCATTTGCCTCCCACCAGTTTAACTACTTATTTTAAAGAGGCATCATTCAACATGTCTTTTTCTTTTCTAATGACCACTATAATCCCATAGTAGATTCTTAGAATGCATTACGCCAGAACAAAAGACTCTGGTTCTCCTATTTACTGAAGTTCTGTGAAGTCATTAGACGAATATGTCTGCTTTACAGAATTTCTCTGCTCTGCTGCTTAATCTGCCTCAGTGTACTGTCCTTTGAATTGATTATACTGCTGACAGTCACTTAAAATAAAAAACTATCTCAAATTGGAGACTGATAAAAAATATAAAAAACTTTGCAGCTTTCTGTAATATTTCATGATGTGAAGTTTAGGTAATGAAAAGTTAAAGCAAAATGAACACCAGGAAATATGAAATCCAGCATATTCGTGAGAAAGTTAGCTGTTTATGGCATCTTAACTCTGACTTCTTTACATGAGAGATGAAAAATGAAATTTCTGTGGTAAAGGTTTTGTCCTCTGATGGAACTCCTTCCAGCAGTAGAACTGGAAGGAAGGTGATCTCTCCTCCTTTCTTCAACACACCATGCATGGGGAAAAAAAACTGCTTTGAGGGGCTAAGAAATCCTCTGGAGTCGGTTTCTAAACAGTACTGAGAACTGTACTGATAGGCAGGAAGAAAGTTCTGTCAGATTGGCACTTGTGACTTTGGAGTAAGTTATTTAATTGCTTATTTGTCAGATGAGTTTGTTTCATTTCATTTTATGTTTTATTTCACTCTAATTTTGTAGGGCTGTCAATTTAAAAAATGATCAGACTATTGGTTGCTGTTGCTGTTGTTGTTGTTGTTGTTGTTGTGTGCCTTCAGATTGTCTCTGCCTTACAGCGACCCTTAGGGGAACCTGTCACAGGGTTTTCTGTGGCTGAGATTGTGTAATGCACCTAAGGTTACTCAGTGGGTTTCCATCAAAAAGCAGAGAATTGAGCCGCAGGCTCCAGGGTCATAGTCAAATGCTCAAACCACTACACCATGCTGGTTCTAAATAAACAGAGATCTGAGCTTAGGACTTTATCACAAGAGGCAGGTAAATCACACTACCTTGTTCCTCTTCTGTTGTCCCCTGTACCCCCTGTGGGAGACCATTTGGAAGCCATTTCTTTTACTGAGGAGGTAGTTAATGGATTAATAAAAGAAATGCTTTCCAAACATCTCCCACCAGAACAACAGAAGAGGAAAAAGGTATTGTGATAAGTCCCTGCCAAAGTGATAAATCCTGTTGTAAGTGATAAATCCTGCGGCAAGTGTGACTTGCCTCCCTCTGTGATAAAGCTCTAAGTTAGTCGCACATTTATCCCATTGAAATCAAGGAATTTAATTTAGTCTTAAATAATGGCTAGCTAATTTTTATTGATTTCAAGCACATTGAGTAAGATGGGTTTAACATTTTTCAGATTGGATATATAAAATAATTTTCCCCTTCCCCTGAACCTGATGTCCAAAAATCTCTAGAACAGTTTTAAAAATATATTTTGGAGGTGGTAATGCAGGTGAAACCATCCCACTCAGTCCTGGCCTTAATCTCAGTCAAGCCCTGTGTTTCCAACTAAACTGTGTTCAGTTTGAACAATACTTCTGTTTTAATATCCCATTACCTCAGAGTTGTGTAGCTAAATTCTCATTTTAGGGGTTTTAGAAGAAGTTTTTTTAAATAGGATTCTAGGGTTTGTTTGTTTTTTAAAAACGCGTTTGTTATGGATATGACTCTATAATGAGGCTGTATTGATGTAATAATTAAAGTGTTCTTATTTAACTGAATGAACATAGTAGTTAAGATGAAGATGCCATAGTGCTCATAATGTATCCCATTTAATCCTAGCTGGCATTCTAGAATAGCTTCAGTAGTTTTAGACTAGTTCATGCCACTAGTGGCTATTTTATAATGTGGGAAAGCAGGAATCACAGGGGGAAAAAGTAGGATTGGGTTCATGTTTTTATGGTGACTTGCCACGTTAAATATGCTTCCTCTCCCTTCCTCCCCCACTTCTCAGTATCCATAGGATTACTCTACCAGGCTTCTGTGACTCATTTGATAGGAATTCTCAATTTTATTTTCAGAAATTCCTTAGTTTATCTTGTCAGAACTGAATTTTCCAAGTTTCTTATTTCAGAAGAAATCCTATCTTAGTTCATCTTCACAGAAAGGTCATCGTTATAATCTTAAAGCTCAAAGTAGTGTTCTGGCTTCTTCGGTATTTATTCTTAATTTGGTCTACTCTTCAGTAAATAGGGAATGTTCTGATCTCATTTAGATGTAATGCTAAACTGTGCTTTAGCATCCAGGAAGAACACTAGAATCTTCTGTGGGATGGCCATAGAAAGATGACAATTGTAATTTAGCAGTATTTCTGGACCTCAAACAGGTCTTTGACTACAGCTTTAAGGTAGCTTTCTCCAACTTGATCTTCAGAGATAGTAGGCTAAATCTCCTAAAATCATGACCACAGTCATTGGTCATGGTGGCTAAGGATGGTGAGAATTGTAGCCCATCATATTTGAGAGGAACAAGTTTGGGAAAAAACTAGTTTAGGGGATCAAGTGTGAAACTGAAACTTGACTACAGTTGTCAGCTTAGTTAAAAATGGAAGCAGTGTCTTTCAGTGTTGTGACAGCATCAGAGGAAGGAGGCACAGAAGCATAGGCTCAAGTAGGAAAATATTCCATTCCAAACATTGAATCAGAAAGCTTTTTACATAGGAACTTCGTGATTGAAGCTCAAGTCAGCAGTGTGTCCTTAGGCCACATCAGTCTGGTACATCATAACTTCAGTTGCATGTAATGTCTCATTTTATCCGATTTGTTTGCCTCCTTTTATTTTATTTTTTTAATTTCATCAATTTCATCATGCATATTTAATTGAAATTAACTACTGGAGGTTGTACTTGCTCATGAAAGAAAGCATCTTTGTGAGATATAGCTACATTTTATAATATGTTACTATTTATTAGCAGTCAGCTTCCAGATAATCCCTTTATGTTCATGGATTTTTCCTTTTTCTTATTTTGTCTCTACATTGCATGCAAATAAAGGATGTAGGAATTTGTAGACAATTTAGATGGATTTCATTTTCTTGAACTTTTAAATATAATTGTTAATGATAAGACAGTATGTTAAGTAATATTGCAACAAATGCATGACATACTAGTATTACTGTGAATCTGTTTGTGGAGAAAACAACCCAACATTTTCTTTTGTGAATTGTTTGCAGGGTGCAGCTTTAATTCGAATGCTGGCTAATTTTATGGGTCACTCAGTGTTTCAGATGGGCCTACAAGTATGTAGAAAACATTTTTTTTCTTTTCTTGTGTGCTTGTGTTTGTATTTGTGCCCGTGTATTTTTATTGCATATTTTTCTGCCAGTTTTGAAATCCTACATATTGCACTGTCAACCCTTATTTAAGGCTGGATTTAAAATGTCACTGTGGAATATGAAGGTGGTGTGTATGTGTAATTTTCAAAAGGTCAAAAAACTGTACTTTTGCATCCATTTATAACTTTATCATTTATACTGTATATAATTAGAAATGAAAAACAATATGTGGATGCATTCATAATTTTACAATAAGGCATCAGAGGGAAATGGAGAAATACTGAGATTGGATGAATAATGCCGCTATTGTACCATGGAGGCAGCCTTGTGGAAAAAAATGCAGGAATATCACTCTCATTATAGCTGGATTCAGATAACATGATTTTAGAAGAAAAATAGACAAAAAAGGAGATTTTTTAAAAGCTCGGATTTTTCAGATGGGAGGAAATTATTATTACAATTAGATAGGATATCGCTGAATGATGAAGGGCAAGAAGAAGGCTGTGTAGATGTTTATATGAAGATACAGAAGGAGACATTTCAAAGGATACATGGAGTTCTCCAAAAGATAATATAAGTACTTTTCTATAGCAGTTATAAAGAAAATTATTTTAAGAAGGCCACACAGTGACATTTAACAGCTTTTTCAAAAAAGGTGTAGAGTGAAGAGGCAGTAAAGTGTTGAATATGCGAACACAGTCAGGGAGATTTCTTAGCCTGGAGAAGTATAGGAGAATGGTGTTGCAGATAATTGTATTTTGAATCTGTTAATAAATTCAAGTCTGTTTTTTTTCCTTAAATTTTCTTGAAAGTTAGTGTGCATAAATAAGCATATACACATTTTATATATTATTACCAGAATTTTCAGAACAGAAGTGCTAGAACTGAACGTTTATACCCAAGCCCAGTAAACACCTAGTAGTAACTCAGTTCAGCCATTCTCTTGCTTTAACTTTTGTCCAGTCAAGCAGGGCATTTTAGTCCCATCAGAGGTAGGCATTTTTCAACATATTCACTTGAAGGGTTGTAAATAATGTCCCAGGTTTCAGACAGTGGTTGGTTATAGGTGTTTAATGGACAAAACAAACATATGGGACAAATATTGTCCCAACTAATTTATTGCATTTTGCCACTGGGGTACTTTTATTGTCCCAGATAATGTAGTTCCTCATCCCATTTTGTGGTAGAAAGAATATGGGACAAATAAGCTGGTGTGAGTGCTTAGATGATAAACTATACTCCAACCACTGCCAACAAACGGAGAAGCTGGAAGACAGTTACAACCTGAAACTCTAGCTGCATAAGCAACCTATTGTTTAATATTATAGTGAAGTGTATTGTTGTAAAGAAATAACCAGGTCTCTCAGAATTCATTGGGAAAGATAGACTTCACTAGAGACTAAAATCCTGTCTATAATAAGTGTGTGTTTCTGATTTTATTAACAATTTTGCTTTATTTTAGGTGTGGTGGGTATGAGTGGTAAATATGATTCATATTACTTTGCTTCATAGCAGGTAATAATAATATAATAACATTAAATAACAACAGCAACAACAACATTTATTTATAACTCCCTTTACACCAAAGGGTGGAACAATGACATATACAATCAAAAACATTAAAAGACAGACATTAAAACAAAAAGCACAATGGGTGGAAGATGTTAGGTCACATAGATAGAGGCCAGGTTGTAGAAAAGTAATAGCTCAATATTTCTAACCATGGCTGTTTTTGTCTTTAATTAATTATGTTGCTTCCTAGAACTACAATGAAACAAATGCTCAGGAAGGGTTCTTTCAAGGACTCCTAGAGTGATTGCAGACACCCTTAATTGAAAACGTTTTGCTACCTGATCAGACTTGCTCAGTTCTTGGAAACAGATTTCCCGTATAGCATTTGGAAATCATAGTTGAGAAGTAGCCTCTGGTATTGCTTCCAGGTACATGTGGAAAGATGGATCCCAAGACCATAGCTGTGCAAAAGGAGGAAAAGTTAGGAGTAGGGGACAGTAAGTTCAGACTTATTTGATGCTGTGCATAAAGGACAAAGTGGAGATACTGATGTCATAAGAAGCATGGATGGTGCAGGCATCCATAGATAGGTCACCTTAGAACATCCAGAGAAATCATTTGGGAGTGTCCAGGGCCAAAAGATACAAAAAATAAGCAGTGCTAAAAGCTTTGAACAGGTTTTTGCCCAAATTATTTTTACCACCTGTTTATGAAGCAATTAGAGAGACATGCTGTGCATTCATGTCTTGGAATGAGAGATCCTACCAAAGTCAAAGTCTGAAACCCTTTTACATCACTATGCTGAAAGCATTCATTGGCCTCCTTCTTCCGGTGAGAATTTATTGTGAACAACATGAAATCTTAGAGGACCAACTGTGGGATCCAGTCTCATGGTGCTGCCACTTCAAAGCAACAACAAACTGAAGAGATTTTATGAACTCACAAGATACTTGAGATTCTGCAAGGTGACAAAACTGATGTATAAAATGCCTGATTAAACTGGCTGCCTTTTGGACTATGTGGACTATGTTGAGCAGCTTTGAAAACTGCACATCCCAGGTTAGGGTGGGTCTAGCTATTGATTAACAGATGGTGGCATTTGGATGTAGAATATGCCTAGTAAAGGAGAGAAATATATGATATGAAAATGTGATAGTGCTGTAATAGTTAGACATCATGTCCTCTGAAAGCTCTCATGGTGGCCCTGATGAACCATGGGAGTCCTACTTTAAATTACAACGGAATGATAACTGACAGAAGGAAAGTCTGCTGTCTGAAGACGTACTGTGTATTGGGTCCGTCCAATGTAAAAAGCCATACCTCTTCCCCCACTTACCTGCATTCAAGTCATTTCCTGCTTATGGTGATCCTAAGGTGAGTCTATCATGGGACGGAAGGTGTGTGACATGCCCAAGGTGGCCTAGTGGATTTCCATGGTCCAGTGCTCCAACCACTACACCACACTGATCAGTATAGTAATGGATAAGAAAATCTGCAGATGGTATAAAAGGTCTATGCAAAAAGACCAATGCAGCACTGAAGTGATACTTTGATTGTCTGTAAGGGGCTTGCACAAAGGATGACTCTTCACTGAGGAACATTTTCCTTGAGAGAGGCTTATTTTAGTTTTCAAGAAGAAAAGTGTATTACAATACTATTAATACAGTATTCCTGCAAATGAAGTTGATTTCCTTCAGGGTTTATGTTTGTTTCCTAAATTGGAGTGGAGGAGCCTCCATTGAAGAAAGTGGCTTTTCCGGAGCAGTAACTGTGTTGTGCAACAGTTCCTTCTTGTGTGTTTGTTTAAACTAGGTAACAGAAATGCTTGAGCAAGTTGGGATGCTATGATTGTGAATATTCGAGAGTATGCGGGGTGTTGCTGTTGTGTTTATTGGAAAGATTCTGTGGTGGAACTCCTGCTATATCCAAAGCTCTGTCAACTTCAGGTAGGGTAATTAGCTGGAAGTGGGGAAATAGCTTTTCTTTTTTTTGTCCTACCTTCTATGTTGTTTTTTTCTTTCTCTCTTATCATTAGCTCCAGTGGGATAGAATTATTTTGACCCCAACTAGACTGATGTTGCCTTCATGGGCTTCAAGGGCTTGTTATGGGAATGAGAAGGCTTGGGATGTCTCAGATAATTCAGGATTCCCCACCATTACTGCCACCACCAACTGTCAACATTGTTGGAGCTTTCCACAACTTCTGGTAGCATTTGTGTTGTGTTGTTGTCCAAACAAAATTTTTGTCATGTCTAAAGGATCTTAAGTCAGCCACCTTGAATGACTTAGGGTCACTCTAGAGATTATATTTTTGATAACGAAATTATATTTTTGATAATAAAAATAATAAATTTGATTATTAGAAAGACTGGGAGATAATATTTTTCATATGAAGCCTTTAAAAAGAAGCGATACAAGTGTATGATAGAAATATTATATAGAACAGAGATTTGCAAGAAGAATTTCTGGTTCCCAGTTGTTTAACTACATTGATTCTTAGGAATAAACTTGATGGTTAGGATTCCTGATGTGTAGTAACTTAGATGTAGCAGTGTGTTTGTACATGCCAGACATTCTTGCTATGGGGCTTTTGGAAATCAACTGGTGGTTGACTTTTTCCCTTTGAGTCACCATTTTGTATTTTGCCGAGTGGGACTGGTGGACCTTTGCATTCTAATAGAAATGAACTTGATCCCATAAGACCTAAAGTCTGTCCTCTTGTGGTTTGTAAATGAGGAGGAGCAAGTGGAGTAGAATTTTCAAGTTTTTTTGAGAATTGTTTTATGTATTTTTAAAAATGTATTTTATGATGATTGTGTTTAGATTTTTGAAAACAAAAAAAAAACAAAAACAAATCTGTGGACTCCCCAACCCTCCCCCACTCCAGCATGTGTTATTGGGGAAATTGTCATATTATTGATCATAAGAATTTTTTTCCCTTAACAAAATCCTTGTGCTTAACTTATGCTTTTGATTAGCATGATTTCTTCACTGCCATAAAGATGCTTTGAAAACACATTTAGCATTTAACAAAAATTTTAATATCTGGCACATCTGGATGAAAAGTAAGGAATTTTGAATGGAGAGTAATTTATTTTGCTCTGTGCCAAAGCTAAACTCTTTCAGCAATTATTCCAAGTAAATTAATGTTTCTAAAACAATTTAAAAGCAAACAAACCAAAGCATGAAAACAATGAAATTCCTTTTATTCTTTTGAAATCTGTTTAAGTAAATCATGTAACAGGCAGCTGTGATTGATGAATTATGTATGATGCAGTCTGTTACTTAGAGGTGTCCTTTAAAGTAAATTGATGTTCACCTGAAATACAATTATGCTAAGATGGAAAGAGCAATCAATCTTATCTGTTCTTAGTAAGCTTTTCAATCTGAAATTTAAATAAACTACATCTGGGATCAGGTCATATTTTAACATAGTAATTCTGTCTTCAACCCAATAGACTGAAAGATAAAATATAAAACAAAAGTTAAGTAAACATATCATGTATAGCATATAAAGATGTATTTAATATGACAATGACAGAAATGATGTCAAGGAACCATTTCTTTCCTGGAAATTTAACAGGACTTTTGATCTGTAGTGTTCTGAAACAGAGTTGTGTTTGGATTGCTTTAAAACTTTCAGTTTTCTTCCAGGTTTGGTTATGTAGAGGCCTTATTACCTAGCCATGCTTACAAAGAAAATAGAAATTCTCTATAGAATTTGCTTGTTGAAATGCATATAGAAATTACAAGCTGAATTTAGAATAATATGCAGCTCAGGGACAATCAAGTTTAGCTGTAATTGGAAATCATTACAGAAAGTCTGTGGAAGCACTAGAGGTCTGAAATATAAAGGAGAAATAGAAACCCAATAAAGTATAATGGCTGAATTGTTGAACTGAGGAGACCTATGTTTAAATTCCCACTTTGGTACAAAGCCTACCAGATAGAAATAGGAGAACTTTACCCATTGTTGTTTATTTCTTAGGGAAAGGATGGAAAATTGTTATAACAAATAGATACTCACCTTCCGTCCCTCTCTCTATTTTTATGTATGTGAGGATTTCCAGAGGTAATTATTTTAAGTTATGTACTTTTGCTCTATTTCAATGAACCTTTGTAGATCTTACTCATAATATCATGGAATGAAAGTAATATAAATAGTTTTTATAGGTGAACATATTTTTTAATAAATATATCTGTAAAAAGATCAATTTCTATGTTATACAAGAGTTTTGTTTTTTATACAAGCACTCTGTAAAAGTAGTGCCAAGTTGCAAGTTTAGGATGGCTTTGTTTACTCCTTCTGAGATGTTCTTTACCTGTGACTCCACCTCCACTTGATGCTTGTGTGGGTTGATAATTCTTAGTCCAATGTGAATTTCTGTGAGTTTGTCTACATTTCATCTCATTTGCCATTTGGCAGCTCATTGGTCATATAGATTTGTATCCTTTTGAACTTCAGTTGCTGCTATATTTGTGTTCATCACTCACTTTGATTTAGTGCATCATCAGCAGTTTGCATTAGTTTACTGTGAGATCTCCTGTCTTTGTGATAAATTAACACCTTTTGTACTTTAGGTTGTACTGTATACATCATGCCAAGGACCTTTTATCCACTCCTCTAAACTGACGTTAAAGACCCTACTACTAAAAGGCCCTTTAAATATTAGCCTAGCTACTTGGACAGTGTTTTTCAATAAACTTCTAAGTAGCTGAGACAACATTCAATGGATTCAGCCACATGCCCAGGAGTTTATCACATGGTTTTCTCTCACAGAATTGCCATTCTCCAAGAAAACCAGATTTGTGGTTAGGGATCCTTGCCTATGCAGCTGGGTCAGTTGATGTATTGTGTAGTGTTGTATTATGCTATGCATTATCACACAAACCCATAAGATGGATTGCAGCACAGAATTAAAAACGAGAAGAATAAGTTGCAACATCTGTGGAAAACATAAAGGCAACAGGAGAAATATATAATAAAAAAACCAGTAAAATAAAAAGTCAGTGAATCTGAAATCTTTAAAAGCAACTAAAGTTAATAATCATTAAAGTGCCAAGAGAATGTGACACAAGTCACCCAATACTCCAAAGATGGTAAAGAAAGTGTTCCGTGGCTATACTTTCATCTCAAAAAACAAAGCTATAGAGCTATGAGTCATCTGCGTGGTTATGCTACCCCATCTGTTTTGTATGAGGAGCAAAACAGAACATTAAAGAACATCAAATCATAAGTGACCTTAGGGAAGCACATTTTGTTACTGGTTTCTTCAAAAGGGCTCTTTTGGTTTTTTAAAGGTTGCCTCCCTCCAACCTATTTTTTTTTTCATTTTGGCTACAAAGCTCAAAACATTATTATTATTTAGGAATGGTGAAAGGGCAAAATATCCAGCAAGTGTCAGTTTGGAAAATTCATATACCTCACTCTTTTCTTTCCCATCCCCACCACCATGTACACTTCACACCCTGCTTAAATGCCTTGTTAAAGGTTATTTCAGTTAGAAGGCACTGATCAGCCACATGTTCACCACAGATGGATAGCTACAAAAATTGGCCAATGTATCAAGACTGGAAAATTCTTAATCTGAATGTTTTTAGGATCTCTGAGCATATGTAGAGCATTTTTCTGCACAATTCAATCACTGCATTCTTTCTGTTACCCCTCTCCTTCTAAAATGCACAGGTTTTATAGGTAGGAGTCAGAGATCTCACATACAATCTCACTCTTCTCTGCATCCATTTACCTTAATTGTATAATTGAAAAGTGGTGGACAAAATTAGAAATGAGAGGATGTGGAGGACAAGGAAGATAAAAAGCCGAATGGAAAGGATTAGCAAAGAGAGAGAAAGGAAGAAGGCAAGAGAGAAAGGAATGCAGGATTTGAGGAACATGTTTCATTCAATAATCCAAGTGAGCAAGATTTCAAAAAGATTAATTGCGGGTCATTGCAAAAAAAAAAAAGTATTAAACAATACTATGTTATATAATAATATTCAGTAGAAGCCCATCGAGAATATAATCTCTTGAGGAGAAATAACTGAATAAATCACAATGCACCACCATTACTCCTTAGGAAAACTCCACAAATACTTTCTTTCCATATGGGCCCTTGGGAAGAGGAATACCTGCCTTTCAGATTAAAGGCCTGGCATTCTTGGCTGTCTGAGGGCCTTATCTGCTGCTAAGCAAACAGATCACTCCCCAACATTCCCATTCTTTTCCATTTTTCTTCTTTCATATTGTTCTTTCATATTGTTCTCTTTTTCTTCTTTCCAAAACTCATCTCTTATTTTGCTCAAAAAAACCCAGCTCTTTTGCCCTGACATGGATTACAGAAAGTTGTCCCTTTCTCTGTCTACCATTCCTGCTGCCTTTCCAAAGAAATCACAGGTGTTAGCTTGAGAAGCAGCAGGTTCATGTGATACATTTCCTCCAATTCTAATATTTCTTTTCTTCAGGTAACAGGCCGTTCTGCTTTCCTGAATGTGATACAGACACCCACTCTGACAGTACAAAAAAATTCTAATAACTTAATTCACCAAAGCACACTATACATTTAACCATTAACTGGGAATTCTAGTGAGCCGATACATTCACTAGAAAACTCTAATGAATTAATAACATAATGGGTTAATTAGTGAATTAATTTGAAGGCATGATAAAACTACGTTATGAGGAAGAGGGAGAAAAATTGTTGAGTTTGGAAAAATAAGTAAGTAAGTAAGTAAATAAAAACCTTATTACAAAACTGAGGGCTTGGGGACTTCAGAACATATAGAATCTCTCATTTTCCTATAATCTGCTTTGTTCTTTATATTATAATGCTTAGTTTTTGGAGACTGTGAGTATTGTGGCAGTCTTATGCACACAGTGGGGATTAGATTTCATTGATAAAGGAATTATTGCAATGTAAATGTCTATAAGAGCACAACACTAAATATGATAAGCTTTATACTCATCATTTAAGTACTTTGTGCTCAGAGTGTTTGTAATAGTGTGTGTGTGTGTGTGTTTTGGTATCTGTGTATCACACTTTACCACTTTTTCGTGAATTTGTGATAAGGCCTCCCTGACCATGCGCAGCCCTCGCTACCTGGAGGGGAGGAGTTTGATGCCCTCCCTGGAGGAGGCCACCAATGTGCAGATGGTGCGGGCAGCGCCAGGCTGCACCACTTGATGGGGCAGGGTGAAGGCCTACTTATTCCAGGCTCACCCCACACATGGTCTCTTAGGATCCTCTGAGTGTAGGGGAAGTCTCTGATTCTACCTCTTCAGTTGTGCAACCTAGAGTGCAGGGAAGGTGGCATCCCCTTGAGGTAACACAGGGATTTAACTCCTGCCTGAAGGGTCCAGTGACTTCGGCGGGAGTTACCCCTGGGTATACCTCATCCTATAGAGCAGCCGGCAAGCGCTCGGCTGGACTTGTGTTCCTCCTCTTGCTGCTTCCTCTGGGCCCATAACAAACAAACAAACAGACAAACAAACAAACAAATTTAATAAAGGAGATCCTTGGTTAACCCAAGCTCTTGTGTCTGGACTCTTTATTCTGGAGTTGGGACATCAAACTTACTCAGATGTCTATGAAAATATATCTAATAATGCTTAAAACTGAAGCTCCAGTTTGAAAATGATAGCATTGGCTGGTTGGGTAAAGTGCACTGCTTGGGTGCCATTCATCTTATTTAAATCAGAAATGTTAATAAATCATTTTTCTACTCTTCTTCCTGGACATATAATCACTGTGTAAAAGAAATATAACTCTTATAGCAGTTCTGTTGTCTTATTTGTTTCACGGCTGCTATTCAATATATGTGTTACTTCATGTATTGTTTCATAGTCTAGTTGATCCCACAACACTTGAACAAGGTTCCTGGGGGCTGGCAGGCATACTTAAAAGGTCTTAAAGCTCATGTATACTGTTAATTTAGTTTTACTCAAGGAGTCTACACAACTGTTGTCACTGCATGTCTCAAACTTGAAGAGAGATCTGTAGATTCTCTTTCTGTTTTTGGTACTAATACAAAACACAGATATGAGAGTTGCATCCCAGGATAACAGACAGTTGAGCTGAATACTTGGAGGACAAGGTTACTGGTAGCTATCAACAATTATGATACCTATAGATTATCCTCTATATTAGAAACAGTGTGCCTCTGAATGTTGCTGCTATGGAACATGAGTGCTGTTGTGTTCATATACTACTTTGGGTCTTCCCATAGGCATCTCGTTAGCTGCAGTGGAAACATAATGCTGGACTAGCTAGGGCTTTGCTCTGGTCCAGGATGGCTCTTCCTTGTTCTTGATTAGGCGTGTTTTATGTGTATTGCTAAACTTTGCATGAACATTTACTGCATGCACTTCCTTGGCTTGTCTTCTCTTGCGTTGCTGAAAGGAAGAGATCAAAATCTTTGTCCTCAGTTGGTTTGGTTTTAAGCTAGCCAGTGTTTATTGTTGTGTCCTAATGCAGAACTCTGGTTAATATTACATATTACATAATATTAGCAATATTAGCAAAATAAGCCAAGATCAAAAACCACAGTTGAACATGGGTTTTGTTCCCCAAATCATAATTAACACTACTTCAGGTGTTATATTTACAGTTCAGATGTAAAAGCAAGGTGAGATGAAAATAGAAGAAAAACTTCCATTCTCCTGTCATCTAGCTACTCCAGATGTGCAGGAAGGAATTTATGACCTGTTTTGTTCTGTGACATTAAACCAACATTTAAGTGTTACTTAGTTTTAAGTGTCAAAAAGTGTTGTAACCAGAGTATAAGTTCTTTTGCCTGTCAAAGTATCTCTGTTTGTCAGAGATGGCTTAATCAGATCAGACTTACTAGCTTTCCCATTCCTTCTTCTACTTTCCCTAGCCTTTTCTCTGCTTGTTTGAGTTGCTGGACACAGTCTTGCAACAGAAGATGTTTTCCCTGCAGTAAAAGTTTGAGAACCCCTGACTTAAAAACCAAAACATGAATAGATAGTGCTGTACAAATGTTCCTCTTTGCGCATGACCCTTATGTTACTGCTGTGTGCCTGGAGCAGATCAATCAATACCGGCACAATAAACAACTAATGCCTTCAGAAAATATTCCATTCTCTGGGAGAATACTGTATGTATGAGTCTCTAATTTTTCAGTGCTGTTGCTGTGTTTCCAGATCTACTTTAGAAAACAGGAAATTGAAGGTCAGAAAACTGCTAAATACATGTGTTTGAATTTTGAGATGTGCTTTTCTTTTCCTTTGGCACAATCCATCAAGTAATGTTTTCCATAAAGCAAGTATAGCATTCCAGCAGATACTTCCAAAGCTATTTGGTGCCATCAGATCTTGTTCAGCAGTAGTTCTGCTATCCCCCTTATGTATCCTTTTGGATTTCAAATGCAAATTATTTGCAGTCACTGTATTGCCATGTTCAAAGCTAGCTTTGCTTCTGTCTGTTCTTACACACAGTTCACTAATAGAGAGTTTCAGTATTAATAGAAAAAGAACCCTTTGCAGAAGGGGCCATATTTGTAAAGCTGTTTCTGGGAAAAAATATAAGTGCTTACTTTGGGTCAAGGTTTGGGTCTATCTAATTTAGAGCTTTGCAATTGCTGTAGTTTTTTTAATCACACTTGATATGGCTTCATAAATTATGCATTCTGTGTTTTTCTAAGTTCCAGAGCCTGACTCAATCCTTACTTCATTATTACATTGATGTTTTCAGCGTTCACGGACTGCTTAACTCAAACTATTTAAGTAGCTATAATGAGGGTTCTCTAATCCATGAAATCTATGCATAAGTAAACATGTAGTCTTGTCATCTCAGAGAGATCCTTTTCTTACTCTTGGTTCATCTTGACCAGTCTGTGGGCTCACGGCTTGACTTTTTGAGAGGCTCCCACAATGTATAGACCGTGAAACTAAATGCAAGACCATCAACCATGCCAGAGACTTCATACATATACTTTTGTGCCTAACAAGAAAATTACAACTTAATAAGCATTGTATGCATTGTGACTTAGAGGGTGCACAGGGCTGTTACAGGCAGATATGACCCTGACTTATTTTCGGCACAAGACATTCGCTACCACCAGACCACTTCCAAATTCTTTTTCACATCTGTTGGTATTTTTATCCAACTGTGTTTTTAGCTAGAATTTGATTGATCTTAGGATAGAGAATAGGAAATGTAATAAGTAATTTACCTGGCAAAATTTCTATTTTGAAGAGTAGATAGAGTTGCCTTCATTCTTTTGTAGTTTTTTTTTTAATTGAGGGGTTTTATTTAGTTTGAGTTTTTGTTTTGATTTTATGCTGTTTTGGTCTCCTGTGGTTAAATAATGGAACAGCAGCAACAGTTTAAAAAAGTCTGAAATGCAGAGCAGGAACAAGATAAAGAAATTCAAATTAGGAAATGATGGAAGGGTACAGGAGTGAATTAACAGTCCTAAACATGCTTGGGAATTGAGGAACAGAGGGCAGGTGAGCCCAGGGGTTAGCACAGTGGGATCTGTAATTGTTGACCAATATGTGTTCAAACAGCAATTATGACAATACTTGTTAGAGAATCATTACTGTAAATTTAAACTATGGCTCATGTTCACAGGCAATTATGCCAGTGAATACTAGCTTCCTAAGGAGGAAGTGGGTGTGTCATTCTCTTTGCTCCCAATTCTCTCCATCTGTGACCTGGAGCAGCTAAACTAACAAAGAATCAAATATCTTTTCCAAAGGGTGGAAGTCATAGTTTATCAGCTGGCTTATTACTCCAGAACAATGCTTGTTTGTGATCCAGAGACCCTTTCATTGTACACAGTTATAGTGCTGTGACTTCAGTTTAATGGCCATAGCAATATCTGATGGAATCCTGGGGTTTATGTTTTGGTGAGACACTAAACTATGGCCCTTTCCGCACGGTATAGTCACTGCGTAGCTGCGATGGCTTGAGGAGGCATGCATCCACACAACGCCATCGCTATTAAGTTGATGTTAAGTTGCTGGCACACCTTTGCGTGTTACTAAAGCGTCATATTTGAGCAATAGAAAAAATGTGTTTCACTCCCTGAGACCGCTTCTACAATGTTTCTACAACTACATGCGGAACCGTTGAAGCGCATTCTCACAGGAATGGGTGGGTTTAGGGCGGGCCCAGCTCGGCACACACGACGTCGTGCCTGCGTAGGGATGTCCTTCCCAAGATTTTTTTTAAAAAAGGGATCCAATGAAATGGGCTGGGGCAGGCCATAGGCGGAGCAGGGGAGTGGTGGTGAATGCTGTAGTGTGGAACGAGAAAGTGGTCTTTGCCACCTCAAGCGGAGGTTGGTGTGGAATGCTGTGTCACAGAAACATCACAGAAATGCAGCCGTAAATTCTGCTCCTGTGATGCCATGAGGCGTCTCTGCCATCATGTGGAAAGGCCCCAAGTTGCTGAGAGTTCTAAATCTCCCTTCCTAAGCCACAAATCCTATGATTCAGAACAGAAAATTTGTAGATATCTGACCAGAGAAGTGGTGGGATCTGATTGAAATAATCCAGTGGGATTTGGTAGGCAAGATTCCCTGAGGTAACAGTTTGAAGGTACATAGAGAATCTGTGGAACACCCAAAAGAAAATTTCTCAGTTCTACGATTAAAAGGCACACACTGTGTAATTTCTGTCTAAGAAACTATGAAGGTGGTTTAAGCAAAAGAATAAAGTAGTATTTCCTGAGGTAACTGTGTGGGTAATTTGTAAGGAAATACTAAAATTTTGATGCCATCTAAAAAGACAAAAGCCAGAATAGAAAACCCTGAGAAAGAACAGCCCTTGGTTGAAATGGCTACACTTGAGTCTGCAGAGTGTAGAAATATGGAAAATAAAACTTGAGATGAAAAGAATGGAAGAGGAAAGGGCTTTAAGAGAAAAACAAATGGAGTCTGAAAGAGAGCAAAGAGCTCTAAAAGAAAAACAAATGGAGATGGAACATGAAATAAAATTAAGAGAATTAGAATTACAAGCACATTTTGCCAGGAATGGACAAGAAATTAGCTTAGTGCCTCATGTAGACATGAAGAGATCCCCTCAATATTACAAAGGGGATGATGTGGAAGCCTTTCTCATTAGTTTTGAGAATGTGTGTGGCGAATTACAAATAAGACCAGAGGAGAGGAAGAGTTACCTCAGATCTCAAATTTTTGGGGTGATGGCAGAAATCTATGGGCAAATGTCAGCTGAGGAGGCCCATGATTATGACGTGTTTAAAGAGAGGATCAAACAAAGATTTGGTTTGACTCCTGAACATCACCGAAAAGAACTTTGTGGGCTGAGGAAAAAACCTGAGGAAACCTATTCACAGATGGGGGGTATAGATTGATTAGAGCACTGGAAGGATGGATTTCAGAGTCTGAAATAGAAACAAAAGAACAGCTGCAAGAGCTCATGGGGCTTGAACAATTTTATAACATCCTACCATATGAATATTGATGGCTGGTACAAGACAAAAAACCTAAAACAGTTAACCAGGCAGCTGAAATGATAGACCATCTAGTTACCATCAGAGGTGCTCCAAACCCCAAAACTGTGATAGGAAATTTCCTAGAAGCGGGCAGCCATTTTGTGGCAGAGGTACTGAGGTACTGAGAAGGCAAAAGAAACTCCTTGCAGTCCTGACAGGAATAGGCCCAGAATAAAGAACATTTCCTCACCAAAAGGAAATAAAATATGTTATAACTGTGGGAAAGCTGGCCATTTTCAATTCCAATGCCCAGAGAGGGAGGATAAAGATAAAAGGGAAAAGCCTAAACATACATATTGCCTGACTAAATTGGAGTCTGTTCAGCAAAGACAAACTTGTCAACCTGAGTTGCTAGCCGGTTGCCACGGAAATGAAGCCTAGTGGGGAAGAAGGAAACAGTTTCTTGCCTCACACTTCTAATCTCTGCATGGTAGTGACTCTTGACACAGAGTGGATGCATAAATATGGAGATAAAATAGAGGTTCTAGAGAAAACTGTATGAGGAATTAGCGATACAGGCTCATAGATCTGTGTGTTCCAGACACATCGGATTCCTCCTAGAAACCTCATTCCCCAAGAAAAAGTGTTATTAAAAGGCCTAGGAGGACCTGTGTTTTCAGCTCCAACTGCAGTCGTTCATATTACATACAAGAACTGGACAGGGGACTGGAAGGTAGCTGTATGGGAAGATATTCCAGCTCCTTACATAATTGGAAATGATTTGGCCAAACATATTCATCAGGTCTGTGTAACTACCTGACACATGACACAGAAGTCCCAATTGGTACCATCAGAGCTATTACGGGGAGAGGAACTGGATGAAGGAACTCCTACCCAAGAAAGCAACACTTGTGCCACTAAGAAACCCAGCAGTAAAAAGAAATTAATGCAGATCAGTGATCTCTATAAACCTCAGTGTCAGAGTTTGTTAAGGAACAAAGGCTAGACGAGAGCCTTAAGTCTCTGTTTGAATTGGCAAGGTAGAGTCCTCTAGAAGTGACACCTGAAGTTCCAACTAGATTTACAATAGTGGATGACAAGCTTTATCAAGAATCTCTCAAGCAACATAGCCACAGAACAGGGGAAAGGCAAAGACAATTGGTAGTGCCCACCAAGTACAGAACAAAGTTACTTGAAATGGCGCATGCTAGTTCTTTTGGAGGCCATTTAGGGATCAAACGCACTAACCAAATAATAACTGCTAATTTCTACTGGCCAAAGGTGGGGCAGCAAGTAAAGCAGTATTGCCAGACATGTGATACTTGTCAGAAGGTAGGCTCAGGTAGAGATAAGACAAAGGCAAAGTTATGTCCTATGCCAGTGATTGAAGAGCCATTTAATCAAGTGGGCATAGATTTTGTAGGTCCTTTGCCAAAGGCTACCAGAAGGGGAAATAAATATCTGCTGACCTTAGTAGATTATGCAACCAGATATCCTGAGGCAGTTGCATTAAGCAAACTGGAAACTTCCACAATTGCCAATGCCTTAATTACTATATTTTGTAGACTGGGTTTTCCCAGAGAAATTATATCAGATTTGGGAACATCATTTACCTCCAGGCTGATGCAAAAACTGTGGGAGCTGTGTGGAATCAAGCATTTAACTTCCACTCCTTATCATCCTGAGACTAATGGACTAGTAGAGCAATTTAATAGAACACTGACACGGATGATTAAAGCATATGTGGCCAATAATCCAAACGACTGGGATGTGAAATTGCAACATCTATTGTATGCTTATCGGGAAGTGCCAAAAGAGAGCCTTGGTTTCAGTCCTTTTGAATTGCTGTATGGTCGGAAGATTCATGGACCATTAAGACCTAGTAAGACAAGGCTGGGAGCAAGATTTGAACTCGGAACCGTAGGTTGCAGTGAGATACTATCGATGACCTATTAACCACCCTGAGGTCTGCATTGAATCTGGCTGTGGAGAACATGCAAAAGGCGCAGAAGAAACAGAAAACCTGGTATGACAGACGAACCAGAGAAAGAACATATCATCCAGGTGATGAAGTGCTGTTCCTGAGGCCTGTAAAAGGGAACAAGCTGCAGTTTACTTGGTTTGGACCTGTGACCATCGCAAACAAATTTAATGAAGTCAACTATTTGATTGACCTGGGGGATGATCAAGGGACTAAAGTGGTTCATATCAATATGTTAAAGCCTTATTATAGGGGGGAGAATTTAATCTGTTATACAATTGCAGATGGTGGGGAAGAACAAAATTGGTTGCCATGTTGGGAGAAAGGAGATGTGCCTGAACATAACATCCAGGAAGTCCATATAGATGAATCCCTTTCAGATAAACAGAAAGAGGAGATTTGTAATTTGTTCCCTAAGTATGCAGAAGTGTTTTCAAACATCCCAGGAAGAGTGAGAGGAATGCAGCACTGTATGTGATAACTGAAGCCCCTGTCAGAGCTGCTGATGACGAGCAGCAGCTGTTGGTCCCTGTTGCTCAGGGTGGAGATGACGAGCAGCAGCTGTTGGTCCCTGTGGCTCTGGCTGGAGATGAGTCTTGCAGCTCAAGAGCTCCCCCTGCTGCCATGGACCAAGCAGCTCGGATGTTCCTCTGCCTGCTCCTTTAGCGCAACAGGGATTCAGCTGTGATCCTGAGGTTCCCTGGAACCTGTGTCAATCATCCCACGAACAAGGCGGAGACTCAAGAGAGCTGAGCAAAGGGAGGCTTCCTTGATTAAGTTCAAGAAGTGGTGACTGGCCACACCTGTGCCTGGGCTATATAACTGCCTGCCTGGAAGCTTTCTTTTGCTTGTGGCAAACTTTCTGTAAGTCCTCTCCTTGCTTCCAGCACCTGGCTCCTGATACCTTGGATTGATCTCTTGGCTCCTGACCCCTGGATTTTGGACTCTGACTATCACTTTTGCTTGTCACTCAGGCTTAGGTACATGGACTCCCTATGAGTAATTGCTTGCTTTGATTCCTCTTGACGGGACTCTGCTATCTCTGTTTCTCCCTTCTCTGGGCTGGCTCGCTGCCTGGGTCTCTGACCTTGACACTGTATTAAGACTGGGAATGCTGTACCTATTGCCAGTTCATCTTATTGAGGAACTGAGAAGTTTGCTGAAAATGTGGAAAAAGAGATTAAAGAAATGCTGGGACAAGGAATCATAGTTCCATTGAAAAGTCCTTGGGCATCACCTGTGGTATTAGTTGAAAAGCTGAACCACACTATTTGATTTTGTGTTGATTATAGAAAACTGAATAGTATAACTCAGGGAGATGCTTATCCCATGCCCAGAATAGATGATCTAGTTGAAAGAATGGGAAGGCCTAATTTCATCACTAGCCTTGATTTGACCAAAGGTTATTTCAGGTTCCTATGTGCCCAGAAGATCAGGCCAAAACAGCATTTATTATGCATGTAGGTTTATTTGAGTTTACAGTATTGCCCTTTGGGTTAAAGAATGCTCCTTCAGCTTTTCAAAGACTAGTAGACTGGGTCTTGCAAGGAATGAATGCTTTTACTGTAGCATATATTGATGATATTGGTGTGTTTAGCAATGAATGGGAGGAACATCTACATCATCTGCACCAGGTATTGGAGCAAATTAAAATTGCAGGGCTTACTATTAAGGCACCAAAATGCTATTTAGGGAAGAGAGAAGTCAAATACCTCAGTTTTGTGGACAGTGATCTGATTAAACCTGAGAGGGATAAGATGAAAGCCATAGATCAATGACCAATACCCACCACTAAAAGAAAAGTGATAGCTTTTCTAGGTTTAGTGGGGTATTACAGAAGGGTCGTTCCTAATTTCAGTTCTGTGGCAGCGCCCCTATTGGAATTAACTAAAAAGGGTTATCCTGAAAAGGTGATCTGGAATCAACTATGCCAGGAAACTTTTGATAAATTAAAGGAAGCTATTACATCAGCTCCAGTGCTTATCACTCCTGATTTTGGGAAGTTGTTCACAGTGACCAC
Organism: Iguana delicatissima; assembly: GCA_948472985.1. Lineage (NCBI taxonomy): Eukaryota > Metazoa > Chordata > Lepidosauria > Squamata > Iguanidae > Iguana > Iguana delicatissima. Next base: position 1,099,223 of record CAOKZL010000002.1, read on the forward strand.
AGATGCTTCTAATATAGGTCTTGGGGCTGTATTAAGTCAAAAGGGTGAGGATGATCAACTACACCCAGTAATGTTCCTAAGTAAAAAGTTGCTTTTAAGGGAAAGACATCTAGCAACAGTGGAAAAGGAATGCTTAGTGATTGTGTGGGCTCTGAACAAATTAAAACCATACTTGTGGGAAGAAAATTTGTTCTGAGAAGAGATCACTTACCATTGTGTTGGTTAAATCATACAAAGGGAAGCAATGCCAAATTGTTAAGATGGAGCTTGTTGTTACAAGATTTTAATTTTGAGATTCTACATATCAGAGGTAAAGAGAATATTGTTGCTGACTCATTATCTAGACAAATAGAGGAAGGGTAAGATGTAAAATATATTATAATAATGGTAGTGATATAATTACACTATTCATATTGAGTTGTAAATGCTTTAATGATATATTGGTAGATAAATAGAGTGATGGTAAGTACGTGTTGAATGTTAGGGTGAATGGTTCTGTGTGAATCCTCATTGCTTTTGATGAGACCTGTGTAGAGGTCTCAGCAACGCAATGAAAGAGTAAGGGCGGGAGGTCTGTGATGAACCTGATGGGAGGGGGTCTTGACAACATAGCCTCCTTGGCAACTGAGAATGTTTAAGCTGATTGCCTGGTGAAATGGAACCTTGGATAGCCCAGGGGCGGGGCTGGTGGAAAGAGTTAAAAATAATGGACTTTAACTGTCTGGTGTGTGTTTGAAGAGGAGTGAGATTTATGATGTGTTTGTGGAAGGTTGGAGATTTGAAGAGTTCTGTGGGAGAGAGAACTGAGAAACTGGGTGTATGAAAGATAGTGAATGAATTGAGAGAGAGAGAGAGAGAGAGAGAGAGAGAGAGAGAGAGAGAAAAGAATGGTGTGTTGTTCTTGAACATTTAGATCAGTGGTTCTCAACCTGTGGGTCCCCAGATGTTTGTGGACTTCAGCTCCCAGAAGCCCCAGCCACTATGGTCAGTGCTCAGGGCTTCTGGGAGCTGAAGTCCACAAACATATGGGGACCCACAGGTTGAGAACCACTGATTTAGATACAAAACACATTTAAAGCAACAGGGTTATAATTTTGTACTGTAAAAAAGCTCTGGCTTATTTTTAAGGGCATTGTACCATTTGTATGCTTCCCCCACCCAGTGCTTATTGTGCTTAAGACAATGTGTATAGCAATTATACAACATAGATATTTAAAACTATTATTACTTAAAAAAAAGATTAACAAAATTCCACAGATGTGAATGTAAGAAATCAGACTACAACTGCGTTATCACAAATTACTTTGACTTTCAAGAAGGAGAGGAATGAGCTTCCCAAATTATTTTTTTTAATTTTTTTTATTTTTTTAAAAATAAACTTTATTAATAATAAACAATAACAACAATCATAGACAAGACTAACAATAATAAACAATAACAACATAATACATACACACTAACAAAATCAAAATAAAAAACAATTAACGAAAAACACCTAGCACAAATTACAATCTAAAAACACTCTAAGTCAATAATTATTTAGAAACCATCTATATTCTTCTGTAACTTCTTGCTTCCATCTGAAAGTATTATTACTTCCTCTATTTTTCCATTAGTATTACCAATCATTACAAGGAGTCTCTCAAATCCTTCGTATCAATCAAAACTCTATTCTTACCGTTCCGCTATTATACCATGAGCTTCTAAAATGTTGCAGCATATTTTCCCATTGTTTCATAAAGTTTTCCTTACTCTCCCCTCGTAGTATACAAGTTAATTTATCCATTTGAACTGTGTCTATCAATTTCATCTCCCAATCTTCTAGCGTTGGCATCTTATTATCCTTCCATTTATAAGCCAAAACCAACCTTGCAGTTGTTGTTATATAAAAAAGTTGCTTTCCTACCTTTCTTTCCAAACTATCGTCCCACATTGATAATAAATATATCTCTGGAGCTAAATTAAATTTGATACTCAATATCAGCTCAGTTTGCTTATGTATTTCTTTCCAATATTCTTTTACTACTTTACAAGACCACCACATGTGGTATAGGAGCCCACCTCCTTCCCACACTTCCAACATTTATTAGAACATTTATTCGTCATCATCGCTATTTTCTGTGGGGTCAAATACCAGCGTAAATACATCTTATATACATTTTCTCTCAAATCTAAACACATCGTATGTTTGATAGTTCTAGACCAAAGTTTTTCCCATTGCTCCAACGGAATCAAACGAGAAAAGTTTTGGGCCCATTTAACCATTGGTAATTTAATTACATCATCTTCTGTAAACCATTTTAATAAAATTCTATAAATGCTCGAGATAACCTTAGGTTTATCCGATACAAGAATCACATTTAACTCTTCTTCTTTTAATTGATAATTATTATTTTTGATATCATTCTTCACTTTCTCTCTCAACTGTCTATAAAGGAGCCAATGACATTTTAACCCTGCATTATTTAAATCTTGTTGGGACTTAATTTGAATTTGGTTTTGTTTAATTTCTACAAGATCTTTATATCTTATCCATTTATCAAATAAGATATTTTCTCTTTTATAGTAAGCTTCATGTGGGGAGATCCATGTTGGAGTTCTTAAACAAATTCTTGAGACGTATTTTCTCCAAACTTTAAATAAAGCTTTCCTTAAATAATGATTATTAAATTCTTTGCTATTTCTATCTTTATTATACCACAAATAATAATGCCATCCTTGTCCCAGCCCATCCCCCTCTATCTTCAATAATTTTTTATTATCTAACCTAATCCAATTCTGACTCCAATTAAATGCACACGAATGATAATATAATGTTAAATTTGGTAATGTCAGGCCCCCTCTCTCTTTCGCATCTACCAAAGTTTTCATTTTAACTCTTGGTTTCCTTCCACCCCAGATAAATCTACTAATTTCTCTTTGCCAATCTTTAATAACCTTATCATTTTGTATAATTGGGATAGTCTGGAAAAGATACAATAACTTTGGTAAGATCGCCATCTTAACTGTATTAATCTTTCCTAACCAAGATAAATTCAAATTGTTCCAATTCCTTAAATTTCTTGTTATTTCCTTCCACGTTTTCAGATAATTATTCTTATATAAATCAGAAACTTTATTTGTAAATATAATTCCCAGGTACTTAACCTTCGAAATCAATGTAAAACCTGTACTTTGTCGAGCTTCCCAAATTATAATTATACTAATTTATATGTGAGCTTTGGCTCCATAAAGAATGAGAAGAGACCAATACTTTTTTCTTTGGGTTTAGTATTTGAATCTGTTTAAAATCAAATTTAATTGCACATATGCCTTTGATAGCAATTTTTTAAATTGCTGCTGATTACACTCAAATAAATATGAATCTTCTTGAATATGAATACACGCCTGGATTAAACCCGGTGTTCTTACAGGATATCATAAGACATATTACAGTTTAATTAAGAGTTCCAAGGATAGCACACTTCTGGCCAACCAACCCTGTTTTTTTGTTTTTTGGGGGTTTTTTTGTGTTTGTGTTGATTTGACCCACCCTCTCTGTGTAATAATCAGGTCAGCAGAGCCTGAATACCTTCCAACTTGTCTGCCATAACAGGGTTGTAAAGTTCTAGTGTTGCACTTGAGATCATTTTTGGTTTTGAATATTGGTACCTTGAAGTATACCAGAAGCTTATGTTTCCTTTCCTAACTTTGTTTGTGGAAAGAGTGAGTCTTGACAGTTAAATAGTTTCTGTGAGTTACGTTATAGCTCATAGTGCAGGAGATTATGAGTCATTCACAGTTTATCTGAGCTGTAATTAACTTGGTTTTGTTTTAACTATTGTTGGCTTGAATCTCAACATACTATGCTCTGTTGTTGTCTCTAGATAGGGGCAGCCCCTGATCTGATGGGGAGGACAGCTAACCTTGAAGTAGGTAGATGAGACACCCTTCTTTCACTTGGACTACGAGCTACCAGAACAACTAGAAATTTCTGGATTCTCTATCTGTCCCACCTTCATCTCCTGGATGCTGTAGTACATTTGCAAAGTTTCTGTCTGCAATTACAAGGCCTGGTGGCTCAGGCTTCCTAATTGCATTAAGAAGTATGTGTCTGACCAAATTTATTTCCAGAAATGTCTGCAAGATGGAGCTGACAAAAGTATTCACTTGGAGTGTGAGGTCAGAACACAAAGCCCTTTCTCCATTCCTGCATTATTTGAAGATGAAGAGGCAATTGTCTGCTTAATACTGTTTTCTAATTTAGTGTGAATGTATTCTAATACAATCCTAACAGTAATTAAAAACTTGTGGATCATCCCACTTTTCTATCTCTGCAAATCACATAGTAATGACATATTAATTCCTTAGTAGTAGCAGCAGCAGCAGCAGTAGTTAACAGTCATAACAGTAGTAGTAGTAACAACAGAATAACATGCAGGCCATCTGAAACACCACCAAAAAATTCTTGCCATGCCACCAAATTTCAGCAGCAGTAATAACAGAACTCCCAACTTTCATTTTACAACAAGAAAGGTGCCTTATTTTAAAGTAAAAATAACATGAAAAGTAAAAAAAATAGGGATATTTAGAAACACTACTGTACCATCAAAATTCATTGATGCAGCCCACAGGAGGTTCAAGTAGGGAGCATTCTGACACCATCACCATTAGGAAGTTGGCCATCTCTGCTACTCAAAACCGTGCCATTCTAGAATACTTTTGATTACAACAGGACACTCTCAGCCCTAGAAAATCCCGTGATAGGTTCACTTAAGGGTCTCTGTAAGTTGGAAATGACTTGAATTCATTTTCCCTGCCTGCATTATTACACGTGGAGGGGGGGGCACCTTTCCTGGCCTCTTGTGAGAAGAGACCAGGCAGTCACTGTGCAATGAGTGTCGCACGGTGGGATGGGGAGAGGGCAGAGTTTGCAGCTACCTTTTAGGGCCACACCACCCTTTCCTCAGCCTTTTTGTTTGCCGGCTACCCACCCTTACACCCTATGGTTTCAGTGTAAGATCACTGGTCACTTTGGGGCCAGGTAGGATTCCCCCCGGGTTTCGCCTACCCTACATTGCGCCAAGGGATCAGGTAATTGGCTTCTTAGGATAGCATCTCAACTAGGTATTAAATAGGTCTCCACAACTGGTGGGGGTGGGGTCTGAGTGTTTTGGTGAGTACCTGTGGCACCCTTTGGTGTAGGATAAATGCTGTCCTTGAGGCGGGCTCATGGCTGGCCCCTACTGTGGGGTTGAGAGACAGGGAGGTTGCTGTTTGGGCGGGGGTGCCTTCCAGAAAAGGGTCTGCCGAAGTTAAACCCAGTCTCATGGGTTGACTTGGAGGCCCGGTACCTCACCCAAGGTGGGCTGGGAAGGAGGTCCAGAGGTGACCCTTGCCTTGGCCTACCCATTCTATTGACCCCCCCATAGTCGGGTTAAAAGTTCAAGTTCAAATTCAAGCCCAAGTTTAAGTTCAAGTTCACTATTAGCTTTATGTTAATTAGGCATACATTAATGAATTGCTCTAGTTCAACCAAAGCCCTGTGTGTGGTCTCTTCATTTCTTGAGTTGGGAACCAAGCACACAACAATGACAAAGCCTCAGGAAAATACATGGTTGCTGGGGAAACCTGTTCTCCAGATATCATAGCTGAGCTGAGAGAAAGCACTTTATATATGTTTTTCATCATAGAATGCCGAGATTAACCAGTTCTAACCTGTTAATCTTAAGAAATTCTTTTATCTAAAAATAATTGAAAAAGTTGCCTATATAGTGCTGAATGTGAGTTAACATTGCTTTTAGCTAAGATCTATTCTGAGGGAAAAAAATCTTCCCCAGTAAGTTTCTGAGGCTTTCCTCTCACACTGAGAAAAACATAATATCTGAACTGCAGCTTCAAGAAATTACATTTTGATGTGCAACTTCCAGAATGCCCTAGCCAAATTGGCCATTGTCTCTACTTCTGCCTCCGTAAATCCCTTTAGAGGAAAAAGACATCACAGCCTACTGTAAACAAATAAAGGTGTTTAGCCTGTTGTACTTGCTAGTTTCTTCTAATGTAGAGGAAATGGAGTACACTATGTGCCTGAGATTTTTCCAGGTTGATATATCTCTCTGCTAAGTAATACCTGAGTAAGAATTGTAATCTATATATCAAGGTAGATACAGATACATCATGGTAAAACAGTACTGTTTTATTTTCCCCCTCCTTTCCCGACAGTCAAGTAGCATCATGAGATATTTAAAGAAAAGCAAGAATTACTGCATACTTGTGCGTTACTGCATACTTCTTGTGTAATGGAATCCTTACAAATATGTGCTACAATGCTAGGCAAACTTTTCTGATGTACCCTGTTTAGCACAAGTATGAAACCATTACATTTTGTTGATGTGTGTTCACTAAAGAGAAGGGATCATAACATCTTGCCATGTTTGCGTACACCACATGCTTAAAATGATGTTAAACATTAGCCAATTATTGTTAATTAAAGAAAGCAATTAGAGCAAGTGCCGAGTACAAGAACAAAAGGTCATTCATGTACAGAAAGGCAAAGCCTAAAGCACAAAAACACTGTCACTTTATGTATCCAATATTTAATCCACTTGAACCCCCCACCCCATTAAGATTTATTGCATCTGTTTTTATGACGCAGGCCCTAGGATGCATTTTGCAGCTTTGTAGCTGTTGTATTTGTTTAGTGAAAATAGGGAAATATCCTTTCAAAGGCTTCTGTATTCTTATTATATTTCAAGTTTTATTAATAGCTAGAGCATCATGCATTAAATGGAGGTAAGCCAGTTTTGCCACTTTTGTTTGTTTTGTTTTTAAGACCTGTAGGGTATGTATTATTCCAAAATTTTTGGATGAATTTCAATAGTGATTTTCAGTCTCGCTTCTCCTGGACTGTGAATTTTTGGGGACTGGAGGGCACATTTGGATTTTTGAAAGAATGCTATGTGCACTCCCACAAAGTGGTAGCTCTTGTGAGTTGTTGCCCATTCCAAAATAGATAAATAGATACCATAGTGGCCATGGTCAGTCACAAAATACCTATTTTCTAGAAGGTAAGCTAGTGAGGGGACTAAATAAAGGCAACAAATTCTATCTGATCTTGAAAGCTAAGCAGGGTCAGCCCTGATTAGTACTTGGATGGGAGACTGCTAATGAGTGCAAAATGCTATAGGCTAAATTTTCAGAGGAAGGAATTGGCAGACCACTTCTGAGTATTCCTTATGTAAGAAAACCCTATGAAATTCATGGGGTTAACATAAATCAACAGACAATTAGAAGACACATACACAAACAACTAGTAAGACTAAGGCCCTTTCTGCGTGGACATGGCATCCTGGCGTGGGGACTGAAGAGGAACAGGACTGCGATGACGCTTCCTCAAGATGTCATTGTGGCCCCGTCCTTCTCCCATCTCCAGCTGGCACGATCACAGGGTAAGTCATTGACGGATTTTCTCTGTGAGTGACTCTGTATCATGTGACGCTCCCACACTTAACTGCCATGCAGAAGGACCAGAAGCATGATGCATTTTGTGCCCCAGTGCAGCATGGAAAAGAGCCCAGCTGCACTGTGGAAGCATGTCCCTTGCGCTCCCTTCTACAGGAAGCCAGTCTGGTGCAGAGGGGAGTGTTCCTGTCACAGTCCCTTCTTGCCAGAGGCGCTGCTGGGATCACAACAGGAGAATGACAAGGTAAGGTATGGAAACAGCCTAAATGTAATTCCCTCAAGAACCTAAGTACAAGGCAGAAGTGGGATTTGAGCTCCAAAACTCTTACATTTTATGGAAGGCAAACTGATGAGTCTAAAGGCCATTTCTACCCTACACTGTTATAATTACAACATCCTTTGTAATTCTAGGGTTTGTAGTTTACTGAGGCCAAAATATTCTCTGGCTGAGAATTTTAAATGCCCCTCTTCAACTGCAAACCATAGGATTCCACAAGATGTTGAAAGTGAAATAATAGCACTGTAAATAGTTTTATGTTTTAGAATGTTTTAGTTGCAATTTGTTTTTAATTGTATTTATGTTGTCCCCACCTTGGTAGGTGGTGGTGGTATTATTATTATTATTATTATTATTATTATTATTATTATTATTTGCTGTTGCTACAGTGTAGTGTGGAAATGGTCTGAGAGACAAGCAAGTCAGCCAAAAACCTGCTAATATGGCAGAAGCTGGATTTGTAACTGAAATAATAACCATATGAATGAACTAGTTTGCTATGGCTGTGGAGGAAAAGTTGGTTGGGTGGGGGGAGAGAAATATGTGTCATCAACTTGTAGATGAGATGGTTACAACTTCGGCAGAATTTTAGTGAGGCAGCTGCCTAAAGGGCTTTGTCACCACAGATCCCATTTGGAGAACACTTAAGACTCCTCCTCCTCACAGAGAAGTGTGTGGCCTGGTGCCACCCATGCCACAAAGGGAAGTCAATGTTAAATATCTGATGCTGCAGCCAATTGAGGAGAGCCATTCCTTATGCCATGTAAGGACTTTATGGGGACTTTATGCCCTCAAATCAGACAGAAGGACCCTGTCAAGAAGGAAAAGTTCAGTTTGATTGTAGAAGGTGTTGAGTTGTTGGATGACATATGATCCTGCAGAAACCACATAGCTGGTTATTTTGTTGACATCTTGTGGGCATGCTCTATTTTCTTGGGCATCAGCCCCTTACCACTACTTGAGGAACTTAAATCAGGTTATGACCTTAAGGGGAAAGTCTTTTCAGTCCATTCTGATGTGATGAGGTTGAGGCTTTCACTCTTGCCTAGATCATTCTTCCCCAGCTGGATGACTAGCACATGGGTGGAGAAAGCTGAGTTCATTCATGTACTGCAAGAATGAAGACATCAGCCCCTGTTAGAGCATCTTGCTCTTGCCAATATAAGAGAACTGGGTAGATTCAATGAGGACTCGGTATTCCTTCCTGCAGAAAGTTGCTGCATAGTACTGAACACAGAAAATTATACTGTGGCCTAAGAGCTGTATATTTCTAAAGCCTGTTGCTCTAATCTTAAAAAAAGGAAATTAATGGTAAATTACCAACTGTGAGCAAGTATAGGATCTACTGATTTTTACCTGTTCATTATGTGGATACACCAGGACAGTGAGCCAATCTCTGCAACAAAAGAGAAAGCACATACCCAGATAGGGTGAGAGCCAAATGATATTGGTATGAGCCTCAATGTCACTGTAAGAACCCTTGTAAATTGGCAGTTGATAAGGCATGTATGTGCCTTTGGCATGGACAAAAGGGAGCTCCTGCAACTGAAATGCACCTCTGAATAGGTTCATTATGGGACAGGGAGATCTGCACTCAATATATATTTTTTTTCAGGGCGATGGAACCCTGTTTTTCTCTTCTTTTTTTCCCCTGAAGCCTTTTCTTTCATGGAAAAACTAAAACAAAAATACATCGATTGTCTTCTTCACTTCCCCACACATTATTTCTAAAAAACTATGCAGCAGATAGACTTTTATATAAAACTAGGTATAGTGTCTCAAATATTGTAGTTCACAGTCTTGGTTTCCTTTTCACGGTTCTTTTTATGAGAATGGGTGCTTTATGTCTGCTTGTCATATAGAGGACTAGTGGAGATAAAATAATTTTCTTTGTTTTAGTAATGCTGACAGTTGTTTTTCTGTTTGTTTGTTTTTTATTGTTTTTCCCCTGTTCTTCAAAAATGGGCAAAAGCACTGTTTCTTCTCAGCTCAGATGTTCATTGCAGTTTAGCACCTCATAGCTTCATTTTAAAAAACTAAATACAATTTGTAATTATTTACTGAGTAAATGCTACTTTTAATATAACAAACATTATACTTTTTCATGTTAAGCTGTACAGAATACAGTCTGTGTAAGTAAGTGACAAAGTGACTTTCAGTCTTTATGAGGTGCCAATATTGCATTTTTTTCACTTTCCCTCCAAACATCCATTTTCTTTTTTTAAAATGAATCACCCTCATGGTTTCAAAATTTCTAAGGAGCTAGATACTGGAGAACCATATTCTCTGAAGCTATCCATCTAATTCTCCATTGGCAAAGATAGAAGGCTAAGGTCTGAAGACTAGGAACAAAGTATGGACACAATTCATACAACAAAGTATGAATTATTCCCAGCATCAGTGCATGCTTCCAAGTTTCCATAGCTCTTCCTGGAACAGATCTGAGCCAAACTTCTCTATCTGAAAGCAAGAAAGAGCAATCAGTATGCTATTGTCAACAACTGGAATGTGACATGCTAGAAAGAAAATAATTTAGCACAAATTTCTGTACCCCCCGATAAGACTTCAGAGCCTAGTGATTGACCTGAACCACCACTTGGATGTCTCACCAAAACATGATCCATTTATCTGTAAACTCCTCTTTCCAAAATGCACTGCTGTCAGGGAGAACAATCCAAGGGGAGAGCTATTTGTTATGCCCAAGCCTACCCTGTGTTCTAGGCTCCTTTTATACTAGTGCCACAGAAGTAAACTCCAAACCCAAAGAGCCTAGGTGCATCACACTGGGCACAAAGACCTACTCACTGCCCTCTTGGTATACTGCAACTAAAGAAATCCAGTTGAAGTTAGCTAAGGAGGAGGCAGACCAACAGGTCATCTTTCATGCTTGGGGGATACAAATGAGGTGGGAAGAGATACCTCCCATTCTGTGGGGCTGAGTGTTGAAAAATATAAAAATGAACGTAGGATTATACAAATGAATAAATACAGATGAACATAGTAGGAACTGGTGGTGGCATCCTGTCGCACTCAGATGGGGATCTTTTCTGTCATTCGCTCTAGTTCTTACTTAAGATACCAGCATAGAGCAGGAACTTTCTGCATGGAAAGCAAGCACTCTGGCCCTGAGTTGTTGTGGACAGTGGGGAACAAGTCTATATGTCACGGCCTCAGTATGGGTAAATTAGTGTCTCCTATCTTGAAGCAAGATGGCTGTTGTCACATGTTCAAGTATTGCCAGCTAACATTGTCCCAGACCTGGTACAGGACATTCTCTTCATTCTTTGCATTTCTGTATGCAGTCTCCCAATGCACCCCTAGCCACCCAGAAGAATCAGGACACCATGCTGTTCCAATATACTGTATTTAGGGATCTAAAGAACACGTCTGCTGCCAGTTCCCTCACTGCACTCAGAATACTCCCTCTGAATATGGCATGAGTCCTGGCCTCTTTACCAAGTCAGTTCTAGTACTTCTGAATTGAAAAGCCCCTTTTCTGTGCTTCCATCTGTGTGCTGTTTTTATTTTTATCCCACTACTGCTTGTCTTCAGGGCTTCCTCAGCTCTTCAGGCCATTTTCTTCATTCCTCTTCAGGCTTCCTCTCAGTGTGTTCTCAATAAACCTAACAGGCTGGGACCAGTCTATAGCATGGTGTTGGATTACAAAACATTTTTTCTCATTTATTAATTATCGAAATCTCTCCTTCTCCCTCTCTCCTCTCTCTTTGTGGTGTTGTTGTTTACCAGGACATTTCTCAACTTCATATCAGTCCAGCCACTATGATCACATACAAAAGCCTTGTACATCTCAGGATTAACCACATACTATCTTTGTCTAATCAAAAATCAGTCTCTCTGAAAGTAAAGAGATAAGTTCCTATCATCGTCATTTAATACGTAATACAGTATGTCCCCATTGTGTGCAGGAACAAATGATTCTTCAGCTCTAGTTGAGCTGCATTAACCACTACTATCTTTGCTTGGTGTGACTTCTAGAAGTGCTGTAATCTGGAATGACTTTTACTGATACAAATTGAATAATTCAGAGGCCGAAATAGAAATTTGAGTCATTGCTATCATATTCTTAAATATTTTTCCTTATGCTTTAAAAAAAAAACTCCTGGGAAAAAATCTTATTGGAATCTAGTGTTTTTCTGATCCATCAGTATGTCTAGATCAGTGGTTCTCAACCTGTGGGTCCCCAGATGTTTTTGGACTTCAGCTCCCAGAAGCCCTGAGCATTGACCATAGTGACTGGGGCTTCTGGGAGCTGAAGTCCATGAACATCTGGGGACCCACAGGTTGAGAACCACTGGTCTAGAAGGTGGGATATAAGCTAGAACTGAAGAGCTACGGACTTCAACACTTCGCAGTAGTAACTGCACTGTCTGAACAGTGCAAGGGGATGGGAGGTTCTTTAATATGAGAAAACAAATGTAAACTATAAAGTAGGCTTAATCAATAACAATGTCACTGCAAGCATCTGTCAAAAACCTTTAGGAGATTTTATTGTGTTTTTACTTGTTCAAATATTCAAGCCATCTGCCTCCACAACCAGGTAGTATACTTCCTTGATAATTTAAGCTTTTTCATTTTCTTTAGAAGCTGGTTACCATTTGAACAGATTTTGCAACATTATATTGTATGTGTAGGTATGTAAAATATGGGGATGGAGTTATGACATTTCTTGTCAAAACTGATTTTCATTTGATCTTATTAGTCTTCAATTCATTTTGTTTTTGAATGTTGTTTGCAATACATTTATATATCTTTTATTCTAGATCTTTTGTTTTACAACTGTTCATGTTTCTAATAAGTTATGTTATGATAAAACACTATAAAATACTTTCAGTAATGATAGTGATTGTTATTTTTTTTCTTAACGTAGTCCAGTAAAAATGCCTGACTACACAGTAATGTCAAAATTGAAGCCTATAAATTCCAATTAACCACTCATGATACTTATTCAATTCCAACCATAATAGTCAGTTCTGACATGAATATTCTGTTGTACTGTTAGAACAAGCTCAAATTCACACTGTTGGCAAATCCTCAAGAGAAAATAGCTCTATATTTGCCTATAGATCTCTAAGATAGTAGAAGCCATTAATAATTATCTTTTTGGTAGAATAGTTTGTAGTATTGCATGTGGGTTTGTGATGAGTCCAATGACATGTAGTAACATTCTGTTACCAATCCTGTGGATACTGTGGTATGTGTGGGGTTCTCATTTCAGGCTGAGACCCTGACTGGGTTCTCCAGTCCTTTGCAATCTGTTATGTACCTGATTTGAAAGCCCACAACTGTTTTTACCTGTTATGAATTGGAGTTTTCCTTCTGTTGCAGGGGTGGGGAAACTATGGCCCATGGCACCCCAAATATTGAATTCTGGATAATTTTCTATTGGAATAAAGGCTCAAATGGTGTCAAATGGTACCAGAAACATAATAAAATGACCTCTTCTAAGTAGACCCAGAAAAGATCAGAAGAGTGTGATTTTAAAAAACAGTTTCAGAGTCCTGCCTTCTTTGAAGATCTTTATGGGTCCTTTAACAAGTCACTATATCTTAATCTAATCCTTCCTGCTAGAATCTTTTGAATATAAACAGTATAACATGGCTGTAAGCACCTTTGAGTCCAGGTGAGATAGAAATAAGTTATAATGGAATGCCTGGATGATACAAAACTATTTAAAAATTCCTTCTAGGTTTCTGTCTATATATTTGGTTATGTTAAAGTTCCTTTCCTATGCTTCAGTTTTCTAAGATCTCTTTAATTGTGGTTATTATACCCAAGAAGTATCTTCCATATGAATCTTATTGTGCATTAGGCTACAATGTAGGCTCCTCTTATTGATGTAGGGCCCATTACTGAAAATTATGAGAATATTTGTGATGACCTTATGCTGTAGGAAGCCAGCTTTGCTGGAACGGTCTCTGGGGGGGCATAGGATATTATTGACAGCTGGCCTGGCAGGTGGATAAAGACATTAGTGCGTGAGTTTGTGTCTCAGAAGATAAGTTAAAATAATGTGCTCTCTACTTGACTTATACTTTTTCCCTTGTAGTTTGCTAATTATGTTTTTTCATTAGCCTTTCCCCATTGTACCCCAACTTCTCAGATACGCTAAACTAAATGGTCTTGCCCCTCTTTGCTTTTGTCTTTTTTTGAGGAACAGGAAATAAATCTAATAAAAACAGAAGGTACCATTCAACCTTAGTAAAACAAAGAAAATTAGTTTGTCTCATCTTGTCCCCCATAGTGTCAGGCAGATATAACTCGCTCATTCTGATAAAGAGAACTGAGAAAAGGAAACCAAGACTAGGAATGGTAAAGATCTGATAGTGTCTGTAGTCTTATATGAAAGTCTTCCTCATATATAGTTCTTAGAAATTATGTTCATGTAATAAATACTTTTATTCATTATTCTAAAATAAAACATCTCATAATAATTTTTTCAGGATTTTTTTTGGAAAGGAAAATAACTTCTGGAGAAAAATAGTTTCCATTTTTTCCAGTTTTTTTTTTGCCATCTTGTTTCTAATTCTGAACTAAATTGGTGGGCAAATAAATTTTTACACAATGAAGAATATGTGGGTAAAGGGAGCTGAAATGGTCTCATCTCTCTTTTACCTTCTACACTATCTTAAGCCCCTTTCTTCCAAATTTACCTTTGACTCTAGAATAGTGGTTCTCAACCTGTGGGTCCCCAGATGTTCGTGGACTTCAGCTCCCAGAAGCCCCAGACACTATGGTCAATGCTCAGGGCTTCTGGGAGCTGAAGTCCAAAAACATCTGAGGACCCACAGGTTGAGAACCACTGCTCTAGAAGTTAGTAGGCTGGAGAGAGAGGTATGTGACGCAATGGAGTGTGGTGAATTAACGTGTCTTGAAATACTTGGCATCAGCTTCGACTATTCTATCCACTTTGTTGCTTCCTGCACATGCATAACCTAGCCACAATTGTTCATGTAGAGATGGCCTCTTAGCTAGTCTGTTGTAATTAGCTCAGTGTGGGGCTATCCTTGATGATGATTTGGAAGCTGCAACTAGTACAGAATATAACACCTAGGTTGCTGACCAAAATAATTTATTTGTTTGTTTGTTTGCTTGCTTTATATCCCATGTTTTTCCCAATCGAAACCATCTTATGATATAAGCTAAAAGAATATAGCTAAAACAGAATACAATTGTATAGTTTAAAAAGCATTAATCAATCCATCAGTCTAATTAAAACATTAATTTAAAACAATTAAAAACACATTAAACATGTATTAACATATTAAGAAATATATTAAAAATATAGCATACCCATTCAACATCTTTCTACCCCAGCCATTTAAAGATTTATTTAAGTAAGGCTTTGTCTGGTGACCAAAAACAAAGCAAAACAAACAGCAACAGCAACAACAATAACAACAAAGCCAAACCAACACAGCAGAGGGACAGTCAAGCTTCACTGAGAGGGGAAGTTCCATGCTTTGGAACAGCCTTTGAGGAGGTTTTCTCCCATGTCCTTATCAGATAATCTGTGAAGAAGGTAATGCAACCAAAAACAGACCGCCCCATGAAGAATATAAGACTGGCATGCACATATGAGGAGCTACATTCTTCCATGTAGTATGGACCCACATCATATAGGGCTTTATTGGTCATAATGAGCACTTTGAGGTGTGTGTGGAAACAAACCAGTAGCCAGTGAACCTCTTTCAGCAAGGAAGTTAGATGCTCCTTATAACCAGCCCCCTGTAGAGATAATAAAATATTGATCTTAAAAAGTTGCTGTGGGTGCCGATAGACGATGGTTCTGAATTCGTGGGGTTCGAGATGATATTTAAAACCCTAAACATCTTGGATTTTTCATGCTTGGAGGAGCACCTCTTTTTATTTATGCCTGTCTTGGAACTGAGGTCTGTTGGAGGAACCCTTCTTTGTGTCACATCAGTGGAGTCAAGGAACTGGACCTTCTCAAACCTTCTCAGCTGTGGCATCCTGGTTGTAGAAAGCTCTCTCTTTAGAGGCCCAGTTGGTGCTGGTGCTTTATTTCAACACTAAGTAAAACATAATCGTTGGTTAAAGACTTTGGTGCCAGAGTAATTTATTCTATAGTATTAATGCACAACAAGTTGTTTTTACTTTGTCAGTTCTGTTTTTAACTTTTTTTTATATGTTTAAAATATATTATTTTAAATTGTTTTAATCTGCTTAAGTAAATTTTATTTGTATGGCTCCTAAGTTCTCATGCTATAGAGTGGGATATAAATATTTTAATAAATAAAAAATAAAATAAGCAAACAAATAGTGTGGTAAAACAAGTGTAGTTTCTTACCCTTATCTCTTAGACTGAGGGTCTTTGCAACTTGTCAGATATTTCTGGATTCTGTCTTGGATAACTGTTATCAGCTTCTGGTCACCTGAGTGTCCAACCCATGATGGCAAGAAACCAGACAGGCCAAGTTAACGTCAATATTCCACTCAAGCATTCTGAAGTATTAGGATTTCAGGATATATATTTATAAGGAAAATGAGTAGACTCTGTAGTATTCTTTTAGGCTATTTATTGTAAATATTCATAGATACGTAAACATGATATTCCCCTTAGAGAGAAATATAGATATATTAATAGCTGGGTGCTCAAGCTTCATTGCATTCCATTTAATTTCATTATATAGTATCATACAGCCATCAAGATGTTACACTTTCATCAAGACATTTCGTAGGGACTTTATTGCTCTGCTTAGCTTTTTTAACAGGGTTGGTAATAATTAACACATCTATGAGTATGACCTTTCTAAACCATTTGACATAGTCTTTTATCCATCGTCATCATTATTATCAAGTTCTTCCATGATTTCATAGTGTCTGTTAAGGCATTATACAAACATTTTCATAAAAGCTTTTACCTGTACCTGGCTTTTACCTGTTTGTCCCTTACATTATATTCATAGCCATCTTAATAATATAATTTAGCCAACCATCCATCCAGGTATATATTCTCATCTATTGAGGAATTACAAATATCAAAGAGGCATCTAAGAACCTGTGTGGTATTGCGGTTTCATTGTTTGTCTACAGATCAAGTTCAAATTTCTGCATAGCCATGGAAACGCACCGGGTGACTTTGGGCAAGTCACATTCTTTCAGCCTCAGGGGAAGGCAAGGAGCACCCTCCTCTTAACAAATCTTGCCAAGAAAACCTTGTAATAGTTCCACCTTAGGGTCATATAAAATGGAAATGACTTGAAGGCACACAACAGCAACAAAGAGGCATCTATGACTACACAGGCATTCAAGGATTAATTTTCTTGTTAATCTTAATATTTATTATTATACACCAAGGTATTTATTCTTAGCATAGCCTTAGCAGCATAAATCAACATTTGGGACAGCATTTCTTGGTAGTTATCAGTCTATTTGTTCACTGGGGACAGTGCAGATTGTTGTGAAACAGGCATTTTAGTTTTAGGCTGCAGAACAGCCTCATTTTGGCTCTGTGTGAACTCCTTTTTTTTCTGTTTTTCATAGACTCAGCTTGTCAGCTGCCCAATCAAAATAAGTCATACCAAAGGGGTTTGCTACTTCTTGCTTATCTCTTTGCAATTAATATACATCTCTTATGTATAACCCCACCTGTGGACCAGTAGCAGTTGTACCTATCCTACTTGCCTTAGCTAGTGCACCTGTAAGGAAGTTCATTCCTGGTCAGGCTAATGTATATGTTCTTTCCTTGATTACATTTATGCCAGCGTTTCCTAGATTATTTACATTCCACAGCAGCTGGCATTTATCCCGTAATGGAGCCAATGCCAGTTCTAATAATTCTGAATGACAACACACCTGCACACCCTGAATTAAATCTTATGCCATTTATCTTATGTTCTGTAGGCGATGCTGGGTTAAATTCTGTCCTTTACAGTTATATGACGAGGCCAAAAAATTGGCAACTCAATATAAATACCTGGCCTGTAATAGTGGTGAAGGATTCAACTCTCCTCACCTGTGCATCCCTTTTTATGTAAGAATTAGATTCATGAGATGGTTGTATCACCATTAATGAATAAAAATCTAGATAAACATTAAAATTATTAGTTCTTAAGTATCATAATTAGAACAATGTTCCTCGGGTGTATGTTTGGTAAACTGAGGCCTTTCATGCTAAGTCAAAAGCAGTTGTGTCTCAACAGTGTGGTCTTCTGATCACAAAAGAGAGGAGACAGGAGTTGTGCTTGTTTGGACTGTCAGATTAGGCCATCACAAGAATGGATCATATACCACACCCACATAATAGGAATGAGAAGTGCACTTGAAATCACTATGCACAACATTAAGCAATTTGTAAGTTTTTTCTTTACTTGATCATGACCAAAACAGAACTATTGTGTGTGTGTTTTTTTTAAATGCTTATAAGCCACCTTGGATTCTGTACAAAGGGAAAGATGGGATGTAAATTAATTGAATAAATAAATAATGCTGAAATTCACCACTGACTACAAAATATCATCAGCACTTGGAAATAACATGACGCAGTCATAATGGTTGTGAATCTCAGTGAAACTGTGGGAACTGTGGCTTCAGACTATCCATTGTTTCCTGCAGTGCAGAGAAAAAAAGATGTGGAAAAGATGAAGCAAGATTGCAACCTGTAAAATGAATATATTATGCAGAATTCCCCATTTGGGTCTGGATTGGAAATCATATAGCTTTCTATATGCTGCTCTCTTTCTGCTGCTCCCAACATTCCTCACCATTGGCTGTGCTGGCTAAAGCTGCCAAGAGTTGCAATTCAACAAAATCTGGAGGGCTGCATGACCCCCATTCCTATTTTAGTTTAAGAATTCAAAGACATAGCCATGTTAGTCTGGATCTGTATGCAAGGGCTGTTGTAGCGTCTTTGAAACTAACTGAAATAAAGAAGTTTGCAGCGTAAGGTTTCATATTCTAAGTCAACTTCCTCAGATCCACAAATTCCAGTCCTTCAATGGTGGGCTGAACAGAGACAATGATTTCCTACACATATTATAACACTAGTTAACACCCCAGCCTCATGAGGGCTTTCTTGCCCATTTTATTACATCACCTTCTGGTTCCCAACAAGCATCATGTTACCTTCCCAAAGACAAGCCTTAAAACCAAATTTGTCACCTCATCACCATACCTACAAATGTTGCATTTCTGTTACTATTCACACACCCCTGCTCATTTTTGTCTGTCTATAAGCACTTCACTCCATGTGTTACAAACTTCTTCTCCCAGTTAGTTTCAGAGGTGCTACAGTATCACTTTGCATGTTGTAGTTTGTGATCCCATTATTAGCTTATATATGGACTCGAGGGCATGAGAAAAATGATAGTGGCTTCATTTATGTAAGCAAAAGACATTAAAAGGGAATTCAGCAAGAAAGTTGAACAATCCAAAGCATATAACTCTATGATGCCAACTAGCTCAGAACTGTCTTTGAATTGAGGACAGATGCCCCCCACGAGTAATCATTTGTAAGAACATTTTCCAGGGAAACCTTGAACATGTCTTCAAGACAGATGCCAAAATATAAAAAAGTCTCTGACTCAGTCAGTTTAACAAGAGTAGGGGTTTGGAAGCTGGAATTTCCAACAATCGCCAGGATTTAAGTGTTCATTATGAACATTCAGAAATCTAGAAAACTTTTCTTTTTATCTTTCCAATATATTCACCTCAATCTTCATTATAATTATAAATAAATAATTATAATGAAGATTGAGGTGAATATATTGGAAAGATAAAAAGAAAAGTTTTCTAGATTTCTGAATGTTCATAATAGCAACAACTAGAGCAAAAATGACATATTCTTTGGTTTATTTATTTACAACTTAATTATTGTGTCAACTGAATGTCTGTTGCAATTGAGCTCTCTAGAGGTTTGATAGAATTTGAATAGTAAGGTACTCCAAAGGTTTAATTTCCCAGTTGTATCTGTTATGCAAGCTTAGCTACAAAGAACTACCTGGTTATACAGCTGCTTAGAATATAGATTTCTACATAGGTAGAAATCACCCCAAGGAATGGAAAAGCATCTGGTTTCATGGCCCAGCATTGTCAGGATGTGTTAATGTTTAAAATGTTTGTTTAAAATAATAACCAGGTGGCACTTGTCATTGTCATAATGGAATGGGGATTCCAGCGTTAAACTGGGGTTCATACCAGCCCCCCAAGGTTGACTCTCATCCTTGGCAAAGGCTGGCAATTCCCTCAGCGTTATTAATTCTTGCTTCCACCACTCACTGAATTATGAATCACTGAACAGTATAGTGAGACCCTGTCCAGAATTAACAATCTCTAGGCTTAAGGATCTTTCCACCTCCCCCCTTCTGAGTGAGAGTAGTCTTATGTAGCGTGTGCTAAAGACTGACGTGGGAATGGAGAGAAACAGAGGTTTTACAGAAAGTATTTAATCAGGCATGCAAATAAACAAGACAATATCACACTTGAGAGGCTCCCCCCTCCCAGGCACGCTTAAGTTACAAGTAGTTACAAAAACAGATACATTCTTAAGATCAGCCAGTCTCCAAAATAATAAATAGCCCTAACGCGGGTAACTACTTTATTCTAGTACTCACAGATGTCATAGACTTAGATGTTCTAAGAAGAAGAAGCCAGTCGTAGGCATGACTGCCTGCCTGCCTGCCTGCCTACGACTGGCACAGAGATGTCTCTTGTTCTCTCTTGGTTCTTCTCTCTCTGTTTTTCTCTGGCCACATGGCCTCCCAGAAGTTTTATATTTCCTCCTTGGAAGGATCTCGAAGCATCTCCAAGATGCCCACCTCTTTCCTTCTTGATTGGTCAGTTCTCGCCCTGTGATCTATGATGCTGACCCACCTAAAATGTAATCTAATCCCAAGACCTCATTAACCCTTGGTTTACCTGGAGAGGGAAGTGTCCCCCTTTTAGCCAAGTCTTGATAATGGGAAGCCCATTATCACAGTCATAAGTTAAAGTAAGTTTTACTTAAAGCAACTTTCTTAGATTTCTATGGTGGAGTGTGTAATCAGGGTGGTACTTATGTACCTATATGGTGGCAACTGCCGCACCCATATTGCAGGATTAAAACAGAAGTTCCTAACTGCTCTCAAGGAGCATGTATGCCTATATATTGAAAATACTAGCATCTTAACCAAAACTGTAGGTATTTTTCATAAGTAACAGTCCAGCCAAATGATTCCTAGATTTTAGAAAATTGAAACACATGGAAAAATTGGCTTTTTCAAACCTGCAACCTTGAGATAATGGGGAAACCTCTTCTCATTTAGAGGCCTTCTCATTTACCTTGCTTGTATATCTTGCTAAACCACATTCTAGTGTAATCTACCCAAGTTGCAGTGAGCTTTGGGGTATCACACTGTATCCTTCTGACCAGGAAGACAACTTCCAGGAAGACAACACTTTCTAGTTAACAGTAGTTTGATGTATCATGCTGACCAGAAATTGTGATTAATAGTACAAATGATTAATTTAAGAAAGCCAGTTTTAGAAGCCACAGTCTAAATAGAATTTGTTGTGCAAGATGTGAAAAATCATGGTTAAGCTGAAATGAACAAACAAAAAATTTTCCTTGGAGGAGGGAAAGTTCACAGGCAAGTGGCTCATTGCAGCTGTTTCTGGCTCATTCACGATGTGCTAAACCAGGGTGTAGCCTGTGTAGCCCTCCAGATGTTGTTGGACTTCAAATCCCAACAGCCCTGGACAGTATAGTTAATGGTGAAGACTGCTGAGAGATGCATTTTAACTTGTGGAGAGCCATAATATTCCCACCTCAAGCTAAAACATACTGCAGTATGATGTGAAATTGTACACACACAAAGTGTATTTTTCTTTTATTTCATGTGATAAAAGTAACTCCTGTTACTTTTAAATTACTTTTACTTCATGTGATAAAAATAATTTAAATAAAATGAATTACTACTATAATATTGTAGTATTGTAACCCTAAACAACAAAAGGAGATTTTTTTTTTCAATTTCAGACAGAGAAGGAGGATGTCTTCTTTTCTGGCAGAATGTTAATGTGGCTGGACTCACAATACCATGATAAAGTAACAGTTTAAAGGAGTATATGCTCAGATATATTGAGTTTTAAGGATTATGTTTGCCTGCTTACCATTCCCACGGCAAAACACTTGAGCTGGAATTGTTGGGGAAAGACATCCATGTTAGTTTCATTATAAACTCATTGCAAATCTCAGAGGCTTAAGAGCACAATCACACAGTTACTAGTTTTACAAGCAGAATATGGAACAATCACTCTAGCCCTAGAGCAGTTGGGTGCTACAGAAATATCATAACTTATAATGAGTGCTGGTTTGTATTATCATTTTTTTAGCTTGCGTTTCATTTAGAGTGTTATGTCTTTATTATTTTTTCTTTATAGAGTTCCCTATATATTTAGTAAAATAATACATTTTGATATTTAAAAGGAAACCTGAGCTCCCAGAGTCTCTATCATAAGGAAAAGGCCAAAGAATGCGGAAACATTTATCTTTTCTTGAAAACCTTCACCATGCAAATTAAAATAAATTGTAATGTGTTATGTAGACTGTTAAGAATGATTAATTGCCTTGATAGAGTTAAGTGTAGAGGCTGTTCACATCTTTGTGTATAGCAAAACAGTATAAAATATACAGCTCAAAATTACGCCATCATCAGGGGAACTTTAATTATAGAATGAAATACTCATCTTACATTGGTCACAGTAGCACAGAACTCTCATTAGTTTTTAGAGTAAGCTTCATAAATTTCTAAGTGGCATTGTGGTCCGTTGGGATTTGAAAGATTTTTATCCATTTCAAGATTTGGTCTTTTTTCCCCCTTATACACATCAGGCAGATTCAAATGTAATATTTGGCATTGACAGGAATATATTTTTAGAATAATCCTGTAAGTACACATATGTAGAGAAATAATGGAAATAGGTTCTCATAAAATAGTAAAGATTCTTGTGGTCCCTTAAAGACTATAAAATTTACCAACACAATGAATGTGCTAATCTTTTAAGGGTCCACAAGCTTTTGCATTGCAACAGATTCTCAGCAGTCCCTATGGGAAGATTTCCCAGGCTGTGCATTGCAGTGCTTCAAGTCTCTGCAGCAAACTCACAGAGGTACTATGGGACATTTTAATCCACCAACTCTCATGTTTTTACCTGGCTTAGCTCTGAAGAGGAGGAGAGTGGTGACTCAGCTCTTAGCGACCTTGCAGACTAGAGGAATCAGCAGCAACGAAGACAAGGAATAGGACTGTAACTTTTCCCTTTGCAACATGTTACTGGTATTGCACAGCACTGATCATGACCATGGAGACTATCACTTCCTTCTTCTTCTCCTGATGGGAAGTAAGGTGAGACAAGAGCAAGCTAGCCCCTGCTACTAGAAGGAATACCACCAGTGTCATCACCACCATACACAACATTGGTTCAACCACTTGTTCCATGGCTGTTCCTCCCTCACACTGAGCTGAGGAGGGCTGCTGTGGTGCTGCTGTGGCAGCAGTAACACAACTAGTTGCAGGTCTGAGCCTTGTCCCACCTTACCACCACATGCGCAAGAGGAGGAAGTCCCTAGTGCACACCAGCAACAACATGTTGCTAAGGGCCAAGGTGCTGAAGCAGCGACCATGAGAATGGAAGCTACAGCTTACTCCTCCTCTCCATATCCCAGATGTGAGGCAAGATGGGAGCACCCTACAACCTGCTGACAGTGTTGCAGCTGGTACTATTAAAACATTCTTGGCTCAGTGATAGCCCTATGTGGGGAAGCATCCATGGAACTAGTACTGAACCAAAGGTGTGTGTGATGGTGATGGAAGTGTCAGAAGCTCCTTCTAGTAGTGAGACCCAGGCTGTTTCTCTCTTTCTTTGCTCCCAAGGAGGAGGCAGGGGTAATGGCCTCCATTCTCATGGTCATGGATGTGCAGCAGCAGCAACATGCTGCAAAGTACCAAGTCACTTCCCTCTTCTTCTGTGCTTCCACATCCTGCGCCCAACCTAGCCAAAGCTTCACCAACCATGCAAAGCTGCAGCTCCCATTCGGGAGATGAAGATGGAGCTATCCCAGCTGGTGATGCTTCTGCTCCACCCCAACTCTTTGCACCACTCCCCAGGCAAGCAGTTGGGTGATCAAAGAAAACAACTGGTGTTTGGGCAGGGCTTTAGAGAGGGATAAGGAGATGATAGAGACAGCAGTGGAAAATGTGGGACTGTGACAGAACAGCAACAGTTGTAGTTGCTTCTTCAAGCCACTTGAGAGAGGAAGGAAGGTGATGGTCCTGGTTTTCATCTTTTGGAAATCATAAAAGTTGGTAGGTCATAAAAACTTAAGTTATTTGGATCTGACTGCTTAAGAAATAGGACTATTAAGTATTTCATTTTTTGCTGAGGAGAACCATGAAGAAATTACTGAGACAGGGTGCCATGAACCAAGAAAGTTTGGGAACCTCTGGTTTATGGAAATCTGTATAATGTAGCTAGTAAGGATCCGGATGTGGGATTTCTATTAGATTCTGTTCATACAGTTGTCCAGTATCTGAACTTATCTGATTTTGTGAGTACATTGCCATCTTCAAATTTGAAAGACCTTTTCTTGGGCATTCATTGTCTGTTGTAGAGCAATTTCAGTGCAGTAATTAGTGAGGCCTTCTGTTCAGATTCTAGTACTGCCATAGGCTTTTTGGTTCTGCCATCACAGCTACAGTTTTCATATAGGAAATAACAATCCATTGATAATTGAGAATGTGAAGATGAAGACACATACAAACCAATATTATTCCCCCCAACATATAAACACTTCTACACATCAACCCATCCTGTCCAGCAGCTATCATGAGATCAACATCAATTATGACTTCTTGTGCAAGAGAAGTGAGACTGACCTGGAAACTCCAACTTGTTTGTGTGTTCATGGCAATTATTTTATAATTTCAAAGGCATCCAGCTCTCCTCCTGGAAAAAGCACTGGATGTCTTACTGAATTGTATGGTTGTTTATTTTTAGATAGCTAGCAGCACAGTAAGCTGGAAAAGCAGATAGGGTACTGTCTTTTCTAACACTTATTTTCATGTCATTGTTAAAATTACACATTGTAGTTAAGTGAGTCAGTGTTCTCATTTAGCTTTTCTAACATGTGATTATATGGGAGTTGCTACATTTTGTACAATGAGTTGGCAGAGAGAAAGTTAAATCTGTCAGAGGCGCTTGCAATTTTTACATCAGAAAGTTTGCTTCATCAATGGTAATTGTTACAGAAGTACCTAGTTCACACACTGTGGAGACCATTCAATTTGCACAATTTCTTCAGTTTTACCTTTTTTCCATGAATGAAGGTTTATAACCTACTATTTTTTCAAAGTTAAGGTAATGAAGATTTAGATGCAGGGGGATCCCATTTTGTACTTGATAAATAAAATACATTTTAATACATTCTGATTTAATTTCCAAGCATGAACCATTACCTGTTTGTAGATCTAACTTCTGCCAGAGGAAGGAACCTCTATATGCTTCTGCAGTACAAATCCTATCATCCTTGGCCATGTCCACTGGATAGATTGCAGTTGGAGTTTAACAGCATCTAGAGCAGTGGTTCTCAACCTGTGGGTCCCCAGATGTTCGTGGACTTCAGCTCCCAGAAGCCCTGAGCATTGACCATAGTGACTCGGGCTTCTGGGAGATGAAGTCCATGAACATCTGGGGACCCACAGGTTGAGAACCACTGATCTAGAGGGCAACACATTATTCAGTTATGGCATATGGTCCTTAAGAGTCTTGAACAAAACCAATCTAGGTTAAGAAAGTAATCACTGCCAAATGACCTTACAGCAAGGTTAAAGGGGATTCTAGTTGTGGAGTTCAGTACCCATCAGACTCAGTCTGATCAATGGGATAATAGGAGTAGTAGTCAACTTCTGGAACTCTGTGGATTCCTCATACTTGTGTGTTTGTGAGAGGGTAAGCTAAGGACTAAAACTGACCAAAAAGATCTCTTAAAATTATATTGTCCAGTGTAATTCCTTGAAAGACATATAACTGATTTAGTACATGGTATTAGTTATTTGCAAATAAGCCTGCTTCTTAAAGAAAGGCTTCAAAGCAGAATATGTACCACGTGGATTGATGGAATTACACATTTCTCTTTAATCAAAAGAGAGGCCATCTACTTACAAAACCTCATTAGGCATGAGGCTGTGGTCTGAATAGTCTACTTCTTGTTTAAATATTTAATAACTGATGTAGCTAAGTCTGTGGGTTTTTGACATTAGCCACAAGATAGTCTGCTCAAATAACAAGTAGCACTTATCTCTGGAAACTTTCCTGTTAGTGGCAAGATTTGCTGGAAACAGATACAGAAATGATGCACAAGTTTAAAGAACAGTTTGAAAATGTAAATCAGAAAATGAATTAGAGAGGGGAGGAGATCAC
Source organism: Iguana delicatissima (assembly GCA_948472985.1). Taxonomy (NCBI): domain Eukaryota; kingdom Metazoa; phylum Chordata; class Lepidosauria; order Squamata; family Iguanidae; genus Iguana; species Iguana delicatissima. Next base: position 1,125,378 of record CAOKZL010000002.1, read on the forward strand.
AGTACGGGAGCTCCTTTTATAGAATAATATTGTGGAAATTTGTTTCTTACCACCATTGTTTACATGTTGAAAAATGCCTTCAGGAACTATATGTGTTCTTATTTATGCTGAAAACATATAGATAAAAATAATTTTTGTTACGATATAAACAGTCTAAGTATGTTGGCTTGGGAGAGCTTGGCTTTTGTATAATAATGACTACTTTGTATATGTTTTGTAGGATTATTTAACAATTCATAAGTATGGCAATGCTGCTAGAAAGGACCTATGGGACACTTTGTCAGAGGTAAAGCACTTTAACATACCTTGTAGGCAAGTATGATTGTTATTGCCATTTTTTTTTTTCCTTAGGAGAGATACTTACTAGGAGGAATCAATTTTTAGAACTTTACTGCAGTTATTGTTACAGTTTTTTTATTCAACGGTAGTATAAGGGAACATTAAGCATATTATTTCCTTGGAATCATTTTAATTATATATCCACAGAATTATATATCTTTATATATCTGCTTAAAATAAATTTAGATTAATGTATCTGCATAAAGAATGTTATGAGAATATGTGAATTCTTCTTTTTCCCTGTAATATATAGTATTGGCGATATTGCATCAGCATGTTAAATGGGATTTGATGTTCTTTTTTGTTTCAAAGGCACTTAAAAAGGTTGGGAAATTTGTGAATATTCAAGTAGTAATGGATCAGTGGACACTCCAGATGGGTTATCCTGTTATCACCATCATGGGAAATGAAACTGCAGACAATATTATAGGAATCTCCCAAGAACACTTCGTTTATGACCTTGACGTCAAAACCAAAGATATTGGTCTTGGAAACAACAGGTACTTACACTTCCTAGTATAACTACTGCACTTTTCAATTGTCTCAATGCTTATTACATTGGTGTGTAATAAGAAATTTTAAACCTACAGCACATTTGTAGATCAGTGGCAAATCTCAATATGAAATGTATATCTAGATGAAAGCCTAAGGCCTTATTCTTCAGACTTTCAGGAATAGCTTCTTTTAGTTTATCCCAGTCAGCTTATCCTGATGTTTGCCTATGCCAATGGTGTAGCATCGTGGAGAGTACAATTAAACATTAATATGAGGGTGGAAAAGGTCTCTTGATTTTTCAGTCTGAAAAATCTCAGTTTAACATAGAGTTCAAGTGGCAAATGAAGTCAATTAAAATGCAGCCGTTTAAAATTTGATTACAAAAAAAAAGGAAAACAAGATGCAGTCTTGTTGAAAACAAAGATCTATTAAAATAGATTGGTGATTTGTTATGTTGTAGAACATGTATCAATGAAATTTAGCCATCTCTCAGTTGCCATCATTTTCACATGCTGTAGCATTGAGAAACCACCTTCAATATTTGTTTCTAATTCATTTTTTCTCCTTTGTTTTAATTTGATGCATGCTTCAGTTCAATTCACAGAAGGAGATGTACTTTGAACATAGAAAAATACATGAATAATACTGTGTGAGGCCATGTTGTTGCTATCAACGACTGTATATCATTAAAAGCTTGCTATAAGATGGAACAGCATCATGCAACACTTGAATGATTCATTAAGCTTATATCCTGTCATATTTTCTGTTAAGATCAGTCAAAGTACCAAGGCATTTTAAAAAAAAATTGTTGATCCAAAAGGACAGTATCACTATGGCTAGCTTCTTGTGAGGAACATATCCACATGTCATGGAAGAGATTAAAAGTCTGTACATGGGGTGGCACTAAGGAACTGTCTGCAGAAAACTTTATTTCATGTTTCTAATAATAATTTGTTGCCAGTATACTGCAATTAAGCTTGTTAGAGCAGAGTGGCCCCTAAAACTTCTCCTAATATTTATTCTAATTAATAATCCATTCTTTTCTCCCTGTAAGGGATTCGGGGCAGGCACTCTAAAACCAGGGTTAGGATTAAAGGGGAAGCCCACCCCATTAGTATTTTAATGTCTGTACGTATACAATAATGAAAGAGAACATCTGTGTGTCTGTGGCAGTCCTAACACATCAGAATATTATACTAGATAATTCAAACTTCATTGAGTGCTTTTGGTTGTTGTCTAAGCTGCCGTATCAGGTTTCAGGTTTACATTCCACGTATGGTACTTGTTACAAACAAACAAACAAACAAACAAAAAATGGTTCAACCCTAATTCACCAACTGTTGCCAAAGTTGCTCTTCCCATGATGACATTCCAAATGCAGGGAAATTCATGTTTCCATGACCTATAAAAGAGGATGCTGCCATAACTCATTGGCAAATATTTTTTTAAAAGGACTACAAAAGAGGAAAGACCTCTCTGAGAAACTGCTGCTAAGATATATAAGGCAGGGGGGGGGGGGAAGAAACAAACAAACAAGAATGGACTGAGGGAGTGGTGATGAGATTCCTGAAATCAATAATGGGACAGAAAATAGGAGAGGGCACTTTGAAATACAGTTTACAAGATTCCCAAGGTTTGGAAAAAAAGGGGGGTATAGGAAAGTAGGAGATCCCCTTTGGGATAATAGATACACATTTGGGCAATATTAGGTATCATTGAGGTGAAACGAGAGGTTTTTTTTTAAGCACTGCTCATGAGATTCCCGAAGTGAGAAAACAAGGGGAAATTCCTAAGGTTAAAAACAAAATACAGGAAAATGGGAGAGGACTTTCTGAGGTACTAGTGCTGATATTCCTGAGGTAATATCCTTTGCCAACTATTATTTTTTTACTCTATGCATTTCTCTTTTTGTTGAATCTATTGTAGTAAATTAGAACTATAATTCTTTGTAAAATCTTTACAGTTACCTGTAGCTCTTACACAGGTGGCGCTGCATTATGCCCAAGCCAGCTCTTTAATGAGAAGTAATCATACAGTTGGCGGAACAGGGCTTCCTGTTCTTTCAGCAGGGTAGCATAAACATAATAATATAGACTTAACCAAGTGTATTGTGGGCTTAAAAAAAAGATACTTTTCAGTTTTGCATTTCCATCATCTAGTTAGATCTCGCAGGTTATTTCCCTTTGTCCAATGTGGCAGTTAAGATTGTGTCAAGGACGGAAAGGGGGTTGGTTATACAAACATGCTGTTTTTGAATTATGCTGAATTATAAGGCTGTGTATATCACATTCCTAAGCTAACTCTGAGTATCCACAGCAGTTTTTTAGAATAAGCACATGTGTTATTTGGGGCCACACCATTTTATTCACATCTGAGAAATTCTATATTTTCAAACAGTTTCTTTTCATTTACTTTTATTGCTCATATGAGGAATTTGTTCATCAGGTAGAAAGTATACCAGTAAGCCTTTGGCAGCCTAAAAATCCAAAAGGTCCATGTTATCCTGTTCACCTCTCCCCTAAATATATTTTGAAAAACTTGGAAAAATAATGTCAGATTTTTCCAATGGGAATTGATTGGCCTTGATGGGCATTGCCTAATTTATTAAATTATCCATATCAGTGTGTGTGTGTGTGTGTGTGTGTGTGTAAAACTCAGTATTTAGTGCTGTGCCAGGCTAAGATACATTCCTTTTGAAAGATTTTATATTCTATAGGCCCAGTAGATTATTTTTGTAGTTTTTGTTTTATACCCCATTTTTTTGTAGCAGAGAGTTAATCTGGGAATTGACACCTAGATTATAGGGAATGAATCTGAGGCACAATATCTTCCCTCAATTTTTTAAATGACAATATTTTTTACAACATGCATTATATTATAGGAGCAACAAATAAAGAGAATATAAAACAATATGAGATGGATAAAAAAAGAAAATAAGTAGAACAGTAGGGGAGGAAGAGACAGAAAAAGCAGTTTATAAATTAACATATGTCCTTTCCACATTTTGCTCCTTTTTATGCTTGATGTAAAAATGTTATCAGGCACTTTTGTCTTGAAGAACAGCCAAAAGTGATTGGGCAACAGTATGAACCAAATTACTGAAGTGCAGACTGCCTTCTTTCTAAGGCAGTCGTTGGCAAAGTGCAATTCTGGATCTCCTGGTGGTTCCACTCCTCACAACTTCTACAAGGTCTCCAGATGGCACATTTTTCCGACACTCATGGCAGCCTCTAGGAGTGGCCGTTTACATTTAAATAGTTTGCTGATGTTATTAAGTTTGGCAAGATTTAAGCTTTATAGCACTTAGCACTGTAACACTTCTATTGGCTTATCGATGCTTCTCTCTTGACTTTAATAAGGCAATATAAGTCAGATTTTTTTCATTTATTTATACAATACATTTAGATCCCACCTTGGAATTCAGCGCAGGGGCTATGAAGGAAATTTCCCATCCAACCACTGACCAGACTCAGACTGGCTTAGCTTCAGAATGGTGGTTGTATCATGAGTACTCAGACTGTGCCCTGGGATCTTACTTACCAATTTATTGTACAATTAATAAGATGTTACTTAAATTTACCGGCTGCAGATGGTTTTCTTCTTCAGTTTTTTAAACTTATTTTTAGATTCATATGCAGAAAATAGGCATTTATTTCTTTTTCAATTTTTTTTCTACTCAAATTCACATTAGCAATTTAAGAACTGGAGAATGTAGGTTTAGTATATCTATATGGTTGAGGTGAAAAATTTAACGATTTCTCAAGCAGATAATCTATACCTATGACATTGCCCAACAGTGCAGGGAAGGGGGCATTTTCTTCCCTTGCAGGCTGCCCCAGTGCATTCATATGCACTCAAAGTGACATAATGTCACTTCTGACCTCCAGTTTGGCTGATTTTTCTCTGATTCTTTTTTTAATTTGGGCAGATTTGGAAGGGCTGAGTTAGGAAAGCAAAAGGCACATTTTTAGGCACTTTTAGAGGCTTGGCTGGTTTTCAAGCAAAAAGCTAAAACCAGTCCTATTTTTTTTTTACAAAGCTTCTGGAGTCTGCAGGCTGTGGGGTCTATAGCTTTGTGGGACTCCCATGGGCTTTAGGAGCCATACTTAAGGGTCCCAAGTATGTAATAAAGTGTGCATAATAAAGAACTTTATCATGTGGTGATGCATTCATTATGTGCTAGTTCTGTTATATAAATTAAGCCTTAAATTAGGTTTTCCTAACTGTTTTCAGAGGAGGTTTTCCTAATTTTTTTGTAGAGTAGGTGTCAGAAAGCTGCTGATTACCCTATTGTATACATCTCATTCTGTTTCAGGATACAAATAGAAAAGCAGTAGAAAAATTCATATTGAAGTTTATGTGCATTTCTCCCAGTGAATAAACATACGCATTTCTCCTTAACCATATGTTGAGCATTTTGCATACATTTTTCTCCCAGCATGCATCAGTAAAAATGTGTACAAAAAGTCATACATTGGAAGAACTGTGTGTAAAAATGTACACCTTATGAACAAATTCCTCATATTATATGCATTTTTTTTACAACTTTGCACCAGGGAATGGTATTGCAAGATTTGGAGAACTGCAGAAACAGAAGAAATACGGTACCCCCACTTGTCCATGGGGATACTTTCCAAGCCCATACCTCCCATGGATAACTGAAACCGCTAATCGTGCTGAATCTTATTTTACAGGATAGTATGAAGCCTATCCGTAGTCCCTGTGAAGCTAGAGGACTACTTCCAGTGACAGTAGAGCCATTTCCTGCGGCGGTGTTGGTGGAGGATCAGTTAAAGTAGAAGTACAACAGGCAGAGAGGCAAGGTGCAGGTGGGAAGACTTAGAGTAGGTCACATGGATGCTGTCCTGGATGCTGGGGGACAGATTGGGACAAAGGGTAGAAGACAGAAGGTGAGTCTGGGAGGGAAGTGGTTGACCACAGGTAACTGAAACCATAGAAAGCAAGACCATGGATAAAGGGGGATCCCTATATAGGCTTCTGGTACCTGTTCAGGATTGGTAAGTTAGTCCTTTTGCATTAAAATGAGATTTTCTAATACAACAGCTTCTTGCACACCTACAACCTTAGTGGTGCTAGAGATAAATTTCCAAAGCATACATATAACTATTCTTGAGATTCATTAGGTGAAAGGAGACCTTGCTTTGAACCACCACCTAAGTGTAGGATCAGGGGACATGAGAAGCAAGTATTTTGTCTACTTTGTCCACTGATGTGCAGCCTAAAACTGCCTCCAAACAGCATTGCAGGAGTCAGATGGTTAGATGCAAAAGGGTAGAAACTGTGTTTGTAGTATGCGTATTGATGACAGTTTAGCTTAAATGTTTGGATTTCCTTCCTGTTTCTTGTTCAAACAGAAAGTACGTTTCAAAGGGAAAGAATTAGTCACTTAAAACAAACTTGCTTTTGAAAGGATTTTAACCACATGGTTATAATTGCTATTAATTCTTCTACAGTTAATGGCTTTATGTGTTTATGCCACCTTGATGAAAAAGAAATGTGGCCATGAGTTTCAGCCAGTAACTGAACTCTAGTTTTGCTTCTCTTTTAATCTTCATGATGAAAAATAGTAATAAACATGCAAACACAGCCTCAGAGTTTACTTTGTCTTTCTTAATTTGACATTACTTGCCTTGAAGTTTAAAATTTAAAACAGACCCAAGATCTCAATTTAGTTTGCTTTCATGACATTTAATGTTGTTTATAAAGGATACAGTGATTATTGATTTAAACAAGGAAATGGCATTAATTATAGTCCTCCTTTTCTGAATATCTTAAAATTTCATGTCACTGACTACTGAGTAGCCAAAGTCATTGAAGTGCTTATAATAAATAGGATTCAGTAATTTACTTGGCTGTGTGCTCTAATGAGTAGAAGATGAGGAAGAAAACAGCTTTATAACAGAAAGCAAGTTGGGGAGAGTGAAAAATAGATCAGATTTAATGAAAAGCAAATACATATTTAGAAAAAGATTTCAAGCAATAATAATTTGAAAAGGAAGACCAATTTCAACTTAGGAAGAGAGCTTCGGACATGCATACAACCTTCTGGGTGAGTTGCAGAAGCCCATGTCCGCCCACCTTGCAATAGCAATCTAAATACTGTTGAAGTAGCCAAATGCTTAAATGGCTGTTTTGCAGAGATTAGGTATGCATACACAGGGATACCAGTTGTTATATCTGAGTTGCCTGAAATTGTAGCAACATTAGGGCCATAGAGTTTATGGTTTAGTGCAGAAGTACTGATCAATTATAGCAGTGGTGTCCTAACACAATTTACCATTTTGCTTTGTTCTATGCTTTAAAAAACCCATTATTGTAATAAGCTTAAATTACTGGCAAAGGTTAATTAATCTTCAAAAAGTAGGTGAGAGAAACAGGAGTCATTAAGAGAATTGTTTTTGTAATAGCACCATACAATGAATCTTTAGAAATTGCTGATGCTTTCTAATTTTGCTTGCAATGCTTTCAAGCGTTCAAACTACCAATGAACTAAAAATTCAGCTGTGGTGAAGCTTTAACCTATCTTAATGATTTATGGTAACCCAGTTTATATCATGTCCATTGATGCATCTTTATACAAGTGATTGGTGAACTAAGACTGCCTTTTGCAAAACTCTAAAGGCATGTCCTCTGGAAAGCATGTTCCTCTATATGTGTTCTGCACCAATCTGTACCACACAACACATACACCATCAGAACATTATTATTTCTGTTGTACCCAGGGAGTTACTTGGGATGGAAATTCACAGAGGTGGAACAACTTGGTTTTTTCACAAAAGCTCAAATTCAGGGTACAATTCCACACTAGTAAGGTCCACCCTCCTTATGCTCATTTGAGACAAACAGAAAAAAACTCTTTAGACCAATAACCTGCCTCCTGGATGGGCCAACGAGCTCTTCAGTCCCTCTGCAACCCCTTGGCAACCCCATGGCAACCCCATGACCACTTCTGCTGCTTGTGGTGTCTAACCATCCATGTATCCCAGGAGAGTTCATTGCTCTGACCTCTTCATGCTCATCTCCCTTCTCCCGCCTTTCTTTCCTAACTTCCAATGTTTTTTTTTTCAAGTAGCTTGATAGTGGAATTCATTCTACCTTTATAGTCTAAGGTGAGTCCAAGGTGAGGTGATAGTGGAGGAACTTCTGGCCCAGAGCCATTTGACCACATCTCCAATAGCACACAAACCCAAGTTAAAGGTCAGCTGGAACCAGCTCATACTGGCGTGGGTAAAAGGGATTCTTACCACTGTCTAACATCAAATAATACATATTTCACAGTTAAAGCACAGCATCTGGGATGTAGTGGCTTTTAAAGGGGAATGATGTATGGGATTGCCATCTGATCATGATGACTGTGTTGTTATGTCTTGGAGTGTTGCTCTACAGTACTGGGTCCCTGAAAAACTTTCTAAAAATGGCAAATATTTGCCATTTTCTGTAGGGCACAATTTGCCATTCTCAGGCTGTCTCCCCCTGGCTGTTTTAGTATCACATTATTCTTTAAACTAAACCAGAAGTCATCTTCATTTAAGAAAAGGAGGTGATAGTAGCTAGTCAGGAGCTAAGGACAAATAGAACTGTGGCATCTCTGCATCATTCACTGGCTATTCACAACTGCTCTGCAGATAACAGCATTTTAGGAGAAATCATCCTAGTGTCACCAGTTCCTGATCAGGTGACACAAGGATAGATAAAAATCTGTTGGTTGAACAACCTGAGTTGGCAAGGGCATTGGCCCTTGCCTTTTGTAAGCAGGTTACTAACCCAAGATGGAACTGAAGGCTGTTTGATGATGGAGTCAGCCTTCCTTTTGGCTTACATGAAACAGAGTGCGGAATTCATCCTTTATTTGTGGGAGGGCAGCCACTGGAAAGCAAGAGGAGACATAGGCAAAACGTCTATGAAATTTTGAGAATAGGGAGGATAGTGTGGTGCTGTCTGACATTGCCTGCTAATGCTCTGGCTTTGGCCTTTTTTCTTATCTGTGGGGAGCAGAATGACACTCAACTCTTTACCCTTAGAGACTGTAATAAAAAATGTGTTCACTGGCTCTTTACCCTGCTCATTGCATCTGTACTCATGAAGGTTTGGCCAGTGGTTTAAATGGCTGAGGCATAGAGAGCCCAGTGGTTTGGGTGTTTGACTGTGACCCTGGAGACCATGACTTGAAGGCATGCAACAACAACCACCATGAAATTTGACTGCAGAAGGCTTAAATGTATGTGAGGATGAATGTCTCATCTCTGTGTAGCTGCACTGTTAAAAGAATAATCAAGATAGGACACACTATTCACATATAGCAAAAACTGGCAGAGCCAGTTATTTTCTTTCCAGCCAGTGCAGCCAGACTTCTCTTTCCCATGTATATATATATATGTAAGGTGTGCATTGCAACTAGGTGTTTCTGACTTTCTTTATAACCAGCACCTTGGTTGCTGAACTCCCTTGCAAAGAAAACCAAGTGGCTCTGTCCCTTTTGAGGTTCCAAGAGACAACCAAGACTGCATTGTATTGCTTTTGTTCCATAGTCTTGGTCTTTGGTTGGTCTTTCAAATTATTTTAATTGTGTGTGTGTGGGGTGGTGGTGGCGTAATCCCCCCTTCATTGCTTGGGTTTGTTTTTAAATATCATTTTTCTCATTTCTCAGATGTGCTTCACCTTGGGAGCCCAGGCAGGCTGAGAAGCTATAAAAAATGTTCTAATAACTCAATGAATGTCTGTGTCTGACATTTTTGAGGCAGTATATGTGTAAAGATTATAGGTAGAGAAGAGTTTGTAATGTGCTGAAGTTCCTTTCTGGTTTGTGAGGCCAGAATGTTCTTTTGGGTACCAAATGCGTTTCTGCCATAGTTTTCCATCCACAAAGTTTTCTCTTGTGAGCTTCAACTGGACGTACGATAGAACCAGAAAGAGACAGCCTATGTCATGTAAACTGTGGTCTCTCTGTGCAGAGTTTCTATATACCCATAGTGGTGTGCTCTAATTGGGTGTGACACTGCACTTGGGCTCTATTGCGATAATTTTTAGAGGGATGGAAGTTTCTTGTACCAGGTCTATGGCTGCAGATTTTGGAGAGCATAGCTATACTGTCCCACTGGCATGGCTGTTGTATCACCGTGCATCATGAAATCTGCCAGCAGAGTAAGCTTCCCACTGAATCTTGTAGCCAGTCAACTGACAGATTTTGAATATAAAATTACATCCTTTATCACATAATAATAAAATATATTGTATAAAGTAAAACCCAGTGCAAAAGAAAAGACTCTTACAAATATGTTTGTAGTAGCTGTCTGTCAGAAACTTTAGAACCACAAGCATATTTGTCAGCCAGTGCTTAAAGTCAGGGTGCAAGATGGCATGCTGCATATGGGCGTTATTGCAGACATATTTCTTCCTTTGATGTCATTTTAAACATCTTTTCAAAAGGTAAAGTTTACTTTAGTGTAAATTTATAACAGTAGTATGTATTTTGTTATCTAAGTAGATGCAGTTTAAAATCTGTTACATTGCACTTTATCTTAATGTAGCAATAAAAGATGGGCTGCAATCCAGTATAATCAATGAAGTTTAAACACATAACCATGTTCTGAATTGCCAGCATAGTAAAAAGCCAGCCATACAGATATGTGATTGTGTCTTTCCCTTTTTACTGCTTTATATTTTAATATACTGACTAGTTAGCTCGTTCAGTCCTTCCTAATAATCCAGAGTCACTGACCTCTCAATAAATTTAATGGCATTGTGTGTGTGTGTGTTTTGCAAATCCCACTTGGCTTGTCATTATCCTTTACATTTGGCAGGGAGGGCAGGGCACAAATGAATAATATGGTCATATATTTCTTTTTTTAGTGGCAAAGAGTCAAAGTCTGAAATGGTTCTTTCTCCAGTTGAGAACATTTCCCTATATCAGGGTTAATCAGTTTCCCCTTAGCTATACTAATAATCAAGAATTCATTACAGCAAATCAGGCTTCTGTGACTCAAGGCAGAACTACAGTTTACAGCAAATGTTGGTTTCTCATGCTGTGTTTTCCGGGGAAATGAAGGGGCTTCATAAACATCATTTAGGGCACTTTCAGATTGATTGAAAAGTCCCAGATTTTGTTCCAGTTTTTTCTGATTGTATGCTTGATTAAAATAAACCAAGCTGGGCACCTGCTATAAATTGTCTTTGACAGAAAATATTGTGGGATAAACAAAAAGTATGCAGCGCTCCAATATAAAATCAGAAAGAACAGGAGCAAAATTTGGGCCTTTCTGCTTTTTGTTTATCAGTCTGGATGTGCCATTATAGCTAAGAAGCCATGCAAAGGGACCCTAACTCTTTCCTATATCTTTTAATTCTCCCTACAATTTACACTACTCAAAAGAGACCATGTGTGGGGCAGGTGAGGATTAAATAGGTCTTTGCCTCACCCCGTCACATGGTGCATCCTGGCACAATCCATGCCAGCTGCACATTGGTGACCTCATCCAGGGAGGACATCAAGCACCTCCCCTCCCGGCAGCAGCGAGGCGAGGCCCGGTCTGCAGTTTGCATTATCCTCAGTATGTCGGTCTTAAATCTTTGTATTTTCTGTTATAGAACAAGAGGTGGGAAGAAACTTCGTAAGTTTACATTTGTCCTGTAAGTCCTAAATCCACCTATTAATGCCATTTAAAGTAGAGTCACTGAATCAGTGGCACTTATATAAGTGATGCCTAACAAAGTTTCCTTTGTTTCAATGGGTCCATCCCAGGTAGAACTAAAAGTTGGGATTTTGTTGGAGACAGTTACCAGCGAACTCTTACTTAGGAGCACCTGTGCTGCTAGCTAGCAGAGCATGTCAATACTCCAAGTCAGCTCTGTTATAAAGAACAAAATAGGCCTTTCTACTAGCTGTGTGTGAGAGGCAGAAATCAATCATTGTTTAATATGTTGCAACTGTTATGAGGTATAATCATGACTGTAACAAATGTTCTTAAAATGTAGTGTGTGTGTATTTTGTTTGTTTAATTGTTCTGCAATTTCATCTTGAATATATATAAAAAATGAGCCTTTGAGAATCATGCCCCTTGCTTGTTGAAACTTTTTTTCTCCCTTAAATCTGTATTGGCAACTTCTGTGAGCATTCAGTGCTAAGTCCATGTTAGTTGATATTATTTACATGGAGTGTGTTGTATAAAATATGAGAACCACCCCAAAAGTCCTATTTGGGGGAATAGTTTCCAAACAAGCAGTAGACCAGAATATACTAGCTATACCAGTGGAACTATTAGTTTCATCAAAATATGTAAGACACTTTGATTTCTGTATCTTTCAAGGGAAGCAATTGGTATAGCAGGGTTTGTTTCTTTACCCCTAACGATGGCAGTTTTAGTTATCCTGAAGGGACAAATTTAATGTATTACAAAGGGTATAAAATTATTCCTGTAGCAAATTACTATATGAGCTTTGTGCCTATTATTCTAATTTGAATCTTGTGCCATTAATACATTGGAGCTTGATTTTTCCCATATGTTACATTTGTGTAAAATGGGTATAAACCGGAGCATTTTACACTTGATTTAGAGAGATATGACTATAAGCGTTTGAGGAGGAAATGTTATTACCAGAAGCCTTTAAGAAGCTACTTAAAATAGCATTACTCGAAATGTATGTTGTCACTTAAACCAAAACAAATGCTCATGTTAGATCTTCCTTTCTCCTTAAATTAATTTCAGTTATGCTCTTCTAGCTATTGGAAATAATTCCTCTGGGTTTTTTTTAACTCACTTTAATTTACTAGAAACTATCTTGTAATGATAGCATGAAAAAAGAAGGCATCAGTATCCTTTTTGAAAGATGAATGACTTTCTCATTGCTTTGTTGCCAATACCAAATTAATTTTGAAGGCAAAGTAACTTGTTAGAATCAAAATCTTTGCTGTGCTATTGAAATTGTTTCATTCCTTTGATGTAATCCCTGATTGCTGTTAAGTGAGAAGAACCAGTTCAGTATTTTTGTTCTTAGATCCCCCTCCTTTGTCTTGCAGCTACTTGTGGCAGATTCCATTAACAATTGCAGTAGGAAATACCAGCCACATCTCATCAGAGGCAATTATATGGGTGTCTAACAAATCAGGTAAAAATAAACTTTCCTCCCAGTGGAATCTCATAAAGCATTCATGTGTTTTCCTGAACTGTTTCTTCACAGTTGATCTTAAAAAAATCAATTAGTTATGCTAAAACTTAACTTTGACTTCTGAAAAATGAAAAGCAAGAAAGGCAGGTTTGGGGGTGGGTGGGCAGAAAGAGCTTTGTAAATGTTTTTCTTATAAGTTAAGGAATAACATGAAAACTTGTTAGAACTGAAAAATCCTCTGAGGCAGATAAAATTCTAATTCTGGCCCATAAGTTGAAACGTTGCAAGTTACTTCACTTAATGCAGAGGCAGGATAAAATATCTTGTTAGTATACAATGTGTTCAGTTTATAAGATCATATTATCTGGCCCAGACCCAGTGTAATACTGTAGTTTAAAAACCTCTCTCACACACACTCAGTTACATACGCTATCTCATTTCTGTTTCAAAAAGTTAACAATAGTTCCTTATAGTCCGCTTCTATCTGCAAAATCATGGAATACCAAGCTTAAAGAAAATGGCATTCTTACAGCCATCCTCTGTCATCTCCATCCCACTCCGCCTTTAGTTCAGACATGGTCATAGCAACAAATCTACTATAAGGCACTTAAAACTGCAGTCCCATAGTAGGCATGCATAGGATTGTGCCCCTATAGTTGTATTGAAATCCTTTTGTTTTACTCTGAAGCAGACAGGAAACAAATTTAGCAAGTAGAACCTGCTATTTCTCATAGCTGTTTTTCTTCCTTTCCCTACTAAAACTTATATCAAAGCCGAAGTGGCACAGTCTGTTTGAATGACAGTGTGTAATAAAGGAAAGAGAAGTCCTTTGCATAGCTGGGCAGAAGAGGAAAAATTGAACTGATTTCACAGAAGGGGAAAGTTATAACATTTTCTTCTTCAGTCAAGTTATGTGAAAGGAAACCATCACCAAGCCTGCGTGCCTTTTCCTTTTACTCTTCAACAGGTGATTAAGTGGTAATATATTCAAGCTGAGCACCCTACAAGGTTATAGATAAACTCTGTCCTCTCTTATGTGAATGAAATTAAAGAATATGACCTTTCTAGATTTTGGTATCAGAAGTCATATCATTATACCACAGTCATACTGGTGCTAGTACTGATTTTAGTCAATCTATTTCTTTGTCTTTGCTGTACTTTGTTTTGCTTAAACCATACATTCTTCACATTTATTCTAAATATCACAGTTCGCTGATGGTATCAAGAAGGAAAAACTCCAACAGTTAGGATCACATCAGTCACTGATCAACTATTAAATATATTTCCAAGAAACTTTCAAAAATTATCAAGCTGTGAATAAAGCTAATTCATTTGAAAGCAGTATTTATTCATGAGCAATTCCTTTCACTTCATTTATATGCTAATCAAGATGTACATAGAATGGGAAAGGGAGGGGAAAGAAAGTGGAGACAGGATAGTGTCCTGCACCAATGTATCTCAAGAATGAACACAACAACAACAAAAATCAACAGCAATAGCAGTTATAGAAACTAGTGAGTATATAACTCATGGTGCATATGCCTTTGTACATGAATGCCAGTCTAATCCAGACTAGTCATATCTGGGCCATTTCAAAGATCTTCAGTGGCGAAGGGAAAAATCTCTGCAGGCAAACTACTGGAAGTAAATATTTGGGACCAAGAATGAGTCACATCAGCAAATATATTTGTTAGATCCTAATAGAAGCAAGGTCCCTATGCTTAACAGATGGGTGGGAAAAAGCTGATCTGCAAGAGCTGCTTCCTCCTTTTGTGGTGAAGCACAAATAGTCAAACAGGTTTAATATCTCCCTTCTTTGCAGCTACATATAAAAATGCCATTATCTTTGGTTAAGTGGTGGCACATCTGCTAACAGATTGGAAATGCTGACGGAGATTCTGATAGGGCTATCTCATGGGGTCTTTCAGAGATATTCCAGGAGTTTTTTTTTTTTTAAAAAAAAAAACATTATTTCCTTCCCTTCCATTTGAAAGTAACTCGTTTTGGCCTGTTATCTGTATCATCGTAGTTTGAAATTTACAAATATTGACAGGGAGACAAGTATATTATATGCTATATATTATATGCTTTCAGAGTGTGTAGTCTTTAAGGGATTGCCAGCATGATATAGTGGTTTGAGTGTTTGACTACGACCGTGGAGACCAGGATTCAGTTCTCTGCCATGGAAACCCACTGGGTGACCTTGGGCATGTCACACACTCTCAACCCCAGAAAACCCTATTATAGATTTGCCTTTAAGTCCCCATGAGTTGGATCGTGGTACCTGCTTCTGTATAATACTTGTGCATGGAAACTTCCATCTGTTTTAAGCCTCAGTTAGTCTCTCTGCAACAGCAGAAGCAGACCATTCAAGAGTCATCAACAGAATAAGGGAAATACCAGGGGCACTTTCACACTATGCTATTATAGCATTATGATCCCACTTTAACAGCCATGATTCCCTCCTGGGGGAGGTATTTAGAATGCTAGGCAGAGACTCACCAGAATAAAAGCCCTAGGATTCCATAGAATGCATCCATGGTAGTTAAAGTTCAGTTAAAGTGCTGCAGTTGTATAATATGAAAGAGCTCTTGGACATGATGGCCAGATTCATGTTGGAGCACTAAACTGGTGCACATACACCAGTGATGGCAGTGGTGGCAATAAAAGGAATGCAATGGGCACAGCAGCCATGAAGCAAGTCATACATTGGATAAATAGACTGCTTGAAGCTGGCAGTTCTTGTCTGCCTTCCTTTATCACTGCTGCATAAGCTGAGAAAACTGCAACTGCTAGTGGAGTGCACTGACGAGACCCCATCCAACATCAGCATGCCCCTTGCTTATTGGAAAGATATCCCAGAGATCCTACTAGAGGTGTCTGTGTAGGATTTCTTTTTTTAGTGTAGGTGTTAGCCAGCATAGGTGACTACATCCTAAAACTTGGTTACCATACCTTTGTACTGTGATAGCAAGTTGCAGCCCATTATTGATAAAAATAGCCTTCTGATATGTCAGAGATCATGTTTAAGGCATGCCTTTGTGCTCCCTATTGTTAAAGTTTATTATTCTCTCCTCCCCCATTTTTAAAATTAAATAATAGTCATACAGTAGCAGTGGAAAAGCCCCAATGTTGAATTTTGTTGAATGACTGGAAAATAATGTTGATCTGATCTTCTATTCTGGCAGTTTCTCATACTTCCTAATTCCCACTGAATGCAATAATTACTTGTGTTTTCCCTGTTTGAAAGGCTGGTTTCCTTCCTTAAAAATAGATTTACACATATAGTCATTCTGTAATGGTTTAGTCCAGAAATTGTAAGTGCATATTTACTACTGAGATTCAAAGAACAGGGATGGAAAGAACATCCAAAAATATTCCAAAAGAGAGAGAGAGAGAGGGGGAGGGAGGAAGGGAAGGAGAATGAAAAAAAAAAAGTGTTTCTTGAGTATTGGGAAATTCTGATCAGAAGAATCCTGGATTGACAAGCCTGTTGCATTTAGAGACTTCAGCCATTTCCGCATCACATTCTTATAGCACATTATTCCACTTTCAACATCCTATGGAATCCTGGGGTTTGCAGTTTGGCCCTGGCTAGCCCCTCCCTAAACTGCAAACCCCAGGATTCCATAGGATGTTGAAAGTGGAATAATCGTGCTATAAGAATGTAATGCGGAAATGGCCCTAGTCTGCACAATTTGCACATTTTTTTAACAGAAAACTGCTTCTTCTGTATAGGAAACAGAATTTTCTGTACAGAAAATAATATTTATGTACACAGAAAATTGTATTCTATGAAAAAAAAACCCACGTGCAAATTTTGCATAGAATCAATTCTAAACTGCAGATTTCTATCAGTGGAAAGAAAATTGCCAGAATTATTCATTGCTTCCTTTGAGAATGTAATAAATGAAGAATTGCATTGAATGATCCAATTTCCACTGCAAAAGGATCAAACAATTCTGGATTGGATTCAAAGTTTTATGAGTTAAAAGTTATGTACACCCGAGAATCCTCTTGTGATGTCCAAAGGACATATTAGAACAATTGTGGCTTGTGTCACAGAAGGCTAGAGAGAGGAAGAAGAATCTCTGAAAATCAAGCAAAGGGCACCTTGTATGAAAGGGGGCAGGTGTAAAAGTGTTAAAGAGAAAAGATTATGTGAAAGACTAAGATAACCTCTTGATCCAGTTGAAGAGTTTGTAACTTACTGCTTTTACTTTTAGTAAATTAATGTAACTGGATCAATTATTAATTAATAATTGAGGGAACTTTCCTATGTTCAGTTATGTTTTTTCTATGCTTGATTTTAGTGGTTTCAGTGACACGTAATTATTACTAGATTTGCTGAAATTCACAACAGAAATGTTGTATTAACTGAGTAAAGCATAATGAGTTATATTTGTAAGGCAGAAATTCTGAAAGGTCAGAAATTATGGATATTAAAAAGCTCAGTAATGAACAGAATGCATTTATATGATTTTAACGCGGTATGTCAGTTACTATAAAATTTGTAAATTTAACACTATGTTAAGTTCATGCCTGCTTAATGTGAAACATCCAAATACTAGTTCTGTGCTTCCTAGTATTTCTGGAATGTGTCATCCTGCTGTAAAATCATAGAGCTATATGCTTCTCTATTCTAGAAAGATCTGGGGAATGTTAGGTTTTTGGACAACAGTCTGCAAAATCTCTCAGCCACAAGTACCATGCTGGCTGGAGGGTTCTCGGAAATGTTATTTTAAAAAGATAACTTCCTGAAATTCTGATTCCAGAACACATATGTTTGCTTAAACAAACAGGCCTGAGTTTGTGTATTTTAAGCATGGAGTTCATATTTTTAAGCATGGAGTTAGGCAGCATCTAAAAATTATCCTCTATATTTTGAGCAAACTCAAATAATAAATTGTGTACACTAAGATCAGGTGTTTCTGTCTTGAAGAATTTCCTGGATTGAATAAGAGATGCTTTTAGATAAAATAAGCTTTTAACCTTTGCTATTTTGTTGCCACTGTGATATTTCAGTAGTTACTTTTATAAGTAGAAAAATTGTACATAATCTCAAACGATGTAACTATTGCTAGAAAAGCATGAGGATAGAACTGTTGTCTACAGAAAAGTCACAGAAGCATAAATGTGATGACATAAAATTCTAGTAAATTGCATAGAACTTTGTCAAGATCATTCATCAGTCGCCCTTTCAATAACCACTTGTTGAACTAGTATAGCATGGAAGGATTCTTACTTTCCTTTTGAAGAAGAGGTCAAAATAACTATGCCCATATCTGAGAAATAATAACAAAAAGATGTGATTGCACTTTTTTAGAGGAGAAAAAAGGACTCCTGTCCTTTTAAAAGAAATATGAAATAAATATTTTGAAGCTGTATTTTGAAGCTATGATCTTTCACTGGCAAGCTTTCATATTATTTTGTATCATCTACCAAAACAATTTGGATAGTTTGTGAACAATTCTCACAGGTTAAATCACCCTAACAAAAAAGAGTTGTATGCATAGACCTGTTTCATTATGTCCTGCTTGTATCTTACTAAAAGGCTAGCTCGTATTTTTACTTTTATTTTTTTGCAGCTCTCTTGATTTCTTTTTGACATTTTGAAGGCTTCACAATGTTCCAAAACTTCATAAATTAGTATGTACATGTCAAGTTTCCAGTTTGCAGGAATAATTCTCTTTTTACTAGATACTTGAGATCTGGCATCTGGTCCCTGGTACAAAAGTGGTATGCTTAAAATTAAAGAAATCTGAGCTCTATAATTTGTTTCTGACTACCAAAACCGAGGAGAGTTCACAGTCTACACTCCTGTTTACTCCAAGCTTCCTTAATTTCAGTTAAGAGTGTCTAGGGCAGTGGTTCTCAACCTGTGGGTCCCCAGATGTTTGTGGATGTCAGCTCCCAGAAGCCCTGAGCATTGACCATAGTGGCTGGGGCTTCTGGGAGCTGAAGTCCACGAACATCTGGGGACCCACAGGTTGAGAACCACTGGTCTAGGGCATACCACTGTTGTTAAAACTTTGTGTCAGAAATCCTTGCTAAGTTATTGTAAATGACCCAAAGATCCATTAATAGATTTCAATTTACTTTCTTTCTACCCTGGTATAAGGCATTTTGTTCATTTAAAAGACAACTTAAATGGAAACCTCATGCTTAGAAAGCAGTGTCACTAAAAAATAAGTAGTGCGTTGTTGTTTATGCTATCATAATATACAATTTGTTATGTCTATATTTGATAGTTCCATGTACATAGAATGTTAAACTTGCTTTTATTGCAGTAGTGTGTTGCATGTTCTTTGTGAATTATGGATTTGGACTTCTTTTTATTTTAGCATTTTGGAAGTTTATTAGCCCTATTACCAAATTAAGTAAAAAGAAATAAATTTGAGTAAAATTCTCCAAAGTTTTCCCCATTTTAACTCAGAATTGATACAAACTTCCTCCTCCACCACATAGCACAATTGGGATAGTTTGGGTCATTTCTGTGAGCCACAGTTGAGAGCTTGAAAATTATCCTCTTTGCCCTGCCCTGTCAAGGTAGATGCCCGAAGAATGAGCAGAAAATAAGGTTCTCTCCCCTTTGCTCATAAGTTGATGAGCTAATCTTTGGCTGCTGAGTTCATAGATTACCTTAGTTGTTTCAATTCTAGTGTCTACAAGGTGCTGCCTGTCCAGGTGCTGTTGGACTACAGCCCTAGCTATCATAGTTACTGGTTAAGAGTTCCGATCCAGTGATATCTTCATACTCACACTGTGTTCATTCTCATTTTCATTATTGCAGCCCTGTGGAGAACAATGGTTTAGCAGACAGGAGATAAGCAGTGCACCTTTGTTAAGCAGTATATCAGGAAATATGTCATTATAAAGGAACTTGATATCATATGTAGCATCATACAAGCACACATGTATGAGAAAATCACTGAGATTAGATACGTTGCTGTGCCCTGTCCCAACTGCAACAGTCCTAAGGTTCAGTGTTCTAAGCTATGCAGCATCCTAAGATGTGTCACTTTTTCAGAAGGGTAATGATTGGTATGGATACTTTGGCACTGGGACCTTGTCCCATGGAATGCAAAGAAGAGGGAATGCATTTGGACCTTAGGTGTCCCATATTATGTTTATATCATCTCCGACTATGAGCTGAATCTAGAAATATCTGTAATCACTGGTGTTCCAGTTGAATATAATAGTATAGCCAAGCAAGATGTACCACTATTGAAAGCTACTTACGTTGGTTTCTTACGCGCTCAGTTCCTTGATAAGCAGCTTTAAACTGAAGACTGATATAGTTCTTGTAGCCCTAATCAGTGCAGCAGTCCAATGTGGCAGATTGGTGTGTGTATTTCCAAACTTGTGAGATAGGATAGACTTCCTATTACTCTTTTTCTGTTTTCTTTAGAGATACGATGACATCACGTACGTTTTCTAAGAATGCACAGGATAAAAGATCTACACACTTATGGAGAAGGACAAAATACTTTGAAGAATTTCTTTTAATTATCAATTAGTTAAGTGTGACCAGCATGTTGGTAAAGCACATGCCTCAAACTAGGCAAGACAGTCTGATCAACTCTAGTTGCAAGTTCAATGCATTCGTTAAAGAAGGAAGTGGAGAGAAATTCTGAAACAGCTGATTCTTTTAAGTTAAAATGAGCAGAACATTAGATGATGAAACTTATCAGTAACTTAGCAATAACTTATTCAAGCACTTTCAGGAAAGGAGGCACCATAGGTATTCTTGCCCTAGCATTTTGGACAGTATCGCCTACTCAGGTAAAGATAAAGTATATGTCTTTCATAACCAAAGCCCCCAGAGAGGAAAATTGAACCATCAGTAGCTTTGAATGATCTGGCTGTCCAGATGATTCCTGTGATGCTGAGTGAGCCTTGAATATGCATAGAAATGTAAATTGAGGTTTACAGTTTGTGTTCAGATGTTCTTCCAAAAAGCACGAGATGGAAATCTGGGATTTTTCCCCCAGTTTGCACATCATTGTCATGCAGACTTAGTTTCAATGTTATATGAAAAGAAAATTTATGCTTTCCATCAGAGAGCTACACACCCTATTTTCTTCCCTTGAGAGTCCTCAGCAAATACTTTGAGGAAATTAAGGGAAATATGCAACATGATATTTGTAACATGAACATAATTGAAGAAATGCTGTAAGAAACATTTATGTGTGACAGAAACTTTACATGCAGCAACCAGTCTAGTTCTAAATTTTAAAAGCTTCCTGAAATGAATTAAAAATTATTCCAAATGCATCAAGATCAAGGTTGAAGACAAAAATGTTCAGCTTCAAGAAAAGAGAAATCTTATTGCTAGATTCATCATTCTAATGAGAAGCTGGTCATAGATCAACCTGAAAGAGGCACTTGGGAAATACCAGTAGTCAGCTATCCAGTGATCCCTTTTCAATGAAAATGGAAAAATGTTTTTTTAAATAATGCTCAAGTTAAAAGTCATGCATGTCCTATAACAAAAAGGAAACTACACATTCCCATCAGATATCAAACACATCAAAGTGACTGCAGCTTCTTGAAAAAGAGTAACACTGTTGGATGGAATGAATGGCAGTGGTGAACACAACAGCAGAAGACTGATCACATAGAAGCGTGCAAGGATTTTGCTGAAAAAAATTATAGAAGTCTTGTTCAAACATCAGACTACTATTATGAAATGTCTACCATATACTGAGATTTGTGGGTGCAGTGAGCAGTATCAGACCATGATGATATATGTAAGATTCATTAGGAACTGATACATCTAAAGGTGAAAAATACTAATTGTATATTTAACTATTTTGCTCTTAAAATAACATGATTAGTGATATAGTGTCAACATTTATCTGTGTAACATGGTGACTAGATTTTTTTTAAAAAAACAGTGAATTAGCAGCATTTTGATGAAACAGTGTGCAACAATAGCAATACGGCTTGTATATCATATCTTTTTATAGTTATTGTAGCTACAGCATGCCGCACTGTTTTTCTGTTACAAATATATTTAAACATTGGAAGTAGATCTAACACATCTTTCTTGTACGTGAATATATAGGTATTTTTCATTCGGAGTAGTCATAATAGTCTTGTGTAGTGTTTGGAATACAGGCTTCTTGACATGTTTCAATATGGTATTTCCACTGAAATTTACATGAGTGTTTGTGATTCTACTGATTATCTTGGAAATGTATGGAAAAGTAGCCATACTGACTATGCAGCAAAATACAACAAAATCAAAAATCCACCAAAGAACCATACCTTTATTGGTCAACTGAAAGCACAAAAGATATGATTCAAGCTTTCAAAGCTCCATTGGCTTCTTCATCAAGCAAAAAATATTTAGAAATTATAAAGGGGAAAAAGTGATAATGTTAGAGCTATAGGTCTACATTTTGTATCAGGTGTTGTTTCCATTGTAGTTTAGTTCTAGAGGGATCTCAGTGCTGGCAGAGGCCACTCACTTTCTTGGCCATGTGTGAACTAGGGACAAAGGGCAATAAAAGGCAAGTTAATAAAATTCCAATTCCATTAGTAACAGAAAAGTAACTTTCCTTGAGATCCAGGTCATCCCTGTCCTGTGCAAAGGTAGCTGCTAAAAAGGGAGCAGTTATGTTGTGTATGAAATTTCGTGTGATTTAGACTATTAGATGCAGAGGTATGTACCAATCCCCTCCCCACAAAGGCCCAAATTATTTCCATATCCAATTGAAGCCATCTAGAGCAGTGGTTCCCAAATTTTGGTCCTCCAGGTATTTTGCACTTCAACTCTCAGACGACCTATACAGCTTGGCCCACAATCAGGAATTCTGGGAGCTGAAGTCTAAAACATCTGGAAGACCAAAGTGTGGGAACTACCAATCTAGACAAAACCAAATCATTTTGTCCTCCTGCAGCAAGAGTTCCACATACTCTTTGGTTCAAATGCATCAGCTAGTTTTTGACTGATTGTTCATTCATGCATGCAGGTCCATTTCAACACACACACAGATTTGTCTTTCTCTTCGAGAAAACAACTCTGTAAAAATGCCAAGTCTTTTTAGCCTCTTTGAAATAACTCACCATTAAACAAGAAATCAATCATTTATTAACATTTCATGGACAGATAGTAACATAATGCATTCCATTATAATATTAAGGTTATTTATGTTGTCATAAACGGAGACTGGATAGCCATTTGTTGGGAGTGCTTTGATTGTGTATTCCTGCAGGTCAGGGGTTTGGGGTTAATGAACCTTACGGTGTCTTACGATTCTATGATTCTATAATAGTGCTACAGACTCTGTGAAATTCTTCATAATGAGACTGTGCTTTCTATCGTTGTTTATAAATGCATGCCTCATTATATCTGTATGCCAGCATTTGCTGTAGTTTACTATGGACTCTCAAGTAGATCGTTTTGACACATAAAGTGTTGGTTTGGATTTAGTATCCCAACAAGTGCATCTCTTGTCATGTAATGTCAGGTAGATTTTTTATTCAGCCACAAATACTCTCTTGATCTTGGTAGTTCTTGGGCAAGTTGGACTGGAAAAAATCCAATCTGGAACCTAAGAGATCTACTGCCAGTAAGTGTCAAAACTGCTGGACTAGGTGGGCTGTGTTTAGACTGAGTTTAAGGCATCTCCTGATGTTTCTGGTTGGCCGTATACACCACTGTGTGTATAGCAAAGCCATGTGGAAAGTTAACTTCCCCACAATTTCCTTTTTCTGAAAACTTACCAAAGCCTGAACAGACGTTTCAGCGCTAGGATTAAACCAAGAATGTGCTGAGCTAATCATATTGGTCGTATATCATCCCTTTCAGACATTTGCTTGAACATGTACTCGATAAAGGATTCTGAGTAGTTTGATACGTAGAAATGCATACATTAGTCTCTTCCTCAACATTCCTGTACATGCAGGAGATACAAAAGTAAATGCACAAACATCTGATAAGCAGCCAATGAACATGGGGTGAGTCTTAGTTACATACAACCGTATCGTCTGCTAATTTTCAGAATCATATATTCATACAAGGTGGGTCTATCCTCTCATATTTTAAAAATCTAAGAGCCAGTGTGGTGTAGTAATTTGAGCATTGGACTATGACTCTGGAGACCAGATTTCAAATCCCCACCTGGCCATGGAAACCCCTCTTAGCCAAATCACACCCTCTCAGCTCAGAGGAACATAAAGTAAACCTCCTCTGAACAAATCCTACCAAGGAAACTCTGTAGTAGGTTCACCTTAGGGTTGCTATAAGTCAGAAATACCTCAAAGGCACATAACAAGTATGTTTCTGCTCTGGATTTATGCTTCCAACCATTTGGGTATGTGGTTAGGCTAGAAAACATGAGGCTGCACAAGTCAAACCACTCGGTGACTCATGATAACCCATTTGGCACTTTTACTGTATTTTACTTCCACTTTGATAACCATTCGTGGCAAATGTGAGGGTGCTAAACTGGAAACGAAATGTGAGCCAAAAGTTATGGCACAGAATCCTCTCACACTTGTCACTTTGTATCCACAGTTTCATTTGCTTCCAGAAACATCATGAGGGTTGGGTGCTTCTGGAATTGCTGGATGACCATCGAAACCTTCATGATTACTGAGGAAAGGTTTTCCTTTGTGAGGCTTGTATTTGTGCTGTATGTAGGACATAGATTGTAAAGAATATCCACAGTTTATTCCTATCCTTGTTGAGAAAGGGTGCTTTGTTACCTCAAGACACACCATGAAGAAAATAATCAATTGTCATAAGATTGTCCACATTTCAGAGCTTTTTATGAAAAATGTGTTTGTGTAGAAAAAAGAATAGCTTTTTATGAAAAAATATTTTTTGCATAAAACTCCATGGTGGGGTTTTTTTCCCTCATTTTGAAGTTGTTGGGTTTTGTTTTGTTTTATTGGCACTCAACTGAGTTTTTGTGCAAATTCATAAATATTCTCAATATGTGAAAATCATTGAAAAATACAAGTGGAGCCATTAATAGAAGAATGGAAAAGTAAAATAGTGGAAATGATGGAAATTGAAAAGCTATCGAATCTGGTTAGAGGAAACTTGGTCCAACAATTTGAAAAGCAGTGGAAACCAGTTTTTGTTTTTGAGAAAAGTAACAACAGCCATTGGATAGTAATTAAGACATAAATAAGGAAAGCTTAAAATAATAAAGATTTATTTGCATGTAAAAAAATTAGAATCAGATATAAAGGTAGGAAAAAGTACTTAAAGAGGGTCTCAATAAGATCATAAAATAGAGTATGAACTCTGATGAAAACACATAAAAAGGAAGAAGGAGTTTGATTCATAGGGGAGGTGGAAGGGAGAGATGGAAGAACTCATATATAATATATGTAAACAGGAATTTATTAGTTATATGAGTGGAAATTTTGGATATTAAAAAGGTAATAAAAAAGAACATTCATTGAAAACTACACTCAGTAGGGAAAATACTTTTGAAATTACTAATTTTCGTACATAAGAATGAAAACAAAGATGTTGTTGTTGTTGTTGTTATCTTTATTTGTATCCCACTTTTTGTCCAACTTTGGGTCTCAAAGTGGCTTATTTATATCCCTAACATAATACAAGTGAAATTAATTTGTGTGTATGCAGGAGTGTGTGTGTGTGGGAGGGGAGGGGTTGGGTTATAGTGTCTAAGTGTGATTCATAAATCAACATAGGATTAATAAAGCATTGTTCTGTTGATTTTCATGACTATAGTTTAATTCCTTTGTTTACTTTGGATGTAATATAGGTATAATGAGATAGTTTTGCTTTGTCAGTTTCATGTGGTGAACATTCCTTGTAAGTTAACTGTATCATGCTAATATTTGGTTATTATTACCTCTGTGGTAAATGGTGAGATTTAACAAGTTTCCTGATGTGATAAATACTAGCTGTCACTGTATGAGTGTGCATTCATAAAATAATATTCGCCACATGAAACTGATGGGGTAGAACTTTATCTTGTAATGTCTTTGGCAAATATGGGGTGAATATTGGAACTGGTTCTAAACCAAATTAATCTGGCTCCTTCAGACTGAAGATCAGTCTTCATGAAAGCCTTGTTGTTAGAAGGTAAACCAATATGAGTTATAGTTTTGATCAGGAATGTCCATGACAATCATATTTTTCTGTCAATATTTACTTTTACCATAGTTAAATATTTTCATTGCAAATTTGGGCAGTGGAATTGTTATAGTTATACATATCTAATTAGATCATGATTATATTAGGTCGCTAGTATGAAAAATACCAGTTGCTCATCTGAAAGGGTAGACTATTTCATTTGCAATGTTTTGTAAAAGAAAAAGAATATTATACATTTAAATTGAAGCCATTTTCTACTGTGTCAATATATAGTAAATGAAATTGTTTTCAACCTTTTACCTTAAAATATATTCTAGGATGTTAGAGCTTTCTCAACCAATAATTTTGTTCCCGTTTCCCCCCTATGCTTTGTTTACAGAGCATCATAGAATTTCCTCTCTTAATGAGGGAAGCTGGTTGCTGGGGAACATCAATCAGACTGGTTATTTTAGAGTTAACTATGACATTAAAAACTGGAAATTGCTAATTGACCAACTACTGAGGAATCATAAAGTAAGTTCATTTCATTATATTGCCTGAAACCTGCTCTGATGTATGAAAATACTTCTGTTTTTCTCATCCCAAAGTGTTCAATTTTTCCCCTCTGCCCTCCTAGGTAATCTCTGTCAGTAATCGTGCAGGTTTGATCGATGATGCATTCAATTTAGCCAGGTATGTTTTTCTGTAGATAATCTAGCCTAATATACATTCCTGCAACACTCATATATTTGCCTGCCTTGCTTGTTTGTGTGGGCTTTGAGATTGAAGCTGTTTAAAAATGGTTTCAAATTCCTTCTTGCTTTCTTTGGTTTTCTATCTTTTCATGATAGGGAGCATAAACTTCACCGCTTCTTTTTTTTTTTTCATTCTGATCAATAAATGCCTAAGGGTATTTCTGGATGTAGATGCATGATTAATTTTCCTTTAAAACCGATTTAATACTTTGGATATTAATAATCTGCTCCCATTTCACTAACAAACTATTTTCCTATCAAAGTGATCCTTGTACAATATATCATTTCTAATGATAAAACTCTTCAAGCTTCAGACCTTTTTTCCCTCTGTCTTGAACTGCATGGTATTTCTGGTTCATTTGTTCAGTATATAGTTATCTGGCCAATATTGGTACACTGTAGAACCATTTAATAAGTGATACTTCTGTGAGTCAACATTGTTATCACCATCACCATGACTGTGACCATGGTAATGATAATAATGATTTTGACAGTAGATGGCTACCACAGTATTGGTGTTACGCGTTGGAGCATTCCACTTGTTCAGAAGTCTGCTAATGAACTCCTGAACCATCCTAGCCACAAGACAGAAATGATGAAAGGAAGAAAGTCAATGCAAGAAGCTAAAATGCCAGAGAGAGGGAGGGAGAGGGAGAGAGACTAGGATATAAACTAAGGAGAATGAGCAAGACTGACAGTCTCAGCAAATGAAAAGACCTCAGAGAAGAAGCAGGTGAAGAGCCCAACTCACCTCTTTCATTTTTACTACTAGAGTTGGACAAATAGAAAGCACCCATCTTTGTTATAATAACACAGGAACCTTATGAATAGACCAAAGTATCATCCACTCCAGAATCTTACACTTGGCTCAAGGAAACATAAAAGAATCTCCTGCCAGTTGATTTCACTGCATGTGTTCTGGTATTATGAGAAAAGGTGGAGGGGCTTTGCTCTCTGGTCGTTTTCTCCATATGCATGGATTTATAATGTTCCCTTTGAGTTGCCACTTTTTCTAAACTAAAAGGATCCAAGAGGGCCTCTCTTAAGTCCTAGGGCCAGACAGAAGTTTTCAGGTTTCAGGATCACTTATTACCTCCCCCATTCTCACCACTGCGTTAGTGAAGTGACCTCATCTGTGCCACCGTTTATTTGTGATGATATTTTATATTTAGAATTCAATTTAGTAATTAAAAAAAGAGGGAAATTAGCTTTCTCACAGTTCAAAGAAATTATTGCTTAATACATCTTTATATAAAAATGATTCATTACCCACATTTTTTAGATGACCCTTTTGATGCTGAATACCATATGAGAAAGCTCTGCAGAGATACAGTCCAGTGAGAGGCAAAATATATTCATGCAGAAAATTGTTTTGGATTAACCCAAAGCAGCTGCTACGACACTGGATGTATTTTATGTCAACCAAGGCACAGTTGGTACTACAAATGGGTAAAAAGAACAAGTCAGAAGTCTTACAAGTTAAAGAAAGGGATAATACTAGCTAAAACCCAGGGGAAAATATGTATGTTTTAATATTTGCTGTAGATAATTTTCATTTAAATTTGTATGACAGGTTTATGGAATGGACACACTAGACTAATTAGACATTCTATTGATAGGTGCTAGGCAATCTGTTTGGAGTCAGTTCAAGTTTCAGTCAGTACCAATAGGTATTGTGATGCTGGAGATGCCTCGTGTATGAACAGTGTCTTACTCAGCTTGATGACTTACACACACACACACACACACACACACATTTCTGATTAAAAAATGCTTGGCCACTTTCTGAAACAGCTTTTACTATATTTCACTGTGGCACGATGTATATGAACATGTAAGCACATATGTGAGCATGTGGGTAGGTGGGTTTGTGCTTGTAGGAAATGGGGAAGGGAGCAGAAACGATATATTAGAATGATCTCTATCCATTTCAGATTGGAGGTTTGGGGACATGTGTATGTATGAATTTTCGCTGGAATGTGCCACACCTTGTTACCCATTTCCTTTTCCTCATTTTATCAAGTGTTTGGTTTTCTATTTATTTCTTTTTTTTCCCTTGAGTTTTTAAAATGACATCTTGAAGTGTAAGAGAAATTGGGAGGGGAAAGGAAGATGATAATGCTTGTTAAAGTGGAAGGCAGTAGAAGAGAGTAAGACTGCATTAGGTGGGGATAAACTCAGTCAAGGAAGCCACAGCCCAGTTTGCAGTACCTGAGCAAGGTTGTTGAGGGCAGGGGAAAATTTCTCATTCATAGGAACATCACAAATTGATGGCAAAAGGCAGATGTCATAAAAGCCTTTGACACTTTCTCTCCCTAATTTTTCTTTCTACCTCTTTGTATTTCTCCTGCCATTTTTCTGCTTCTCTGTTTGCAGTGCATTCATGATCTTGAAGTTACTTGCCTCATTTTGCCTTTTTTCCACTGTGGACTAGCTTGTTGAAGGAACAGATGTGCTTCATTTTGTTCCGTTACTCTGTTGTTATATAGGGTCAGAAACAACTCCTTCCCCCATCCTTTATGCTGATTCTGAAGTTGTTCTTCAGGATCAGTGGGTTGCACTTGCTGTGTAATGGAGCCTTGTGGTGGAGTAGGCCACCCGGTTTTGCCTATGGTTACCTTGTCCTCTGCCTCAGTCGCCACCATATGCTACTCCTGGTTCATATTTTGCATTGTTAATAAAAATAAAAATGTGTTGAATTGTTTTATGAAATATATTCCATTGATTTCTTCTTCACATTTGTTCAACTGAATTGATTTGTGAAGTATATTCCTGTCTCCCCATAACTGGGATGTGGTGGTTATATTCTGTACTATCTACAACTTCTGAACTATCTTGAAGATAGCAGTGCTTTGTGGTACTAGAGTGCTATAGCAATTATTTTCCTGGAGAATCACATCTGGAGATTCCTGGAGAATACAATGTCAGTACTGGTTTTGAAGGTTTTGAGGCCTGTGGTGCCAAGGCCAAATTAAGTCGTCCAGTAGTGCTTTAACTGGAATTTAATTGCCTAAATCCAACAATTATATTGTATTTATAAGCTTGCGCCTTTAGTTGCATGCATTTGTGCCTTTTAAATATGTTGAATGTATGTATGTATACACAGAAATACAAATGTGAAGAAGAAATCAGTATTTTATCAATTCACTCTGGTCCCAGCAGCTGCCTATTTTCTCACTAGTAACCTGAGTTCAGGAGAATCCAAGGTAATCCACAAATACAAATATGTCTGCTTTCCACAAATACAAATACATCCACTTTCCTAGACAGCTTACATTACCTTCACCTTTTTTGGATTCAGCCCTAGCTTTTTCTGCCTTATCTATCTGACCACAAACTCAAAGCACTGGTTCGTGTCCCTTTTCTTTTCATAGGCCTTAATATAATGTTGACACATTCTGTTTGAGTTCTTAAAATGGTGGATATATTTCTATTATGACATCTGGTGGTGTTATTTATTCACTTATGTGGCACTGTAATAAGAACTCTGAAGGGTAGTGACAAGTTGACCAAGAGCTCAAAATGTCAGCCCACACTGAAGAATTCCTTGTTTTCTTTGAATGCTCAAGGTTTAGCTGACTTTTTGGAGACTCTATTAGACTTTCATGATTGAAAAGTCACCAGGGTTGTTTCTCTAGCTGACCTTTTATAAATCTGGTTCAAGCACAGCATTGTTAAGAAAGCTGCATTTTACGGATTACAGTGAAATATATAGAAGAGGGTATAAGTGATTCATACCTGTATATATATTTTTTAATCATACTGTCAATTGGCCTTGGAAACAGGGGCTCTAGTTCTTCTATGATTTGCCCAAGGACCGACAAAAATTTTGCAGTGCAGGTGGAATTTTAGATTGGGCAAATGATCCAACTGGGAAGCTGGTCTGATCTAATACCACCCGTCATCTATCCCTGAAACAGCAGCTTTTACTTTTTGAAAAACCCTTGCTCTCACAAGCCCAAACAAACAAACAAACAAAAGCTTTCCCAGACAAAAAATCAAGTCCCATTTTGCACTACATAGCATCTCCCAGCCAAAACTACTCATGTTCCCTCCCACCTTCCCTCTTTTTTTTTGCTTTTGCACTTCATCCCTTTACTGCCACCTCTCTAATTGTCAGTCCTCCCAACAAATAGCACTTTCTCCCTGCATCTGTCCACCACTCCCCATCTCTCTCCTTGCTTCCTTCCTTGGAAAATGAAGCAGGGGTGGAAATGCCATTTTCCAGATTCAACAGTTTTGTAATTGCCTGGCTTTGGATTTCTACAGAGCTAGCTACAGACAATAGCAACAATTACAGTTTTTTCTTCACCTTCCATCATCTTAGATGAGTGGTCAGAAGGAGGGAGAGAACGGTAGGAAGAAGGAGGAAGGGTGGGGCAGTAGGGAGGGTGAGAGATAGGGTTTGGAGGGGGTAATTTATTTTAGATATCATACTATATTTTCTAATTAAACAGCAACTTTTCTTCAGATAAAGGCAACAGAATCTAAAAAAAAAAAAATGGCCCCCAGCACCTCTAATCTGCCCACCACTGTCTTAGATCTAATCAGAGATCTCCAAGAATCTCTACTTGGGAATCCTCAAGGACTTAATTATAAAAAATTGTGGGCATTTGAAGAACTGGAACTTGGAATGCTTATGAAGTTGCATTATTTTCATAGTCTAGTATTGACTGACATCAGTAGTATGAGAAAACTGTTTTACTTAGTTTCCTAAAATATTATCTTTTCCAAAAATTCATGCCCAGCATCTACACATCTTTGATAACAATGCCTACTGTCTCATTAACTATGGCACTCATTTTTCCACTGAATTTTCCACTGAATAGCCTTTATTTTATTTTATTTTATTTTATTTTATTTTATTTTATTTTATTTTTTATATGCTCTCTTTTTCCAGTGACAAGACCCAATGTGATCATCCTCTCAAACATCTTTCTACTTAACAGGTGATCAGAGCTGATCAGCAGTTAAATGGGAAGATAGTTCCTCCTAAAACCCCACCTGGACACAGGGAATTGACACTGAAAGCAGATGCCAACCAACCTTTCAGTAATACAAATACAGTTTAGGAACAGATCTGGGTGCTGTGTCTAGTCCGTTTTCCTGACACAACACACTTCGGGGTACTTGGTCTCAAGCCAGTAAATACATAATCCCGCCTGGATTTTGAAAATTGTATTTTTGAACTTCTATTCATTCAAAATTTCACACAGCATCACCTCATTTACTTGGTCTGTAGCAACAATAATTGTTACATAGTTGTTGTGGGAGTCAAATTTCTTTGGTTGCATTCAGTCCATTTGGTCATGTCCTTGTACTTCAGTAATTTCTGTGCAGGTGTCTTCAGATGTGATCATTTGAGTCAAACATGTTCCCTCTAAGATTATTTTATGTAAACTCCTTGTGGAATTTTTTTTAGTCAGCAATATAAAAACGATGTAAATGAAGAAATGTAAAAAATACTAACTTGATGCAGAAACTAGTTGGAACTATCAGAAGAATTATCAATGATGTTTCCTCTTTTAAACCTCAGTAACTTCTGGAAGCCAGCCGCTCACTAAGTGGAAATGGTTTTTCTCTAGAACTGGATCAAATAGCTAAGTATATGTATGCCTCTTTTACTAACTGAAGCAACTTCAGTATCAATAAACACCTATCACTAAATAAAAATGGAATAAAGGCTTACCTTTCCCAGGTCATATTTTTATATTTAAGAAATAAGGATATTAGAATACAGATGATGTCACTTCCATTGATCTGTTACTAATTATCTAGAATTAAAACAAAAATATTATTTATTAGTAGCCTATGATTTAATTTCCAGTATCCTTTATATATTCCTTTATAAGATTCATGTATGTTTGAAGAAATATAATTCGACGTGGCAAGCTTTATTTTGGGGGGAATTTAATATATATTGGTTTGACTGAAACCTGTTAAAATCTTTTGAAGCTTAGAATATTTGATCCAAAAATTAATTGTTTTTCCATCTGAGGATGTGCGTTATCTTTCTAATCACCCGTTTTATGCCTCCAACATAATGATCTCTTAAACATATGTAATGAGAATGAAATAGCACTCTAAGGGGTATTTTAAAGTTCTATATAGCCTTAATTTACTAAGCACCGTTCTTTCATAGCTTTTTCCAATAAATGCAAATATGTTTTTCAGTTACTTTCTTCTGCAGTCAACCACCATGCAACAAAATTGTTCTTAAATTGTTCAGGCATTGTGAACCTGATCATAGTTGAGTTTTATGTCTATACCAATATGTTTTCACAGTAATACCTATGGCTGGTGGTGCTTCCTGTTGATGCAATATTCATAAAAGGCTTGTGTCCTGTGCAGTAAGTATGATGCCATAAGTCTGCCTCACAATTCACTTTTGTAGTTGTTGCACACAAAATGACTGAAAGTCTCTCAAAAATCTACTTTTCCAGCAGTGTAATCTCCCCAAAACAGCCATTTTCATGTCGTTGGGGATTGGGGAGGGATGAGCAAAGCCACATCCAGCTTTCTTCCTGTACTTGGACACTCTGCAACAGGCGTCTGTATGTATCCACCCTCTGGCAACAGGCAAATGACTGTATTGAAGGGGCTGTGCTGCTGAAAAGGTAGAACTGGAGGGTAGCATCAGGACACATAGCTACAGAAACATATCTTCAAATGTAAGATCTCAGCTAAGTGTTATTAGTTGGAATTCAGTGAAGTTCTGCAGGAAAGAGAAAAGATGGACAAGATGGTTTCCAGACCATAGAAAAAATTCTGTGAATGAGGCAATACGGGACAGTAACTGGCTTATATTTGGAAGTATGTCTTGTCAGAGCATCAGAAGGGAAAAAGATCACTGTATCACAAATATATAGATTATAGGTGGGCAACATCTTGAAGCTAATAAAATAATGGGAATGTCTTCCACATCCCTAATCTTTTATTATTTTTTTTCCTGAAAGGGACCCTTTTTGTCCCAAAGGGTCATGTGGGGGAATTTTTTTGCTATGCTGCTAGTACCAGTAATGTGATTTAGGCCAGTCAAGTGTATTTCTTGAGAACTGGAAGTGATTTTGAAGTGATTTGGAGTTTCCAAAAATTGTCCATCTTTGGCCTAACAACTCTGGTGGGCAAGGACAAAATGGTAGCTCTTACTGGGAGTAGAAGCTTGGGGAGCAGTGTGTGGGCCTTGGCTTGCACTTAGCCCATCTCTGCTGTTGATGATGCCCTCGCTTATTTTCAGATCAACTCTTCTCAGCCTACTATTTACAGATGGATGGTTGATAACTTTGGATTTTTTAATGCACTTACCCAGTCCACTGATCGGGTGTAATTTGAAATTTAACCTCTGAGATCCAAGGTGCAACTTGCACTGGCTCACTGATCACAGTAGTTAAACGTTATACCTGTAATTATGTCAGAGCAACATTTAATCCCTAAAAATGCTCTTTATTGTTGGAAATGATACTTCCCTGAATTGTCTATTGGGAGCACCTGTGAAACAAAATTAAAGTGCAAATTTGTAGTCATCTTTATCACACTAATCCTTCCCAAGAGGCCCAGATTTAATTCATTACAACATTCTAAGTCTTTAAGCATATTCAAGATAATTGGATCCATATCATCCTTAATGATGTTGTTTAAACCCCTGTTCAGACTAATGGCCAGAAAGTCGAGATTTTTAGACCTATTTAAGTATCAGAAATTAGAGCAATAGACTGAGACAATAGTCAAAGCTTCCATCTAAGCTGCTGAAACACATTTGAAATCTTGCCAGCTATCAGCTCTCAGATTTGAAGTTGTTGATAGTGTTTTGTTAGCTTTTTCATGAATAGTAATGTTTCTGTAAATCAGTGTTTAGTATTTATTAAGATGAAAGGAATATTCACAAGTTTTCTTGTTCTTAGCCAGAAAAATTTCTTAATATGGCCTGCTGAGAGAATGATCAACTGTCACTAGATATTTCATATTTTGAGGCTTTTTGCAGAAAATTTGGTTGTGCAAAAATATCTGGCATTTGAACCCAACCCATCATTTCGTGCAAAAAGGAGGCCACAGTTTTCTGTACAAAAACAATCTTTTTTGTGCAAGCAGATTTTTTTTAAAAAAAAGTTCCATTGTGAACAGTTTTTGAAAAATGGCCTCATGGTGTTTCCCAAGAGCAAGAAAACTTTTGAAATCACTGATGATTATGAATGAAAATTAAATACTTTTACATCCCAGGTGTTTGACCTTCATTATTGCTTCTACATTAAAGTTTCAACAATAGGGCCGTAGTTCACAACAGCTTATTCTGATGGGGCATCATTTTAGGGCGTATCCATACTACACAACTATAACAGCTTGATAGCACTTTAACTACCATGATTCTATCCTGTGGAATTGTGGGATTTGTGATTTGGTGAGGCAGATAGAATTCTCTAATGCATTCACCTCAACTACAGAACTAGAGATCTTGAGCCAAAAATTCTAATTACTTCCCCAGACTCCAAATGCTAGGATTCTATAAGATGGAATCATGACATTTAAAGTAGTATAGAATAGTGAAATACCTTGGTGGGATTATGCTGAACAACCTCAAGGCACACAACAAAATCAAAGTACATTTAGAAATGCATACTTTGAGATAAACTAATATTTAGAAGAGCATATTTTCAGAGAAAATGTGCTTTAAAATAACTTTTCACAGAAAGTACAGTGAAATAGTGCAGAAATGGAATAGAAGAGTGACAACACACAAAAGTTGATATGTATTAGAAACAAACCGTCTCTGATTCATCGTGAGAGTGTACATTTTCAAAATTTCTGGTCACTTGGAAGCTGATACATGCACATAGCTCTTTGCATGCAAAGACAATGGTTCTTGTCATATTTATAATCCCATTTCCTTCTCTCTGCATTTAGTGAGCATGTGTGGAAAAAATGTGAGCATATTTCTACTTACAAATAGTTTTATTAGATAACTCTGGGAAGATCAGGTAAACAGCACAGTAGGTGAAGACATTTTAAAACTTATTTTGTATTGGAGAATTATATTGTAATAATACTCTCAATATAGCCTCATCAGCCATCACTCAGAGGCCCTTGACTTTTCAGGACAAAGAAGAACCATAAAAACAGATCAATAAAATTTTAACTCAAATTTTCCATATGAGAACACAAAGGGCACTTTTGAAAACTCAATCCTGTCTTTATCCAAATCATAGCTCACAGACTACTTTGTTTGAAGATATGTGTGGGGATCGGTTTGGGTGACAGCGTTATTCTGCAGATTTTCCTCAGATATTACATCAAATTGGTCTAGTTAGTTGATTCTTAGTGGAGCCTGTGTGTTTTTAAAAGATTTTGTCTGTTTTTGAAAACTAGTACTGATGTTTTATGCATTTCTTGTTGCCCTAATGAAGATACTACCACAATATCAACTTTTACGGTCAATATGGCTGTCCTTGCATTTGTATTGGAGGGCATAGTATAGTAGCCTAAAGGACACATAGTTCTCCTCTGACCTTGCTCTGCATTGTTATGCTGAGAGCTGTTTTGCCACTACTCTTCTCTAAGGAGTGAAGAATCTCAGGAGGGGTTGATATTAAGTAGATTGGGAGGAATCCATAAAGGCCCTTGTTTGTTGTGTCTGTTGCTTTCTGGACTTCACAGCATCTTTTCTGAACTATTGCTTGGAACAAAGGTGATGTTGCCTTCTTGCTTCAGAGGCCATTGTGTCCTTAGTCCCCCATTTGTTGAGGCTCACACTTTATTTGGGATTACATTTTTCTGTGCTCAGTTTCATTTAACTGAATAAACATATTGGCCAAACACCAGAACTCCATCATAGAATCATAGAACTGTAGAGTTGGAAGAGACATGAGAGTTATCAAGTCCAACCCCCTGCCATTCAGGAATACACCATCAAAGCATTCCGAACAGATGGCCGTCCAACCCCTGTTTAAAAACCTCCAAAGAAGGAGATTCTACTACACTTCAAGATAGCACATTCCACTGTCAGACTGCTTCTTATGGTCAGGAAGTTCTTCCTAATGTTTAGATGTAATCTCTTTTCCTGAAGTCATCAAAGCTACTTCTGCTGATGCCACCTTCCAAAAGAAGAACCTACCTTGTAAGCCAGGCAGCTGAAGGGTTTTGGAGGTGATGCAGATTGGGATACTGGGAAATGATGACTGTAGCATTCTCCTGATTACAGTGTGCATTGAGAGATACAATTGGAGACGCCTTGCTGCAGGTGCTTCTCTCAGTGCTTTCTGCAACAATGAGAATGCTGCAGTTGTTATTTCACAGAACTCCAATCAACAACATATTGGAACTTTCCACTTGGAGTGCTGCCTGACTTATGAGATAGGTTTTTGAGATCGTGTTGAGTGATTAACAATTACAAGCATGAATCCTAAAAGTTACAAGATTGGTTTATAATCTTGTAAATATTGAATGGGATATGAGGGTTGGATCTGATTTAATTCCACATTCTTATCTGGAATCTTCTTTCTGTGAATGCAACAGAGCATGTCTTCCCCACTCCCAAACACACCTTGTTTTAGCAAAAACAACTCCCCCAAAAAACACCTTACACCTTTTTTTAAAAAAAATGAGGAAAACTTGGTGATTGTGGTTTTTTTTTTTCATCTTAATCAAAAATTATCTTCTGTTCACTTCTTGTGTTGTATGTGCCTTCATGTTGTTTCTGACTCACAGCAACCCTAAAGTAAACCTATCTTGGGGTTTTCAGGAGGCTGAGAATATATGACAAGCTCACCCAGTGGTTTCCATGGCTGAGTGGGGAATCGAACACTAGTCTCCAGGGCCCTAGTCCAACACTCAAAACTCTATACCATGATGGCTTTCTCTGCACACTTACAGTTTTGTAGAAGGAGGACTAGACAGAGTGTGGAGGCTGGGGTAGGATGTGATCTCCAGAAGCTCTGGAGTTGCTTACCCCTGGTTTAAAGTAGCATAGATTCCAATTCATTTGTTCTCAGCCTGTAGGAGAAAAACAGGTATTCTCTATCCTGTTGTGCACACTTGTTTCATCTTGTGGCCCAACAGCATTTGCTGTGTTTTGAGGGAGGATTTCAATGCCAGGTGTGCCTGGTGCTGAAATAGATGAGTTTTTTTTTTTGGGGGGGGTAGAATAATATGTCCTTGTTTACCTTGACCCGTTGTGGACAGAAAAATATTCAGTCAGCTGTAAATGCAACAAATCAAAGGTTCTGCCATTTCTACCATATTTGGTTTTGAGTCATTGTAGAGCAAAAGCATGAAAGCAATTTGATGTATACTGTGGAAACTTTGCATGTAGATAGAATACTTTCTTACTGAAACAAATAACTTCAGCATAATCAAATAACATGGGATATTAGATTTTCTGAAACACTAAAAAATATAGATCTAGCAGATAGAGGGCAATCTTTTCAGCAAGTTAGCTGGAGCACTTGAACAAATGGATAGATCTTAGGAGGTGACATATTTTACCATAAAGGTAAATAATAATGAAATGGAGTGTTGCTAGAATAT
The DNA here is from genome assembly GCA_948472985.1 of Iguana delicatissima. Lineage (NCBI taxonomy): Eukaryota > Metazoa > Chordata > Lepidosauria > Squamata > Iguanidae > Iguana > Iguana delicatissima. The sequence goes on from CAOKZL010000002.1 coordinate 1,163,676, forward strand.
CTCAGTTCTTAAGGTCATATTACCAGCATGCTATATGTTTTGTAAGTCCAAAAAGGTGGGGTCAGGGTCAGCGATTGATTGCTAATGTGAAACATATTGATATTGCAGCCTGCTTGGAAATCGTGTCTCTGGCCAAGAACACAATTTTCCTGATTCTAAATATGTGAGTTTCCTTGATGCTGCTTCCTTACTGAAAGGACGGAATGTATGCCCAAGCTTACTCTTCATTCCTATGTACAAGACTGAACCTCAGCAATGAAATATAGTTCCAACATTAAAAAATTATGAATTGTGTCTTCTAGTATTCTGATGTATTTCTTATTCATTTAAGAGTTTGGTCCATATGTGATCAGGCTTGAAATGAGCAACTGAAATCAGCAGGACTTGGTATAATTGAATTGTCTTAATGGTTTCAGCAGGTCTTCTCTAAGCTTGAACTGGATCGAGCCCTAAATGTTTTACTTTTATTGGGTAGTGTTGAAGCTATCACCAACTTTTATAAATGCCTGTCTATATAAAATGATACTCTGAAAAAAAAATGGTAAAAGTAATATGTTATAAATTAGCAGAGAATGCACATGTGTTAACTGTGCCATCTCAGGTTAACCAGAATAAAAAACTGGAGAGGGTTTAAATAGCTTTAAGGGTTATAGAAGAAGGAATTTCAGCAGATGGTATCTGGTTGCATGACAAGAAACACCTACCAAAATTCTCTTTTCTACATAGCCATTAAGGGTACATGAAAATTCTCCCTTTTTCAATCTGGCAACATAAGTTAGCATCCTAACCCTCCTAGAGCTGAGCTACTAGTCTGTGAAAGGGGAAGACTGTTGTTCTAAAGACATGGATAGCAATTCACAACCTTATTAGAAGAATAGAGTGGTTTATACAATTTTCTTGAGGAAGTAAACAAAATAAACACTTGATTTTTCACTATTGAAAGTCTATTATGAACATGCTTAGCCATTTTTAGAGAGTTTGCTTTTACTCAATTTGTTTTCAGCCTGTGATCAATATTTTAAAATTCAGATTCCCTTTATTCTGGTACTGTTTCTCTATGGTTTATTCAGCTCAGTAGAGGGGAATCTTTGGATCTCCAGATAGTAGAAATTATGTTTCAGTTACTCTCCTTCAGCCCCAGCAGTAAGGGATTGTGGAGTTACAGTCCAAAGTGTGTGGCACGTTAATGTTCCTTACACTTTCTGTAACTGTCTGTAATGGGCAACAAAGAATCATTCTGTCAATATATTGCTTGTAATTGCCTAAAACCTCACCCTTCTTGCGTCATTGTCACTGTTGTTGCAGTGATAATCTGATGCAGAGGACTAAAAAGCAGTTAGGTGTAAGCATAGCTCATTACAGCGGGAGGTAACACCTTTTCTATCACAATATACTCAATAGAGGAAGCTGCGTAGATTGCACCAATTTCACTGAATGTTTTGTTCTGTAATTTCCGTGTAGGTCATGAAATACGGGAAGGCAAGTTTTAGGCACGAACCAATCCTTGGTGCAAATCTACATGTGGAAAGCTGTAGATCCTTCTTTTCCACCCTCATTTAGAAACTATCTGAACAGTAATAAGCTGGTCACGTCCTCTACATATCATATGAAACAGATGATGCGGAGTGGTTTGTAGAGCTGTGGCAACTAAATCACCTCATTTCCATAGTTTCAACACTGTCAGCCAGTTTGTGGCCAGCTTGGGTTTTCTAAGTTTGATTTAAATATATCTCAAAATGGCTATGGTTGGCGTTGGGCTCATAAATTTACAGTGCAATTCTGTGTGGGACTTGCAGCATTCCATAGCAACCCTGTTGTTTTTGTGACAAAAGTCTGTTTGACTGGCTTGGGATTTATGACAGAAATAAGTTGGAATGGAGTAATAATTTTCCCTTGGCAATTACAGTACCATTTGGTACTTTGTCCCTAAGGGGAAAATGAATGTGCTGGGATCTATCCGTGGGTTCAGTTGCAAGAGAACAAACCAAGGTCAGAAAACATTTGCACAATACACAAATGCCTCCTTTAAAACTAGATAGCTAATTCACTGAGAGCAGCTATACATTTAAAAATGACTATTCAGTAATTTAAAGATTAATTTCTGTGTCAACCAGTATGGAATGGTGGACGTTTCAAGATATGGTTTGAGAGAAAGGAATTTATTTGTGTTTAGCTTAGCAGAGGCTATGTATGTATATAATTACGTTTAAAAAATGGGCAAAATATATTTTTTTTTCTAGAAGAATTGTGATTTTTTTCACTGGCTAATAGAATTCTAAATCTTTCATTGTTTGTTGGTAGTATAAATATGAAAATGTTGACTATAGTTTTGAGCACAAACTATCATGACATCCTTAAAAGAGAATATTTTAATATAGCTTAAACATCATGGAGTGTTTGAGGCTTAGCTAGGATTTCTGAACCTCTAGCCTGCATTGGTTACCCTTATTCCATTCAGAGAGTTTTCATGATTACCTGACTGTTAATTTTGCAGCAGTTGTGATTCCAACAATATTCTCAAAGCAAGAAAACTCTATTGATTCTTGTATCTAACCATCAATTTCCCTTTGCCTTTATGTACATCCATATATATTTCCCACACTATCTAAGAAAGATGCAGTGAAATGTGAGATAGCTCTTGATCTGGTGCTTCCCATCAATATAGCCGATCTTACAAGTGTTGGCTCGTGCTGCTGATCCAGTTTCTTCACTCAAAATATTGGCACCTCTTTCAGTTGAAAAATCTGAGTACAAAGAAGATTTGTAACAGCTGTGATAGATGAGGAATGATTTTTCTGATTTCTTTTTTTTGGCTGTTTCTTTTTCTTCTGCACATGCTAATCTATGGAAATAATGAAAAGAACAATTTGACGTACATAATTCTGAAGCTGATAAAACATAGTCCAGTGGTTTTCATGCTCACATGATTATTTTGTGAAATAAATGAGGTTTGTTTTTTTTTGAAGAATGAAGATTTAGAAAACCACAATACCCCTATATTTTCGTCTTGCTAAATTTGAACAGTGAAGACTTAACGGGTTCAATTTGATGGGAATATTTACTTGTTATATAAAATCCTACTACAAAATTTCAAAGGAAAAAGCTTAAAAAGCAGTAGATAGTTCTTCTGGGTAATGAGTATTCATCTTTAACTGTTTTGAAGAATCATAGAGTAGTGTAATCTACTCCAGCCTTCTAGCAGTGCTGGGATCCACAGCTAAAGCATCGCTGGCAGGTGGACATCCTTCTGTTTTTAAACGCTTCCAACAAAGGAGTGTTCCCCGCTATGTTCTGTATGAAACTCCTTCAGACATTCAAAGATTGCTATTATAATCACATGTCATTGTTCTCTTCTCCAGACCTAGCATACTCAGATCTTTCAAATGTTTCTCCAGTTTAACACTACTCTATTAACATTACTTTTAACATTACTTCTTCAGTTTGACATGCCTGTGGAACTAAAATGTTCATCCATGGCTTCATAAAACATGAGTATAATCCTAGTTTTTTTAAAAAAAACAAAACAAAAACAAACCCTAATGTTGATTGAACATTCTTTGGTTCACACATAACTGGGAAATCTTATCTTAATGTAAGCCAGGATTTTATTGTTGAACCCAAGGTGCCATGGAAGTGCAGAAGAGGAGGCATAAGAGAGAAGCATATGGGCACAACGCTTCTTTTGGATTTCTGGTTAAGAAATAATGGGAGAATTGTGATTTAATGTAAGCCAGCATTTCAGCACAGAAGCCACTGTGTAATGAGAAGAATTTTCTAAGAGGCTTTTTGAACTATGGTTTATGAAGCTGTGGACAAATGCCTGAATGAAACCTATTTCTCCTAACATGGCTTGATAAGATACAGCAATGCAATTTGAGGTGACTGCTGGAGCAAGATGAAATTTTTATGGAAAACATGTTTTTAAAATTATAAATGCAGCCTGGAGTCAGTTTCTCTAAATTGCCTATGACAGATTGTAAAGGTTTTCTGTAGTGAATGCTTGTGACTGTTGACTTGCTATTTTCAGGTATAAAATATGACAAAAAGATTATACTCGCTTCCTTTTATGTACACACAGAGAAGCCTACCTGAGTTTTTAAGTTTCATCTGGAACGTTGCTGTTTTTTCCCAAATAATAATTAACAATAACTTTTTTAATTGTGCAGAGCTGGCTATTTGCCTCAGAATATTCCACTAGAGCTTCTCAGATACCTGTCCAAGGAAAAGGAGTTCCTGCCTTGGCATGCTGCCAGCCGCGCTCTTTATCCTCTAGATAAGTTGCTGGATCGCACAGAAAACTACAACATCTTCAATGTAAAGATACTTTTTCTCGTTTTTCTGTTACCAACAGTGAAACTTGTTGTTGTTCCTAAATTGCCAAGCACCTTTCCACCTGATCAGTCAGGGTTTAACCTAATTGTACTTCAGTATTACTACTATAATTCCTGAAAAGTCCATTTCCAAATGGGGAAAAAATATGCTAGTTGTGGAATAATTGAACTTATTACTGTGTTTGCTGGCATATAAGGTGTACTTTTTTCCTAAAAAATACCCTCAGAAAATGAGGTGCGGCTTAGATACTGGCAAATATGGGTAATGTTAAATGCGTAGAGAAGGGAGGGGGAGCGAAAGGAGTTCTCCCTGCTGAAGCAAAGCAAGAAGGGAGGAAGTGGGGGAAGCCTGGGGCAGCACTCTTTTCATTGTGTTAAAAAATGTTACCTGGAGGGAGGAAGAAAACACTAAAGCAGAAAAAAGATTTATGAATATGTCCTCTGTTGTTATCTTTTTACCACCGATGCTACCAGTGAATTTCAGTAAGGTTGGGAGGGGGCACATTTTTTGCTATGAAACAAAGCACAGGGAGAACAAATTCCTTATTTTAAGAAAACGAGTCCTAGAAGCACAATTCATCTCTGAAACAAGACATGTGCTCCTTGTGTATTTTGTTTCAAACTAAACCTCCTCTCCCACTTGATTTCAGCAGTAGTTAGGGTTAGTGCATTTGGGAGCAATGCGATTGCGAACCTTCTAAGAAATTGCCCACCCCTGTATTAGAGAGTGATAAAAAGAAACTTTTTTTTTCATGCTACAAGCTAGAAGCATAGGAGGGTATTACATGTCAGAAGGTTGGCCTTTTTAGAAACTCAGTGTTATCTACACTGACTGACAGCAACTGCCTGAGGCTTCTGGCAGGAATCTATCTCAGTCCTACCTAGAGGTGCCGGGAATTGAACAACACGTGATTTCTAACACCGAACTACAATCTCTCCTTCAGATTGTAACTTAATTGTGAACTGAATTAGGCTACTATAAATATTAAATGTACTGTGCTAATTGAATGGCTAGTACAATATTAAAAATGCCTAATTTAAATATAATCCAGGATGTGAATCGGTCAACAACAGAGGAAAATATGCAGAAGGCAATCTGTAGATATTGGGCTTCTGTCTGTCTCTCTTAAAGACACTACTGCCCACAGTAAAATAGAGTGATGTACTAGAGGAAGCAAGGAGTGTATTAATGCTTTCACTCACTTCCTTCATTTCCTTTGTCCTTCTAATGACTGCTGATAGACACTGAATTCTATGAGGTGTAAGCTTCCTTCCCTGTCACGTTACGCTAAATTAAATGGAAAATTGGGTTGCCAGCTTACTCTTGCCTACATTGAAGAATCATTATAATATTTTCTTTGCTGGCTTCTGTTTAGTTTGACTGCTATTTTTTTAAAAAAAGAATTTTAGTAAATATGAATAGTAAAAATATTGTTAGATGGTTCTCTTCATTATGTAGAAGCTGACAGCAAAGATATAATAAATTCATTTTTGTCACAGGGATAACTTATCTGCCACAAGAAAGTATACCATGTATTTCCTTTCATCTTGTCATAACATGCAGCTGAAAATGTTGCCGTGTAAATAAAAGTCATTCACTCTTATTTTGTGCTGATATAATGAGAAATACATTATAAAAGTTGTATTTAAATTTCACCTAAAAGCAAGGAAATCTAGCAGTAAGGAAATTATGATATGATGGTAATGACAAAGACATACTTTCTAATGTGATGTACAGAGTAAAGAATCCTTCTGTGGAAGGGTCAAAAGTAGAAGACTTATTATACTGCTGTTGCCTTTAAAAATGCCAACAACTAAAAAGACATTGAAATGCAGATCTCATTAAATTGTCCTGTCTTGATATGCAGCTCACATTATTCAATATTATTACTTCAATTGGCTGTACCTGTGTAATGGTCTTGCCATATCTCTGCATATAAATACAGCCAAGCCTATCAATTTCATCTCTGTGTGTGGCCTAAATGTGTCACTTATAAATGTTTAATGATGGACATTATTCAAACATGCATTTTTAAGTCAAGAGTAGCCTGCCAGGGTAAATACTAGCCTGTCTGAACACCAGCGGCTTTTTATACTTGTGTCAAATGTACATTACATATTTTAAAATGCAAGGCATGAGCCACTTAATATTATGCGCTTTTAAGTCCCATTATTTCAGAAGAGTATTTAAAACTGTACTTACCTCTGTCCCATGAAAATCAATACACTTAAAAGTATTTAAACTTAGTTGTACCTCTCACCCAGCTATGAATCCTGAGTTGTTGAGGTTTTTTTATGGGGAAGAATATTCCATGAATGGAACCCTGGAGTTGACTTTGTTCTTTGGTGCTTTCCCCTTTAAACCTTTGAAAATCTTCTCTGGAGAGTTGGAGGGCTATTTAAACAATAGGAGTATATATACTTTTTTTTTTTTTTGCTAATTTTCTTTGCAAAGGAAGTAACATGTAAATGTTACAGTTGTCTTCTTGGTATGAGACAGTCTTATGAGAACTACACCATTTTTGAAGACTTTTCACAGTTTGAGACATTCTGTACAAAATTTTCATATGGTACTTTTGAGTAAAAAAAATATTTCCTGCACATGTAACAGTTGAGCAGAAAATGCTGATTTCTGCACAAAACAGCCATGTGAAACTTTTGCATAGGGTAAGTCTTCAATCATAAAGATTCTCATCAGCCCAGGAATCTTCTTGACAGAATTTCTCAAAGCTCAAGAAACACATTTTTCATCCATTTTCCAAATATTCCTAAATATTCTTCTCATCTTTCCTAAAGAAAGAGAGGGAAGTCAGCCAACATGGCCTCCATTGCTGCTAGGACCCTTTGCTTGACCCCAAAGCCCCGCTATGAAAGGGATTCACGTTCCAACTCAGACATTTTAAAAACTGCTAGTTATAATAACACAGACAGAATTTTGCTAACTTGTCTTAAAGTAGATAACCAGCCAGTGGCGTTGACAGCAGGAAGTTGAAGTTGTTCTGGAAAGAAATAGGAGGTAACCCAATCGTGACCAGCGTACATCAGACCTTGCTGTTTCCAGTTTTGGATGAAAAACCATTTGGGGGTTAGTAGGGGTGCATATACAGCGTACACTAGACTGGCTTCTTTTAATACTTTGGTTTGACATACACAGCATAAATGACTTGTGCGACACCATGTAAAACTCTTCCAGAATTGAATCATTTTAAAATGATACTTGAAGTAGATGTAGTATGTTATTCTTTCTTTTAAACATGAGAGTAACGCAAGGTATTTTCTTCTCCTTCTTTTTCAGGAATATATTTTGAGACAAGTTGCTTCAATGTATCTCAAGCTTGGATGGCCAACAAATAATTTGGATAAATCCTTTGTTCAAGCTTCATACCAACATGAGTACTGTTAAATTTTTTTTAACTGCTGGGAAATAGTTGTAGAAACAAGAAAAGCAATATAAATGTAAAGAGTGTGATTTGTCTGGTATATTCTGATTGTTTGGAGAATGGTCTAGTCAAGTTCTGCTGTTTATATATATCTCCCTCATTGGAATCAGTGAGATTTGCAATTGCTCAATTTTAAACGGATTCTTTTTGTTTTCTGAACTCATATTAGAATCTTGCTGTTATGAATGGCTGCCTTTCTATTATTATTGAGTTCTTGCTGCATCTATGAAGCCTGGAATTATATATGCCTGTAGCTGACAGTGTTTGTAAAAACCTAAATGTACTCTCTCAGCTCATTTGTCACTTTTTAAGATCTACAGTTAGAGCATTGCTAACATACTTACCTTTGCTAAATATTGGTTTAGATCTTGTAAGTGATGATGTATTTTCATCTGAGAATTTAAACATATTTATTAACATGAGCCTAATGCTATTTTGCTGTGTATTTTGGGATATCCAGGGAGTTACGCCGTGAAGTGATTATGCTGGCTTGTAGCTTTGGTAACAAGCACTGCCACCAGCAGGCTGCAACTCTAATCTCAGATTGGATTTCCAGCAACAGAAACAGGTAAAGCATATGGCAGCACACATCTTCTCTCCTTTTCAAAAGAATGGGAATTGTTTATCCTCAGTCCTCCTCCCCACCAAAAAAAGTACAGTACACTGAGATCAGAAAAGATAAAGATTTGTTTTTGTTTTTGTTTTAAAAAACCTTAATGCTAACAGTAGTTGGATACAGATGTATTATAGAAGCATGACTTCTTTGAAAGGAGGGAGTGGTATGCTTTAAAGTTCTCCTAAATTACATGTTGATGAAAAAGAGTGTAAAAAAAGAAAGCCCACTTCATACTGTGAGCACCAAATATCTAGAGAAGCAAAGAATGACAGAGGTTCTCAGGAAGCTGAGAGTGGGTTCCTTACCTGACCTCAGCCCTTTGGAGTTACAGGGTCAATAGCCCAGCTTGTCCACTGAATCAAGATTCCCGTTAACATTTGCCAAATAAACTGCTGGCACCAGCTACTTAGAAAAACCAGAAATACTCTCCTTTTGCATCAGAGATGGGGGAAAAAAAAGAGAGAGAGAGAGTCAGGTGGCATTTTGCATGCCATTCATGCCCAGAAGAACAATCCAACATAGAAGTGGCCAGTCTCCAAAGCCTTCCAGGATTTCAACATCATTTTCAAGCTCACAGACCTTTGAAGGCTCTAAGGAACCTTTTTTTTTTTTAAGGGAAAATTTATCAATAAGTGAGCAGTTGGTCATTATTATATCGGAAAAATGGTGTGTTAGGCTGGGAGGAAGAACATATGGAGTTTGTGCATGAACCTTTACCCACCTCTGCTTTGTTTCATGCTTCTGCACCCTTGGTCCTCCAGAAATCTTGGCCTAAGGATCACATCTGTACCAGTCAGCATGGCTAGTGGTCAAGATTGCTGGAAGTAAACATCAAAATTCAATTTAACAGGTTAATCTAAATAGTTAATTGTGTGTATCAAAGGTAGCATGTATAGTGAGATTACAATTCCTAGTACCCATCCAGACCAGAATATGGCAGGATTTACATCAGTAAATTTTATTTATGGAATATAAACAACCAGAATAGGTAATTTGATAAACAGTAAGCAATAATAGTTCTGATAACCCTTTCCTCTCACCATCTTCACTTCCCTTTTCTAAATGACCTATCAACTGACATTCCCAGTCTGTCACTCATTCTAATTCTACCCACCATTCCGTCAAAGCTTCTGCTGTCAAACTCCATCCACCATTCTATCAAAACTTCTGCTGTCATTCCTCCACTTACTCCTTTTGTTACCTGCAGCAGTTTTTTTCTTTCCGAAACAGTACTAATATCTTTTATAGAAACAGCTTGGACCTAGAGAACCCTCTGTACAAAAACATAACCTGATTACTGATTGATAAATTACTGAGGTTATAGAATCCTTGAGCTTGTGACTACAAGGACATACAATATTTTTTCCTTTTTTGGGGGGATAATAGTAAATTCCATCTAGTTGTTGTTGCTGTTGTTGTTGTTGTTGCCAGTGTAAACATTACCTCTTGATCTGTCCCTTCAGAGGGAGAAAGCTGTGGCAAAACAGGCAGTCCAGTGTTGGGATAGAGGGTAAGAGGCATGGTGACATTACCATAGACAAGGGAGAAGAGGGAAGAGAATATGTGCCATTTAAGACCCTATTACTTATGCATCTATGTGACATCTGATGGAGATGTAGAAGTGGCCTTGAGAATCCAAGAACAGTCAGCTCTCCACATTTGTGGGTTTACTTTCATGGATTTGATTATTTGTGAGTTTCTCCAGTGTCAGTCCCCCCACATCTCAGGTGCTTCTTTTCCAGGGGAACCTTCCCTGTCAGCAGCCCCAGCCAGGCCATGTAGCCCTTTAAAAACCCTCTTCTGGTCCTCTTGCTTCTCTACCAATCACTGCCTGGACAGCTAAGGATGGTTTGCAAACCAATTTCTCAGCAACACAAACCTTCCCTTGATGCCCCCCACACCCAAGGAAGGAGATGGGTGAGAGAGAGGAAGTACAGAACCAACATGCTGGCCACCCCACCTGGTTTGGACCCTGGGTGCCTGTTCTCCCCATCATGCCTCAGCCCCCTTCCCACAGACACACACACACGTTGATATTTGCAATTTTTCCACTTTTGTATGAGTCCTGTACCCCTAAACCCTAGTGAATGTGGAGGACCAACTGTATATATTTGTCTTGGTTCTCAGTATCTTTGTGTGGAACCATCAGAAAGCTCTGAAACTTACCCTGTTAGCAAAACTACTTAAAATAAGTACATGCAGCTGTTTGTATCTGTGTTGTAAATTAAAGTGGTTTTCTGAATTTCATCTCTAGTACTGTAGTATGGAAGTGATTGCTTTCAGGAAATTAAGATGTTTGCTGTTGATTTTTCATGTGTGAAGAAGTACATTACTCACACTCCTTACTTGTGACAGCATAGTGGCTCAGCCTAGAAAATTAAAAGGATTACCATACGTTCTGCCTAAGCTTGAAAATCAGTCTTGTTAACCTCTTTAACCTTCATGATGCATCAATTTTGAAACCAAAATGGGCTAAAATACATTATGATCTGCAGAGATCGTTTTGAAAGCAGGTTCATTTTATCTTTATTTTAACATAAAGCCTAATAAAGAAAAACTTGCTACCTAAAATGACAGGAATCTCTTTGATCACTTACAATGGTATAACTGGCCAGCCAGTAAGTACTTTTATGGGCAATGTAAAAGAATGTGTCCAGATTCCTCAGCTCTGCAATAGTTTCAGGAGAGCACTGAGGTACAACTCCAACCTGAACAACCACTGATTTGTGGAGCAGATGGTCTGGGAGTGCTCCCTCATGTTGTCATCTGGCTGGCAGCTGTCACCCTCTCAGACCTCTTGCATAAGAATTCTGGCTGAATTTTGTCCTTAGCACCATCAAATAGGATCTCAGCCAATATGCTGCATGTTTTCCAAGTATACTAAAGTGAGCTAGAAGGCCTCCCCCTCCCTTTGGTCACCTCACATATTCAAACGTTATTTCATTGTACAGCTGCTTCAGATTATTCATGGCAGGGCTTCAGATGGCTGGGGTAGTATTTGAATCTGGGTTTAATAAGAATGAGCCAGGTTCTCTGGTGAAACCTGCTATCATATTATTTTCCTGGCCAGTTAACACTATGATGTACTGACCCACATGGAAGAATGATTAAAATGTTGCTTACAACTGCATAAAGCCATTGTTGTGTAAATGTAGCCTTGGCAAGAGCCATGTAAATGAGATAATGGCTACATTCAAATCCTAAAGCAATCAGAGGGGGTCTCTAAACCTTTTGGACCATAGAAAATATTTTGTATTTTAAGAACATTACAGATGCTGTCACAAAACGGCCACCTTGTGGGCGCTACCAGACTTGAAATGCTGCTTTCACAAAACAGAGAAAGACCTCTTTCACCATACCTCTTCTAAAATGCACAGACAGAGACTCAGATAAAGGAATAGAAATGGAAACAAACACAAAGTGAGAGTACGGAAACAAACAAATACAGATACAAATCCAGAGAGAGAGAAAGACTCAAAGAGAAAAACACACATAGTCACATAGACTGACTGCATGCAAATGAGGAGAGTGTGAGAGAAGACATGCACAGATCTAAAGCCAGAAAATCACACACCAAGAGATGGAGAGAAGGATGAAAAAGGAGATAACCAGATCCAGAAAGAATAGTACAAACAGTCAGGGTCTACATTGTCTCTTCCTTTCTCCTTGGATCATACTTTCTCTCACTCCCCCTCACATCAGGTACTCTTCTCTATGTTAAACTAATGGACTACTGAGCTAATGGATTTTGGTCTGATTCAGCAGGGCAGTTTTTATTTTCTTGAATTGTTAAGGATTAGTTTCTATTTACACACAAATCTGATTCATGTAAACACAGAATTGGCCATATGGCTGCTTATATGCTGATGTTGGCTCGCTTGCTTGTTTCCTTTGCTCCTTAAATTGACACTGTACTATAAACTCATGCTATAAAATAGATTTGCAAATATTTTAAAACTGCCCACAAAATAAAATTAGTCTCAAAGAAAGCTTTGGAGATTCTGACATAAACCGAGTACTGGATAATCTGTTTTTCCCTAGAAATGTAGTTTTTTATTTCCCTGTACTAGATATACCCTTAAGGATTAAGTCACTCCAAACAAATTGTGGCTACATTATCTTTGTAAGTGTAAATGTAGTCATATATTATACTAATTTTAAAGAAGCCAAGAAGAAAATAGCAACCAATGTGCTGAAATTAGTTAATTAACAGGCCATTGCAACAATGGAGTAGACTCTTACAGTGAAATCAATAAAGCTGTTTAAGTAGAAAGAAGAGTATGCTGAGTACAACTTAATCAAGAATTTAGTGTTGTGAAAGTAGACCCAAGGCGTAAGTCCAATAGGATTAAGGATTAACATGGTAACAAGTAAATGAGGGTGTTATTGTCAAGGCAGTGCCATTAAGAAGACAGTTACTTCTTCTGTTTAAGACAGTTGAAAGAAACGGAGACTGACTTGCTGAATTCTGTAAACTGTATATGTTATCTGTTAATTTAAGAACCTCGTGACTGACTTAAATGCAAATTTTAATCATAAATCATTTAGACCAGAAATGTAACCTGAAAATTCCAAATATAGATTGCTTCTTTGATCATTTAAGCATCAGCGAGCCCCAAGCAAAATCAAAAAAGATTGAAAGCCTTCAGAGTTTTCTATAGTGTATGAAAAATCTGATCAAATCTGAAGAAAATACCTGTACTAAATGATACGAAGGACAGTGATAAAAGCACTGTAACAGTAGAGTTACTACTGACAAAATGTTCAGGGAAACAGTGCAAGTATAAAAGAATACAAGCTTTTTACTTTCAAATCAGAGGAGACAACTCTTGTTTCTTAGCGCTCATAGCAAATTAGGTGGTGGTGAGTGCTGACACAATGCAGACAAAATAGAACCAATCAGGAAGGAAGGTTTCAGCATGCTGAGTGAAACCCAAGGTGTGCAGAAATATTAATTGTAAAAAACAAAACAAGTGTAACTGTCCAAAAGAGCCTAATGATGACTGATCATGTTCAACAGCTGTAGGATGCTGGGGTGAATGCCCTCCTTAAGTTCCTTATCGGGGAATTTTGCATCAAGTGGTTGAGGTGCAGGGCAGGCATGAAAAACTAGAGATGCCCCTGCAGAGTTTTCCTTTTTCTTTTATAGTATTAGATATGTTCAGATGGGCAGAGAGATGCCATAAGATAGAAGGTCAATACCTTTTAAGTTACATTCATTAAGATACTCAGCTGCATTAACATACTATGTGATTATTTAGTTTTAAAAAAAAATACTGAAAGCACTAAAATTCACATTACAGCACAAATACGTTGATCCAAACTGGTGTTATCCATCTGAGTTATTTTATATAAAAGCCATTCCCAACATGGTGGCCTGCAGATGTCTTGGAGGACAATGCCATCACCGCCAACAAAGATGGCCAGCCTATATTGGGTGGAAGAAAGATATTCATCACATCTGGGAAGTACTAGGTTAGGGAAAGCTAATGTACACCTACAAACCATTAGAATGCTCTAACCATTGACTAAAAGAACATTGAATATTGTGTGTTTGGTTAATTCTACAACAATTATATAACAACTACATAAATGAAGAGTGGTGACTAGGTGAGCATGCTGTTTGCTTCTTCAAAGAGAAGCCAAGGTCAAGCCTTCCTAAGGTGTAATATATTTGCAAAGATATATTGGTGATGCATTTAGAATGTCCTGGAGAGGTTTATGGGAGATTTATGGTGATGTTGTATCATTTGAAGTACTGGCAATCAAGTTAATTCTTTTGTGTTGTTCATGGCTGTCCACACTGCCACTATAATTCCTCTGGTTCTGCAGAATGTAACATCATGAACAATAATTTATAGTGTGTGTTAAGATGAAAGATTATAGTTCAAAAATATTGCTAATAAAAAAGGCAAACTTAAACATATATTAACATTTTAACTATTATTTCAGGGAAATTTTAGCAGTATATTGATAGGAGATTTCTACTCCACTTTTAGAAAGAGTAGCTGACAACTATTCTTCTGGTGGTAGAGCTAGAAGTATTGATGTTTTTTAGTTTAATAAGTAAGGCTGAAGAATGAAGCGATATGTTTGTTTAACTGCTTTTTCAAACAGCTTTATTGTTTTGTACACATGTTAAAAGCAAGGTGTGGACTGTTTTTAATGGCTGTTTTGCTCTGTTTCGAAGTTAACCAACCTAAATTGTGAGGTTAAGGACAGTAGCATCTGGATTTTTGAAGTGATAAGAAGTGATAGTCTTCCACAAACTTATAATTGTCTGCCAGATACTCGCAGCATAATCACATATTTTGCGTGGAGATGGAGACAGTCACATTGTCCATTACTGATGCAGAAAACTTGTTGAACCATTGTATTGGTCAGCAAGAAGAATTACAATTCAACAGGTAGCATGGCTAACTAAACAGTATTACTGAAAGTGATGGTCTGTCACTAGAGAACCAGAAGAAAATATTCACCAAAAATTGCACTCCAGTGTTTGTTCTGTGCTCCTTTCCAGTGGTGTAGGAACGGCGGAGCAGGGGGCACTTCACCCTGGGCAGCAATGTTTTGGGGGCATCCCAGCTCGTAGCCATGCCACAACACACCATGGCCATGTCCCCACTTGCCTTGGTCACGCCCTATGCACTGTGGCTGCACCCCCACACACCGTAGCCCCCCCTCCCTCCACACAGTCCAAGCTCTGCCACTGCTGTTTTCTAAATTTTAAACCTACCTGGTTTTTCTAAAGCAAATATATAAATAAATATTGAGGTTTGGGGGCACTACTATACCTTTCATTTAAAGTTTCTAAGTTTTCTTCTTTAGTTTCTCTTCCTTTTGAGTGCAACCTTAATAATGAATAACCTGTTAGAGCTCTTGATAGTCTCTTTTGAATGCACTTTATTCTCAGTTTCTGTTTCTTCAGGAATCTACATTTTTTTCCTTTTTAAATATTATTGTTTCTTTTTTGCTTTCATTTTTTAATGTAAAGTACCACCATCTTGCTGAGAGTAATTCAGTAATTCTGTTCTCTTGTGGAAACAGAAACTCGAAACAAGACTCATCCGAGATATCACTAGTATTTCAACAAATGCTCAATAAAAGCAATAAAACAGGCTGGAAGCTTTTGATTAATTTTGGCAAAGACAACCATTATTTTATACTACTTAGTTATATTTGGTGGCTCAACCGTTCCAAACCTACTTTACCAACAATCAGCTGCACCAATGGAAGGTCTGTTCTGCTGGCGATCAGGTCATGGGTGGATAATATTTTTGCCCCCCCATGAGTGAAACTGTGACAAGAAATTGCAACAGGAATCCTGCTTCTGCTTGTCGCAGCCTCGCTTACTGGCAGGAAGTGACTGGAAATATTATCAACCCCTGTTTCAGTTAAAAGTAGAATGGACCTACTTCTTCTTGGTGTGGCTGATTCCTGGTAAAATATGATTGGAAGAGCAGTGACGACTGTGACAATAGTGTTGTAATCATGAATACATAGGGATTGCAAATACAGAGCAAGATATAGGCAAAAACAACCCAAAAATGCTGTTCTTATCCATGTCTTTCAGGAAGTGAATAAGAAAGTTATGGATGTAAATCCCATCTTGGATTTGAACAAATAAGTGTGTGTGTGCATGTGTGTGCTAAAAAAAAAAAAAGTCACGAGATGGCAAGATTTTTAAACTGATGGTCTTACAGACCCTGTGGTATGGACTATTAAGCTGCAGTTGAATTGGGTGTGTTGTTTAAATTTTTTAAAATCAGTCAGCTTTTCCTTTTCCTTTTTTTTCTTTTTCTTTTTTTCTTTATTTGAGTTAGTGCTTAGGCACATCCAGTTCGTCACAGGGACATTTTGTGCAAATTACATAAAACAACAAAGCACTTGGTGCATTGGTCCTATGCTGGAGACAAAATCTCTCTTGGGTTTGGAGAGTCTTTGGGAGGCTGTTTTGATATGCCAAAACGGCCTCAACTAAACTTCGCCAACAGGAAGGTTTTTATCACATTTCTAGGAAGGGTTCCAAGAAACCAGAAATTGTGTATGTTTTGCACATAAAGATAGCATGTAGGAGCAGGTAGTATGAAATGGATTATTTCCTTAAAATCTACAAGAGGGAAAGTGAGTTTGTTTGAGATATCCAGAGAAAATGTTGAGAAATAATGGATTCAGACTGATTTGTGTTAAGCTGTTAGAAAGTAGTGTGGGAAGGAGAATAATCATGGATCAAGTTGTTTAAAAAAAAAGAGGTTGAGAAAACATCTCCCAAAGGATATAGGACAACTGTAGTAGTGATGTTGAAAATGGTTTCTTAAGGACGAGTAGCACAGATATCCAAATGGCAGCATAACTATCACAGTATATAAAATACTAATTATTACATACAAAGTTTTGGAAAAAGTTAATTATTATTATGGGAGCATTATAAAAATCCATTCTGTAATTATAAACATCTAGAAAAATAAACCTCATCTAAATTGTCAGAATTGAAACAGGATTTTTGATTAATTTCCTTTCTTAAATGTTTCCCTGAACGGTTTGAAACATGTCAGTAAATCAAAGAACTGCCAAAACTGCACCCAATTATGTTTTTTAGAAATTAGAACACTATTTGCCTAGAAGATAAATAATTAAGGGCATATTTTATAAATGTATTTCCATTTGTTAGAACTAAGTTTAAACAAGAACAAGCATGTACTAATTAATTATAACTTAAAAGATTATTCTTAATTCTTTGTAAAGCTTTATTATTAATCACTGGAAAATAGATGTCTCTGAAAAGCCACAGCATGATTTTAATTTTTTCCTCTTTAATTTTTAACAGTTTCATGAAGTGTTTAATTTTTAATCAGCACATATTTTATCCTTACCATGTCTCTTAAGCAAGATAAATAAGGTTAAATAAATCAAAACAGTATTCAGATGAAAGTCATCTGAAATGATATTTTCAAAAGTTAATGCTTCCACAGGCTAGATAGACCTGGAGGGGTTTAACATAACAAACAATTATCTTCAGCAGTGTGAATGTTTAAATAACTCTAACAGGACAATCCTGTACGTATTTATACAGATGTAAGCCCAGATTAGTTGAACGAGGCTTATTCTGAGGTAGCGAATGTAGGATTGCAGCCAAGTAGAGTGATCTTAACCTCCTTTGATGGCTTTCCAATGAGATTCAGGATGTGTATGGGTCTCTCTCTCATGGAGAAAAGCTCTGCTACCAGAGAAAGGACTACCTATAGCAGTGAACCAAATGGCTCCTTTACATTTATCCTCACAGAAAGCTCTGTAGTTAAATATGCTGCTTGTTTCTCCACCAGTGGTTGGCCCTGAAATAGAGCATTGTGGGTCAGGAGGCAGGTCAGGTTCATTTTTGGATATGCTAGAATCAGTGCCTCTCAAGAGAAGCCCTCTCAGGTGATGTACCTAACACTTTACCTAGTTCCCATGTGGTGTCTCTTATTCCCATTTGCCCATAGTTTTCATTGGAAATTTTTCCCCCTTTTTTAATCTGAAGAATTTGAAAGTGTAGCAAAGCTGTCTCTCCAGAGCTCTCCACCCTGCCACCCTGCCTGGCAGGGTTGTGGAAGTGATGGAAGATCTGGCCCTTCATTCCCACTGCAACCTCACTTAGGATTGCCTGGAAGTACTGTAATTTGTATCACAGGTGTGTGTTTCCCCCTTTTAAGGGCTTTTATATAATGCAGCAGAGTGCACTCAATACAGTTTGAAGTATATTTGAAGCTGATCTGAAATGATTGTATAGCTTGAGTATTTCAAGTGATTCAAGGATCAAAACAAAACAAGATATAGGTTTCTGACATGTGATCAGTCCCATTTGTGTTGGTAGTCAAAGCTACAAATGACTCAGATATTGCTAACTTTCCTGCTACTTAAACAATCGCATTTGTCATGCTAAATGAGAAACGTGTCATCGAACAAAGGATGCTAGGGATGACAAAGTGGTTAATTTTTCATAGAGATAAACTTTGGAGGCAAGAGATAAGTAGTTTCTTCTTACTGCAGGAAGCAATGCATCTTTTTCAGATGCTGAATGTTATGCTTGTATCTTTCTGATTGTATCCAAATATGAAGTGGCCAGCATGCATTTCAGGTTACTCAAGGCTAATGAGACAATCCACCTGAAAAGAATTGCCTGCTTATTTCCAGATGCCTTCTTGTCCCTTGGAAGCTCTACTGGCATTAAGCCCTCCTTATAGGAAAAGCCCATTGAACATTACCTAAATGATTAAAAGTCAGGGTTCAGTAACTTTAAATAAAAATGTAAGTAACATATGTCTTGCAATGCTAGACGTTAAAAACTGTTACCCAAATGTAAAATGTACTTGCACATTTTATACTACCAAGCTAATATTTGAAATCAGTGCTGTAATTTCTTACAGTCCTACAGCTTAAGGATCAAATAGAAATGTGATAAATAATTCTAGCATTTTTTGTAGAAACTTCAAATCAAGGGTCTTCTGAAAGGAAGTCAAATATGTGTTGTTGTTGTTGTTGTTTCATTTATTTATATCTTGCCCAATTTGCATCTCACACTCTCAGCTCCAGAAAACCCATTGATAGGGTTGCCTTAGCCTCACCATAAGTTGGAAATGACTTGAAGGCACAACAACAACAACAACAACAGATTAAAAATAGACAAAAATATAAGTAGTATATATATATATATATATCATTTTAAAACAATTATACATTCTTGAGACTTAAAACCATTTAAAATTCATTAAGAGACAGTTCAAAAGATCTATGAAACAGCACAGCACCATTAAAAGACTATCACAGTCAACTCCTGAAAGGTTGATAGAATAAAGACATTCATAATTCCCTGTGGACAGAGAGCAAGGAGAGAGCTGTGTCTTCCAAAAATAATCCCCAATTGCCTCTTACTTATGTAGAGGAGAGTGAGAAATGTAATTCAGTACACCCCTCTTTGCTTGCTTTTTCTTGTCAGTCTTCTTTGACATATTTGCTAGTGGTATCTTCATGTTGCACAGGAGGTGGGACCTCTACTCCATACAAGAATACTTGTGCAGTGCCTCAGCAGACTGGATAGTCCACACTGGGAAGCACCTGTTGTTCTTAATCTCTACTTAACCATTTCATTACATTTATGAAAAACTAAGGCCACTTCTGCACTTTACCTGATCCCGTTGTCCTCCTGTTGCAATCCTGGCAGCGCACTTCCCTCTGCACCTGGCCAGCTCCCTGCAGAAGGGAGTGTGAGCAACATGTGCCTTCCTTCTGCAGTGCTGCTGGGCTCCATTCAATGCTGCACTGAAGAAAGAAGCACCTCCATCGTGCTTCCTGCCCTTCCACATGGCTGGGCAGGATGGGAGTGTCGTGCAATTGCAGGATCTTAATGGATTTATTCCATTAAGTGAATATTCAATTATCATGGCAGATGAGGGCGGGATGCCAGTGTGACTGTGACAGCATTGTGCAGAAGCACGACCCGTGCACTGCTGCCATCGTGTCCCTAACCCAGGACTATGACACCAGCCAGAAATGGACAAAGAGTTTTTCTCCGCTAGTATTTTCTAAAATGGAAATCCTACAAGCATATAAGAAGCAACTATTTCAGTCAGAGATCCTTGGGGGAAAACTAGCATATAAATCACAGAATCTTAGAACTGGAAGATACCACAAAGGCTATTTAGTGCAGCCCCTGTCATGTAGGAATGCACAATGAAAGATGCCCATTCAACCTCTGTTTAAATGCCTTCAAGGATGGAGAGTTCACCATCCTCCAGAGCAGTCACTGTCAAACATTTCTTGCAGTAAAGAAGTTCTTCCTAATGTTTAGGTGGAATCTTCTTTCTTACAATTTGAATCTATTGGTTCCTGTTCTTGTCTCTGGAGCAGCAGAAAACAAGCTGGCTCCATCTTCATGATGTTCCTTCAGCTAATTTAATGATAGCTGTCTTGTCACTTCTCACTCTTCTGCAAGCTAAACATACCCAGCTCCCTAATTTTTGTTCCTCATAACACCTTTGATAATCTTGGTTGCCCTTTTCTGGACACATTCTGACTTGTTGATATTCTTCTTGAACTGAGGTGCCCAGAACTGAACACAGTATTCCAGATGAGGTCTGGCCAAAGCAGAATAGAGTGGAACTACTACTTCGCATGATCTCAGTGCTATGCTTTTATTGATGCAGCCCAGAATTGCATTGGCTTTTTTTGCCCCCTGCATCATCCTGTTGACTCATGTTTAACTTCTCTACTAAGACCTCTAGATCCTTTTCACATGTGCTGATTTAAAGCCAGCTGTCACCCATCCTGTATTTGTGCAATTCATTTTTTCTTGCCTAAAAGTAGTAGTAGTAGTAGTAGTAATAATAATAATAAATAATGTAATAAACTGTGGAGCTTGATTGATTATAAGTTGATGCACTGGGTAAAAAACTCTTGTAGCACCTACTCTGGTTAACACAGGAGAATAGTGGGAAGGATGGCCCCACCATATCCTCTTGGTTTTACTCCTGACACAGTGCCAGAGCTTCTTTCTTCTGTGCTGGTCTCAGAGGAAGAGCAAAGAAACACGGACAATCCTTGAGACTTCAGCCCTCCTAACACTTGTCTGCCATTTGTGGGCTGATTCAGTTTTACATGACAGTCTCGAGAATGGCAGGCAGTTAAGGTAGAGAGAGTTCTGCTGTGGAGACAATATCTAACACTTTGCTGTAGCCTTAATCCCTTTCCTCTTGCCCTCCTTCTTTATCTGAAGCAGTTATTCAGCCACAGAAAGATGAACTACAGAGAACAAAACTTGTATCTATTAGTTTTTCTTTTCCATTTAATGAATTGAAGACCAAGTTTAGTCAGAGAATAGTTATGAGGCCCAGGTGCCTTTCTGCCTACATGCCACAGCCCTGTTCTAAATTGAGTCTCTGCTTGTGGGTATTTTTAAAAGATTATTTTTTAAGAAAACAGAATTCTTAAATGGCATACTGATTGATCCAGTGTCACCCCATCCATGTTTGTCATGTCAGAGACCAAGATGAAGAAATACATAATGTTCAGTTACATGTTTGTTATTAATGCGATGATGCTGTTTTTGTTTTAATGTTTTAAAGAATACCATTAAATGTGAGAGACATTGTCTATTGCACTGGAGTTTCTCTGATGGATGAGGACGTCTGGGAGTTCATCTGGATGAAATTCCACTCTACTACAGCAGTATCAGAGAAGAAAATATTGCTAGAAGCTTTAACATGTAGTGATGACAGAAATTTGTTAAACAGGTGTGATAATTTAGCTGATGCTTCTATTTTGTTTCCTTCAATAGTAATAGTATCACTTTGCCCATGAACATGTTTTTGCACAGGGAAGCATTTTTATCAACAAGAAAAGTAATATTTTCTGATCTTTTTATTTTTAGCTCTCTTTGAAACTATCAGCTGTAGAAATGGAAACGGATCTTGTAGCACCATCTGTTGCATCTAGACGCAGTTTACAAAAGCTTATGCTACAAACTTCTTCTCTCAGTCTCAAAGGTGCTACAAATCCTTTTGCATACTTGACTTAACATGCCTCTGTGCTTGTACTACAGCAATAGAAATGTTTGTGAAGATACAATTTCCTCCAAACCACGTTTCATTTTCTCTTGAAAATGATTTTGCGGTTAAATGTTAGGTTAGCATGATCTCAGAGTAGCATTTAAGGCAAAATCAAAAAATGAAGCAATCCCATGTCATCTCTTTACCAAATAATCTGCCATACATAAGTCAGAAGTGGGTGTAACTGTTTTCTGACTAAAAATGCAGCTTGTTTTCTGTACATTACAAAGATAAACAGAAAGCTCTGCAATTAATTTTGATAACCATATGTAATTTCTTGTCTGTTGTGGGAGCTCCAAGATGTCAGACAGCATGATGTTGAAATATTTATGTTTGTGAAAACTAAATATTTCCCTCCCTTCTCCCATTATTCAAGGCTTCTTAACCTGTCTCTCAATTCAGAAGTTGTCCTGGATCAGGATGCAATTGATGTCATAATCCATGTAGCTAGAAATCCACACGGAAGAGATCTGGCTTGGAAGTTTTTTAGAGAAAAATGGAAAATATTGAATGCAAGGTAAAGAAATAAGTGTTTTGATTCAATGTGTCATAGAATTCATGTTTATTTAATGTCCTGCTTACTTCATCTCTTTTTGTAGCATATCTACACATAAAAACTGAAATAACCATGTTTGCAGGGAGTTTCTTTGTTCTTTCATAAATGTGCCTATACAACCATCTGTTTCTTTATTGTTGTAAATGTTAGTACTGTATAATAATGGCGTAGGTAGAGAGAGAGAGAGAGAGAGACAGACAGACAGACAGACAGACCAACCTATCTGTGTGGCAGACTGGGGCCTTGAATCTCTGCAGTTCCACTTGTCCACGGAAAGGTCAACTGATGCAACCTTGATTGATGAATTTGGCAGAAGTAGAGGACCTCCAGTACATGAGTAAAGGATTTGTTGCTATGTAAGGCCAAGTTATTTGTGTAGACAAGTTGTTGTAGTCTAATAAATCTTATCCTGTATTAGTGGGACTGATGGTAATGAAACCATCTGAATGAGAAATGGGAGGAGGAGGAAGTTTCCCCATAAATAAGTGGATTATAATTATTACAAGGGTTTAAATCATTTCCACTGTAATTGCTGGTGCTAATATCTTATGCATAGATCCCATTTTGGGCTTGGGTTACTAAACAGGGAGAAGCAGACTTCCCTGCCTCCTCTTCCCCAGGACATCCCTTCTGGATCTTTGAAAGTGCTACACAGAAGGCTTGGGATTCTGCCAAATGGGATGAGTTATGACAGGGAAAGGAGAGAGAAGACACAGAAAAATGGGTAGCCAGCCCAGCCTATGTATAATTGATTATTGTTATGTGCCTTGTACTAGTTTCTGGCTTATGGCAACACTAAAGCAAACCAATCACTGGGTTTCTTTGGTAAGATTTATTTAAAGGGGGTTTGCCTTTGCCTTCCTCTGACGCTGAGACAGTATGACCTGGCCAGGGTCATCCACTGGGTTTTCGTGGCTGAGTGGGGCTTCAAACTCTGGTCTCCAGAGTCATAGTCCAGTGCTCAGAGCTACACCACCCTGGCTCTCTATGCATAATTCATAGCAGAGAGGAATTCAGGATTGGGATAATTGGGGATTCCCAATTATTTCAATCCCGGTTCCATTTCTGCTATAAAGTATGTGAAGTTTAGGAAATGTTTGTTATCTTCATGGATTAGATTTTCCATTTTATATGGTTTATTCATTTTATACAATCTATTATCAGTGAAATACAAATTCATTCATTAGCAAGCCTTGGGTTGATTATGAAGTATCATTTGTGCGAACTGTGGCTTGCCACATTTCTGTGAAATGACTAATAGGAGTATTAGAAGTCAAAATATATAACCATCTTTTCTTATACGTAAAGGAGGAGAAAGAATAGGCCTGTTTAATCCTGAAGCTTCCAGTGGCTTTTTCACAGTCTCCAAAACATCATTTGGAGAGTCATCTGAATTGAGCTTTTTTTTTCCTGATATCACCATACTTATTTTATCCTTATAACGTTATTAACTTCACTGCTGTAACAGAATGCTAAACTAATTTCCATTTGTTGAGGTAACTGTTGCTTTCCAGTTCTTTCTATTAAAATCTAATAAGGAAAATCAAAAGAATTACAAGTGAAAAACATTATTTTAACAAGGATGGACAAACATGTTAACACACAAGCAAAATCTAGAGTATACATGGGGAAAGAGGAAAATATATAGACCTCACATCTTTGGGACAACTAGTAATATAAAATATGAGTTTCAAAATCTTTAACAAAAATAGGCAAAACTATGATCATTCTGCATGTGAAGTCAGAACCCTCATTCAACAGTAACTGCACAGGTAATACCAGAGCTGTATTTTACCTCCCCCTTTGATTTATTTTCACAGTAGCTCATGTTCCAAGTTATCTGAACAAATGGCAAGACTTTGTCAATGTGTTTCTTAACTGTATATAAGGGAATTCAGACATGAGATGTCTGTACAGATTACTGGCTGACTGGATTCTTGTGTGTGTGTGTACTCCAGGGCTCAGTTATGCTTTATTGGAATTCTACACTTTTAGTACATTTTTAGCCTGGAGAAGGCTTATGCCTTGTATACTTACAATATAACAATACTGCAGTTGAAAGAGTATATGATTTGCATGCAGAAGGTCTCAAGCTTAATCTCAAGGAATTTCAGGCCAATCAGTTTATATCACATCTAGGCTAGGTGGACTAGTAGTCTGACTTAGTATAACCTGTTTTCCTATCAATATTGCATGGAAAAAAACAAGATAACTTCATTCACTAGGTAAAGTCCAATTAACCTGAAGGCACCAGGTCCTGTCTGATCTCAGAAGCTAAGAGGTTTCAAGTCTAGTTAATATTCGGAAGGGAAACAGCCAGGGAATACTAGGTGCTATAGACTATACTATAGGCTATACTTAGAGAAGGGCTACAGCAGACCTCTTGTAAATAAATCTTTTTCCTATTATAGGGTCTCCATAAGTCAGACTTGACTTGAAGGTATACAGTGACAGTAACAGCAACAGCATGACATACTTATCTATTCTTCTTACGTTCTTTTTAGAATAAAGAGCAATGGTCAGTCATGTTGTAACTTCAGCCAATCAATTTATTTAAATTAACCTTCTAATTTTAAAAAGGAGAGATCATAGAGTGGCTCAGATAAACTCAAGTTTATCTGGTTGTACTTGAGTTGTTATATAAATGCTAATGTGCTGATAAAATGCCACAACTGGAGTCATAACTGATAGTATATCTATTAGTAACCTCACAGAACAAGGAGGTTGACATCAGCCAAATAATCTAATTTGGATATCACTTGGCTTTCTCGCATGTACTGTTTTTTTAGTCTTTTCATTGGGGAATGGATTCCTGACTTAATTACTAAAGATCTTCCCACCCCACATTTCATAAAGCTTAGTAAATACTCTGTTATAATGAACATAACGAAAAACAGAAATAAAAAAAAATTGGTGTCAAGAAAAATAGAAAAAAGAAAGAAAAGGTCATGCAAAAGTAAATTTCAGCTTTTATTCAAATGGATATTTGCCAGCCTAGCTGTTCTGTGCTTTTTGTGAGTTTGATTGAGTGTGGACCTGCATTTCTAGGAAAGAAACTTCAAATTGTTGAACTACTGTCATAGAAATATTTTATGATTTGAATAATCAAAGGCATTGTCACATCTTCTAATCCATGTTTGTGTTTTTGGCCTGCTGTTGAAGATATGGAGAAGCATTATTTATGAATTCAAAACTTATCAGTGGAGTTACAGAATTTCTTAATACAGAGAGTGAACTAAATGAGGTAAATATTATGCAGGCTCAGTCCTTGCAGTTATTTTGTGTTCTTCTTCTTTTTAACATCTCAGATTTTTGACATGTAAAAGCAACGAGGTTGCCTACTTTGTCTTATAATGCTGCTCAGCTCTACTTTTTAAAAACACCCCAGGTGGTGTGGTTACAGAATGGATATGCATTAGTTTCATTTAAGGTAAGGTTGAGCAATTTCTCAAGGTTTTTGGGAGGCTACTTTGCACCACTTCAAACCACCAGGGGCTGTACCCTCCTGTACACTTCAAAGTCTCAGCAGTTCTTCTTGGAAACATGGCACACTAGGGCAAGAACTCTGTTAGGGATCTCTGTGGACAAAAGTTTCCCTTACATGTGCAGATGTCCTTTTACAGGTGCTGTGGGCCTGGCTTTCCCTTCCTACTTCAGCAGCACCCAAAGTTCCTTTGCCCTGATATATTAAAAAGCCCCCTAAGCTGTCTCTCACAGCCATTACATGCTTCATGGCAAGCAGGTAGGATCAGAGGAGCTTTGGGCTACCTCCTCACAGCCATAAAATGAAGAAATGATGACATCAGCACTAACATGAAATGATGACATCAGCACTGAGACCCTGGGAGGACCCTGTTAGATATTAGCATTGCGGTGATCATTTTGCATCTGGCTATGTGGAGACAGCCTGATGCTTCTCCGAGCCTGCCTTCTTACCACAAAGGATGGTATGACTGTGCAGGGCAGCTTTGGGAGCTTTTCAGTAAGTCAACGGGGAGGTGGGTATATAGGTCATTATAGTATAGGTCCACCTGCAAATATTTATGATGTGCTGAGAGGAAGTTTGGTTGAGGCCAAGGAGGACATAGGTAAAGTGCCTGTCCTTGATTTCAAGAAAGAGACAGCCATGCCCAGTTTCTTTTGTTTAAGGGCATGTTTGATTAAAAAATAGAGCTCAGTGGAAATCTATTTTAAAAGAAGCATGCTTAACAGAGGGAATTTATATGTTGTTATAAAATCCAAATACAGTTACTGCTCCTGAGAATGTGTCAAGCAGATTCTCAAGCTCATGCCTAAACACCCAACCATTTACAACCAAGAATTAAATGTGTTCCTCAAGCCTAATCGAACACATCTTTTATAAGAGTTGATAAACTAAGGCTCTTCAGAGAGGAGCCTGGGTGTTTTAGCTTAATGTAGCTTCAAAAGCTGCATTAGGAGTGTTTCCAATTTTCCCTATTTAGTTTCCTCTGTAGGAGTAAAACTTGATAAGAGCCCAGCTGTCTGCAACATAAAGCAGCTGAGCTACAGGAGAGACGGAGGAAGTGATGTTAATATAATCAGGCATTGGCATGTCAATATCTTCCAGCACAATTTGAAGCAATTGCATCACACCTAATTGATGCAGTCTGTTGCCTTATTGCATTTTGTTATAAATATATCCATGTAAAAATCTCCCTGCAAGAATCTCTGTAGCAAATCCCGAGCTTTGTTTTCAATATATGATGTGTTCGTATGCAATGGAAGAATGTATTCATGTCAGCTGAGTCTAAATTAATATGTTAAATTGTATTTCCAGCTAAAGAACTTTATAAAGACCTACGAAGAGGGATCTGCTGCTTCTTTCTCCCGAGCTGTGGAAACAGTAGAAGCTAATGTCCGATGGCAAATGGTTTATAAAGAAGAATTATTTCAGTGGTTGAGAAAATCACTGGCACACTAATAAATGTTTCTGACAAAGACTCAGTGCCAAACTGTGCAAGAGGAGAAGCACGCTGTGAAACTCCAGGAACCTTTGACTGGGAACTCAGTGAAGACCAGTTCAAATTGGAAGGATATATAGATATAGATATATTATATTTTTGCACCAGTCTCCTCAGAACTGTAAATGGCAAAGAGAAAGGAAAAAAAAAACTCTGACAAAGAGAAAAGGTCATGAATGCTTACAAACCCCAGTCCCACTGTACCATGGCCAAATGTGATATTAAGTGGTGCATGTAAATGTTAATGTCAGTTTTTTGGGGGAAAGCCCTCATATTTGTGCATGGTTGTATGATTCCTGCCTGTATTCCAGCATGCTTACTTAAGGTGTCCATGTTTTGTATGTGAATTTCCATAACATCAAAGATGGGCATTATGCAAAAGCACAAAGACTATCCGTGACAATCAGTGTTTGAACAGCAAGGTAGGATGAAAAGATCAAAGTAAAGGTACACATGAGCAACATGTGATAAAAGTGTCACCTTTCTGTGGTGCAGGCCAGTTAGCATTTTGATTGTCCTTCTGTTACCGTTTGGATGATCAATGATATAAATTACAGTTTAAATTCTTCTCTTTTAAGGCAAGGATGACATATGCCTTCAGAGATAGGATATTCCAAAACATGTACTGTTAAAACTAAATTTTATTTACTGCTTATCAGCTAACAACAAATTTAGCTCTTGGATCCTACCTTTATAATCTTTATGACAGAAAGTTCATATATGGTGGAAACCTTCTGCAGTACTCCTGCTCAGCAAAAGGTATGCAATAAAGGCTGCTCAGCTAGTGTGGTGAGTAGTTAACACAGCTGTTGATGTGTGATATAAAAATACCAAATAGATAGAAAGGAGAAAAGAAAATCTGTGAACTAGAAGACTTTCCTATGTACAGGTCTGTTGTCAGTAACAGTGAATGCTCGTTGATCCATCATCCTTCCAGCATGAATCCTGTTTCTTTATAAACAGGTTTCTCATTAAAATCGAACAGGAATGGTGTCTGGCACAACTGTTAAGGATCAAACAGAATGGCATTTGGAGCAACTGTGCTGGCCAATGTTTAAAAATAATCTCCTGTATCTACTCTAGTTTATTTTTATTCATGTAAAGTACTTTGTAGAGATCTTCAAAGACTGCAGTCCTGAACACACTTAGTAGGAACAGACACATACTCCACTGAGCACAGTGAGAATTAAGTCTAACAGTTGCACTGCACATCTTTATTTTTCTCCTATCAAAATTTTTTTTAGAGATCTGTTACATAGTGACTTTATTAAGACGCAATCATTCTCTTTGCAGTTTGAGCAAATCATTGCTCTGCCTTAGGAATCAGTATGGTTCCTTTGTCTTCCATCTTAGGAACCATTTTTTCTAGTATGGAAAATAAGCTGTTGACAGCATTCTTCGAATTAGAAGTGGTTTCTACTGTCCCCTGTGGCCAGTTGCTTAATTATCTCTGCATTTCTACTCCTCAATAGAGGAGTCAACCACAAGGGAAGGAAATAGTTACTTTTATCTTGTAGTCCATGAAGGACAGTGTGGCTCAGATAATAACATCACAATAGCAGCAACTGCCAGATTTTTCATATTATACATGAGTTGTAAGTAGGAACTTGGCTACAAGCCACTCAGTGACACAATAGCTTTGCTGACTGGATTGCTGCCAAGCTTGAGTGGAAAAGAAAATCAAATGTAGATGTTTGTTTCCATGGAACTTCATTCTTCAAAAGTTTTCTCTAATGTCTCTGGGTGATCTTGTTCAGCTAATGTGACAGTCCACAAGCTCTAGCTCAAAAACTTCTAGTCTACAAAGTAAATATTGAGTTAAATCTGTATAGCTTTTGATCTGCCATTTTTTTTCCACTATCAGCTGTAACAGCCTCTAGTGATAGAAGGGTGGGTGACTTGTGGCCTTCCAGATGTTGCTAGACTGCAACTCCATAGCACCCTTCATCTCTGTTTTGGAAGATGACTTTGAGAGCTGCAATAGCAACTTTATGCAGGGAGACCTCATATAAGCAAGGACAGAGATCTTTATTTCTTTTGTCTGAAACAGTGCTGAACCATAAGAAGGGTCTGAAATTTCTATTGTGTTCCAGTGCTCTACTCCATTTTTCAAATACAAAACAAAAAAAAGTACAATATCTCATCTTTTCTAGAGTTAGCTTTGTAGACCAAAAGCACCCAAACTGCATTAAGAGCCACCTGTATCTCAAAGGCAGTTCAAAAGCAGTACCAACATAATTTAATAAATCATGTGAGTGTAATAGGTGTATACCATCTTGCACTCTTGCAGCTAAACTAAAGTGAAGCCTAGAACAAGGAAGCTTAGCCAGGGGAAATAGCAGCAGGAAGGTATCATTGTCTGAGTGAGGGTGGAACAGAAGGGGAAAAAATCGTTAAGCCAGCGAAAGGGAGAACCAGCTGTAGAGAAATATGAGTGTTGCTTGAAGGGAGGTAGGAAGAGTGTTGACAGCATAGGTTAAAGGAAAGTTGTCATGGAGGGCAAAGATTTATGAGCAAGGGTTACACTCTCAAGATTTAAAAAGGTGGCTGGTGTGCTATAAAGGTGTAATTTATATTACAGATATGTCCTGTTATGTGAATGAATTAAAATCAGGGGGAAAAAATAATAATTCTACATCCTCTGCACCAAATTCTGGCCAAGCAGTGCTCCAGTGAAGCATTTTGTAGTTTCTTCTTTAACAAAAAGCAGATTTGATGGTGAAGGGAAACATTCATATATTTTTGAATTGCAAGCTTGTTGAAGGTGATGCAGTAGATACACAAAAGCCGGTTTCAAGATCTCAGATGGCAAAATCCATGTAATGGTCCTATAGATGCTGTTGGCTTTCATCCTCATATTTCTTATCACAGAAGTTGAGTATCACAAGCTTCTGACCTTTCCATTGGAACTGAGCTAATATAAGAAACATTTGCTCAATTCAAATGTGCACAGGATATAGGTTTCTGGTTACCTTTATAGGCTTCTGTGTGTTCCAGCTTTCCTATTTTTTAAAAAATAACAAATGGCTTTTATTTTAAATTACTTTGATTTCTGTGAGAGAGTTAAAGATGTACTTTTGTGTTGGTTTGCACAAAGTGTCAACTTTCATGAATACAGACAGTAAATGTTAGTAGCATCATAAACTGGAATGCTAGTGAAAAGGAAAGCTAGTGGATTTATTCTTCAACTAATATTTTTCTGAAGTCTTTTCCGTAGCTTTTCAAAAATTTGCAAGTTTAGCAAAATGAACAAATGTCAATTCAACAGCAGCTACCACAAAATTATGTGATGCTTTGAAGATAAAAATTTGTGTAGTATGAGCTTTCATAGACTATGCTTACTTCATCAAAGCATTGACTAGAATTTTATGTATACATCGTACACATGGTTGAGAATGGGATTGTATACAATGAGGTCT
This sequence comes from Iguana delicatissima, assembly GCA_948472985.1. Lineage (NCBI taxonomy): Eukaryota > Metazoa > Chordata > Lepidosauria > Squamata > Iguanidae > Iguana > Iguana delicatissima. The sequence continues at coordinate 1,194,603 of CAOKZL010000002.1, forward strand.
GAGGGAAGTTAAATGGAAAAATGCTGAAAGAGTCAAATACATTATTAATGTTCACCATGCACAAAATTACTGCTGATAACAAAAGTATCCTGATAGTAAAGAAGCCAAGTGACACATGCTCTGTGTGCTAAGAAAGTGTTATCTCAATTCAAATCTCTGGAGATAGACAAGAACTTAAATTGGGGTAATGGCTTTTTAAAAAATCACAGTACCTTTGTTAACTTTAATGTGTTAACACATGGCACATGAAAACTGGCAGGAAATTTTCTGTTCTCGGCAATATTTTCTACATTCAATTTCTCTCTGACATCATGGTCCGCTGGCCCACCCCACGTGCACAGTATGCATACCTGAAGAACCCTAAACTATAATCTCATGCTAAACTCATACTGTAATGCATATGTTAGTCTTTAAGGTGCCACAGGCCTCTCTGTTATTTTTTGCAACAGCTGAATAACGTTGCTGCTCCTTTGTATATTCATCTTATTATATTTTGCAATATGCCTCCTTCTTTTTAGATAATTTGTTAATGGGGATGTGTCAAAAGAACCCACTTTGATTTAAAGTCACTGAATTCAAAGTACTAAAAATTGCTTTTATATCAGATTGTTTTTAGTATCTTCTGACGGATATCCTGCTAGTAAATTACAAAAGCATAAATCCAACTTACATCTGCATAACTCATTGTTTTGATCATTGCAGAAGTTGGGATTTTAATACTAACTTCACACAATGACTAAACTCTCCCCAGAACTCACCTTTTAGTTGCTGCCAAACACCACACGTTATGTCCATTTATTGACCAGAAAAGAGCGAAGAGCAACAGAAACACATTCATCTATGTTCTTGTAACTGTAGTACTCATGTCATCCTTAGTGGCCTTTGAAGCACCCCCAGGAAGTCACAAAGAGACCTCATTACTGTGCATCCAGCTACAGGAGCATATCTTGATGTATCTCTGCCATTCCCCTCCTTTCTACCAGCCAGTAATTGATTATGCCAGGGCAGAAGATTGCAGCAAATAAAAGGTGGGTTTTGGGGGAAATGCTGGTGTAAGTCTGCTAGTGGAACTATACGCTGTGTTCCCCTGATCCAGTATCTTGCCCATAACTTTTTAATAACATTGAATTTGGAAGCACTTTCAAGCTTTTAAATAATATGTTAATGCTATGATGGGCTTGATTAGAGTCTTCATTGGGTGTGTGAAAACAAGAATACTTTGCAGTCTAACAGCTCAAAGGCTACATGTTCCCCATCCCTGACCTATAGAGTGTACAATCTAAATTTTATTATAGCAGATACTGTATGTATTGTATAACTCCTGGTAGCTATACTTTTTATGAGAACTGTCATCTATGATCCTCTTGGCTGCAATGGAAGTTGTATGAATCATACACAACTATGACTTTGTGAATATACTGCCCAGTTATGGTTTGAAAAGTGTGTTGGAAGTTTCAAGGTGTGGTAGAACTCTGGTGCCATTTTTCAGGGTTTGGTTTATGTGGGGAGCTGCTGTTTTTCCTGTGAGTGGAATAATGGAGAGAGTGGATTAGCATACTCTTCTACTTGCATTTTGATTTATTATTCCTGAATTGTGATAGTCTAATTCTTATTTATGTATTGTAGGAGGTTAGGCTAGGAAAGTAAATCCTTTGATTTTTTTTTTTCATTCATGTACTCAAAATCAATTTCAAAAGGATTTTCCCTGCTGGGTAAAATTACAAGAATTTTTGCTCATTTGTTGATTATTCTTCCCATTACAGGATTTTTTCCCCTGAAAAGTGCAAAAAGAAAAAAAAGTCCACACAGAACATATTTCTATGCAAAAACAGTAATTTTGTGCTTTTTTCCTTTTTTCCCTTTTCTTTCTTTCTTTCTTTCTTTTTTTTTTTTTTTTGCACAAAGCAATTCTCAAAAAAATTTCAAAATGTGAAAAATCTCATTATGTTTATGAGACTTCTTTACATCTCTAGGTCATGGTTCTTCTAATTTCAGACTACATGCAGTGTCCCCTTTGTCTCAGAGAGGGGAAGTGGTATTTCACATATATTTCTTTTCCATTCTTTCACATTCACCCACAATATTCTTTGAAACCAGGGGAGTAGTAAACAATTCTCCCTGGGTATTGGTTCACCAGGTGCATGCACGTATATAGTCCCTTTGGCAACAGAGTGTGTTTCCCCCATGCTTCTGCCGCTTCCCTTTGCCTGGAGGATTGTCTGTGATTATCCCAGCCTTGACTTTCTAGATTCTGCCTGCCATGTATACTATCAAGTTGTCAAAAATCCTAGGCATATGATTTAAAATCACTTTGTCAATGGAAGGCAATTTATCCATATCTCTAATTTGTTACAAGATATGCAATACACCTCAGATGGTGACCCTTTAACCCACTGGAAGCTTTGGGCTTGAACTCTGAGAAACTCTGGCCAATATGACCCATGGTAAAGGATTGTGAGAATTGTAATCTAGAGTATCTGGAGGGCCAAAGGCTCTTCAGCCCTGCAATACATGTTCATAATTGTGAATGCTTTTGTTTATTTCTGCAGGTTGGCTGACATTTTGAAAGTTCTTCTCATCCTTAATTTCTAATGCCCTACACTTTAACATTGTTCCTAAAATGCACCTTAAATCAAATGTACATCTCTTTCCTCATACTAACTCAGGAGATCCTTTCAAAGGGATCCATACTTACTTCTCTCATACATTATCCAGTGTTCTACTGCCATGCGCCTGGTTTTTGGACAGACTAATAAGAATGTGAGGGGACAGGACTTTGGATTCTTGGATTTCTGGACTGATATTGGAGGTGGATTGGATAAGAGCAGCCTGTTGAGGATGATGGTTGATGGTTAACCTAGGGTAGAATGCTGTAGGTGTGATACGTTGGTGTAAATGGGGCTTAAACCACCGTATGTACTTTCAGACTTGTTGCAGAAGTTTTACTACCTCCTTGCACAAACACTCTCTTTCTACCACAATCACAGTTTGTTGATGGTTGAGTATACTCCCACTGGATGCCCTGCTGGCATCCAACTGCAGTTGAACAGCCATAGAAAAAGAACAGCCCTCCCAGACCTTCAATAGATTCAGCTACCCATCCACACTGATTGACGATGATGGTGCATCATGGTATCATCAAGCTGTACTGGGGAAGCACATCAAAAGTTCCTTTAGAAAGTTATGTTGCCCAATCCACTTGTAGTGGCTCTGTAGGATCCCTATGATTGCCTATGAAATGGCAATCCTAAATGTTTTCTTCCACTGTTCAGCAGTAAGTCTGCTCTTAATAACAATAAATAAAACATTTAAAATGTTTAAGACTATAAAATATTGATGAAAATGATATTTTAGAGCATTTGTGCAAAGTTGTCTTAAAACTTACCTCTCTTTTAAAAAAATCTAAAATATCCAATTGTTATAAAGTATTTTTTTTCTTCCTCCATTTGCATGATTATGGTCATATATAGTTTGGCCCTTAGTATGGAAGCAGTAAAAAGTACATAACCAGAAGAATAATACTTTGAGCTACAAATCTGAGTTGCAAATTCACCAAATTAAATGCATTTCAAATGAAGACATCTTTAACTTAGATAATATGGATTTTCCCACAGTAAGAGAGATGTACACCAAATACAATCTGTGGTGAATATGTTCTGTCACACATACGGGATTTTATATTTCACACTTTTCCTAAATGAGATTGCCTCAATCACATTTTATTTAACCATTGCAAAATTTTACAACTTCTTCTTGTATGCCAGCTTCTACAATGCTTTCATGGATAGCACAAAATGGTCCACGTGCCCATTAATAACCTATAACAATGTTTATACCATTACTTATCCTAGGGTAGAAGTAATACGCAGTAGAACAACAGAAATCTTGGTGCATTCACACTGGGTTTCTGTAGTACCCTGAATTGTAACACTTTAAAATGACTAAGAGTGATTTACATTTCAAAGAGCTTTAAAGGGTGCATGCTTGCTTGAGTAGGTAAGAAATGTCTCAGAAGGATATATAGGTCTCCTTCTGAGAACTATCTAGTCCAAGCAGTTGGCAATTGTTCATGAGCACTCTTGTCTTCATGACCCTAAAGTGTACTGATCCTCCAAGTGTGTCATTACATAGAGAGCATTTTCCACTAAGTGATGTAAATTGCCTGGTGACATTTTGCAAAGATTGCAGCGGATACGAAGTTCCATTGCTCCTCTATCACCACCATTTGCAACGCTTTTTAAGTGCCCTAGGGTGAAAGAATTGGCAGGACTCTGTCAGCAATTGTTATTTTTGTTAGTCAAAACTATCGGACAATTGTTTGCCTAAATCTTTCTCATGTTTGTTTTAAATCATGTTACTGTAACTCACATAAATAATGATGTACTTAATAACAGTATACCTTTAGCTGTAAGCAGAGCTAAGGTGCACATCACAACACTGTGCTAGGTGACACTGATCACTGAAATCAGTTGAATGAATTGCATTTAACTCTGCTGGACTGTGGTTCTAGTGCATGTGACCTTCATACCCATGGTATTTTATCCTTCCTCACCATGGGCAAGCTGCAGCACTGCTGAAACCTTTTCTGGCTGGTAATTCGCTGCAGTCTATATCCTAACATGATTTTTTCTAGATATGTTGGGTTACCAATATTATGCAGTTGGTGGGATTATGAAAGTTGCAGTCCAGATAGGAGGTAGCAAGTTGGGAGAAATAGTTATATCCTAATGCACTTATTGTATCAGCTATTTCCAAGAAAAATAGAAGAAGAAGAAAGGAAAACTGCCCTCTTCTCTATAGACATGCTTCTATATTTCTTTGTTTACTGCTCCTTGGAGTGGGATACTATTTATGCAACCGAAAGGAGTCCCATTGAGTATGAAGAGCAACCATTAAAGAAATACACCATGTAAGTTTGTTTGAGGTAGTGGCAGTATGCTGATAAATACGTACAGTACCCTTCCATATTCAGAATACATTCCCATTTCCAGATATTTAAGGTTGTTTCATGCAGCACTGCAGCTAAGTCAACTGGCACAACATAGCAACTAAGCACTGTGTTGTGAATAGAAGGTCCCTCGTTTAAATCTCATCTGAGTAACAAACTCACAGGGTGGCCTTCGGTAAGCAATTATTTACCAACTGACCTACTTTGCAGGATTTCTGTAAGGAGGATGTTTGGTTAGTGAGAGAATTTATGTGAGGCATGATGTTCACGCTAAGGCAGCATAGAAGTGCTTGATGTTAAAACACAAACTATGTATTTCTGACCCATTGTTGGACAGTTCAGAATAGAAGCATCAAAATTTTCACTGCTTATGAAGCTTGGGGTACAGAGAATCAGCCTGCCATTACTATTTTTTTTAAAAAAAATACCCAGTGATAACCCTTTCTAGGG